>CM070718.1:47318375-48518375 GCA_036346275.1 Otatea glauca
CCGATGTAGCCGCCCACGGTCACCCCAAGATAGGCGCTGACGTTGCAAAGATTCAAGAGTCGCTCGGGCGGCTTTGCAACAAGAAAAATGCTCCAATAAAAAAGAATACACTTACAAGACCGGCGGGGCGCGTGGCACGCGCGCTCTCTCTGCCGGCCCCGCCAGTCAGTCGGCCGGCCGCCTCGAAGCCACCTCTAGCCGAGACGCCGCGACCCATAGCGCAAGATCACCCCCACGGGATCCGTGGCCACGGGGCCCGTGATGCCGCCCTCGGCCGAGTCCACGCTCGGGCCGCCGCCAGTCGGCAGGTCAGGAAAAAACCCACCATAGGGGTGGCCGGAGGCACTCCGCCTTGTGTCGATGGAGGTTGTCCCCACGGCGGTGGTCTCCGACACACATCGCCCGCGTTCCTTATTTTTCTTCCTCCTCCTTTCCTCCTTCCGCTTCTTGCGGGAGAGTCGACCTCTTTGTCCTCGCCCGGCGGCCGCTCGCGCTTCCTTATCCGGGAGGCGGCGCACTGGGAAGACATCCCCATGAGCCCCGAGAGGATGCGAGGAATGTCGGTCAAGTGCTAAGGACAAAGAAAAGAGAAGCGAAGGAATTTCACGGCTTAGATTTGGCGGAAAAGCCGCGAGAATGGCTCGGGTGGCCATCCGCGGCCACCATGGCGCTTCCTCCAGAACGGCCGCCACGGGCCTCCACCTCGACGCGGCGGCTCGGGTTACGCCATCCTCGCCCGGTCCGGCCCGCATCACGATAGCGAAGTGCGGCGGCGTGCGTAACAAGTGGTTGCACGCGCATCCCCATGAAGCGCGCACAACCACATCCCGGTGAGCCCCGCCTCCTTTGAGCCACGACCGCTCCACGATCAGGCCGGCTTGTTCTTCTCCCTCTTTTGGCGCCTGATTCCACCTCCTCCGCCATGGGAAGCTCGCCGGTGAAGCGAGGCGCTATCGCCGACGCTTTAACGAGAGCCATTCGAACGCCACCCTTGTTGGGCGAGGGCGCTTTACCTCCAGTACTCCGTGCTCCGACCAGGCGGCCGAGGGCGAGGCCACCTGTGGCGCGCGGCAAGGCCCGACGGCCGTCCTTCCAGAGCCTTGCTCGAAGAAGTGCTCCACAACGCCAGTCGGCTCGATCCCCAAGAAGGCTTCGCGTGATGAAGATGGCGATGTGGAGGACCCATGGGGTTGAGATGGTGCACCTCCACCTTGTAATGAAACAACAGCCCGGACGAGCGGAGTGCGGTGGCGAGCCAAAGCCGCTCCAAGAGCAGCGGGCACCACGATCGTCGCCCCCGCGCGTGGTGAGTAGCCCGGTCGGCACCCTCCGGCGGAAGGTCTGCGGCATGAGGAAGCCCTTCTTCACCAAGCCGGCGCGCGGTGTCTTCTTGCGAGCACTCCGCCACGACATCTTCACGGAGACGACGGAAGGTGAGAAAGAAAGGTGGGGTTTTCTTTCCTTAGCTCTCTGGTGCTTTTCTTGTTTTGAGGCAGAGATGAGAAGGCAAGAAAGCGTGACCACTCAAAGCACCTAAGCGGGCGTATTTATAGAGGACGAGCGACGCCGCCAAGCGAGCGCCCGTCAAGCGGCGTCGCGACCACCCTCGCTGTCGCGCCGGCTGGTAACTCGGTTCCAATACCACTCCGCTTTTAATCCTGTCTTGTCGGCGTCAAGGACCATAAAGGCGCCCCGAACAACGTGTCCGTAACCTCTCGGTCTCCGCCTTTGGCGGGCGGTTGCTCCGGAACGCGCGAAGCCAATCCGGGCGGCTGCGGCACAAGGCGGCAAAGCTTTGTGGCTTGCGCAGGGCCAGCCGAGGAGTGGGTTCAAAAAGGCCTACCCCACCATATGGGTATAAAGCCGCCCAAAGCAAAACTTGAGCAAGGGCGGTATGAGGTGAGCCCCACGGTGGGCCCTCGGTTAGGTCGGTGGCGGCCTAATCACCTCTACTGCGTCCGAGACCATACTTCACACTCTTCGGGAGAATCAATGAGCGACAACCAGTGTGCTCTGGGTGTGGACGACCAGAGTCCATCTGGGATTGAGTAGAGAAAGGTTTTTATGGGTCGCCCCACGCCAGGGCCAGGACACCCTACTGCAGGGACCGTCCGCTCGGAGGGTCCCCTTGGCGAGGACCTCCCAAGACCCACTCGGACTACCCGCTATTAGCTCCACGCCGCGGCGTTCAAACCAACGCAGTAAGCGCGCCGCCCATCCCCTCCAGTCCCACACTGCGGATGGGGTATACATGTGGGATAGGCGGCGGCCATTCCTCTCGCGGCTACCCTGGCCGAGCGAGGACTCGAGAAGGATGCCCACGTCCGGCTACGACGATGGCGAGCACTCACGTCCGGCTCTACGACGGTAGCGAGCACTCACGTTCGGCCACGACGGCAGAACGAGCACTCACGTCCGACCACGGCGGTAGCGAGCACTCACGTCTAGCTACGGCGTTAAGCGAGCACTCGGACACCCGAACCTCGCAGAGGCATCCGGTGCGTCCCAGCGACCAAGGCCTTTGCTCTAGCTCACGACGTTAAGCGAGCACTCGGACACCGAACCTCACGGAGGCATCCGGTCGTCCCGCCGACCAAGGCACTTTCGGACACCGAACCTCACAGAGGCATCCGGCCGTCCTGCCGACCAAGGCAGTCGGACACCCGAACCTCACAGAGGCATCCGGTCGTCCACTCGCCGACCAAGGCCTTCGTCTAGCTACGGCGTTAAGCGAGCACTCGGACACGAACTCTCGAAGCATCCGGGCATCCCTGCCGACCAAGGCACTTGGACACGAACCTCACAGAGGCATCGGTGCGTCTGCCGACCAAGGCACTCGGACACCGAACCTCACAGAGGCATCCGGCCGTCCATGCCGACCAAGGCAGCTGTCTAGCTACGACGTTAAACGAGCACTCGGACACCGAGAACCTCACAGAGGCATCGGCCGTCCCGCCGACCAAGGCACTTTCGGACACCCGAACCTCACAGAGGCATCCGGCCGTCTCCGCCACCAAGGCACGGACACCGAACCTCACAGAGGCATCCGGCCGTCGTCCGCCACCAAGGCACTTGGACACCGAACCTCACAGAGGCATCCGGTCGCCCTCGCCGACCAAGGCACCGTCTAGCTCACGACGTTAAGCGAGCACTCGGACACCGAACCTCACACAGAGCATCGGTCGTCCTGCCAGGCCAAGGCACTCGAACACGGAACCTCACACAGGCATCCGGTCGTCCTGCCAGCCAAGGCACTCGGACACCCGAACCTCACAGAGGCATCCGGTCGTCCTCCCCACCAAGGCACTCGGACACCAACCTCACAGAGGCATCCGGCCGTCCCGCCGACCAAGGCACTCGACACACCGAACCTCACAGAGGCATCCGGCCGTCCTGCCCGACCAAGGCAGCATCTAGCTACGACGTTAAGCGAGCACTCGGACACGAACCTCACGAGAGGCATCCGGTCGCCCCGCCCGACCAAGGCACTCGGACACGAGAACCTCACAGAGGCATCCGGCCGCCCCGCCGACCAAGGCACTTCGGACACCGAACCTCACAGAGGCATCCGATCGTCCTGCCACCAAGGCACTCGGACACCGAACCACCGCGAGAGGCATCCGGTCGTCCTGCGAGCCAAGGCACTCGGACACCGAACCTCACAGAGGCATCCGGTGCGTCCTGCCTGCCAAGGCACTTGACACCGAACCTCACGAGTCATCCGCCTAGCTCGTCCACCGGCACTAAGGCAGCACCTCTAGCTACGGACGTTAAGCGAGCACTCGGGCACCGAACCTCCACAGAGGCATCCGGCCGTCCTGCCAATTGCTGCCTGGGCCAAGCGCACTGGACACCGAACCTCACAGAGAGGCATCCGGTCGTCCACAGCCGACCAAGGCACTTTGTCTAGGCTACGGCGTTAAGCGAGCACTCGGACACGAGAACCTCACAGAGACATCCGGTCGTCCTGCGGCCAAGGCACTTTCGGACACGAGAACCTCACAGAGGCATCCGGTCGTCACCGCCGACCAAGGCACTCGGACACCCGAACCTCACAGAGGCATCCGGTCGTCCTGCCAGACCAAGGCACTCGGACACCCCAACCTCACGAGAGGCATCGGTCGTCCTGCCGACCATGGCACTCGAACACGAGAACCTCACAGAGGCATCCGGTCGTCCCGCCGACCAAGGCACTCGGACACCGAACCTCACAGAGGCATCGGTCGTCACGCCCACCAAGGCACTTTCGGACACGAACCTCACGAGAGGCATCCGGCCGTCCCCGCCGACCAAGGCACTCGAACACCGAACCTCACGGAGGCATCCGGTCGTCCACGCCAGACCAAGGCACGCTTAGCTACGACGTTAAGCGAGCACTCGGACACCGAACCTCACAGAGGCATCCGGCCGTCCCTGCCGCCAAGGCACTTTCGGACACGAGAACCTCACAGAGGCATCCGGCCGTCGCCGACCAAGGCACTTTCGGACACCCGAACCTCACGAGAGGCATCCGGCCGTCCCGCCGACCAAGGCACTCGGACACCGAGAACCTCACAGAGGCATCCGGCCGCCCTGCCGACCAAGGAACTCGGACACCGAACCTCACGAGGCATCCGTGCGTCCCCGCAGACCAAGGCACTCGGACACCCGAACCTCACAGAGGCATCCGGCCGTCCCGCCGGACCAAGGCACTCGGACACCCGAACCTCACAAAAGGCATCCGGTCATCCCTGCCGCCACCAAGGCCTTTGTCTAGCCACGACGTTAAGCGAGCACTCGGACACCGAACCTCACAGAGGCATCCGGCCGCCCCGCCGGCCAAGGCACTCGAACACCGAACCTCACAGAGGCATCCGGCCGTCTCCGCCGACCAAGGCACTGGACACGAACCTCACAGAGGCATCCGATCGCCCCCGCCGACCAAGGCACTATCTAGCTACGACGTTAAGCGAGCACTCTGACACCGAACCTTACAGAGGCATCCGGCCGCCTGCCACCAAGGCGCCGTCCACAACGATTAAAATTAAAGCAAACTCATCGCAAAGACATTTTCATAAAGAAAAGAAAATTTCATTATAGGCCAACAGCTCAAACTTTACACGACTTTACACACGATGCGAGCGGATACAAGAGTGGCCACGCTACACCAGCGCAGACTCTACCCACGCCTATAACCTATCAAGCGCTCCGTCGCGGCATCGGTGCACCGACGCAGATCTTGGTAGGCCCTTGCTCGGTCGACGGATACGGCCGCCGGCTGGAAGTAACACGCCGATGCCTCATTGCGCTGCTCGGCGACATCGGCGCGGCCAAGACTAACTACGATCGGTGCCCTTGCGCCATCGCCTCCGAAGGGCCCCTTACCACCTCGAGCCTCGGGCGGCCTCGAGCAATCAACGAGCGGCGTCACGGGCTGCGGCTTCTTCCTCCTAAGCTCGGCCATCGCTGGTCGAACTCAGCACCAAAGCTCTCGGCGGAGGATCTTCTTCTTCCACCCACCGACGCCATCGCGAAGCTAAAGACTAGAGGGTGTCTCAAGCCATTTGAAAGAACAAAAGAAAAGCTCTCATCCCCTTCAAGCAAGCTACAGCGCCTGCATATATATATATCCGGATGAAGGGAGGCTAAGCCTCAGAGTAAATGCGGTGCCGGAAAGCGAAGCATCCTTCACCGTAAACCCGAGGCGATCAAGAAGACGAGCAGCGCGTGGCATCAAACTATACTCGGCATGCGCAACGAGGCGAGTAAAAGCCCCCGCGGTTCAAATGCCCCGCCAAACTCGGGATAGCCGTCTTGATCCAACGGCACACCGACGGAATCGCTTAACCGGATCGGGTGGACCGACCTACGGGCCGGCCACCACTTTCGTCAAGTTCAACCCCAACCGAACCGCCAAATCGCTTGGGAGTTCGGGACTCGGCGAATACTAATAAAAAGGATACCCCAACAGCCCGGCGACGAGCAGGCGGCCTCAAGCATATCTCCAAATTCAACGGCCGCGCCCACCCCGCCACGACCAGAATCGCTGCGAGACCGCGCCAGGCATCCGCTCCCGACCGGGAAGCGAATCCGACAGACACGGCGCCCAGGCCCCTCTTGGCGGGCGGATCTCTCGACTCCAACCAAACCAAGGTGACGAACGCCGAGTGCGCGTGTCGGGTCCTCATCGACCTACCGCCACGCACTTCCGAATAAGGTCAATCGAGCGACTATACAAGGGCAAGTGGCTCCTTCCCAAGAAGATCCGTGATCGCAGAAGACAAAGCTTCCAAATCATCAACGATCCACGTGCGGCAAGACGAAGCGCGCTCCTCCCGAGGCGGCACCAACGCCACGCACCTCGACGCCAAGATTCGCAAGGGTCACAGAGGGCAAGTACGCTATTTCCGGGAATACCTAACCTCCCCGACCACCAAGGCTACCAACCCAAAGACGGCAAGACGGGTGGCGACTCATCCACGGATTTAAGGACCGGAGCTCTAGCATAGGTCACCTTGCTCTTCCTCCCAACTCTCGATGTAACCCGCCTTCCTTCTCAGATAAAAGGAGGCGGGCTAAACGATTCAAGAAAGGGGAGAACGAGAGAGAGAGAGGCGCTATCAAACCCATCTCGCTAAGCCATTGGCATTCTCGCTTGTAAAACTTTGTGCACTATCTGTACCAAGAGTAATACAACACCACCACACAATCGGAGTAGGGACCTTCGGCCCAACCAAGATACATCTTGGACTCACGAGTCTAACCATTCGGAGTGGAACGCGCAACCCCTAGACTTACAAATTTACTTGCCGGTGGCGCTCTCGAAAACGCCGACAGTCTTACTTCCAAGGTTGCTAGGAATCCTTCTCGTACTATTTCTAGTTCTAATTTCTCGAATTACTTACACAATTCTCGCTCGACTTGTTTCCATCAAAGATATTTGCACCGTGGTTCTTCTCGCCACAGGCGTCCGCCACCACGCTGGTTTTACTAGGTGGTAGTGAATTCCCATATTATAATCCTTGATTAACTCTAACCATCTTCTTTGCCTCATATTTAGGTCACTTGCGTGAAGATATACTTAAGACTTTTATGATCTCAGATACACTTCACATCTATTTCCGATGAGATGATGACGCCATATTTTTAATGCATGCACCATGGTAGCTAATTCCAAATCATGGGTCCGATAGTTCTCCTCGTGTGGTCTCAATTGCCTCGATGCATAGGCGATTACCTTCCTATTTTGCATCAACACACATCCCAATCCCGACGCGATGCATCACAATAGATGTCAAGCCTTGATGGACATCGAGTAAAACTAGTACAGCCGATGTTAATCTCTCTTCAACTCTCAAAACTCTTCTCACACTCAAAGGCCCATAAGAATTTCTTTTCCTTTTCAACAATTGCGTAAGAGGTCTCGCAATCGTAGAGAATCCTTCGATGAATCGATCTGTAATAGCCCGCCATTCCAAGGAAACTACGGATTTGGGTTACCGACTTGGGTTGCTCCCAATGCGTAACCGCTCCACTTTCTTTGGATCTACCGCAACTCCGCCGCGGTCATTATGTGTCCAAGAAATTCAACCTTATTCTTCCGTAAATCACATTTGCTAAATTTCGCAAACAACTGCTGCTCTCTCAACTTTTCAAGGACTAGCCTCAAATGCTCGGCATGCTCTTCGCTGCCTTGGAATTGATAAAGATATCATCTATGAATACGACGACTTAACTTGTCCAAGTATTCCATAAACACCTTTATTCATTAAGTTCATGAAATATGCTGGTGCATTTGTCAAACCAAAGGACATCACTGTAAACTCGTAGTGCCCATATCTTGACGAAAATGCAGTCTTCGTAATATCCTCTGATCGGATCTTCAATTGATGGTATCCTGATCGGAGATCAATTTTGAGAAAACTCTCGCTCCTCTCAATCGGTCAAACAAATCATCGATCCTCGGTAGAGGATACTTATTCTTTATCGTCACATCATTGAGTGCACGATAGTCTATACACATCCTAAAACTCCCGTCCTTCTTCTTGACGAATAGGACAGGTGCTCCCCATGGCGATGAACTAGGTCTTATAAATCCTTTTTCCAGCAGTTCTTCAATTTGCTTCTTCATTTCCACCAATTCCTCTGTGGACATCCTGTAAGGTCTCTTAGCTATGGAGCTGTCCTCGAACCACTCTATCACGAACTCGATATCTCTATCCGGCGGCATTCCAGGTAAATCTTCCGGGAAAACATCCGGATATTCATTGACTATGGGCACTTCTTCTAAGCTGACAGTCTTCATGCTGTTGACCATCAATTGTCCCTCCCATGACCGATTTTGCTTCAAACTCAATCTTCTTTCCATCCGCTCTCGACCGATATGACTCTTTTTCCGCATCCAAAGATCGCCTTGTGTTTGGTTAACTAATCCATTCCTGTGATAACATCCAAGGTTTGGGTATTAAGGACGATTAAGTTCGCTAGAACTCCACTCCATTAATTATTAGTCTTACCCCGTAACATCCTACTTTAGATCGGAGTTCGATCCAGGATTGACTATGAGCACACATTTAAGATTCACTATTTCCATATCATTTTGAACAGCAAAATCTCGGAAATAAAAGAATGCGAAGTTCGGAATCAAATAAAACAAAGATGGTTGCATCGAAGTTTACTAGAACTTACCCAAGATAACGTCCGTGGCGCTCGACTTCATCCGTCGAATGTGGTTGACTCGGCCTCGTGCGGTTCCTTGGGATGGAGTTCTTTGTTGATGCCCCGCGTTCACGATTGCGCGGAGTCCTTGCCGTGTGTTCCTGTGTTAAAGCGGACCGGGTGACACCTCCTTCTTAGGGCAATTGTTGGCAAATGCCCCATTTCATTGCAATGGTAGCAACGCCTTCCCACCGCTCGAGAGGTTCCTCCATCTGTGCTACGCTCGCCGAGTCTCGAACATTCTCACCCATCGGGCGATTTGCAAGCGGTGGTGCCCTATCATTGCCTCCCGGGCCGTACCGAATGAATCGCTGGGGTGCCGTCCTTCGCCTCGCTTGCCCCGACGACCTCCTTGTTGCGCCATTCTCGCGCTTCTGTTGTCATCCCACTCTCGGCGCTTGTCCTCTAAGATAAGAGCTTTGTTAACTAGCTCTTGGAAGTCGGGAATGTGTGGGTGATCACCCCACTGCAGCCTCGCATTCAATCCCTTCATGAAGCGGGATTGTCTGCCTTATCCGTAGCCACATCCTCCGTGCGAGCGTGGGCTTGGGTGAATTTGTTCGTAATCGCCACCGACCGCCCCCGCTTGAGGCTTCGAATTCCTCCTTTTGAGATCCATGATACCCTCGGGTACATGGTACCGGGCGGAAAGTCGAGGTGAATTCTCCCACGTGATACTGTGGGTCCTCATGAGTCGCGCAGGTTTTCCCACCATTCTCGCGGCAGTCCCTTCGAGTTGATGAGAGGCATAGAGTACCCTCTCATGTCCTACACACTGGGTAATGTGCGACTTCCTTTCAATTGTCCTTAGCCAATCGTCCGCCTCCAAAGGATTGGCGTTGTTCGAGAAGGTAGGTGGACGGGTTCTCATAAACTCCGACAACCTTGAGTAGGGTGTGGTCCATGGTTACCCCTCACTTGAACATTCGCAGCAGCTTGGTTGGATATCTCACGCATGGTTTGAACCATCGTGTTCATAAGTTGAGTCTGGCAATCAAGAAGGCTCCTGTGTTCGTGATATCGACTGCGGTGTTGAGGAATCGGCTCTTCATTCCGTTATCCGCCTGGTTAGCTCCACTACTGCTCCAACATTTCCACGTGTCCTCACCATCCGCTGCAAGCTTCCAAGGTTAAGAAAAGAAGAAAGCATAGACAAGTAGAAGAATTTATGAGGGAAACAGTGTAACTTAAATTATTTAGCCACTTTATTGATATAATATAAAGCAAAGATGGTTGCTCACAAGTGCCTAAGGGCAATGCAACGCATACGAGACACTCACAACCAGAACAAGTAAGCAAACATAGGAACCCATGACGACTCACACCTAATGGTGACTCTGAAGAAAAAGACGCGACTCAACCTTCGAGTCTCGACACTATACTCTACTAGACTCGATCACTCATCGAGCCAACCCGGCTGCGGCTCCCCCGGAGCATACACTGGTGGGTGCTCCGCATCGGGCAACCGGTCTCGTGACCTCATCGCAGCAGTGCAAAGACCCCATCGACTACTGGTCCCGGGCTGCTCGCCCCGTGCCTGCCTCGCCTGCTGCCTCCGGATTTGGATCGTGTAACTCGTGGATCGCTCGGGCTCGGGTCCGCATAAAGCCATCTCCAACTCCCGGATCTTCGCATGGAATGAGCTAAGCCCTCCGCACCGGATCTCGCCTCTGTGACTCGGCGCGGGTCCTCTCGCAACTCCTGACCGTCTCATCCAAGGCATCCTCCCGGGCGATGACGCACTCGCCAGTGGGTGATAGTGGCGTCCTCCTCTACAAGCTCCATCCTCTCCAAACGATTGTCTCGACGCGGATGGTGACGAAAGACGGTGTCCTCCAACTCGCGGAGTAAGTGCGGGCAACCGCGCGACGCTCGTCGTGCCGCCTCCGGATTCCAGCCTCAAAAGAAGACCTCCGACCATGATGTAGATAGGACGGCTCGCCTCGCCCTCTCCCGAGCATACACTATGATCTTGACATCCCAGCGACGCCAAGTCCTCGCCTGCACCACCGAAGTCCTCGATATGCTGGTCATCAAAACCTCCGAGCAATCGCATCATACGCCATAACTCAGCCGGGCGTATCCTCGGTCAGCGCCTCCATAGGTATGGATCATCCTCATCCGCCAAAAAACCTTGTTTAAATTAAACAGAGAATAATAAAATTCAAAGATAGGTATGAATAAGGGAGAAGAGATAAGTCGAGATTTCTTTGATATTCTTGCTCAAGTTGATTAGGTCTTTTAGAAAATAGTTTTACCCTCCTAGGCACAACCAAACTAGGGTCAAGTCCTACAATCACCGCTCTGATACGACACCTCTGCCGGGACCCGACCGCAAATCCGACCCTCTGTGTATTCTGTGCTACCCAGATCACGCTTAGCACACACAATCATACAGGTTGCACATTATGCATATTCACAAAGATATAAGAATAAATAGTGCAAACATGTATATAAATCGAGTTGTACGACCTTATGGTCTCCTTACAGATAAGTCACCACACAGGCTTACATTATTCAAAGTAAAGAAATAGCAAGGAACATAAATAAAGGGTCGTGGAAGCCTTCATCTTGCCACAGAGCAACCGACCGGGCTTGCCCCTAGTTGCTCGTGATCCTCGATGTACTCTTCCTCCCATGCCGGTGTAGACTCCTCCACCGATGTTGGGTTTGATAAGCAAGGTGGGGTGAGTACACAAGGCACTCAACAAGTAATGCACAAAATGCGATGCATATTACTATATGCAAAACTTATTCCAATGGATTGGCTTAAATGGTTCTTTTGCATCAAGCAGCATTTTTGAACTAGTATCTTGTTTAGATTAAAGCAGTGGTACAGATATAAATAATACTAAACTCAAATGGTTTTTCATTGAAGATTCTCAAGACGCAATTTCTTAATAGTTCATTTCCAACACCGCACACACCACCCTTCCCACATTTTGTTTATGAAAATCTACCCTTGATCAGAATCCCCGAGCAATGCTCAATACCGTGAGCACGGCTATTGAATAGTTTGACACTGCAGAGGTTGTACACTTTACCCACAAGATACACCGCCACCACATGTGATTGTCCGCAACAAAGCTTTTCAAGAACTTCTACCTTAACCAGAGAACCTCTCCAGATTGCCTTCACTATCACTTCCCTCACACAGAGCCAAGTATAGGACCGCCAATCACCGTTGGATGGGCACCAAGCCGTAGCAGTGTACGCCCCATACAGATACACCCCGTGTATCGTCACCCCGAGGTATCGAGGAAAGATATCGTAACCCTAGTCAACTAGGTCTGTCCCATATCGTACATGTGGTTGTACGGTGACTCGGATCAAAGGCTTGCAAGGTGAAGTCCTTAATCGACCAAGGCAAGACTTCCAACACTCACACAATGTGGCACACGGACTCACATCACTCATCAACCCAATGCCACACAGCCCACTGTGCACACAAACCTCTTGCCACTTGCCCTGCCTAAATCTTTTCCCACCCAGATTGATTATTGTGCAACACATGCCAAAGAATAACTCCACATCGATGCGGAACCACACAGTCGCAGTACTCAATCTCATCATATGGCATCATCACACCACTTTTCAAAATACATTCAATATGTCTTTAGTCAAGATTGTAGCATTTTTCCAAAGATCACTCATGATTTGTTTCAAGGCTAAGCATCTACTCACGGCCTAGCCTCCCGTGTTGGCACAATATTAGCATCCAACTAATATAATCAAACTTAGGGTGACAATGGTTTAGGCATACAATTAATAATTCAAGGTGGCATAACAAAATGGGTTGATTATCTACATTATCCCAAATCAATTTAATTTCATTTTAAATAATTAGCATGCATAGTTTCAAAGCATAAATTACATTTTAAAATCTGGGATCAAAATGATCAAAGCATCACTTGCCTTCAAAGAGTTGCTGGTCTTGTTCAAGCTTGGTCTTGAGCGACTAAATCTTCCTCGAAACTTTCCTAAGCAAATTTGCGTCTCTACGCTGCACAAACAAAATATGCAATAAATAACTAATACAGAAGACTAAACGACCTCAAAAATTCAAATAAAATTCACCATTAAATAGCTCATAATTTTATGAATTTTTAGAAATTTGAATCATCCAAACCGAGTTAAAATGCAAAAGTTATAGTCATTTGAAGTTTGAATAAAATCAAAATACGTAAATTAAGAAAATCCGATTTTTCTGAAATATTTTTACACCGAAATTCGCATTTGTGATGTCAGCACGCGTCATGATGACGTCAGCATAGAAAAGAAATTCGGTCGAAATATTTTATATATAAAAATATATATGACGCCATCACGACGCCATCTCGACACGGCACGCCGGAGGCCGCCACGCCGCCTGTCTATGGGTGGGTCCACGGGTTGGCCCTCGGTCCACCGTGGACCGGCGCACTGCGCTTTCGGCACCGGTGACGCAAGCCGTGGCGCCAGCGACGGCCGCAGCCAATCCCAACGCGACACGCGGCGCTAAACTAATCGCCAAACTCGATTCAATCTCGCCCTTCGATTTAAAACGAACGGCCGAGATTCATGCGACTTTTCACTCACTCTACCGCGAGCCAACACGTGGCTTCACCGTGACCCTTGATCCAGATCGAACGGTCACGATTACTCGGGTGACGCCGACAAACGGGCGGCGCTCCTCGGTTTCGCGCGCCACGCGCCAACACAGGATCGCCCGATGCACGGTGCGATCTCATCCGCCGATTCAAACGGACGGCCGCGATGAGCCAAGGCTATCGGCTCTAGCCTCATCGCGCGCGACACGCCGCACAATCCAAGGCAACGGCGCGCAAGATCCGACGGCCGTGTGACCTTTACGCGACGCGGTAAAAAATAAACCCTACGATCTAGATCTAACTACCAAATAAACTAATCGTGAAACTAATCGGCAATCTAGACCGTTGATTAGATCAAACTACCGAGGGGTGAAGATGAGGATTACCGTTGATTGGCGGCGTGGATGAATCTAGTGCGCTCGGCGGCGATCGGACGGTGGGACGGCTCGGTCAAGCGACGATGTCACGGTGGCGCAGATCTTGCCGAGAGGATGAAGATGACGTGCAACGCGGCGCCGCGGGCTTCTCCGCGTGATGAAGTGGTCCACTGATGCACCGGCTTCGTGAACTCAGAAAGGGTTGGAACACGGCGAGCGGCTCTGACGACGATGGAGGAAGCAAAACAACGGTGGCGGGAAGGCAACCACGGCGAGCTCTCACGGCGCTAGAGGGAGTCTCGGCGTGCGGCGAGGAGTCAAAAGATGCGAGCGAAGGCTCTCGCACGACGCCTTCAACGGGACTTAAGGGCTGCCTCGACGCGGCGCGAAACGGCCGGCGAAGTCACGCCATCAACGCCACGCCTCCGATGATCTCGCGGGACGGCGACGTGGTGCGATCTCGCGTGCGTTCGCGGCGGCGATGATCCAAGGCTCACGCAAGACGGGCGACGTGGCACACGACAGCGCGCGATCCGGACGGACGGCTTGGCTAGGCGGCGCTAGGGTTTTGGCGGCGGGCGTGGGCCGAGTCACGAGCTGGGCAGAGCACACGATCGGGCTGGCTAACCATTTCGCCTGCACATCGTTTGGGATTTTAAATCCTTTTCGATAAAAATAATTTGGGAAATTAGTTTTGGCCAAAGAAAGTAGTAAAATATCTCAAAATTCTAAAAATTCGAAAATACTTTGAGATGTTTGGAACTCCATTAAAATATTTTCAATAAAACTTTGCAAAAACTTTTCCTTTATTTAATTTGTTTTCAAGAAAGGCTATATTTGAATAATTCCAAATAAATTTCAATAATCTCCAAAATTTCTCAAAAATCAAAAATACTTCAAATTTTAAATTAGAGGAAAAATTAGGGTGTTACACCCTCTTTCTTGGACTTGATTCTATTGATCTTTTCATAAACTTTCTGACCTTCTCTGATTCGATCCTCCAGAGTTGGCTTCACCTCCAAAGCGGCTAGAAATCCTTTCGGAACAACTTCCAATTTCAACTTTTGTAGCTCTTTGCATCATTCTGATTGATCCTCATGAACTAGCATATTGGCAATGTGGTTCTTACGACTCAAAGCATCAGCTACCACATTAGCTTTTCCAGGGTGATAATGAATCATCATATTATAATCTTTTATCAACTCCAACCATCTCCTTTGCCTCATATTAAGATCCGACTAGGTGAATATATATTTTAAACTCTTGTGATCCGTGTGTATCTCACATCTATTTCCAATGAGATAATGACGCCACAACTTCAAAGCATGCACTACAGCAGCTAATTCCAAATCATGCGTTGGATAATTCTCTTCATGTAGCCTTAATTGCCTTGACGCATATGCATCAACTTTTCCATTCTGCATTAATACGCATCCCAGTCCTTGACGCGATGCATCACAATAGATATCGAAACTTTGATGAACATCAGGTAAAACTAGTACCGGTGCTGACATCAACCGTTTCTTCAACTCCTGAAAACTCTTTTCACAATCCGGTGTCCAAGGAAATTTCTTTTCCTTTTTCAACAATTGTATAAGGGGTCTAGCAATCGTCGAAAATCCTTCTATAAATCGACGGTAATATCCTGCCATTCCCAGGAAACTACGAATCTGAGTAACTAACTTTGGTTGCTCCCAATGCAACACAGCTTCAACTTTGCTTGGATCAACAACAACCTCTTTAGCAGTCATCACATGGCCAAGAAATTTCACTTCCTTCTTCCAAAAGTCACACTTGCTAAACTTAGCATACATCTATTTTCTTGCAGCCTTTCCAAACCCATTCTCAAATCTTCTGCATGCTCCTCTTCAGACTTAGAGTATGCGAGAATATCATCCATAAAGACAACATCAAACTTGTCTAAATAGTCCATGAAGATCTTATTCATCATGTTCATGAAATATGCCGGAGTCTTGTAAATCCAACGGTTACGACCGATAACTCACAATATCCATATAGCGTAGAGAACACAATCTTGGTAACACCCTCCACATGAATCTTTAACTGATGATACCTTGATCGAAATCTTATCTTGGAGAAAACTCCTGCTCCTCTCGATTGATTCAAACAAATTATCAATCCTGGGCAATGAATACTTATTCTTTATGAATTCTACATTCAGGACATGATACTGATACACTTTCTCATGCTTCCCTCTTTCTTGCTGACGATCAAAACATACACTCCCCATGGTGACAATTGGTCCTTATATAACCTTTCTCGAGCAACTCCTCGATCCACTTCTTCATCTCTACTTACTTATCCATAGGCATCCGATCAGCTTCTCTTTACAATTGGTGCCGCACCAATCACTAACTCGATCACAACCTTGATTTCCGATATGACGGCATACCGTAGATCCTGAAATGCATCAATATATTCTCCGACGGGTGGCGATCCTCTATGCTATCAATTTTCACCATGCTAACCATTAAGCGCCCATCGCGAATCGCAAATACTTGAAATTCCATCCTCGTCATCAGGCTCTAACTGACACAACTCTTCGCCACAATCCAAAGTAGCTTTATACTTAAACAACCATTCCATTCCAAGAATAATGCCTACGGTCTGAGTATCCAACGCAATACGATTCGCTTGGAGCCATACTCCATTATTAAGCAATTGAACTCTCAAACTTCCTGGGTTAGATCGAGCATAATTGATTACCTTCTAATAATGACAAATCTTGTGGCAGACAAGCTTCACGCTAAATGGTACTGAATTGACCATTATAACACACGCATCACTTTCAAGTGAACCACCAATATAGACAAATATCCAGGGAAATATCTGATCCTTCATTTACTATTAATGCTTTTATTTCAAACTTCTCATACCATCATAACATTCATCATGCAAGGAAATCTTTACATTGAATTCATTACTAATCTCCTCACTTTACAAATGAGTTATGACACTCGCTCAGGGTAAAATCATTGATCTGAACTTCCTCGATTGGCATTGGCACTTAGGTTTTGACTGGGGCAGAGTTGAGAATAACTTGAACCGGCGTGATTGCTTCCTTCTGAGGGCAATTGTTGGCAAAATGTCCGGGCTTGCGGCAAGTATAACAGAGTTTATGGTCAATTTTCTTCCTTGGGCACTCGCGATCGGGCAAAGGTCTTCGCCGAACATCTTTTCTTCAATCGGTTCTCTGGGCAAACTTCTCTTGAAATTTTACTGCTTACCTTTGGCGCTATGAACTTGACCGAGGTAACTTCTGGAAGGACTATGTTTGTAGGGGACTCTAGATTCTTCCGCGGGCATTTCTTAACAAAATGGCCTTCCTCATGACGGTAGTAGCACAAACGTGATCGCTGTTATGTATTGTTGGGTATAACTGTATGCTCATTATTGTCCTTCTGGTAATTCAGGGCTGGTTGCTTCAGAGGGCATTCTCTAGATCAATGACCTTCTTCATCACATAAGAAACATGCTGTTGGCGATTGCATCTTACTGCTTTCTTGATGACGACAGCCAAGATTAGGAGGCTGCGTCTTTAGTTTTTCAAGTGGCGTCTCCTGTACAACTAATATTACACCTATTTTTGACAATTCCTGAGTAACTGCAGCTCGAAGATTCTTCATCGACGCCGAAGTCACCGCAGAACTATTGGATCCAAGGGACATTGAGCTGGGCAATGATCTCGACCTTCACATAGGTAACATGTGATGTTGCTCATAGGACACTATCCGAAAGGATGACTTCCTTCACAACTGGAGCAATTGATCGCATGCTCATCAGCGGTATGGCCTATTTCTCCACAAATAATGCATGCACGATCTTTCCGACTTGTCCGGCTGGTAACACTTGAGAGAACATCGTCGGATTTGAACGATAAAAGGGATAGCATTCTTTTCTGAATTCATTGTGACCACACTATCCTCTGGTGAAACAAAGAGATAACGAAAAATAGCGACAAACTCACTCCAAGTGATATTTTGCGGGGCTTCATGGTTAGCACAATATTTCATCAACCATTCAGCAGCAATTCCTTGTAACTGATAAGAAGTATACAAGATCCTCTCATCATCTTTACACTGAGAAATGAGCAGCTTCCTCTCAATAGTATTGATCCAATTATCAGCTTTCGATGGTGAAACATTTCCAAAAAAAGTCGGCGGACGAGTCCTTATGAATTTTGATAACCTTGAGTTAGAACATGGATCATTGATGATAGCCTGAGATGTATTGCTGGCGTTGGCTTGATTAGTCATGTTCTGCATTTGCTTCATCATTGGATGCATCAATTGAGTCTGAACAGCTAAAAACTCTCTGAAATTCTGCATATCCATCTACGCTAACGGTTGAAAAACTGGTCCATCATTGGGGTTCTCACCGAGTTGATTATCACTTTCACGACGTTGTTTCCACCACCCGAACCATCCGCTTCATTGCTTCACATGGGTTAGGGAAAAGAGAAATAGCATAGGTAAGAAGCAGGAATCCTAAGACAGGGGAGATAGGTTTAACCCAACATCTTAAGCAAACAAATATTGATAACTTGGTATGGTTGCTTATATAAGCCTAAGAGCTATGCAACACATACTGCACAATCAACAATCAAGGAAGAACCAATCAACCTAAGCACACAAAACTACCGTCTACATGGGCGACTGTCTTAGCGTAAGAGACGCGACTCCCACACATGAGTCTCAATTGGCTACCAAGCACTGGGTCTTCTAGCTTCAGAAACACTTAGTAGATTTGCTCCTTCCTTGATCTCGACGATTTCTTCTTTCATGATCTTGTGGTTAACAACAACACTTGATGCCTTCTCCTAGGTGTGGCACATCGCTTTCTATTAGAGACAATTTCTGTAAGATTTTAACTTGTTTCAGCAAGGTAAGAGAAAGAATTCTCAGCAAAGGAAAAGAATAGAAGAATGAGATAAGTCAAGAACATGTTATTCTTCATAGTTAGTTCTTTCCTTCAGAAAATAATTTTGAAGGTCCTATAGAGACAACCAGACTATCTAAGGTCAAGGCCTAAAGTCAATATGGCTCTGATACCACCTCTGTCGGGACCCGAATATACAAATTCGGACCCTCTGTGTGTTCAGCACTAGCCAGGATCACGCTAGTGCACACAGTCTCAACATAGATGAAATATCACAATCATACACAGCGGAATAATAAATAAAGATTTCATCTATTAATATAGAACTATTGAACGACCTTAGGGTCAAACTTACACTTGTGAGGCCTTGGTGGCTTCAACTCAAAATAAATAAATAGCAACGGAATGAAGAACGTCGACGAATCCCATCAATATACCACAGGCAACTGACAAGGTTCAACTCCTAGATAATCGCCTCCTCATGGAACTTCTCCTCCTTCGAAGTTGTAGTCTTCTCCTCAACCGATGATTTTGTGTGTTGCAAGGGGTGAGTACATAAAGCACTCAACAAGTTGTGCACAGAATGCAAGTCTAGTATTCTATATGCATGGCTTAGTACAAAAGGTATGGTTATCATGGCTATTTTGCAATAAAGCAACATTTATAAAAGAATACAGTAAATAGATTGAAATTGTAGTAAAACAAATAATAATAATAGATAGATTCAACATTTGACAAGTAAACCAAGTTTCCAATCCTAAGTCAAATTCCACTTTCCAAGGCATTGTGCCATCCCAAAAAGTTTGGTTTAACAAAAGTCTAACCCTTGACTGTAATTCCCAAGCATTGCTCAATACCGCGAGCACGGCTATTCGAATAGATTACACACTCTGAAGAGGTTATGCACTTTACCCATATGACGTGATATTCTCTTTGTGCCTGGCCATTAGCACACTTCCTTTGGTGGACCGGCAGAGAATTCACGACAAAGTCTTTCAGGAACCTCTACCTTAACCAAAGAACCTCTCCGGTGTTGCCTTCGCTACCACTCCTCTCACGCAGGCCACCAAGTATAGGATGTGCCAACACCGTTGGATGGGTACCAAGCCGTAGCACAGGTACGCTCCCCCGCACAAATACACCCCTGTGTACTGTCACCCTGAGGTATCAGAGGAAAGATATCAGAACCCTAATCAATTAGGTCTGTCCCATTCCAGACGTGTGTTTGCAAGTAAGACTCAGGTCAAAGGCTTGCAAGTTTAAGTCCTTAGGATGATCGAAGCAAGACTTCCTCATACCCCCTGCCTATCGGGCCCACCTTAGCATGCTCGCCCCTTGCCACTTGCCCCAATCTAAAACATGATCACCCCAGTTGATTACCAAGCACCATGTGCCTTCAACAATTTAACCTCGTTGCAGGACATCCTCTCGCCCCCACAACTCAATCTCATCGTGTGACCACACATGACACACAAGTTCATAACATCGTTCCATATTCCATTAGTCAAGATTAGTTATCAATGATTCCAGAACATGTGATGACGTGGCATGGCTAAGCAACTATTATGGTCTAAATCCTTCCATGTTGATTATTAATATTAACCAACTATAATTCCACATTCTAGGGTGACAATTAGATCATGGCATACAATTGGCAAGGTAGGATATTGATCAATTTGGCATCATAGCTAATCCCAATATAAATTGAAAACAATTGTATACTTGAAATAATATGCAATAGAATAAAAACAATATAGAGATTTTGTAAACTTGGGTTCAACATGATCAAAGCACAACTTGCCTTAGAAAAGCTTTTATTCTTCCCCTGGACTTTGGTCTAGAGTCATTTAATTTTCCTGATCGTCGCAAGACAATACAACGTCTACGCGTAACAGAGGAGAAAACGAATAAATACCCAAAATAGAGAGCAATATCAACTCTAAGAATTAAATAAAATTCACCATTAAATAGAGCATGATTTTACAAATTTTTAGAAACTAGAATTACCTCAATCGAAGTTTGAATGCAAAAGATATAGCTATTCAAAGATTGGAATAAATACAGAAATTGCTGAAAATTTCTGTGCCCGGCGCTAGTCCATGGTGAACCGGTGGTACTGTGCCCGTGCACCAGCTGACGCAAGCACGCACGTGGCACCTTTGGATGGATGACACGTGGCACATATCCAACAGACGCGCATAACACACGCAGCGGCGATGATCTCAACCGTTCATTTCAGATCGGACGGTGGAGATCAAAGGCGGTGACGTCAGTGAAACTGTCGGCGGCGACGCCTCGATTTTTCGCACGACACACGGCAGCACGGGACTAGCACGGTGCGCGGTGCAATCCCAACAGTTCGATTTGAATCCGACGGCTCGAATCTGACAACCACGACAACAGCAGCGGGGACACGCGGCATGATCATAACCGACCGACGCGGATCCAACGGCAGCTACAGGCGAAGCAGCTGATGATGACGCGGCGAGATCGGAACCGCACGATAAAAATCTAACGGCTAAGGTTGACGGAGCTGTTTACTTTAGAAAAGGCGACGCGGCTTGACCCTTACTATTGGTTGTAGATCTGACGATCGATGGCGCTTCTCGGGCGGCGGCGATGGCACAACGGCGTTCTTCACCAGAGTCGAGGAAGACAACAAGCACAATGGCGCTCCAGAGAATCTCCTGCGACGCCTTTGGACCGTTCGAAGCGGCTCGGTGCGATGAGTGTTAGTGTTATGCCCTTGAGGCAATCATTTAGATGATTGTAACATGACTATGTTTATGAATAATAATATGATTATTGGTCCAATGAATGTATATCATTGTATTGATCAACAAGTATATGACTTGCTTATGAAGCTCTTTACTTATTGATGTAATTCGATAAATATCTCTGATCGGATATCATCGTATAGGACAACGATGAATAGATCAACACATGTAGTGATCGATGATCATGCTTCATAGATCATGGGATATGGAGATATCATCTATACATTGTGGACGCATGTTGAAGAACATGGATTAGATAGACCCGCAATGGGACACTATGAGAATGTTTCATTCTTTTGTGTCATCAGTGTATCTCATACCTAGTAGATGTATGATCTTTAGACCTGAGATTGTCATATTCCCTACATGTGTAATAGTTTTCCTTGGGGCTATCAAACACTACTTCCTAACTGGATAGTTATAAAGGTAGCTTTCATGTTTACTATGAAACGTGCAGAGGGAAGTGAGCAATAAGATGGAATTTGCCACCCAATGAAACGGAGATATATGACAAAGCCACTCGTGTGATATGATTAAGGAAGTGCATGGCCATGCCGTGATTGAGGAGTCAATCACAACTTATTAATATATCACGGATACGAGATGGATTGAATCATCAAAGGATGACATGCTTCGCCTTGATATCAATCTTCATATACTTGGCAAAGGGATTATTACATGAGAACTTTTGATAGGTTCTGTCCGATTTGATCATAGTATGTTTGGGAGTTGGCATACTTTGCAAGGAGCCGCTACCAACTATTGGATTGAAAAGGAGTTTTTCAATCCATGTCCAAACGTACGTGAACCTCGCAGGTCACACACTTAATGGCTGGGACGCATTAATTTGGATTGATCCGTAATTAATGGACTCGTGGGCTTAGCACGGATGGGCCCTGGTTTAGGGTTTCATCTCGTGGCTATATAAGGAGGGGAGGAGGGTGAGTGTAGGGTGTGCTTTCCCACGGTTTAGAAGTGATTCACTCGAAACCCTAGCCTCCTCCTCTCGCTGCCCTGCCGAGCGACCAGGTGCTTGCACACCGACGCACGGCGTTCCATCCCTAGACGTGTCGACTACTGCGGTGACGCTGCTACGACTGCGGCGTGGGAGGACGATCTACGGTGAGGAGAGGACGATCCACTCCATCGACACAACGACTGCGGCGAGGACGATCCACTATATCGATGCGCGAAGGATTCCGCAACTGCGTGTCTAGTGGTAATCTTATCTATGATCCCCTTCTTGCGAGTAGCTTTCTAGTTACGCGGTAGATTTTTTTTGTGCTAGTGTAGCATACCGCGTTCCTCTTCAATGAGTACATGGGTACCAACGGCGACGGCGAAGACGCAACGGATGGGGAGCAAGCGGCAAAAAACGACGGCGGAGGCTTCGGCGAACTTCGACGAGCTCGCACGGGCGAATGGCGACGGCTCGAGATGCGGGTGCTTGGGCAAAAAGGGCAGCGCAACAAGGCGAACCTCGGACAAGGTGTGGCGGCGGCTTAAATAGCCTGGGGAGGCGCGCCAATCACGGAAACCGAGACGGCGGCGGACGCGGCGCGCGGAGATTGCGATGGCTAGGGTTTCTGGCGACGGCGGTGGCGCGGGGCGATGTGGTTCCATCAGGACCGCACACATGTCGCAGATCCGACGGCTCTCAGCGAACAACCACGCGGCTCGACGAAACACGTTGGATCGAGATCAAATGGCGGGGCACGCTAGGGTTTGAGGCAGCGCGGCGTGGAGTCATCTCGACCATCCACGCGGAGAGCATCGGACGGGCGAAGCGAGCGGGCCGGGTGGAGCGGAAGGCAGGTCAACACGGGCCGGGCCGGGCCGAGCGGGAATAGGAGCGGGCCGGCGGGAGATTCGGCCCGAGGAGATTTTAGAAAATTAAAGTCATTTTCGAATTAATATAATTCCAGGAATTCAAATAATTAGCAAATAAATTTAGAAAAATCTCCAAAAATATAGAAAAATTCCTTGAAGCACAATGAACCCAACTACGACTGGAAATCTTTTGTTTAAGGAATATATTAATAAAACTAAATCTTTTCATTGTTTAGAAAAGTCAAATTAAGCTGAGATTAATTCAAGAAAAATTCAAATGGTTCATTTTAAGTTTAAACATTCCAAACACAAATTAAATGTTTCCAAGAAAGATCATTCATAATTTTCTCATAATACTCAATATTAATAAAAGAGGCTCAATTAAATAAATACAACATGAAATAAATAAAATTAAAGAAAATTTCAAATAAAATTTGGGGTGTTACAATTACGAAGCATAGAGCAGGGTTAGGTGTTCTGCAATCTTTTTCCCGTCGAGTCATCGAAAACCTGATTTTTTCCCCTTTTAAGACTAAGCCGTGCATTGATCGATGGTTCATTTTTTCCACCGCACACTCCTGCTCCTTCTGCTTCCCTGTCTCTCCGACTTCTCCGCCGCTAGGGTTAACTACTGCTGCGCTCGCATTTTTGCAATGTCGTTGATCTTTCCTCCGAAAATGTCTTCTCATTCTTCCAAAGATACCTCCTCGCAGCCTTTGCCCCAATATTGGACCACCTCAATAACGACGAAAGAGCGGTTGAAGTCCATGGCGGATGATGGAGTTCTTCCAGCCCTGACTTTAATTTCCGCACGACCGGCCGCAGGTGAATCCATCCCTACCCCTCGTTCTGAAGAAATTATGGTTTTTGAATCTTTCTTCCAACGTGGGCTGGGCCTTCCCGCCTGCACTTTTCTTCACGGTCTTCTCTTTTTCTATGGTATTGAATTAGTGAACTTGAATCCCAATTCTATCCTACAAATCTCCATCTTCGTTCACCTCTGCGAGGCATTCTTGGGCATCTGCCCTCATTTCAATCTCTTTCGCCACTTTTACCTTTTAAAGCCTTATCCCTCAAAAAGCGACCCCAAGGTAATTGGGGGAGCCGGATTTCAATTGCGGGAAGGATTAAAGAAAACCTACTTTCCCATTCCCTTCAAATCTTCAAATAAAGGCTGGCACCAGGAATGGTTCTATTGTACCAATCCTGATCCTGCTCTCCCTTCTTTTGTCGGGCGCCGGCCTAAGGTGTCCCTTTCTTGGACATCTGTTCCTAATGCTGGCGATGTGGATTAGGTGTAGGATCTCTTGGTGCTGACTGATAAATTAAAGGAAGACGGTCTCATGGGAGTTGGTCTGGCCCTCTATTTTGTCGCTCGCCGGATACAACCTCTAAAGGAGCGAGTCCATCTGGGATATGAATTTGAAGGAAGAGACGATCCGACCCGGGAACTGCCCAAAACGGCGTCGAAGGAGCAGGTATATGCTCGGGTAGGCGACTTTTTCATCCCAAGCATAGATATGTCCACCGCTAGATGCCCAAAGTCCTTTACTGCATCAAATCCTACCCCTAAGGTAAGAAAGTTTAGCTGATAGACTTTCACATTCGTCTTTGAATGACTTTTAACAGTTTTAATACTCCTTTCTAGGATCGATTGGTTTTCTTTAGTGACGCGCCTGTACATATGAGCGCCCACTAGAAGCGACCTGCAAGCTCCCAAGCCGGAGACCCAGTCGCCAAGAAGGGGAAGAAAACGATTATCAAGGACCCTCCGAAGCCTCTGCGCCTGACTGGTGGTCCCAAAATCCAAGAACCGCCAGCACAAGCCCGGGCGCCTTCAGTTCCCCTTCCACATAAGCCCGTGGTACAGCCGAGTCCAACTCCGAGTGACTCGAGCATTCGGGAGGAGCCCAGGGTTCCAGATCGTAGTGCCCCGACTGGTCCCTCCGGAAGTGGTTCTCCACTCGAAAGAAACCCCCGATGAGGATAAAGAAGACCGACAGGTTGGGTGTCCCATTGACTCTTATTCAACGCGTTTTGCCAGCTTATTCACCAATCGTTCTTCTTATAGGAATCCTTCTTATGATATTCCCATCGAGACACCATCCGAGCCCCCAAGAAACCGAGTCCCGTGACGCACTGACCGGTTGAGGAGCCCCCAAACTGCCTCGCCTGGAGACAGGGGCGCCCTCCGAACCACAGCCGCCTTCATCGACACCCTGTGCTTTGGCATCGAGTCCCGCTGCTCGAGAGCCCGTCTCCCGTCCATCCCCCGAGGTAGAAGAGATCCTCCGAGATCCGCCAACTCTTGCTCGCCCCAACTCATAATGCAAACTACGTGGGTTGATGTGGTAGACGGCTTGAAGTCCCTCGACAACCCGGCGGAGGAAAAGGAAAGGAATGACTTTTATAGTCATGCCGTCGCTTGTGCTCGCCTGGCCCGAGTAATATTTTCACTACTCTTTTCACCTTCTTGCTTGTGCCGGTTGGCATGTTGTCACCTTTCCCTGCGATGGTTACAGAAATTGGGAGAACACTCTGCGAAAAAGTCCGAATACCTCCAAAAGATGCTCCCGGAGGTCAGGACGCGCCAAGAATATCTAGCCGACTTGGAACAGATCAAAGCTAGACATGCAGCCGAGCTGCAAGATCTTCAGTCAGAAGTCCAGGCCTTGCGGGAAGAGAAGAAAATCCTGTGGCAGGAGAAGCTAGATGTTGTTGGCTCCCTTCGAAGTAGATATTTCCTGGACCATGCCGTTCTCTCGTTTAATCATCTGGTCTTTTGATTTCCTTATCTCCGTGTCAGTTCGAGATTCTACTATTGCAAAGCTCCAAGAGCAACTTAAGGCCTCGGAGGCCTCCAACTTGAAATTGGAGGAGTTAGAAGGTGCGCTCAGCAGCTTGGCCCTCCCTTGCCTTCGTTGTCTTCTTGGTATTTCTTAATAATTTGTTTTGCTTGCAGATTACAAGTTCAAGACTCGGGCGCAATACTCCGCTTATAACGAGAAAGTCGAGGCCCTTGAAACGTCTTGTGCTAAGCTTCATGAGGCCTCTGAGCCATTGTTGAGGTTGCTTCATCCCGAGGCGAGAGGCCGCTCAGTAGGGACCACGTTCTCTCCCAACTGGAGGAAGCCCCTAAGGAGCTTAAGAGACTCTTGAAGGAAACGACGACCAACGGTGCTAGCCAGGCTCTGGCGATCACCAAGTCACTTTATCCCAGAGTGGATCTTGAAGCCATTAAAGATGGCTATGCCTGCAATGTGGATGAAGACCAGGCCGTCGAACTCTG
Organism: Otatea glauca; assembly: GCA_036346275.1. NCBI lineage: Eukaryota > Viridiplantae > Streptophyta > Magnoliopsida > Poales > Poaceae > Otatea > Otatea glauca. The sequence continues at coordinate 47,344,834 of CM070718.1, forward strand.
AGAGGAAGTTAAGGATGCTTCTTCGGCTATCGCAGAAACTTTGGACATGTTTTCTTTAAATATGCTGCTATACTCGATGAGGCCATCCGAGTAGTTTTGACATCTTAAATATCATGTCCGACTAGTTCAGCCCCAGGCTCTAGGGTATGGTTCATGATGCATGTCTCAGAGTCTTAAAATTCGTAGGAGCGAAGCACTCAGACGCATAATTTTCGAAAAGATTATACGAGAACAACTTTAAGAGTGAACATTCATTCATAAAGAAGCAATTGAATTACAGAGTTCAAGTGAAAAAACGACGTAGCTATTCTATGTTCCAAGTGTTGTTGACAATTGTGCCGTCTTCACGCTTGAGCTTATAAGCCCTAGGACGTATCACCTCATCGATGATGTAAAGGCCCTCCCAGCTTGGGGAGAGCTTATGCTCGCATTTCTGATTCTTTCTAAGGATCAGATCTCCTTTGGAGAATGCGCGGCTCCTTACATTGCGACCGTGATAGCGACGTAAGTCCTGAAGGTACTTTGTCGACTGAATTGTTGCAACGTCCCTGGCTTCTTCCAGTCGGTCGAGGTCTTCTAGCCGGCTTTCTTCCGATGCGACCTCCTCATAGCTCCGAACCCGTGGGGATCCGAATTCTAACTCGGTGGGAAAGACCGCCTCTGAGCCATACACCAGGAAGAAAGGTGACTGCTCGGTTGCTCTACTGGGGGTGGTTCGCAGCCCTCAGAATATCGAAGGCAATTCTTTGACCCACCGAGTGGCGTATGGTTTGAGACGATAAAAAATCCTTGCCTTTAGGCCTTGTAGCACCATGCCGTTGGCTCGTTCGACCTGCCCATTACTTCGGGGGTGTGCTATTGATGCGAAACAAATTTTTATGCCAAGTTCACCGCACCAGTCTTGAAATATGCCACCTCTGAATTGGGTGTTGTTATCCATGATGATTCAGTTTGGTACGCCGAATCTAACCACAATTTCATGGAAGAATTCTTTGGCCTTTGCGGCTGTGATTGTGGCGATTGGCTTGGCCTCAATCCATTTGATGAATTTATCGACGGCCACGAAGAGATGAGTATAAGCACCTTCAGCCTTCTTCAAAGGTGCCACCATGTCAAGCCCCCAGACCACAAATGGCCAGGTGATTGGGATAGTATGTAGTTCTTGTGCCGGTTTGTTTACCTGTCGCGCAAAGAATTGACATCCTTAGCATGTCCGGACGATGTCCTCTGCATCAGTGACAACAGTCAGCCAAAAAAATCCCTGACGATAAGTCTTGCCGACTAGGGTTGTTGACGCCACGTGATTCCCACAAATTCCCGAGTGGATTTCTTTGAGAAGATCTCTTCCTTTTTGTTCTGATATGCACCGTCGTAGTACACCAGAGGAGCTCTTGCGATAGAGTTCTTCCTTGATTACCACATAGCTCATGCTTCGGCGCATTATTCGTTCGGCCTACATGCGGTCTTTGGGTAGCTCATCCTTTGTCAAATATTCCAGATATGGAGCTGTCCAATCGGGGGTAATGATCAGGACTTCTGCCTCTACGTTCTTCTCCACTGGGATGTCCGACTTTGACCGAGTGCTTATTGTGGGCTTATGAATTTCTTCGACGAATACTCCCACGGCACTGTGGTCCGGCCGGATCCCATTTTTGCTAGCTCGTCGGCCTCTTCATTGTCCCGACGGAGCACATGAACAAGTTCCAAGCCGTCAAAGTTGCCTTCTAGCTTGCGTACCTCCTGGCAATAGGAAGCCATGTTGTCTTCGATGCAAGACCATTCTTTTTGCACCTGATTGACCACCAGCATTGAATCTTCGTGAACCGTCAAACGTCGGATACCGAGTGATATGGCGATACAGAGCCCATGGATGAGTGCCTCGTACTCGACGACATTGTTCGACGCGGGAAAAAGTATTTGAAGAACGTACCTCAACCGTTCTCCACTTGGTGATATGAGCACTATACCGGCCCCCGCATCGCTGAGCATGAGGGAACCATCGAAGTACATCGTCCAATACTCGAGTTCCTTGACGACCGCCGGGTTTTGAAGTTCTGTCCACTCAGTAGTAAAGTCGGCGAGCGCTTGAGACTTGATGGTTGTGCGAGACTTGAATAGGATATCAAAAGCTCCAAGCTCGACTGCCCACTTTGCAATTCTCCCAGTGGCCTCCTGGTTGTGAAGTATATCTCCTATTGGGAAGGAAATAACCACCGAAACAGTATGCTCTTGGAAGTAGTGCTTGAGTTTGCAAGATGTAAGAAGTATGGCATATAATAATTTTTGCACTTGTGGATACCGCACCTTAGATTCACTCAGGACCTCGCTGATGAAATAGACCGGGTGTTGGATCTTCTGCATGTGACCCGGCTCCTCCTTTTCTACGATGATTGCAGCGCTGACTACGTGAGTCGTTGCCGCGATGTAAGTAATAGAGTTTCCCTGGCATCGATGAAACCAAGACTGGGGGTGTCGTTAAGAAGGTCTTCAAATCTTCAAACGCTTGCTGTGCCTCAAGCGTCCATTGGAACTTGTCCTACTTCTTGAGGAGTTTAAAGAATGGCATACCTCGCATGCCCAGTCGGGAAATAAACTCGCCGAAAGTGCCATGCACCCGTAAGCTACGGACGCCCTTTGGCAAGTCGGCGGTTCTATATTTGATATGGACGTGATCTTTTCTGGGTTGGCCTCAATGCCTCGTTGGGATACGATAAACCCGAGCAGTTTTCCCGAAGATACTCCGAAAACACACTTCTCGGGATTAAGCTTCATGCTGAAAGTCCTTTGACTTTCGAACGTCTCGGTTAGGTCGACGATAACGTCCCCCCTCTCCCGAGTCTTTACCACGACATCATCCACATATGCCTCCACATTGCATCCGAGTTGGGCATGAAAACACCATTGTATTGCGCGTTGATAAGTCGCACCAGCATTTTTCAACTCGAACGACATCGTGGTATAGCAAAAGGCCCCAAAGGGCGTGATGAATGAAGTCTTGATATGATCTTCCTCCTTTAGGTGAATCTGGTGGTACCCTGAGTAGGCATCGAGGAAACTCAGGATCTCGCACCCGGCGGTTGAATCAACCACCTGATCAATTCGAGGTATCCCGAATGGATCCTTCGGACATGCCTTGTTGAGATCAGTATAGTCAACGCACATGCACCAAGTTTTATTCTTCTTTTGAACTACTACAGGGTTCGCCAACCAGTCGGGATGATAAACTTCTTTGATAAAACCTGCAGCTAATAGCTTGGTGATCTCCTGCTTGATGGCGTTCCGACGATCTGGAGCGAACCGCCGGAGTCTTTGCTTGATTGGCTTTGCCTTTTCATCGACGTGTAAAGAATGCTCGATCACCTCCTTAGGAACACCCGGCATGTCAGATGGTTTCTAGGCAAAGATGTCCTTGTTAGCCTGGAGGAAGGTGACGAGCATGCCTTCCTATTTATCCTCAAGCCCTATCCCGATCAGAGTCATTTTGGATGGGTCAGATGAGTCGAGAATAATTCTCTTGGTTCCTTCGCCAGCTTTATCTCGACGTGGCTCGCTTCTTGGATGGGATGTCGCTTCTTCCCGCAAAGTGGCAGCTCTCGCTGGATATTCTTCCTCGATGCTTGCCTCCCGCACTCAAAGAAGTTCATAGTTCTCTCGGTCGCATTCCAAAGATCGCTTGATGTCACTGCGAACCGTGATGATGTTTTTGGGTCCCGGCATCTTCATCACCAAATAGGTGTAGTGCGGGATGGCCATGAACCGAGCCAGGACGGGTTTTCCCAAGATAGCGTGATACGCTATCTCGAAATCCGCTACCTCAAAATTTATATACTCGGTCCGATAGTTGTTTTTGGTATCGAAGGTGACGGGCAAAGCAATCTGCCCGAGTGGAAATGAAGACGCCCCAGAGATCACCCCGTGGAATGGCTGTGATCTCAACCTTAGCTCGGAGCAGGGGACGTTCATGTCGTCGAAGGTTTTGGCGAACAAGACGTTGAGCCCACTCCCTCCATCAATCAAGAATTTCTTGAGCTTTACATTGCAAATAACAGGGTCAAGCACTAAAGGATACTTACCCGGATGTAGAACTCAGTTGGGGTGATCCGAGCGGTCGAAGGTGATCGGGACTTTAGACCACTTTAGATACTGGGGGTTGCCGGTTCCACCTCATTGATCTCCCGAGCGGTAAGCTTTTTCTTTCGCTTGGACTCATATCCGGTGGAGCCTCCGTATATGTAGTTCAGCTCGTGCTCAGGTTCTTAGTAATCGACGTCGCCAGAGGGTCTTTCTTTCTGGCGCCTTCATCCTTCATTGAGCCGTTGTTTGTTGCTTTCACGCGCAAAACGCTGTGGTAAAGCTGTCTTTGGTAGCGTGCTTTCCTTAGGTGGAAAGGATGATCGCATCCATGACAAGATCGTGTCCGCGCCTCCTCCGTGTTGCTCGGGGCCGATTGTGTTCTGCTACCGCAACTAGCTCCTTGCCTTTCCGTTTTTGTCTTTGTACTTGGAGGACTCGGCCTTCTTGCCTTTGTTCTTCTATTGCGGGTGATCTTCTTGGTGCTCGACCAGGGTGTATAAGGCTGTGGCATAGCGGTCGGCCAATGCAAACATCTCCTTTACGGAGGCCGGTGGTTTCCTGGATATTTTCTTGATCAGATCAGGATCGCTGACCCCTTTCTGAAAGGCTGCTACCACCACTGCATCAGATACATCCGTGATGGTGTTTTTCTTCTGCATGAAACACCGGATGAAAGCTCTCAGCATTTCGTCTTTCTTCTGGTGAAGCTGATATAGGTCCCATGAGGTGTCAGGCCTCTCATTGGTTCCCTAAAAGTTCGCGATAAATTGATCACAAAGATCGTTCCAGGAGTCCACCGAGTTCGCAGGAAGTTTTGTGAGCCATGATTGAGTTGAAGGGGTGAGATTGACTGGCAGATAATTTGCCATCACGTTTTGATTGCCCTCATCCGCTTTAACCGCCAGGGCATAGACCTGCAGCCAAGCTTCTGGATCTCGATCCCCGTCAAACTTAACAATGCCATTGGGGTTGAAACCTTCGGGCCATACTACTCGGCGTAACCGAGAAGTGAACGTTCGGATTCCGTCGATGGATCTATCGTCATGATGAGGGGGAGTCCGGCATGGCGAGCCTCTGGCTCGGCGATTGTCATCAACGCGTCGGGGTGGAGTTCAGCGCGGCGAGCCCATGGCTCGGTGATCGTCGTCGTCGTTCCGACCCCGGCGATGATGGTCTCTATGGTCATTGCATTCATCGTACCGTTGATCACTTCATCGATTGTGGCCGGTACCGAAACGTTCGTGGTCGTCGTAGCGCCAGCGTCGTTCTTCCTTGTCCCGCTCTTGCCGTATGGTGGTGATGTCTTGGCGGAGGTTGCGGATGAGATTTCGGCGGGCGTCTCCGACTGGTTGTGTAGGGCGCCGACTATCGGTACTCCGACTGGTAGCGGTCCGATTGCTAGCGACATGAGTAGCCACATGGGAGCGTGAGTGCGCTTCTCCTATCGGCTTTTTCTGATTCTGCTGAATTGCTGCCGTCGTCACCATGGCCTTGATCTGGGCCACGATCAGGGCCGTCGGGCTATCAGATGCAATCATCGGGTCCAGCGTGTTGAGAAGCGTCTTGGAGACGACGACGTTCTGCAGCGGTGTATGGAAGACAACTTGGTCTCCCAATTTTGATTGTAGGATGTCCTCGTGGACATTGCGGCCGCGAGATCGAAGCGATCACGCCTGTGCCACCTTAGCCTTACAAAGAAGGCTATCTTCCTCCGCGGCTTCTTGAATCTCTTGTTGGAGTTGGAGATTGGTCTTTTGCTCTTCTATTGCGAAGATGCCATGAAGATTGTAGCAATTCCTCGCGACGCCGACTGGTTCGCTGATCGAGTCGGAGTGGCACACTTGAGATGGGTCGTCCTGATCTTTACCAGATTGGATCTGGTTTAGGTCTAGACAAACAAGTTCTTCGAGTGCATCTGTGACGAAGTCCAGGTTTCCATAGCGAAAAGCCTGGCCGAGATGAAGGTGGTGATGATTCCTTGCTGCCATTGAGTTTGTAGGAAAAGATTATAGCGCTCCCCCTACTTGGCGCGCCAACTGTCGACTTTTGTGGTCTGCAATGAATTTATGTGGCAGACGCTAGATCTAAAACTCAAAGGTCACACAAGACAAAGGTTTAGACAGGTTCAGGCCCTCGACATAGGAGGTAATACCCTAGTCCTGTGTGCTGGGATTATTTGGATCTCTTGGATCTAAGGTTGATTGTGTCCCTGTTGTTGCCCGCCCTCTCCCTTATATAATGGGGGTGGGCGGTTTACAGAGTCCCGATCGGTTAAGGGATTCAGATCGGTTATTGGATTCTAATCGGTTACAGGATAGAGTTTACATCTTTATATTATCCTGCTAACAACTCGGATTACAATCATATCTCTTATATCTAAATATTTGTTCAACTGTCTCTAGGATATATCCCCTTGAGCACGGCAGCAAGGCTTGGTGCGGAACTTATCCTCTAGGCCTTCTACTCGGCCCTGTCTCTCCCTCAGGCACTTCTGGGCCGGTTATAAAGACACCTGGGTTCTTATATTCCACACGTGTAGTACTCTCTTGTTCAAATGAGAAAATCTAGGATATGGGGATCGGGGTCTTGAGGACCATAGATTTCATAGACCTTGAGTGAAGAATCGCGGCCTCGAAACCATGAAGGGTCAGCACCTCGATGAGCACTTTGACCCTGTCTTCCCCGTCTACCCCTCCCATGGCTTAAGGTGCTTCCTCTGTGTATCATTGCAATGGAGTGGAGGTTGGGCTAGTGAAGAAGTGCTTCCTAGGTGGCCGTTGGTTTTATAAGCAGTGTGTAGTCGATCTAGGGCTAATAGAGTGGGGATAGCATGTCCTCACTTTGGTTTGACAAAGCTGGCTGCAATGTATTGTCTCTTCAATTTGAGAAAGCAATGGAAAGAGTGTTGTCAAATTGGACTGAAAAATAAATAGGCAGTGTGTTGTCACTTCGCTCTAAGGAAGCGGGGTAGCGTGTTGTCAAATCGGCATAACATACATGCTAACTTCGGGTGGTCAATTCGCCCTATCATAGGGTGTTCAATGTGGTAAAACAGGTGGGACTATGTAGTCATGTCCATTGTTATTATTGTCGGCAATTGTTCATTACTTGTCAGCGTAGATGTGCAGATAATTGGGTAATACGAAGTAACAAATTGATAAGTAAGGAAGAATTAAGTACGAAAAGACTAATAATGAATGAATTGTTCCACATAAAAAAGGTGCATGTACAATTACAGTACCGAAGAAATAAAAACTAGCCATGGTTCTTGCGCGGTGCGACCCCTCGTGTGGTCCCAAGCATCCTCCAACGCTGCACCTGTCTGGATGGATACATCAGCTGGTCAGGTGGGCTTCGTGAGTAGTCTTAGTAGTCCGTACTGGTGCTGACGAAGTAACAAAGGAGGCCTAGGATAGTTGGCTCTATCAGGGAGCATTAGCAAGATGTGACGAACCAAGGACAACACCCAGCGACTGATGTTGGGTGCTAGCCAACCACTCGTTGAATAAGCCATTGTCATACAATGGGTCACCGGATTGGGTCATGCTGTGGTTGTGTGCTACATCGTCTGCTCTTGACAAACGTTTTACATCAGTACACAATAGAATGCAACAAACGTAATAGATGAAGGGATACCGCGAAGGTGTACCTGGAATCATGTAGACGTGGGGTGCGCAATGCTGCCAACTGGAGCCTCCTAGCATGTCGGGAGGAGGGGCGGTCTGTGTGTGCGCTATCCTAGATGTGGTGTGTAGGGTGTGTCGACCACGTACAGCGGAGGAACAGCCATGGACCTGTACCACGTCATTGTCACTAGGCCTCTTGCAAGACGTAATGTGGAGGATGTGCTTTGTCCTCTGGTAAGCACGTTGTAGCGTCCCTTTGAGATAGTCCATGCTAACCTCCAACTTTTCTCCCCCCGCCAACTTGAGAAATTAGGGAGGTGAGCTCCGTGGAAGCCTCCCTGGCAAGGTCGCTCTGTGCATACATTGCATGGCTGGTTAGTTCTTACAATTTCATTAATGGTACATTATATAAAATGTGAAAAGAAGTACTAACCGAGCAATAAAAAGGTGAGTCCAGCTACGTGGGGTATGTGTCTGCCATAGAGGGAATGTGCCTTGGAGATGACTTGATGACATACATGACTCGAACGCGTGTGCATGGGCTATACCAGCTAATGTAGTCCTCGTACGTGTCGTGTTCATAAGGGGCAACCTCCTTGTGTACGTTAGCCAATGCTTGCGCCCATTGCTAAGCATGCGGTAGCATGCGTGTCGCCCAGCTCGTAGCACCAATGAAGACCTTGCTTGTGTGCCTGCAAAAAAATATTCCGAACATAACCTCATTACTAAGGCCATACATAGTGCAATGCAATTGAAAGTGATGTAAAGGAGAACTTACGTGTGCACGGCCGATGGAATGCCCACACTAGTGGGGAGAGGGAACACCTATCGAAGACCCAATTACCGCATCACTTGGTGCATGGTGTAGGTCTCCATGTAGATGTCATACACCACATGGCGACATGTCATCCAGAAGGCAACATCACGGGTGCACTGTAAAGATAGGCCCTGAGGTGCTCGAGCACCGACAAGCTTTGGGAGGTATGGGCTCCAGATGACTTGATCATCTATGAGCTAGCCAAACATCATGATGTACTCAGGGTAAGATGCGTGCGACGTGACAAGAGTGAAAGTCAACTACAAAAAAAAGCCAAACAACAAGTTATTGTACAATTGATGACATGGCAAATATTATACAATTAACGATAAAGGTGATATTACTAACCCGTCGGCGACACCACAATGTCCCCATGGTAGGACGGTCCACATCATCCCCAGGGGCTCCATATAGGACTTCTCCATAAGGTCCCAACTCTATCTGTGGCCGTTTGATCCGGAGCCTATCGAACGATCATAGCTGAAGAAACAAAGGACATCCGACGAGGTTGGAGGTGTCCACCATGCGACGACACCAACCACACAAGGCCGGGTAGGTGGCAGCCAGTACAGCGGGGCCCCAAGCTAACTGTAGGATCTCGTCTAGGTCAGCATCGATGATCGTTCTCGTTTACTGGATCATGTGCTTGTCAACATTGTCCCTATGGAACAAGCAGAACAAGACCTAGTCGAATAACCAAAGCAGGTAGGCCTCGAAGTGCTGACTCACGATGTAGTCCCCCGCTCCGTCAGCCATCCTGTCTAGCTATAAAAAGTAATGGTTAGTTTGATAACGGGAATGCAAAATGTAATGGAAAAGTTTGAATTAAATGACACTTATGTAGAACTGTAGCAGCCACCTCTACGTCGGACCGTGAGAGCTAGCAAATGGTGTGTACCCTGCCTCCTCAGGTAGCATGCCCATAAACCTGGCGAGGAGCTCTGTAAGCCACTTCGGATGGACTTCATCGAGCACAAATGCCTCCCTAAAGCAAGAAAGGCCCAGCAAGTAACTAATATCCTCTAGTGTTGGCTCCATCTCACTGCATGAGAGGTCAAACGTGTGCGCTTCGAGTCGCCAGCGACCAACGAGAGCAGTCAATAAGCTCCTATCATACAGGAACCTCCTAGAGGCACCACACGTGTCCTGCGTATTGGTGTATGTCACCTCCACCATCCTATACATATACGACATCGTAACAGAACTATGACAAAAGTGCTCTAACCTTGGAAGCCATCGTGAGTCGATCAGCCATGCTCTCATAGGGGTGCACAAGCATAGCGAGCTAAGCTTGCCCTGTCCATCGGTGGCAAGTTGGCTAAGCGGCTCCAGTGAGTCGCATCTATCGCTGGGTCAAGCAGCTCGTACTACTCGCCACCCGCCCTTCCTACAATTGAACCGTTCAATGTTAGAACGAATTCGATACAAATTAATAGAATAATTACACATACAAACTACATATAATAATTACAAATAAAAATTAAATAAAATAATTACACAAACAAAGTCTATACATTAATTAGACATATGAATTCTATACACTAATTTAGAATTACACATACAAAGCCCGTACATTATTTAGACAAACACTAATTTCATACACCAATTTGACATATCAGTTATGTAAATAATTTAACATGCAAAGTCCATACAATAATTTCACAGCCTCTAAAACATTGGGCAATACTTGAATGTGTGCCCTGGGTTCTTACAAACTGAACATTTCTTCACACAATGCCCACTTTCCAATACGTCCATGTTGTTCCTTATATGCCTTGTCTACTGACGCCTTACGCCCTTCAACTTGCTGATGTCCAAAACCCACCATGTGTCCTCCCAACTATGATGCTTCGTGAACAAACAAACCACTCAAAAATCGTATATTTCAGCGCTCCAAGTTGATGTGACCTCTTCCTTCATGAAGTATTGTGACATGAATATGCCCAGATCCATACGGATTGTTGAGTACATAGCCATGACATGTGCGCATGGCCGGTAATAGACAAGGCTTTTTGCATGTGCAAACACATGTTTGCCTCTATAGGATGCACTTGTGAGCAACTTTCCACTAGTTTATCCCACAACCCACTTTCTCCCTACAAAGTACCTCAAAACGAAGATCCCTTGTGTCCATCTTCAATGCTCTATGCATCTCCCCCTTCTTGCCTTTCTCGTCTATGTATGTAGGAATCATCACTACTACAAAATGGTACAACACTATCGCTTCATTAGGGTCGGTTCGTAACTTTTTAGGAAAAACTGATTGTGATAGATGATTTCAGAGAGGGTGCTAATAATCGGAGATGTAGCACTAGGCACAACACAATCGGTTCTCATGTTAGAACTGATTATGATGTGCAATATGATGTGCATTGTACATCACAATCGGTTCTTATCTCAGAAATGATTGTGATGTGTCTCGCTAGGTTATTTATACCCTCGGGATGAACTATCCTCTGTTGTTGTTCTAGAGGCAAAAAATTGACGCCACCAAAAAAACACCACATACTTTGGTTGGAAGCAACACTTGGGTGAGAAATTATGAAATCCTCAAGGTTGGATGTTAAGAGGGTAAAGTTGAAGCCCTAGCTTCAGAAGATTTTCCCTCAATTTTCCCTCCTTTGTGGTATTCTTCAAAAGGTTAGCATTCCTTCAAACCACCTCAATTTTACACTAGGTAATTCAATATGTCACACAGAGAGTTTATTTTGCTCTGGAATTGTGTGTATCCTATTAGATTTCACACCCTTCATTTCACACACACATCCATTTCTATGCTTTTTAGTACTCCTTTGTTAATCTAGAATTATTGTAGTTGTAATATGATGAATGTTAGAGTTTAGGTTGCGTAACCTACATTTCTGATTCAAGGGTTCATGTTTATAAATATGCAAGCATATTTATAATTAACAACTCTTGAATTATCCATATTTTTTGAACAATACGAGGATATGTGGTTCGGGCAAGTTCCTAAGTTGTTGTACAACTACAAAGACAGTTTTGGCAGCACCTCCCAGGTGTTCTCTAGATACACACCCCTTTTAACTTGTTGTCGAGATGTGTATTTGGAGAACAGCGAGATGATGCTGCTGAAATTTTCTCTGGAGTTGTACAACAGCTTAGGAATTGCCTAAACCACATATCCTCGAATGGGATTAGCACCTAACCTAATTAGAGATTACGAGTCATTGTTGGTACATACTTAGTTGGTCAACAGATAGACGTTTCTTCAAGATCATTCAATTGTTAATGCTTTCACCCTTATTTGCTTTCATTGAAGTAAAAAGGATTTTAAGCTTACTGCACTAGATAATTCGGTATCATTGTTGATATTTTGAATGTATGTTTCCTTAGTAGGGAACTGAAAGCTCTTATGTAGGGAAGAAGGTATCGAGAATAAAATTATTTATGTTGGAACCCGATCTCTATTTTGCAAAGGTAATTAAATAATGTCTCAATATTTGAAATAGCTAGTTGTCGATCCAATCTTTCCTTAATTTTATTGTGCATAGTTTAATTGCATATGGACCATGAATAATGGATTATCAGAAAAGCCGTGTGAGTGCTGAAGTTTGGAGGGGTGTTAAGGAGTTCAAAAAAGTTACAGAAGTAGACATGGTGAAGAAGGGTGTAAACTTCATATATTGTCCTTGCTTTGATTGCACCAATCTAAGGAGATAACAACTCAGCTCAAATTGAAGACCGCTTGATTCGACGTGGCTCCGTGAGGAATTATACGTGTTGAATACATCACGGGGAGACAAGTAGTATCTATCTAGTTTGCAACAAAGATGGAACCCGATCACAAGTTGCACCATGATATGTTTGAGGAAGATAATTTAGAGAAAATGTTGTGGGATGTGTAGGAAAATTACACATAAAGAGAGTTTAAAAAATTTAAAAGCTTGATGGAAGACGATGCCAAACTATTGTTCTCAGGTTGCAAAGCAGAATACACCAAGTTAGGTACGATCATTGTATTGTTTGAACAGAAGGTAAAACACCATTGGACAGATACAAGTTTCAATGTACTTTTAGTTATATTATTGTAACATCCTAATTTTTGCTTTTATTAGATTTATTATGTATTTTTCCATTTTTATGAAATTTTTGGGATTTAATTTAATTTATTTTGTATTTGTTGTATTAAGCCTCTTGTCATCTTTTATTTATTTATAAAAAAGTGATAATGACCATTTGTTGGAAATATTTTATTTGAGTTCTAAATACGATAAAATATTTTTTGGGATTTTTCTTGATATTTTTGCTATTTATTTGGGCTTTATTCATTTTGTTGATTTATTTCTATTTGGAAATGTTTTTCAAAATCTTTTGAATAGTGTTGGGCCCACCCTGTCGCCAAACCCTAGCCGCATCTCGTAGCCACCGTTGGATCTTGATCCGTTGGTTGCTTTCGCGTCGCGTCGCTTTCGCGTGTGGGTCGTCGGATTGTTGCCATGTTGACGTCTGCGATGCCACCATGTCGCCTTTCCGTATCGCCGCCGGACTCTGCCACCGCCACAAATCTTCTCCACGTATCTTGCAACGAATACAAACTTCGAGACCACTATTTAATGCAACGACACCCGCATTGGGTCTCCACAACTAGCCACACCTTTTGGTCAAGTCACACACGCCCCATGCGAGCTCGCCGTAGATCCGAAGCAAGCCACCATGTTTCTTTGCCGTTCGCTTGCCGTCCGTCGAGTCTCTACCATCACCAAGACCCTCATCGGATTTGCTACACCAAGACCCATCAATTTCACTAGCTAACATCGTTGGAGGAGCTCTGGAACGCCGCCGCCGTGGTCATCGTCTTCCTCTCGGTGAGAATCTCACCGAGTCGCGCCGCTATGCCATCATCACGCGAGCTTCCTCAACTGTTCGATCAAACTTGTGCGGTCCTAATTTCGCTGCGTATGTGCAACCGCTCTGTCTACCACCGCTGTTGGATCTGTGCTGAGCGACCAGATCTTGCCACGTGTCCATCGACGTTGCTGCCATGTAGTCCGATCCTCACCATCGGATTTGAATCGTGCAGCCATGATCGCACCACGTGCTGAGCTAGTCTCGTGCTACCACGTGTTGCGCGAGTACTGAGGCGTCGCTGCCGCCGATTGCCGATGACATCATCGCTGTTAATCTCCGTCGTTAGATCTAGCATGAACGGTCGAGATTTCGCCACCGCGTGTCTTCATCGCATCCGTTGATCTTGTGCCACATGTCATCGATCTGATGACGCCATGTGTGTTGCATGCGTCAGCTGGTGCACAAGCACATGTAAGTTCAAGCTCCATTAGTTTTGGTGATTGGTTTAATATTAATGTTTAATCATTGTTTAATGACAAATCTAATCATTATGAGACTAACATTTCTATTAAGCCTTATTCTTATTAGTCTCAAATTTGGGTGGAAAATGGAAAACCCAAGGTATGCACTAGAATTTAGTTTATTATCTTAATGCATATATAGGATTCGAGTTAAAGGATGAACTCTTCCATTGCTTATATATTAAAGATTTTCATTATGTTTTCAATTCCATATATTACATGGATGCACACATCTAGGGGGAGTTTATAATTTAACTTGATGTTTCAAATAGTATTGATCCATGTTGTCTTGCCAAATAATATATAGGATCAAGACATTGAAAAAAGTATATATAACTTGTGTAGTTGTAGTATACTCATATTAATATAGGATAAACTCCAATTAAATCAAATTGAATATGTGCATATTATTTCCAATCCAATTATATGTATGCACATCTCTATGTGGAGTTTATTCTATAGTTGATGGTCTAAATGTATTGATCCCTTTCCATAAAAATTGAGTATATGAAACTTGTGTAGTTATATATACTCATATCAATTTAAATGAAATTTAAATTGAGTTCTGTTGTCTTTCAATCAATTAAAGAACATTTCATCATGTGTTGATGGTGTCGCTTTGTTGATTAAGGACAAGCGGAAAGTTCTTGAGTAAAATGAAGCATTAGTTGCATCAATGTACTCAAGACACAATTAATCATTCAAATTGATTTGGGTTGTGCTCAATCGATCTTGGAGGCATCCATTATGTGTTAATGGAGTGCGGTGATGATTGAGACAACCTTGTTTGTTGGACTAACCTTTTCTATGAGTTGTGAATGTAGGTTGAGTCCAACGGTGATAAAGATTTGGATGGCATCATGTGTTGATAGCCATCAAGTCAAAAATTGAGAAGAAGTCATCATGTGTTGATGAGCTTCAAGAAGTGATCCCAAAGTGAAGAGAAGGGCAGAGAAGGTTCATCATGTGTTGATGAACAAGAAGAAAAAGATTCGATCCTGGAGAGAAGATGATTGGAAATCATAAAAACTCCAAGTGGATCGCTAGAAGCAAAGGTATAACTAGCTAGGGCTAAGGATGTGTTCCTAGTCTTTTACTGGTCTTGGTGCTTGGATGGGAGACCGGGTTGCTAGTTAGGTGCCATACTATTAAGAGGGGTTGAGTCTTTTAGCTTTAGCTTTATCATGTCATGATGAACTCAATCCTTTTCATTCTAGCTCACTCTCTTGGTTGGATTTTTACATGGACTAAGTATTTGCATGTGTTTCAAATAAGGGTGATCATGCTTGCATCTTATTTGAATCTTAATCGATTTAGTTTTTGCATGAAGCTATGGATTTGCATGTGTTGCAAAAGGGAGATAGCTTATGCAAATGTTGTTTATGTGGCTATTGCTTGGAGCTAAGTTTTGCATGTGTTGTAAATGGAGAAAGCTCAAGCAATTTGGTTTAATGTGGTTGCATGGAGCTAGAGATTTTCATGTGTTGCAAATAGAGAGCTAATGCACTTGAGTTTGAATTGTGGTTTGCATGGAGCTAGAGATTTGCATGTGTTGCAAATAGAGAGCTCATGCACATGAGTTTGAATTGTGGTTTGCTTAGAGCTAAGATTTGCATGAGTTGCAAATAAAGAGCTCAAGCATTTGAGTTTATTTGGATGTTTGCATGGAGCTAAGTTTTGCATGTGTTGCAAAAAGTGAGAGCTCATGCATCGGTGTTTTAGCTTGTAATTTGATCATGTGTTGATCATCACAAGGCTAAGTAAGGTTTGTGATATGAGTTTGCAAAATGTGTTTTTGCAAAATATTGATGTTTATGCTTCTTGTCTTGGAGCATGAGATTAGCATTTGCAAATTTGTTTTGCAATATGTTGGAATCATGTGTTGATCATCTCATGGCTCAAGATGTGCTTTTAAGTGGTTAGATTTGTTATTTGCAAATGTGTCTTGCATATGAGCTAGAAGTTATGGGTTTCGATTCTAGAGCATGTGTTGGCATTTGCAAATATGTTTTGCAAAGTGTCGCGATCATGTGTTGATCCTTACATGGCTAGAGGGTTGATCTTATAGGTTCGTGGTTTATTTGCGAATGTGTTTTGCAAATAAATTGGAGTTTAAAGCGATTCTTTCGAGTATGTGACTAACATGTACAAATGTGTTTTGCATAGTGTTGTGATCATGTGTTGATCCTCACATAGCTAAAAGAATCAATTCTTTATTTGGAGAAAAGTTTATGCGCAAAACTGCATTTAGAGTCAGTAGGGTCGGTATGACCGGACCCCCTCCGGTCATACCAGATGTTGGTATGACCGGGGCCTCCCCGGTGTGTAAATTCTAGACAAGGGATTTTTGGCTGTGAGGTGGGGTGGTATGACCAGACCACCTCCGGTCATACCGGCCATCAGTATGACCGGGTGGTCTCCAGTCATACCGACCATGTGCGGTCATACCAGCCTGGGAGTAGTATGACCGGGTTTTCTGTGTAACGGCTAGTTTTTTCTAGCTGTTGGACCAGAGGCCGGTCATACCAGCCTTAGGGCGGTATGACTGGGTCTCCTGAGCACTTTTGCCCACTTTGCCCCCCAACGGCTAGTTTTTCTTATGGAGGCTATATAAGGGGCCTTGGAGCGGCATTGGTAGGTTGTTGAAGCTATTGTGAGTGTGGTTGGTTTTGTTGAGTATTTGGGTGAGGTGTTGCATGTGTTGCACACTCACATTTGGTTTTTGAGCTAAGAGTTAGCCCTAATTGCATGTGTTGCAATTAGGAGTGGATTGAGAGCATCTTGTGCATGTGTTGCACTTGAGGGAGCCATTGTGCATGTGTTGCACTTGCTGATCACCGAAGTGCATGTGTTGTACTAGGTGAAGTTCAAGCGAGAAGGCTTGGCTTATTACTCTTGGTGTTTGCTGACACCTAGATAGCGTGGAGGCGTCGTGTGAGGTGAACTTCTCAACGAAGGTTGTGAGAAGCCCCGGCAAGTTGTGAAGGTCGGTGCTCGCCCACCCGGAGGGGGAAAGAGCAACCACTAGTGGATTTGATGTGGGTGCTCAATTCATGGAGCTGGTCTAATTCGTTTGGGCTAACCTCAACGTGGATTAGGGGAGACCGACAAGTCCCGAACACCACGGTAAAAAAGGTATTGTGTCTCTTGTGCTTGCTTTCCATTCGTTATTTATATTCAAGCAATTTACATTCATAGAATTAAATTGATTGATTGCTTGTCTTTAGGATTGCAATTTATTGTTAGAGACATAATTAGTTAGTGCACATAGTGAGCCTAGTTGATTTAGGCTTTGAGTGTCAAAACCTTAGTTTGTCGCTTCGCATTAATTATTGTTAAAGTTTTGACATAAGGGTTATTAGGGGTGAATTGATTTGTAGAAATTCGTAATAATTTTTAAAAGCTGCCTATTCACTCCCCTCTGGTCGGCATCCTCGACCTTACACCATAGTGCTGCCGATCCATAGTGGACCAGCATCAGCCGTGGACTAGGTCCATGCACCAGTGACGCGTGTCGCTCTGTGGTTGTGCCGCGTGTCAAGCCGTGGTGATGCCACGTGTCGAGTGACATAAGCGTGACATCATAATTTGGTTTTTCTATAGAAAAATAAATTCAGACGAAAATCTTTTTTCTTTGCTGATGCCAGCATGATGTCATAAATGCTATTTTCAATTATATAAATAATTCGATTAACTCGGATTTTCCAATTTTCTGATTTTTCTTTTATTTCAAACTTTGAGTAGCTATATCATCTTCATACGAACCCCGATTGAGGTGATTCTAATTTCTAAAGATTTGTAAAATCATGCTCTATTTACTGGAAAATTTTATTTGATTTTTAAGTTGATCTTGCTCTCTGTTTTTGGTATTTATCGCTTTCTCTCTCGTTTCACATAGACGTCGAGTTGCCCGGTGAGTTTGTGATCGAGGATCCAGTGCACGAACAAGTTGTGCTTTCGTCATGTTGAACCCATGCTTTAAATATTATATTATTTTAAAGTGTTGCATATAATTCACTTATCACTTGTTTCGATTATGTTGGGAATAGTTATTGTCCATTTTGTATTACATCCACCTTGCCATGTCATATGTCGTATTTCATTTGTCACCCTAGAATGGTTTGATATTAATTGGTAGCTATAATTGCCAATATGGGTAGTTAGAACGCATGTAGTATGCTTAGCCATGCAACAAATCATCATCATATGTAAAAATGATTAATCTTGCTTAATGATTATGAAACATGATTATTAACTTTTGTGTCCGGTGTTGTCACACAATGTTGTTGTTGTTGATGGCACGTAGTGCATGGTAAATCAACTGGGGTGGTAAAATGATTTAGACTAAGGCAAATGGCAAGTATTTGTGGTGGGCCAATGTGGCAATTCGGTGATCGCATTGCTTTTTGCGATAATTGTTGTTTCATGGTTATGATGGTTTTTGGTTAGTCTTGCCTTGATCAATTAAGGACTTAACCTTCCAAGAATTTGAGTTGAGTCATTCATACAACCCCAAGTTTGGTGTAGGATAGACCTAGCTAATTAATTTGTTGTGTCTAAGCTTTGGTACTATTAGTGGTGGTATGAGACCCGGGTTGTGGTAACCAGTCCTCACACGAGTAGGCTCACATGGAGAAAGAGGGGGCTGAGGTTCCGACTACCCGCTGAGGTTTCAACACCCACTTAGGTTTCAACACTGAAGGGCTGAAACACCACAATAGGGCCCCCTCTTGCACCATGTGAGTTAATCCGTGAACCCAGGACTCACACCACCACTGGCAGTTCTAAGGCTAAGACATTACAAATTAATCAGCTAGGCTATCTCATTCAAGAGATGTGGTTGCATGATTTACTCAGGTCAAAGGCTCGCAAGGTAATGTCCTTAGAGTGACTAGGGCAGGACTTCCTCATACCCTCTACCTTGGTGGCCCACCTTGGTACACTACCCCTTGCCACTTGCCCCAATCTAAATAATTATCACCCAGTTGATTACCAAGCACCATGTGCTACAACAAGTCAACATCGTTGTGTGACATCCCTCGCCACCACAACTCAATACCATCATATGACAACACCTAACACACCAGTTCATAATCATATTCCATATTCCATTGGTCAAGATTAAACTTTGATATTCCAAGTACATGTGATGACGTGGCATGGCTAAGCATACTAACACAGTCTAACCAACACATGTTGATTTTAGTATTAACCAACTACTAATGAACAAATCTAGGACGCTAAATAGATCATGGCGCACAAATGACAAGGTTGGGTATAGATCAAATAGGTAGACTACACTACTACAGAACAAGCAATCCTTACCGGCATATCACTGCCAGTTGGTATAGAGCTAGTAGTGCGAACATATCACTGCCGGCTCGAAAGTTAAGCAGGGAGAACTTATCACTGTCGGTTCGTGGTGTAAAACCGGCAGTGAAAATGCCAATATCACTGCCAGTTGATAGAAGATCCAGCAGTGATATATCACTACCGGTTTTATATATAAACCGGCAGTGATATCTAGTTATCACTGCCGGTTTATATATAAAACCGGTAGTGATATATCACTGCCAGATCTTCTATCAACCGGCTGTGATATTGGCATTTTCACTGCCGGTTTTACATCAGAACCGGCAGTGATATTTATTTTCTCACACAATCCGAGCTTATCACTGCTGATTCTACGCAGAATCGATAGTGATAAGTCCTTTATATATTTGGCCGTCCCTTCTGAAAGGATCAAGTTGGCCTAGAGGGGGGTGAATAGGCAACTTTTTAAAAATTTCTAATAAGTTTGAAAAAGTTTTCTCAATAAAAAAAATAGGACCGGAAGCAATTAGCATAAATATCCAGCACAAGAGAAAAGAGTTCGAATGGGAAACAGTAAAAACAATCAAGCAATAATAAACAGAAATAGGGGAACTCAGGAATTTTTCACCGAGGTTCAGAGATCACTCCTACGTCCCCGTTAGAGCACTTCCTTGAAGTATTGCTCCACCAAACAGCTAATCTCAAATAGCTTTTGGTTTTTCACTATCTTGACTCTTTCACTACTCCAGTGAGGTGAGTCTCAACCTATCACAGCAATGGTGGCCTTCCACAATCCCTATTGGATAGGTCGCACCAACAACTTCTCCAACCGTCTAGGAACAGCTAGTCCAAGAGTAATAGACTATCCACAAGTCCTGTCTCTTGGTTCAGTAGCTAAACTCAACTAGATTTAACTTGGAGCAAGTATTCTAACAATTCAGATTGGTGGTTTGTGATTTTCTGAGTTAAAACTCAAAATCTCTTTGATGGAATGAAGCTCAAGAATTCTAAAGATCAAAGAGTTGTATGTGATTGTAAAAGATGTTCAGGATGTGAATGTGCGAAATAGCTCTTCACAGTTTTGAGAACACAGGCACTCTATATATAGCCCCGGAAAAGAAATAACCGTTACACCTGTCTTTTGCCCGTTGGGAGTTGGTAGGGTAGATGGGGTAGGTCAACAGCTACCTTCTAGTAAGATTTTTCACAGAGTGAATCGGAAGTCAAACTACACACACGCCGAACCGAAAATTTTGGTCCGGGGTACATAGTTTTGAGAGGCATAGTTGAACTTAGAAAGACCCATTCACGCCGGACCGAAAAGAACGGTCTGACGTAAGAGTGAAAAGATCAGACGTTTATACTGGCATGAAGAAGATTTGCGTCTGACCAATAAACTTAGTCCGTCAAGCAGGATTTTACTTTAGCCAGGCAAGCTACGTTAGCGCCGGACCGAAAAAGATGGTCTGGCGTATACATGATCTGATCTAACTCAGTACCAGTGAACAACGTTTGCGCCGGACCGTAAAAATTGGTCCGGCGTACAAGAGAAAAATGACTGGTTTTATCAGAGGAGAACTTGTTTGCGCCGGACCGAAAAAGATGGTCCGGCGTACACATATAATTCAGGTCTTCATCATACTTCATATTTCTGATATTATAGAATAGACCAGAATTATATTTGAAGAGAAAATAACTTATGTCAAACTAAAATAGAAGAAAGAATTTAGAGTTGTCTGATGAACATTTGTTATGTGAGATTGAAAAGAATTCTTAACGCCGGACCCAAAAGGTTGGTCCGGCGTACATGTTGTGCGCTTGGTAAGAATAGACCTCAGCACCGGATCGAAAATATCGGTCTGGCGTACATGATGTACGCTCGATTGAAGTTTAGAACTTATGATCTTTGAGCGTCTGAACCAGAAAGAAGTTTTGGTCCAGAGAGAATTGTTTTGGCTAAGAAGATAGAACAAAGGTTTAGGAGAGATATATAAAAGAGTTCTATTGCTCCAAGAAATCTTTAGTGACTTTGCACATAAACCAAGATCATTTTTTATGAATAGTCCATCTTAATAGTACGGTGATTTCACTAAGTGGCTTAAATCAACTCCCAAGCCAAAACTAAAACAAACACCTTAGCCTTGACCACCAGATATGACTACTTTTGATTTTTATGAGTAACCTTTTGAAGGACCATGTGGAGGTCCATCCATGTTTGTGATGAGTATTTGACTTTATTTGAGCAAGGTGTGCTCAAGTTTGAGTTTGATTTGGATTGATTTTCAATTTGAAGCAATTTGAGTGTTGATTGCTCTTCTTTGTGCTACCGGCCTAGGGGTAGTAGCACCGGACCATTGAGAGCAATTATGATCGATTAATGATTTTGGGATAATCATTGAATATCTTTGTGGGCATTGCTAAGTGAAAGGTTTTTTTCCTTCTCTTTGATGGTTGCAGGGCGACGGTGCTAGGTCATGGTGAGGCGGAGGATGACCGGGACTAGGCGAGGAGCGTCGGAGGTCCAGACGGTTGGGAGATCGCCGGAAGATGATCGGAGATGGAGTCCGGGCAAGTCAAGAAGACAAGGAAAGGATATGATGCTACCTAGATGCCGCGTGGATCAATGAGGGCCGTCGGATTGAGGTCTAGTTGATAAGTTAGCGGGTCTAGGTAGTATTCTTTGAAAACCGTGCAAGAAAACCCGGTATGTGTGTGGGTTTTGGGTTAGCCCTTGCATGGCTGTGTGTGTGGGTTAATCCTAGCCCTTAGATGAGTGCTCTAGGGTTGAGGGACTCATCCAAGGGTGGTAGGTGGCCCAAGAGTATTATAAATAGGGGTGGAGGGGTAGCCTCCTTCCCTAGAAGGTTTTGAGGTTTGTGAATGCTCCTTTGAGCTTTGCCCACATGAAAGTGAGGCTTTGTAACCTCTTCTTCCAGAAATGAAAGTTTTATCCATCCATCTCAGAATTTATTTTGCGCATTTACATTATGTCTTTACTTTACGCAATTTAAATTCAGCATTTACTTTCCCGCAATTACATTCTCGCAATTTACTTTCACGTAATTTGGATTTGCCTCCCCTCCTTCTAAATGCTGCTGATCTTGGATGTTTTGAGTGTGTTCAAATGGTTTTATATCTTTTTGCACTCTTAGATTGAGTAGAGAACATCTTTTCTTTCAAGTTCCAACTTTGTTCAGAACTTGTTCTTCGCGCAGTAGTCAGTGTTTGATTTTTATAAAATTCTAGAGAAATAATTTTTAAGTGATTCTTGTTGGAGGAGGTGTGGGACTCTGATATCCACTTGCTGAACAATTTTGGAGTTCACTTGTTGCACCGTTTGGGCGCCATGAGGTGAAGACCGAGCCCCAAACTTTCTACTTGAAGTTCTTGACCAGACTGTGTTCTTAGATTTTTTGTGTTTTTGATGTAAGTCTTTTTGAGGAGAAATTTAGTGGAGTTCTTCACGATTCTGATGCTCATAGGGAGAAAAAGTTTCAAAATTTTGTGAGCTGCAGAAACCCACCAACCTCCTGTGCAAATTGAGGACAAGTACTGGAAATTCTGCTTTTGCTTTTCTGAAAGTGACTTTTGTGATTTGAATTGATGTCCTTTCTAAATGCAAGAGTTTGATTGATTCCTCTTTATCTTGGACACTAGACAACCAGTATTGTGACTCAAAAATGCCCATATATTTTATGGTACTTATCCATGCAAGCTTGGGGTACACATAGTTGTCTAGTTTTTCAGGCTTTTCACGATTTCCTTTGAGCGATCTTGTCGAGGTTTTTGTTGGAGTATTTTGGGGGAAATTTTATTTGCGACCATTCACCCCCCTGTGTTCGCCATCTCGGTCCTTCAATTCGTATCAGAGCCGGTTTTGCTCTTCCATAGATCTTGCCCGGTCTCAAGAGCCATGGCGACGGACAAATATTCCACCAAGCCTCCCATCTTTAATGGAGTTGATTTTCCTTTTTGGAAGTCCGGATGGAGTCATACATCACGCCTGGGGCTACGATATGGCGAAGGTGAAACTCCCGTATGAGGTTCTGGCGATGAAAATGTCACGGCCATCAATATGGGTGACGTTGAGGCGAATGCTAAGGCAAAGAACATTCTCATACGGGGTCTTAGCCATGTGAGTATGATAGATTTTCACCTTCGCTCCGCTCACGAGATTTGGGTAACCTCGATGCTTACCATGAGGGCTCTACTCAAATCAAGACGTGAGGCAGATTCAGTTCAAGCGCGAGTACAACAAGTTTGATCAACGCTACGGTGAGAGTCTCGACGAGTGTTTCGGTCAGTTTATAAAGATTTTGAGCGACCTCCGAGCAGTTGGTTGCATATACCCTGACTCGGACAATGCTCGGCATTTTTGACCGCACTCGACCTTCGGGTTTGGGAGATGAAGGTGACCACCATCAAGGACACCACTGACTTGTCGACTCTGACTCTTGACAGGCTTTATTCCCGCCTCAAGACTCATGAGATCGATGTCGTCTCACGGAAGACGAAATCTCAGTTGATGGCCTTGGTCACCGATCCCATTGGATCTTCTTCTTCTGATCCTTCTATTGGGTTCTCTCTGTCCGCCCTTTGTGAGCTAAGCGATGACAACTGGAAAAATTTCCAGAAAATGAGCTTACTCTTCTCGCTCGCAAGTTTTCATATGCATACAAGAGAGTGAGAGAGAGGAAGAGAGGTGGGATGATCACCTGTTTCGAGTGTGGTGGCCCCAACCACATTCGAGCAAACTGTCCCAAGCTGGAGAAGGGCAAAAACAAACAAGGCGGTTCGGGCAAGAACGACTACATCGACAAGAACCGCAACAAGAAGCCTCCAGTTCGCGAGCTGGCGCGTGAGAAGAAGTACCGTAACTTCTCCAAGAACAAGAAGCTTTTCCACCGCGTCCTCGCCGCGCTTGACGACATTAACCTCTCCAACACGGAGACATGGAGCGACGAGGGCGAGGATGATCCACAAGAGAAGAAGGGCGGCGACAACTTCTTCAGCATGTGCTTCATGGCCGACACCAACGGCATCAGCGACTCCGAGCTCTACAGCGACTCGAACGAGGTACCCTCCTATGACCAGCTCAATGAAGCTTTCTGCAAATTAGGAAAATTTCATGCTAGGGCTAGAGCTAGGTGTACGGAGCTTGAGAATGAAGTAGGTACCTTGACTCGGGAGTTAGCTTCACTTAGATCTTCTCCCTCCCGAGTCACTGATGATTGTTCTTTGTGTGATGCCGTGCTTGAGGAGTTAGAGAAACTAACGACCATACATGATAGTGTGCTTGTTGAACTTGATGGTCTTAGGTTGAAGAATACTAGCACTAGTTCTGTTGATGCTATTCCTATTGAGGCTAGTTTTCTTCATGCTCACTCTACTCCTTCATGTTCAAATTGCCCTAAATTGCTTGCCGAAATTGATGCCATGAGCGAACAGCTTAGAAAGCTTTCTGCTAGAAATGATGAACTTGAATTGCATGCTTCTAAGGACCCCAATACTCATGTGAGGGCTGT
This sequence comes from Otatea glauca, assembly GCA_036346275.1. Lineage (NCBI taxonomy): Eukaryota > Viridiplantae > Streptophyta > Magnoliopsida > Poales > Poaceae > Otatea > Otatea glauca. The sequence goes on from CM070718.1 coordinate 47,369,519, forward strand.
AGGCAACTAAAACTTGACAATGATGCTTTGAATGTTAAGTGTGATCAACTTGCTAAGGACTTACTAGTTAAGTCAAAAATTGGTTGCCTGATGTGTGTTGGGGTTAAGGATGATGTGGATCAAATCCATGTCGAGCTTAAGAAGAAGTTAAAAGACCAAACCCTTAGGATTAGAGATGTTCCTTGCGTTTCTTGTGAGGCCCTCAAGATTGAGGCAGCCGTGCTAAGGGAACAAAAAGCACGTGCTGAGAGATCTTCTTTTTCTGGTTCTTCTTCTTCCTCTCCTTCCCCCTGTTCTTCTTGTGCTTCTTTCTTCCGAGATTGCCAGTATCTTATGAGCACTCTCGAGAAGTTTGTTGGAGGCAAGAAGAAGCTCAATCTTATTCTAGACCAATCCAAGATTAGTAGATTCAATCAAGGTCTAGGATTTGATCCCTTGGAGCATGCTCGGGCGCATCCTCCCACCATTGTGCGCGGCTCCAAGAGTGGTGAGATTGTGGTAGCTCGCAGAGTGAGTACCACCGTGTTTAGATCTGCTGGAGTTGTCCATAGGACTTCTGATCAGAAGGGTGTTACTCCTATTGCTTCTGCCTCTAGCAAGGCGAAGTACACATGCACCTTCTGTAAGAAGGATGGTCACCTTGTAGATTTCGGCTTCAGGCGCGCCAAGGTCAATCGGCGTGAGCGTGTTGCTGCTCTTAGAGGTATTCAGGGTCATCCCCAGACTTTGAGTACTCCTAAGACAAGCACTGCTTCTAGACAGGTTAGAGAGTCACCTGTTTTTGGGCAGCGTTCAGGACTTGGTTTTCATGCTAGTTCTTCGAGTTTTAGTCCTGGAGCTGTTCGTAGTCAGTCTTTCCGCCGTCCTCTTGATATTCCTCGTTTTTCCCATCGAGGTAGATATCAGCGGCGTGAGGTGTTTTCCGGTAGGAGATCCAGGCAGCTTTACTGGGATGGTCCGGCTTTTGCACCATGGCGTGCCAACCCAGTTTTGACTCCTAGATTATCTACCAGAGTTGCTCCTGATCGTGTGAGAGTTGAGCGTCAGTGAAGGTTTTGCTAAAATCTTGCGGAGTACGTAATGTACTCACCCTTGCTTAATATGTTGTTTTTAGGTGGAAAAGTTAGCGAAGCTTTGAAGATATCTTTCTATTGCAGGTTGCGAGAATTTCGATGATGCGATCTTTCTAGGGATTATACCTTGTCAGTTGCCTGCGGGTTGGATGAGCACACTATAAGACTTTGCTTCTTCTGTCACTATATAAATGCTCTTAGTTGTAAGATTACTTTGTATAATAGTTTCTGCTTTAATAATATTGTGTATGGTTATCGTTCCAATTGTTGAATATGTGCGTGCTAGCTACTGATCAAGGGATTAGTACTGTTTGCACATTAAATTTTTATTTTTGCATTTTATGTAAAAATAGGGTCGCTACACAAGTTGTGCCTGCACAGTTGACATGGCGCGGTGCCCGGCCCGAAGGGCTTTGCTGACGGCCCAACTTCCAGGTCTAGTTTATCATATTTGTCAGGGACGTGCTGGATGGTTCTGCTGCACCGTTAACATTGTCCAACAAGTCATTACTGCTCCCAGAGATAATATGTGCTAGATGGATATGCATCAGTCGACAATGGAAATGTTAGCATCACTACAACATAAAAGGTCATCACAGACGTCTGAAAAATGTCATCACATATGGTTTTTTGAACTTTCTGTAACCATGTGTCAATGATAACAATGGCACATCACAGATGGTTTAAGGAACCGTCTGTGATATCATATTATCATATACGGTTCCTATTTAGAACCAGTTGTGATAAAAGCAATTAATAAACCCGTAATATAATATGTGTCATAACCATCTAATTGAGTGTATGTGTAAAACATCAATCTCTTGGAGGCATGATTGACTTGTATAAGCAATGGTCCAAATTGTTATTTTTGAGTTTTTACATATTTGCTCACCTCCAAATTATGTGCAAACTGTAAAATCAAAGTACCTTTTATCCTTTGCAACCAATTGAAAATACCACTTACCTAATTGAAGAGGAACGCAGTATGCTACGCTAGCACAAAAAAAATCTACCGCGTAACCAGAAAGCTACTCGCAAGAAGGGGGTCATAGATAAGATTACCACTAGACGCGTAGTTGCGGAATCCTTCGCGCGTCGATATAGTGGATCGTCCTCGCCGCAGTCGTTGTGTCGATGGAGTGGATCGTCCTTGCCTTGCCGTAGATCGTCCTCCCACGCCGCAGTCGCAGCAGCGTCACCGCAGTAGTCCACACGTCCAGGGATGGAACGCGTGCGCGTGTGCAAGCACTGTCGCTCGCAGGGCAGCGAGAGGAGGAGGCTAGGGTTTCGAGTGAATCACTTCTAAACCGTGGGAAAGCACACCCTGCACTCACCCTCCTCCCCTCCTTATATAGCCACGAGATGAAACCCTAAACCAGGGCCCATCCGCGTGCTAAGCCCACGATGTCCATTAATTACGGATCCAATCAAAATTAATGCGTCCCAGCCCATTAAGTGTGTGACCCTGCAGGTTCACGTACGTTTGGACATGGATTCGGAAAACTCCTTTTCAATCCAATAGTTGGTAGCGACTCCTTGCAAAGTATGCCAACTCTCAAATATACTATGATCAAATCGGACAGAACCTATCAAAAGTACTCATGTAATAATCCTTTTGCCAAGTATACGAAGATTGATCTCAAGGCGAGAAGCATGTCATCCTTTGATGATTCAATTCATCTCTCGTATCCGTGATATATTATTAAGTTGTGATTGACTCCTCAATCACGGCATGGCCATGCACTTCCTTAATCATATCACACGAGTGGCCTTGTCATATATCTCCGTTTTCATTGGAGTGGCAAATCCCATCTTGACTGCTCACTTCCCTCTGCACGTTTCATAGTAAACATGAAAGTTACCTTTATAACTATCCTGTTAGGAAGTAGTGTTTGATAGCCCCAAGGAAAACTATTACACATGTAGAGAATATGACAATCTCAGGTCTAAGGATCATACATCTACTAGGTATGAGATACACTGATGACACATAAGAATGAAACATTCTCGCAGTGTCCCATTGCGGGTCTATCTAACCCATGTTCTTCAACATGCGTCCATAATGTATAGATGATATCTCCATATCCCATTATCTATGAAGCATGATCATCGATCACTACATGTGCTAATCTATTCATCGTTGTCCTATACGATGATATCCGATCAGAGATATTTATCGAATTACATCAATAAGTAAAGAGCTTCATAAGCAAGTCACATACTTGTTGATCAATACAATGATATACATTTATTGGACCAATAATCATATTATTATTCATAAACATAGTCATGTTACAATCATATAAATGATTGCCTCAAGGGCATAACACTAACACTAATGTCAGTTTCTTGTTTTTGCACAATATCATTACCGCAATATTCACCAAGGAAAATTTTGGCTTCTATGGCTGTGTATCTGCCAGTAGTACTAGTATAAGTCATTGGTAATCAGGCTTCTCCTTAGTTTATCCATGTCACCCAAATGATTGGTATATAGTAATAGTAGTATATCTACATGTTTGGTTGTACTGGCTAGTCCAATCCTGGCCAAGTCAGTAAAAGGTACTTTCTTGTTGAAAATTTTGCTCGCTTGATTCAATTAACAAGGATGATCATATCTAGATACTCTACATTCTTTTGTTGTGATACGAAAAGAGAAAAACAACAGCAGTTTTAAAGAATTACTGCGCATCTCTAATGTCTCTATGTAATAAGAACATCAGTGGAAACATGATTTCTTCGACAAATAAAATACAGAAGTTTTGAGCGGAAGGACTGCTGACAATACATACCATTTTTGGAAAATATGAGCCACGAAGGCAAGATTTAGATTTGGTAAACCATCAACTATGTCTTTTGGGGTCAAATATCTATTGCATCCCATCCTATCCGCATGCTCAAGAACCAATCTTGCTCTATGAAGATCTTTTACTGACATTGGGGATGATTTAGCACTGCACTCAGGCGCCAGGACATTCAATAGACAAGATACGCCTCACTGTCCTGTGTCCAAGAACCATAATGAATAAGGTGAGAGAGAAATAAATATATCACTAATTCAATATATATGATTTTTCAACATAGCGTTCTTAAATAATCTGAATAACAAAAGAAATATGTAGCGCAGCATTGCAAAATTGCATTCAGTACAATCAGCAAGTTTACTGAGCCAGCAATATTGCCTGATAAATTATTGAATATATAAGAGATTCCCAATTGATAGAGGATCACTATTGTGACAATGTGAATGTTAAAATGTATTGGAGGTTCAGCAACTAATATCAACTAAAGAAGCCAGGTTTGTATTGGAAATCACATAAGCATAATTTTATATCTGATGAAAAATTAATTTGTTACTGTCCTCTGGAAACCTCCTGTCTTCAGCTCAAAGTTCATTCACCTTAGTATTATTTTTTCAGGAGACAGGCTCATAAGCTACTCCATCTCCTACAATAGTCACTCAAAGCATTGACAGTGAGTTATTTTCCCATAGCACACAGGTCAAAATAGTCTACACTATGTATTAGAATGAATAGAAATTATGAACTACCTTGCTGTCTCCAACCAGTTCAGCTGAGGTGTGCTCTTCGGGTTTACATCTGACAATAGTTGTTGTTAGAACCAATAATTACTCACGTGATCACAGTGGACACAACTATCACTTTCGCGTGGAACTCAATGAAGAAGAAACACAGAGAAAGTTTTTTTTGCACGACACACCTAGTACCTCTTTCTTGCTTCTCTTCTTTTTCATGCAATGATTTGGTACAGACTTAAACACACATGGGTAGTAACTGTTGTTGCCCATGTCTCACGCTTTGATCCTAAACTTACGGCTCCATATTCCTGACTGAGCCAAACACCATGCATACGCACCACTACCTGAAGACTTACTGACTTATTCTTCAGCATCTCACCCACACGGCTCAAGGAGAATAAGTCACCAGATGCATGCAGCTACACTCAAGGAGAGGCCACTAACTCAACTAAACGTGCATGCACTCTCAACTATCAAACACATGAGACTAATTCAAATAACTACACATGCATGTGCACACAACTATTGGCTTCACTAGACTGCTATCAGTCCACTGCGCCAAGACGCCATGCATGCGGCTAAATTGAACTCGGTCACTCACGGCTGAACACAAAATAAACGTTAAACAATCTAAACATCAAGATTAAATCCAACAATCACCCCCTTAATCTTGTTAGCCTTTATTTGAGCACATCCTTCCGAACTTCAAAGCAACGCCGGCTCCTCATCTGCATCAACAAGAAGTGCCTCCTCCTTCTTTGGCTTGCGACACTCCTTTGCAAAGTGCCCGTACCCTTGACAATTGTAGTAACGCACCTTCGCTTGTCAAAGGTACTATTCTTCTTGCTGAACCTTGAATCGCCATCCTTGTTCTGGTAGCTAGATTCCCATTGAGCACAAGTGAGGAGAAGATGCTCGTCATTGTTGTCGGTGTCGTGAACGCGCACACGCTCCTCGTACGCCTTAAGCCGTCCGACCGCTTCTTCCACCGTCATCGTCTTCATGTCTCCAAATTGCTCGATGGTGGAGACAATCTGCAAGTACTTGTTAGGAACAGCTCGGAGAAGTTTTTGCACGATGTAGCTCTCCTCCATCTTGTCACCAAGGCCACGAATTTGATTGACGAGAGTCGTCAATCTCATGGTGAAGTCATCTACCGACTCCATGTCCTTCATGCGCAAACCCTCGAACGCACTTTTGAGGGTATGTGTGCGCGCCTCCTTGACACGGTCGGCACCTATGTACATGCTTTTCAGTGCCTCCCATGCTTCTTTTGCCGTCTTCTCGGCCAACATGAAGAGCATCTCGTCGGGGATCCCTTGGTAGATGGCCGCCAATGCCATCTGGTCCAAGCGCGTGTCAGTGACCCCGGGCTCAACAGCATCCCACACGCCTTGTGCCTTCATGTACACCTTCACCTTGATAGTCCAAGCAGCATAGTTACTCTTTGAGAGCATTGGGTAATGAAGGCTCACACTGCCTTCCCTCGTCGGCGCCTTCGACAAGGCCTCTCCATCACCGGTGACTCCACTACCCGGTGATCGCGGCATGATCTTGGGTATGTAAGGATGAAGAACTCAAGCTCTGATACCAAATGTTAGAACCGATAATTACTCACGTGATCACAGTGGACACAACTATCACTTTCGTGTGGAACTCAATGAAGAAGAAACACAGGGAAAGTTTTTTTGCACGACACACCTAGTACCTCTTTCTTGCTTCTCTTCTTTTTCATGCAATGATTTGGTACAGACTTAAACACACATGTGTAGTAACTGTTGTTGCCCACATCTCACGCTTTGATCCTAAACTTACGGCTCCATATTCCTGACTGAGCCAAACACCATGCATACGCACCACTACCTGAAGACTTACTGACTTATTCTTCAGCATCTCGCCCACACGGCTCAAGGAGAATAAGTCACCAGATGCAAGCAGCTACACTCAAGGAGAGAGGCCACTAACTCAACTAAACGTGCATGCACTCTCAACTATCAAACACATGAGACTAATTCAAATAACTACACATGCATGTGCACACAACTATTGGCTTCACTCGACTGCTATCAGTCCACTGCGCCAAGACGCCATGCATGCGGCTAAATTGAACTCGGTCACTCACGACTGAACACAAAATAAACGTTAAACAATCTAAACAACAAGATTAAATCCAACAGTTGTATCTTCAGGTTTACATAAGAGAAAGTTTTCATAAACTTATACAACGTGGACTTCACTCCTGTTTGCCTGTTGGAACTACCAATTTTGCCAACGTAGCTCATCATTTTTTTGTTTATTCATTGGTTTATATAGTCAAGCTAGATTACAAACCAACACAACAAACTAACCAACTAAATCTTATCTTCCTAAATATACTAAATCTTATCTCTTAACCAATGCATGTTAAAATGATATCTAACATTTTCCTCCCTAATCTTAACACATCGACTCTTACTCATTGAGGCAATCAGTCTCAACTACGATTTACCCAACACGTACTCAACACAGGACGGAGAACACATCTCCTCAACATTCCGGACTCATCTTCAACGAACTTGACTTTGGACGGCAACACATCTTCTCAACATCTCGGACTCAACTTTGACAAACTCGACTTTGAATGGCAAACGCATCTCCTTAACGTCTCGGAGTCAACTTTGACAGACTTGACTTGGGACGGCAACCACACATGCTCAATGTCTTGGACTCATCTTGGCACACGTAGCGGCTTTTTTTGATCTTCTAGTGCAGTATAATTTTTTCTAATGCGTAGGATATCTTTAAAGAAACTCGTACATGTTTATCTTGTAGATACAATTTACAAAACAACTGACTTTTTTCTTCACGGCTGGCCGGACGAGTAAGTCTTCTGCTGCTGCCCACGTGACCTCTTTTGCTCCTGCAGCCACACGCCTGTTGAACTCCTGTCCACACCGCATGCACGGAGCCGTTGCTGCCAGGACGTCAAGTTCTCTCGTGGTTGCTAGCTACTTGCACTACTACAGAACAGCCAATCTTTGCCGGCATATCACTGCCGGTTAGGACCGAGCCGGCAGTGATAACGTATCTCTGCCGGTTCGAAAGTTAAGTTGGGGGGGAGAACTTATCATTGCCGGTTCATGCAACCAACTGGCAGTAAAAAGCAAGATATCACTGCCGGTTTGAGACAACAACCGGCAGAGATATATCTCTGCCGGTCGTTCTTAAACCGGCGATGATACTTGCATTTTCACTGCGGTTAAAGCGAGAACCGCGGTGATATTATCTTCCGCGCAATATGTTTTTCGCAAGATTCAAAGCTTATCACTGCGGTTCCGCGCAGAACCGCGATGATAAGTCTTTATATAATCGAGACCCCGCCTCGACCGATCGAGCAAAGAGGAGAGGCGCTCTGTCTTTGCTCGATTTGTAGATTGCAACGATCTGCTGCGAAAAATTTGTTAAAATTTGTATTGTACTTCTTTTCGAGGTTAGTAATTTGATCTCTATTTTTGTAAATAATAAAAATTGCCACGTGGATTTTTACATAATGAAAAAGGTGTATTTTCAAATGTTGAAATAATAAAAACTTGTTAGATGGATATTTACCTAATAAAAAAATGTTGATATATTTTAATGTACTCAAAGTATATCCTAAGTACTTACAATTTTTTCCAAATTTGTAAATAATAAGGAATTGCAAGATGGATATTGACGCAATGAAAAAGATTGATATATTTTGATATAGTCTAAATATATCCTAACTATTTACAATTATTTTCATTTTTATAATACTAAAAATTGCTATATGGATATTTACATAACGGAAAAAGGTTGATGTATTTTAATATAGTCAAAATTGCTACATATGTTTTTAAATCTAATCGTTTACAATTATTTGTTATTTGCAATTATATGCGTATGTAATGTTTGATTTAATTAATTGTAGATGGACCGAAGGTGGATGAATGACACGGACCGTTGTGGGCGAGTTTTTAATGGTGTGAGTTATTTTCTAAACGTGGCGCGCGCGCAAGTCGAAGAATCTGGCGGACTACATGTGCTGTCCATGCGTTGATTGCAAAAATCGTCGTTTTCTACCATAGAGTCGATCGTGCACACTTGCTTCAAGAGGTTTCAAGGTGGCTATACTGTTGGACCAAGCACGGCGAAGATGAGATTGTACATGAAGGGCAACACATTATTGAAGATGACGGAGACAACGGTATGACGGCAATTGAAGATACGTTTGTCGACAGCCACGACGACGATCTGGATCAAATGTTGCGTGATGGGGAGGGAGACTTCACGAGTGAAAGAGAGTTTCAAAAGTTCCAACATATGGTACAGGACTCCACGACACCATTGTACCCAGGCTGCAAGGAGGAGCACAAAAAATTGCAGACCGTGCTTACACTACTGCAGTTGAAGGCAAGCAATGGTTGGTCCGATAAGAGCTTCACTGAGCTCTTATGTCTCTTGGGGGATTTGCTTCCAGAGGGTAACGTGTTGCCTACAAGTACGTACCGGGCCAAGCAGGTTGTCTGCCCGTTGGGATTGGAAGTACAAAGGATACACGCATGTCCAAACGATTGCATGTTGTATCGCAATGAGTTTGCGGACTTGGATGGCTGTGTTGTTTGCAAAGCAAAGCGGTATAAGGGCAACGATGATGACATCGATAATGAAGATGTCGGGGTGAAGCGTAAGAAGATGAGATCTCCCCGTAAGGTGGTGTGGTATTTTCCTATAATTCCCCGTCTGAATCGATTGTTTGCGAACAAAAGGCATGCCCAATTGCTACGATGGCACGCCGAAGAGCGTAAGAACGATGGAATGCTCGGACACCTCACGACTACGTGCAATGGAGGAACATCGACAGAAAATATAAGAAGCACTTTGCATATGATGTAAGGAATATAAGGTTCGGGTTGAGTACGGATGGGATGAATCCTTTCGGTAACATGAGCAGTCGTCATAGCACTTGGCGGTAACTCTATGTATCTACAACCTTCCTCCTTGGCTTTGTATGAAGCGGAAGTACATTATGATGCCACTACTGATCCAAGGGCCCAGGCAACCTAGCAACGATATCGATGTGTACCTCAAACCATTGGTTGAAGATCTTCTAATCTTGTGGAACGATGGAGTACGGTATGGGATGAGTATAAAAGAGAGAACTTTATCCTACGCGCATTGTTGTTCGTAACCATCAATGATTACCCCGCCCTTGGTAACTGGTCGGGCAGACGACAAAAGGCTTCAATGGATCGTCCAATGCTTAGATGGTACAGCTAGTCGGTGGTCAAGAAGCGTCGAAAAATGTCTTATATGCGGCATCGTAGGTTCCTCCGCAAGGATCACCCATACCGCAATAATAAGAAAGCTTTTGATGGGACAAAGGAGACCGCTTTAGCTCCGAAGAATCACACTGGGAGAGAGATATTTGCAGCTGTAAGGGATCTTAAAATTATCCATGGAAAGGAGCAGTAGTACATCTATCCCGAGTTCCGTGATAAGGCTCCTTTGTGGAAAAAGAGATCGATATTTTGGGTCCTACCTTCGGCAAGACTTAGAAGTGCGACACGCAATCGACGCGTCATGCACATAGAGAAGAACATGTGTGACAGCTTGCTTGGTATCTTCTTGGATATACCGCAAAACAAAAGATACTCTCAAGCACGGATGGACCTTGAAGATATGAAACTCGGGAAGGAGCCGCATCACGAGACATGGATACAGGAAAAAGTACCTTCCCGCACTGCTACACTCTGAGCAAGAAAGAAAAATTAGCTTTGTGCGAATGCTTGCACGGAGTGAAAGTTCCGTCCGGATACTCCGCCAACATAAAGAGACTAGTCTCAATGAAAGACTTAAAATTAATTGGTATGAAGTCTCACGTTTGCCACGTGATGATGACGCAGATGCTTCCAATTGCAGTTAGGGGTGTTTTGCCAGAGAAAGTCCGAGACCCAATTGTGAAGTTGTGTTCATTCTTCAACGCGGTTTCACAGAAGGCCATTGATCCATTGAAACTGGATAAGCTAGGAAGACGTGGTCCACACTCTCTGCAGGCTCGAGATGTGTTTCCCTCCATCTTTTTTTGATATTGTGTTCCATCTCATTGTTCACATCGTGAAAGAGATACGGATTCTCGGTCCCGTGTTTCTACATCAGATGTATCCTTTTGAGAGGTTCATGGGGGTAATAAAGAAATATGTTCAGTAATCGACATGGTAGGAAGGTTGCATTGCAGATGGTTGGGGAACCGAGGAGGTCATTGAGTTCTGCGTTGATTACATGGATCTCAAACCGATTGGTGTGCCTACATCACGACATGAGGGTAGGCTACAGGAAAAGGGACATCTGGCGAAATCACTCCGTACAAACAATCTAGCTTCATTCACACAAGCATATTTCGCAGATTGGGACAATCGGTTGTGGTGGCCCGTATGTTAACATGCACAAGAGCATGCTATCTAGAACAAACCCAACAAAGTCGAGGGTTGGATCGCGAGAGCATAGACATAACCGGCGATTGGTTGCGTAGGCACATGATGCATACGGAGACAGAGTGCGCTTCGATTGAAAGTGTTGGCTCGGGGACCGTCCACTACAATTCGGACATTCCAAGGATACGATATAAATGGTTTTACTTTTTATACAAGAGCACAAGATAAAAAGAGCACCAACCAAAACAGCGGTATCCGTCATGGATGCCTACGACAAAGAACGGAGATAGGAAAACCTACTACGGATTCATAGAAGAGATTTGGGAGCTTGATTACGGACCTTTGAAGGTCCTCTCTTTCGGTGCCAATGGGTAAGACTTCCAAGGGCATGAACATCGACAAGTACGGTATCACTACCGTGGACCTAAAACTGGTCGGATCTGAGAGAAGAACCATTCGTACTTGCTAATTGTGTTACACAAATCTTTTTGTAACCGATCCGGCTAACAAGGAGCGCCACGTGGTTATTCAAGGAAAAAGAAGGATTGTCGGGGTTGAGAATGTTGTCGACGAGGAAGAGTACAACCAATTCGATGAGCTTCCTCCTTTCGGAGAGGACGTTGACCTCGGTCTCATGGAAGAGAGTGAGGATGAATGTAAGGACCCGAATCCACTGATTCGAACCCACTGTGTTTACCTCACTATTCCCAGGATCAACGCTAGTGCACACAGCTCAACATTGGTACATATCACATCATACTCAACGATAATAGAATAATAGTTCATTCATTGATATAACTAAAGGTATGATCTTATGACCAACTTACATTATTAAGCCACGCAGGGCAAGACTGAGAATATAAACTAATAATTAAGCAGCAAAAAGTAGAAAACGTAGATAGCTCATCAGTTCACCACAGGCAACCGACAAGGCTCGGACCCTAATGACTCGTGTCTTCACGGACTTCATCTTCCAACACAGTGTAGATTCCTCAACTGTTGATTATTGTTGTTTGGCAAGGGTGAGTACTTAAAGCACTCAACAAGTTGTGCCTGTAATGCAATTATATGTATCTATATGTAAAGCTTATTCCAATGGATAGGCTATCATGGCTATTTTGCAATAAGCGACATTTAGGAACAAATCTGATAAATAAATTGTAAAGAATGTAAAACAAATAGCAATAGTAAATAACTTCAGATTTCTCAAGTAAACCAAGTTTCCAATCCTAAGTCAAATTTCATCTTCCATATGGCATTCCGCCATCCCAACCATGTTGTCCAATTAATTAAGCTAACCCTTAATCTGTAATTCCGAGCATTGCTCAATACCATGAGCACGGCTATCCGAATAGTTTCACACTCTGCAGAGGTTATGCACTTTACCCACGCTGATACAACCAAACACCACCAAGGCGAGTGATTATAACAAAGCCTTTACAATGCTGGCTTAACCGGATACTACCCGCTAAGGTTTCAACACCGTGGGTCGAAAACCATAACCGGGCCCCCTCTTGCGCCATGTGAATTACTCCATAACTCGGGAACTCACACCGACCACGATAGTACCAAAATTAAGACATTGCAAATTACTCAGCTAGGCTGGCCCATACCAGACATGTGGTTGCATGATTGACTCAGGTCAAAGGCTTGCAAGGTTAAGTCCTTAGTGTGATCAAGGCAAGACATCCACATACCATCGCCCATCGGGCCCACCTTGGCCTCCTCGCCTTGCCACTTGCCCCAATCTAAATGATTATCACCCGTTGATTACCAAGCACCACGTGCCATCAACAATTCAACATCGTTGCGTGACATGACTCGCCACAACAACTCAATCTCATCGTGTGATCCCACATGACACACAAGTTCATAACATTGTTCCATATTCCATTAATCAAGATTAATTATCAATGATTATGACACATGTGATGACGTGGCATGACTAAGCAACTAATACGGACTAATCCTCCAATGTTGATCATAATTACTAATCAACTATATTTAACCAATCTAGGGTGACAATGGATCATGGCATACAATGACAAGGTAGGGTATAGATCAATCGGTATATTAGCTAAGCCCAATCTAATTTGAAACAATTGTATATTTGAAATATATGCACTAGTGTAAATCAAACATAGCAATTTTATAAACATGGGTTCAACATGATCAAAGCACAACTTGCCTTGGAATAGGTCCTGATCTGGTTCGGAACTTGCTCTTGAGTTCTTGGATCTTCCTCCAAGCGTCGCACAATTCAACGTCTCAGCGCTGCATCAAGAAGAAAAGCAAATAAATGTCAAAACAGAGAGCAATTGAACTCCAAAATCAAATAAAATTCACCATTAAATAGATCTCAATTTTACAAATTTTTAGAAATTGGAATCACTCAATTCGAGTTAAATTGCAAAAGATATAGCCTTTTGAAGTTTGAAATAAATCAAATCAAAAATCGAAATTCGAAATTAACAGATTTATTTTTATTCGAAAACCGATTTATGACGTCGGCGTGACGTCACGCTGGCGTCATCTCGACCCGAGCCAACCAGAGCGACGACACGTGGCCCGGTGCATAGACACGGTCCACGGACTTCCTCCGTCCACCGTGAACCGGCGCGACGACGCTCGATACTTGCGGCGCCACGCGTCTTGATCCGATTGGTTGCGGCGCCGCCCACCGATGCACGACACGCGGCATGCATCCACGGCCCGATCCGATCGAACGGCGGCAGATCGTGCGTAACGCGGCTCGATCCTCCGTTCATCCGGATCTAACGGTCACGAACTCACCCGGCTTCGCGGCGGCGGCGGCGAAGGTCCACCGGAGATGAAGAAGAAGACTCGGCGACGGCGTTCGGCGTATCCCGACGAGAAGAAGTGGCGCGATGGATGCGCACGCCCGACGAAGTTCGAATCCGGGACCAAACGTCGAAAAGCCACGGATCGGCGACGATCCAAGGCCAAAACCGCGGCGGCCGCAGACTTCAACTCCGACGAGCTTCCTTGCACTCACCACGGCGTTCCTCGCTAAACGGGTCCGACCAAAACATGCGGTGCTCACGAGGAACCTCGGCGAGTACCCCTCCTTTTATAGCCTCGGCGTTCGAGCCCTACACGATGGAGAAGTCCGAGTCGTACGGCGGCGGACTCGAGTTAGCGTCGGAGACGACAACCCACGGCGCGACGCGTGTCCCGATCCGACGGTCAAACGCGAGCGAACACGCGGCATTCCCTGGGCGGTTGGATCGCATGCGAACGGCCAAGATCTAGGGTTTGCCTCGCTGCGCTTCGCGGGCTGGACTGGGCCGCATCGACGCGGGCTTCCAACGCACAGTGTTGGGCTCGGCCCAACACTGTTCACAAGGCTTTTTAACAGATTTTTCATTTAAAATAAATACAGAAATTCATTTTGTTTGTTTTAGGCAATAAAATAATCAGGAAAAATCTCAAAAATACTTTGAGATATTCTGGACTCAAATAAAATACTTTTGGTAAAACTTCATTTTAACTTTGCATAAATTTAAATAGATTTGAACAAAAGGCAATAAACTTGATTTAAAATTAATTCCAATAAATCCAGAAAAATCCAAATAAATTCCAGAAAATCATAAATGCTCTTTTAAGCAATAAAATAATATTTAAGCAAAATTTTGGGATGTTACAAACCTCCCCCCCTTAACAGAATCTCGACCCGAGATTCAGGGCTAACTAGAGAATAGGTTCGGAAATTCTGACTTCAAATCTTCTTCTCGCTCCCAAGTGGCTTCACTTTCGGAATGATTGCTCACTGAACTCTGCAAAAGCGAATAGACTTGTTTCTGGTCTTGCGCTCCATAACATCCAAAATTCTGACCGGTTGCTCTTTGTAAGTCAAATCTTCTTGCAGCTCTATTGCATCCAACGGGGTTTGCTCTGTTGGCACTCTGAGACACTTCTTAAGCTGCGACACATGGAATACGTCATGCACTCCTGCCAAGGACTGAGGCAACTCTAACTGATACGCTACCTCTCCTCGACGGCTCAGAATCTTGAACGGACCAACATATCTTGGTGCAAGCTTCCCTTTAACGTGAAATCTTTTAACGCCCTTAAGAGGGGTAACCCTGAGATACACATGATCTTCTGGTTCAAAACTCAAATCTCGGCGACGGTTATCTACGTAACTCTTCTGTCTTGACTGTGCTATCTTCAACCTCTCTCTGATCATTGCAACTTGACTTTTTGCCTCTTTGAGAATATCTGGCCCAAAAACCAAACGTTCTCCTGTTTCGTTCCAATTTAATGGAGTACGACAAGCACGTCCATACAACGCCTCAAATGGTGACATCTGCAGGCTAGCTTGATAACTATTATTGTAACTGAATTCTGCATATGGCAAACTTTTATCCCAAGATGTAGCATAAGCTAAAGCACAAGCTCTCAACATATCCTCTAAAATCTGATTTACTCTTTCATCGACCATCCATCTGCGGGTGATATCTTTGTACTAAAATTCAAAGTAGTCCCCATTGCTTCGTGCAACTTATTCCAAAATCTCGAGGTAAATTGGGTTCCTCTGTCCGACACAATCTTCTTGGGCACTCCATGCAAACATACAATCCTCGACATGTACAGCTCTCCTAAACGATCTCCGGAGTAGGTGGTTTTCACCGGGATGAAATGAGCGACCTTGGTTAGACGATCCACAATAACCCAAATGGAATCGTACCCTCTCTGAGTTTTAGGTAAACCGGTGATAAAGTCCATTCCGATTTCCTCCCACTTCCATTCCGGAATTTTCAATGGCTGCAACAAACCGGCTGGTCTTTGGTGCATGGCTTTTACCCTCTGACATACGTCGCATAATGCAACATGCTCAGCTACCTCACGCTTCATATTAGGCCACCAAAATCTCTCTTTCAAGTCCTGGTACATCTTAGCACTCCCTGGATGAATTGAGTATTTTGAATCGTGAGCCTCCTCAAGAATCAATTGCTTTAGCTCCTTTTTATCCGGCACACAAATTCGGCCTTTGAAGAACATGGTCCCTTGCTCATTCAGAGTGAAATCTATGGCTAGGCCTTCTTTCTTTTTAGCCTTGATCTTAGAAATTTTATCGTCATCTTTCTGGCCTTCACTAATCTGATCCTCCAGTGTTGGCTTCACTTCCAGTGCAGCTACCATTCCTTGCGGAACGACCTCCAACCTTAGTTTCTGAAATTCCTTGCATAATTCTGGTTGATCCTCCATTGTCAATGTATTTGCGCTATGGCTTTTTTGACTCCGAGCATCTGCTACCACATTGGCCTTTCCGGGATGATAATGGATTCCCACATTATAATCTTTAATTAGCTCTAGCCACCTTCGCTGTCTCATATTCAGATCTGCTTGAGTGAATATGTATTTCAGGCTCTTATGGTCTGTATATATTTCACATCTATTTCCTATGAGATAATGACGCCATATCTTTAAAGCATGCACTACGGCTGCTAACTCCAAATCATGCGTTGGGTAATTCACTTCATGCGGTCTTAACTGTCTCGACGCATAAGCAACGACTTTGCCTTCTTGCATTAACACGCATCCCAAGCCTTGCTTTGAAGCATCGCAATAAATATCAAATCCATTCTGCACATCTGGCAACACTAATACGGGGGCTGTTGTTAAACGCTTCTTTAATTCCATAAAGCTTGTCTCGCACTCTGGCGTCCATGCAAACTTCTTTTCTTTCTTCAACAACTGCGTCAGGGGTTTAGCAATTGTCGAGAATCCCTCTATGAACCGACGGTAATATCCGCCATTCTTAAAACTACGGATCAGGTAATGGACTTGGTTGCTCCCAATGCAACATCTGCGTCCACTTTGCACGGTCAATTGCTACTCCTTTAGTAGTCATTACATGACCAAGAAATTCAACTTTCTCCTTCCAAAATTCACACTTGCTAAACTTAGCATATAGCGATGTTCTCGCACCTCTCTAAAACCATTACGAGATGTTTCGCATGCTCTTCCTCCGTCTTCGAGTAAACCAAGATATCGTCTATAAAGACTACAACGAACTTATCTAAATATTCCATGAAAACCTTATTCATCATGTTCATGAAATATGCAAGGGCATTAGTCAATCCAAATGACATGATTTGTGAACTCATAATGTCCATATCGCGTAGAAAACGCAGTCTTAGGCACATCCTCCGCTCGGATCTTCAAGCGATGGTATCCCGAACGAAGATCTATCTTGGAAAACTCCAGCTCCTCTTAAGCGATCAAATAAGTCATCGATCACGGGCAGCGATACTTATTCTTGATCGTTACTTCATTCAGTGCACGATAATCGATGCACATTCTAAGACTTCCATCCTTTTTACGAACAAACAAAACCGGGGCTCCCCATGGTGATGAACTTGGTCTAATGAAACCTTTCTCTTGCAGTTCCTCAATCTGCTTATTCATTTCCACTAACTCGTCAGTAGGCATCCGATATGGTCTCTTTGATATCGGTGCGGTACCTGGCGCTAACTCGATCACGAACTCGATATCACGGTTTGGCGGCAATCCTGGCAAATCTTCTGGAAACACATCCGGGTATTCCCTGGCTACTGGCACATCTTCCATGCTGATGGCTTTCACGCTGTTGACCATTAACTGCCCATCGCGAACTGCGGTCGCTTGAAACTCTACTTTCTTGCCACTAGGGCCTTCCAAAGTCACGATCCGTCGGCCACAATCCAAAACGGCCTTATGCTTAGACACCAATCCATTCCAAGGATGACGTCTAGGATTGCGCATCTATCAAGATAAGATTCGCTAGGAATTCTATCCCATCCATAAGCAACTTAGCTCCCAAACACCCAAGGCTAGATCTAAGCTCAGATCCTGGGGCTTGGACTAAGAGCACACACTTAAGATTCACCACTTGAAACCCATTCTTGGTTGCAAAACTTTGAGAAACAAACGAATGCGAAGCTCCCGAATCAAACAAAGCGTAGCAGTAATCGAGTTGACCGAAACTTACCCAAGTCTGACGCCCAGTAGCCTCCTGAGCTCCATCAACGGTGATGTGGTTGATCCTTCCACGCACTGTTGATTGCGGGGTTGCTCCAGCTTGACCTGGCGCACGATTTCCTCCTGAGGCTGGTGATTTGGCAGGTGTGGTTCCCAAGTTGAAACGAACTGGCGTGATGCCTCCCTTCTGTGGACACCTATTAGAAAAGTGCCCTGGCTCGTTGCATGTATAGCATCTTTTCACGGCAGACTGTTGATTCCCTTCTGGCGCATTGTTGCCTGTCTTTGGTGTCTGAAAGTTCTGATTAGCAGGGCGAGGCGCAGGGGTTGATGTCTTGTTCACAGCTGGTGGTTGGAATCTAGCAAATTGTTGTGGTGACATCCTCAAACGTAGATGGTTTGGACGTCCACCCTGATTAGTCATTAAGCGCTTACGGTTTTCACCCAGCTCTTTGCGCTTATCTTCTAGGATCAAAGCTTTATTGACTAGTTCCTGAAAGTGGAAAATTGTGGGTGATCACCCCACTGCGATCCTGAATTCATCCCTTCATGAAACGAGATCGCCTAGCTTTATCTTCGCTACATCTTGAGGGCATAGCGAGCTAGCTCGGGTAAACTTATTGGTACTCGCCACTTTGGTTGGCCTCCTTGTTTGAGCCACGAACTCCTCCTTCTTAAGGTCCATCATTCCCTCGGGACATGATATCTGGCGGAAAGCATTAGTAAACTCCTCCTGGTGATCTCTTGTGGGGCTCCATGAGCGGCACAGTAATTCTCCCACCATTCTGCGGCGGTTCCTTCCAGTTGATGAGAGGCGTAGAGCACCTTCTCATTGCCCTCACACTGAGTGATGTGCAGCTTCTTCTCAATTGTCCTAAGCCAGTCATCGGCTTCCAAAGGGTTCACATTTCCGAAAAAGTTGGTGGCCTAGTCCTCATAAAATCTGATAGCTTTGAGTGAGGTCGGGATCCACCATGGTTGTTCTGAGCTACAGGGTTGTTGTTGTTGGCTGCTGCGTTGGTTATCTCTTGGATTTGCTGCATCATAGTCTGCATCAGTTGAGTCTGCGCTGCAAGAAACGCTCCCAGATTCTGCATGTCCACTGGCGGTGGTTGAGGGCTGCCTCTGTCGTTGGTGTTGTCGTTCTGGCGCAGTCCACTTCCTGAAGCTCCGTTGTTCCCTCGAGTATTCACCATCTGATGATTGCCTCTTAGGTTAGGGAAGGTAGATGTAGCATAGATGAGAAGCAAGAATTTCTAAAGCGGGGAGATAGATTATACCCAAATTGAAATAATTCTTTATTATTCTTGGTATGGCCGCTTAGTTAAGCCTACAAGCTTTGCAACCCATACTGCACACTCAGCATTACAAAGAAGCAAACTAAACACGAAACCTTAACGTCACTAAAGAGGTAAAGACTAACTTAAAGACGCGACTCACACTCGAGTCTCAATACAGCTCCAAGGCTGACACTCACTCATCTAGCCACCCCGGCTGAGGCTGATCCGGCGCATACACCGGCGGGTGGGCTGGCATAGGAGCGAACCTATCCTGATGACCTACTACTGGGTCCTCCGCAACAACGGGGTCTGCACTCCCCTCTGGCTCCCACTCTCGCTCCTCTGGATCCTCCTCGGACTCCTCTGCTGGCTCCTGAACTTCTCGAGTCACGCGCTCCAGCTCGTCCTCGACCGCCTCTAGGGCCTCTCCCGGCTCGGTGATCATCCCGATGGTCAAGCACGGTCACCTCAAGCTCTGCTCGCCACACTGAGTGCCTCGCATACGTCTCCGGCTCTGAGTAGTCTCTCTCATATGATCCTCCCGGGCAAGGGCGAACTCGCAAGGTGTACCGCAGATGGCACACTCGTTCTCCACGATCCGTCGGCGTCGGCATGCTTGAGCGTCGGGTGAAGGCGAACATCGAGTCGTGAAGCTCGTCGGCGTAGTCGCGGCGGACACGGCGAAGAGCAAGTCGAGCGACCTCTGAATTGCAACCTCGCACGAGAATCTTCGGCGGAGATGTTGATTGGCTGCTAGCTTCCTCATTCTCCCGAGCGTAGATAATCAGCTTGCAAATAAATCCTCGGTGTACACCATTAACTGACCAGCTGCCTCTTCGGTAAAGCGGACGGTAGAAGCCTCCCAGCGTCGAAGTACTCTCCACAGCTCCATGGCGAGCCGCCGGTGACTCCTCGAAGGTCGGAACGATCGGCATCTGCTCCACAAGAACTTTGAATAAGAGCTCCACCCAAAACGGCAAGTAAAATGGTAAATTCAGCAAAGGCGAGAAGTAGATAATGAGATGAGTCGAGAGTGTTTTATTAGTCATGTTTAGATTTTCTTTTAGAAAATAGTTTTGGACTCACACAGACACCTCCACACTATCTAGGCCAAGACCTACAACAAGATGCTCGATACCACCTCTGAAGGACCCGAATCCATCGATTGAACCCCCGTGTGTTTACCGCACTATTCCGGGATCAACGCTAGTGCACACACTCAACATTGGTACATATCACATCATACTCAACGATAATAGAATAATAGTTCATTCATTGATATAACTAAAGGTATGATCTTATGACCAACTTACATTATTAAGCCACGCAGGGCAAGACTGAGAATATAAACTAATAATTAAGCAGCGGAAAGAAGAAAACGTAGATAGCTCATCAGTTCACCACAGGCAACCGACAAGGCTCGGACCCTAATGACTCGTGTCTTCCTGGACTTCATCTTCCAACACAGGTGTAGATTCCTCAATTGTTGATTATTGTTGTTTGGCAAGGGTGAGTACTTAAAGCACTCAACAAGTTGTGCATAGAATGAAATTCTATGTATCTATATGTAAAGCTTATTCCAATGGATAGGCTATCATGGCTATTTTGCAATAAGCGACATTTATGAACAAATCTGATAAATAAATTGTAAAGAATGTAAAACAAATAGCAATAGTAAATAACTTCAGTATTTCTCAAGTAAACCAAGTTTCCAATCCTAAGTCAAATTTCATCTTCCATATGGCATTCCGCCATCCCAACCATGTTGTCCAATTAATTAAGCTAACCCTTAGCTGTAATTCCCGAGCATTGCTCAATACATGAGCACGGCTATCCGAATAGTTTCACACTCTGCAGAGGTTATGCACTTTACCCACGCGATACAACCAAACACCACCAAGGCGAGTGATTATAACAAAGCCTTTACAATGCTCTGGCTTAACCGGATACTACCCGCTAAGGTTTCAACACTGGTGGGTCTGAAAACCATAACGGGGCCCCTCTTGCGCCATGTGAATTACTCCATAACTCGGGAACTCACACCGACCACGATAGTACCAAAATTAAGACATTGCAAATTACTCAGCTAGGCTGGCCCATACCAGACATGTGGTTGCATGATTGACTCAGGTCAAAGGCTTGCAAGGTTAAGTCCTTAGTGTGATCAAGGCAAGACATCCACATACCATCTGCCCATCGGGCCCACCTTGGCCTCCTCGCCCCTTGCCACTTGCCCCAATCTAAATGATTATCACCCCGTTGATTACCAAGCACCACGTGCCATCAACAATTCAACATCGTTGCGTGACATGACTCGCCACAACAACTCAATCTCATCGTGTGATCCCACATGACACACAAGTTCATAACATTGTTCCATATTCCATTAATCAAGATTAATTATCAATGATTTCGACACATGTGATGGCGTGGCATGACTAAGCAACTAATACGGACTAATCCTCCAATGTTGATCATAATTACTAATCAACTATATTTAACCAATCTAGGGTGACAATGGATCATGGCATACAATGACAAGGTAGGGTATAGATCAATCGGTATATTAGCTAAGCCCAATCTAATTTGAAACAATTGTATATTTGAAATATATGCACTAGTGTAAATCAAACATAGCAATTTTATAAACATGGGTTCAACATGATCAAAGCACAACTTGCCTTGGAATAGGTCCTGATCTGGTTACGGAACTTGCTCTTGAGTTGTTGGATCTTCCTCCAAGCGCCGCACAATTCAACGTCTCACGCTGCATCAAGAAGAAAAGCAAATAAATGTCAAAACAGAGAGCAATTGAACTCCAAAAATCAAATAAAATTCACCATTAAATAGATCTCAATTTTACAAATTTTTAGAAATTGGAATCACTCAATTCCGAGTTAAATTGCAAAAGATATAGCCTTTTGAAGTTTGAAATAAATACTGAAATCAGAAAATCAGAAATTCGAAATTAACAGATTTATTTTTATTCTGAAAACCGATTTATGACGTCAGCGTGACGTCACGCTGGCGTCATCTCTGACCCGAGCCAACCAGAGCACGACACGTGGCCCCGGTGCATAGACCTGGTCCACGGACTTCCTCTGGTCCACCGTGAACCCGGCGCACGACGCCGATACTTGCAGCGCCACGCGTCTTGATCCGATTGGTTGCAGCGCCGCCCCGCCGATGCACGACACGCGGCATGCATCCACGGCCCGATCCGATCGAACGGCGACAGATGCGTGCAACGCGGCTCGATCCCCTCCGTTCATCCGGATCTAACGGTCACGAACTCACCCGGCTTCGCGGCGGCGGCGCGAGAAGGTCCACCGGATGAAGAAGAAGACTTCGGCGGCGGCGTTCGGCGATCCCGACGAGAAGAAGTGGCGCAGTGGATGCGGCACGCCCCGACGAGTTCGAATCCGGGACCAAAACGTCGAAAAGCCACAGATCGGCGACGATCCAAGGCCAAAACCGCGGCGGCTGCAGACTTCAACTCCGACGAGCTTCCTTGCACTCACCACGACGTTCCTCGCTAAACGGGTCCGACCAAAACATGCGGTACGCTCACGAGGAACCTCGCGAGTACCCCTCCTTTATAGCCTCGGCGTTCGAGCCCTACACGACGGAGAAGTCCGAGTCGTTACGGCGGCGGACTCGAAGTTCGCGTCGAGACGACAACCCACTGGCGCGACGCGTGTCCCGATCCGACGGTCAAACGCGGCGAACACGCGGCATTCCTGGCGGTTGGATCGCACGCGAACGCCAAGATCTAGGGTTTGCCTCATTGCGCTTCGCTGGCTGGATCGGGCCGCATCGACGCTGGCTTAGCATACTGATGTTGGGCTCGCCCAACACATTCACAAGGCTTTTAACAGATTTTTCATTTAAAATAAATCTGTAAATTCATTTTGTTTGTTTTAGGCAATAAAATAATCAGGAAAAATCCAAGAAAAATCTCAAAAATACTTTGAGATATTCTGGACTCAAATAAAATACTTTTGGTAAAACTTCATTTTAACTTTGCATAAATTTAAATAGATTTGAACAAAAGGCAATAAACTTGATTTAAAATTAATTCCAATAAATCCAGAAAAATCCAAATAAATTCCAGAAAATCATAAATGCTCTTTTAAGCAATAAAATAATATTTAATCAAAATTTTGGGATGTTACAACGAAGTTACATACATACGTCGTGATCATGACGAAGGTCGAATCGTAGCTTAGTTGTCCTAATTAAATACATTTTATTTTCTCATATGTAACAATTAATGTATTCTTTTGTCATATGTATCAATTTGTGTGAATTCAACTTCATCTGTGTGTTTTTTTTGTATTTGTGTGAATTTTTGAAGCGATGGTTGGTCTACTGCATTTGTTTGAATTTAAATCAAATATTACATGTCTCAAGTATTCTTCCAAAATTTCAGAAAATTTGGATAAAATTGATATGATTTCAAAACAGTGAGAAATTTGAATTTTTTATTTTGAAATATTAAAACTATGAAAACAGTGAGCAATCTGGATTTTATAATTTTACAACTTTGTCAAAACTTACGGGACATATTTAAATCAAATATTACATGTCCTGAAGTATTCCTCCAAAAATTTGCAGAAAATTTGGATAAAAATTGATAGGATTTAAAAACTCCCAAAGCAATCATCCTTTGAAAACTTTGACATAATTGACTAGAGCTTATCACTGCCGGTTGTCTCGTTAAGCCGGCAGTGACGTGCTTTATCACTACCGGTTTGAAGTATTAACCCGACAGTGATAATCAAGTATTACTGCCGGTTTTTGTTTTGAACCGGCGGTGATAAATACTTTCACCGCGGGTGTAGATACAACCGCTGTGATAATGTATTATTACCGTCGGGTTGAGATTGAACCGTAGTGATAAAACTTTCACCGCGGGTTGAGCTTGAACCGCAGTGATAAATACTTTCACTGCCGGGTTGAGCTTGAACCGTAGTGATAATTCAACTATCACCGCGGTTCTCTTTATTATCCTAAGGTGATAGTGTATCACCGCCGGTTTTGTGGTGACCGGCGGTGATACTCTAACCCTATAAATTGACGCCGCGCCACTCGGCCCCTCATTTCCACTTCAACTCGACGCCGCCACTTCGCCTCTCAGACGCTCATCGCCGCATCGCCGCCGCCGTCGTCTCGACCTCACCGCCGGACCTCACCGCCCGCCGCCGCTTCAAATCGGAGGTGACTTTCTTTTCATTTTTTTCGCTTCAAATCGAGGTGACTTGATCCGAATGCCATGGCCGTCGGCGTCTGGCGTCCTCCCGCCGCCGTTGGGGTGCGTCGATGGCAAGGAATGGGCGGCAACGGCTTCATCGCGGTGAGACGTCGGCGAATCGTCACAGGGCATCCAATGCAAGTGGCATGGTGTTTGAACTCTAGAATCAAACAGCGTGCGTGGCTTTAATTAGGTTAAGATTGGAGTTTGGTGTCGGAATCACATGCGATTAGTTTTTCATTAGCCTTGATCGAGTTTGAGCGACTGAGCTCATGTAAGTAGCCTAAGGTCCCGAGGCTTAAAGTCAGTTTTAACTTATGAAAAACCAGTAAACTCTTCTAAACAGATTCAGTTTTTAAGCAACTTTTGATATAAATAGGGAAAATTTGGCTGAGGGTGGTTGCTGGGTAGGTCGATGTGTGTATGTGCATGTGATTTAGGTAGATCAATCAACATGGGGTAACAAATTGTTTAATCCAATCCCACCAGATTCATATGTAGGACTTCCAATTACACCGAGAATTCCGCTCATCACGCTTTAGGCTTGTCAACTAACTGTCTTTGTCCACTTCTAAAAAGTAACTTTGCCTATGCCGCAGCTCAGTTAGGCTTCAAGTCATCCTTTTTATTCTAGCATTAGCATTAATATGGTTTATAGAAAAAAATAGCATCACCATTAATCTAGTATGGGGTGTAGTTCACAGCGTGATCAAAGTTCCCTCAAGCCTCAACCCCAAACTCGCGTTCAACGAATCTGTTTATCCTTTTATGCACAATTATTTGTCCATATATTTTTATGCACAATTATTTGTCCATACTATGCACAATTTAACCATTTTTATGCACAATTATTTGAATTTGAATTAACAGAACCATAACACCAACGAAATGCGTACTCGTGAGGCCATACATAATTATAAACATGTAGTGTATTGAATGACATTCATGTGAAGACTTTATTCTTTAGACATTGTGGAGAAGTCACAGACTTTATTCTTTGTATTGCATTTTTAATAAATTTCATTGTATAATTTTTTTCCTTTCATGTGAGAAGCTTGCTAAATGTATGTATATGTGTATGGTTACCTGGATGTATATGTGTATGGTTACCTGGACTGTATGTAACGTGCATATGTTTATTGTTTGTATGTTTGATTTGTCTTAGTGAGACATAATGTGCATATGCGCTTATTCAGAAAATATGTGCTAACACATCGACAAAGTATATATGTATGTGTACATCTCCTGCAGATGTGTATATATGTTGTGTACGTGTATGCTTATATTTGTGTTCATGGTCAAAATATTCTAGAGAATGCAGATTCAAAAAAAGATGTATATGTGTATGTATCCTACAATATTAAAGAAAAATGAAAGAGGGCAACACTTCAACTGACCATTCTCAATTTCAAGTAGTTCTCTACAATATTAATGTAAAGATGTATATGTGTATGTATCCTGGGATATGTAAACATCCTTTCACGGGATTAACTTTAATGTCAATCCTCGTTTGTATGTGTCTTTCAAAAATGACCTTGTTAATTGGAAATTTTCAACAAACTTGCTAGGAATGGCCTCCGACGAAGGACAAGTGCCGAAGGGAGTTGGGCCCTCAAATATGGACGAAGGAGGAAGGGGTAGCCCGAATAATAGCCCAACGTCCTATCTGAACCTGCAGGATCCAGCCATGGACCAACCTGACGATACTCACGTAAGCGAGGTAAAGTTTTAGTACACTGTGGTTCCCAAAACATGGTAGGCCCAGACGACTAATAATTTAGAAGATCAATTTGTAGGCTCGCACGCCCGATCAACAAAGGCGCGCAAGTCGTGGTCAGAACAAGATGCCTAAGGGAATTTTTAACATAGTGGAGCTCTCGGCGGTTGGGGAACTGCTATGCGAGTCATCATTGGGGCCGACTGGGACACTGCGGGGTTATTCTAGGGATGATGTGCCCATCGGCTATAGATCATGGATTGGCCATGAGGTGACCCATGGGTGGTACCCAATGACCTGAAGAACTCATTATGGGACAAGCTGAAACAAGTTTTCCAGTTCCCCCAAGGGACCGAGCTGGTTGCAAAGAAACGAGCACTCTGCATCATGTGCACTGTGTGGAAGAATTGGAAGACAACACTAAACAAGAATTATGTGAAAAAGAATGAAACGCCGAATTTTGACACGTACCCAAAGTTAAGGGAGTTCTGGGATGAATTTGTGGCGTACAAGAGGTCTGAAGAAGCTCACATAGTAAGTCAAAGGAACAAAGCAAACGCGGATAAGAATATTCACCCTCACAAACTAGGAACTGGAGGGTACGTGAAGAAAATACCAGCATGGGATCGGTCCGAAGAAGAAATAACCCGCAAGGGTATAATTCTGCAACGGCCGCCTTAAGCGAACGATCGAAGCATGGTTGCTTGGGAGGGTGCTTCTATCTCCGATGATGGCGGCTTAAGCTTGAGCGATAGAGAGCGAGGAAGTCTTTGCGCAGAATCACGAGATGCTCACACGCAGTCTTCCCAAGGATCTTCGCGCCACGAAGGGAGAATGACGAGCTAACAATAGCCCAGGTAACAAGGAGCATCCAGTCGCACTGAGGGGTTGGTTTGGTCACGTGGAAAGAAGCCTTCCCGCAGAGCGCATGGATGTACAAGCGTTCAAAGAGATTAAGAGAAGATCGGTGAGCGTCGGATGAAAGATCTTTGTCGCGAGAGCGCTAGAGGAACAAAGATCGAACTAGATAAGGCCGTGGAGCAAGCCGTGCGAAAGCTCTCACCACGACCGCCACCCGGTGAAAGCCCCGAGCTCATCGGTCCGGTGCTCGTAAGAGCAAGCTGGCCCCGAGGATTCCAAGAGCATGGACTGCGTTTTCGTGGATGACATCAAAGAACCGACACCGTGCAAGCTACATTTGGCCGCACATGGCATTACCATAAAGGTGGTGAGGCGAGGGCTTGGCCATGCCAGAGTCACGGACTTTGCATGTCGCCCGATATCGCGAGGATTCGCCAGGTCGAAGTGGGCGGTGTCATCCGCCAATACCAAAAATGGAGGTAGAGATCCTGGCGAGGATGGGAACAAAAGCTAGGAGAAAACGTGAATGGCTTCTCGCGTGGCGCAAGAGCTTGATTAAGTTTGGCTCGGACGATGAGGCGGCGACGATGATGATCACCGCACTCTCCACACGAGACCTCCGCCCTTCGCCGCCAACCGGGAAAAGTCCAACTCCTCCGTCGGCACCAACCGAAAAAGCTCGACTCCTCCGCCAAAAAGCGTAAAGAATCGAACAACGGGAACATCTCGGCAGTCGGCACCGTCCTCGAAGAAATCTCAACCATCTGTGAACCCAGGACAACCACAAAAGAAACTATCAGCTGACATGACTGAGGAAGAGCGGAAAAAGCATGTAAGCGCCTGCGTAGCATCTCACTTTAAAAAGGTGCCATCAAGTAAGAAGACTAAAGTTGATGCTGACGCAAAAGTTTTTCTTTAGTATGGCAAAAGTGCAAAAGACGGGGCAGGCTTTTGAACCTTGCAAAATATCGGACTACGAGCGCATATCCAGAAAGCAATACTTGCAGGCGGCTAGTGCCGACACGTTAAAGCGGGATGCTCAAGCAGATGATGTTCAACTAGATGCTCTGGCGCAAGGTCTCAGGTGGAAGTTCGTTATGGGAAAACCGCTGGTTGAACCAGCTCATTTCGACAACCTTACAACTCAATCTGCAAGCGTCCATCGCTGGTACATGCAGCGATCCAACGATGGTATGGGGCGTTCCCGATCGGATACGAGCAAGATTTTCACAATGGGGATAACATCTGCTGGGTTCTTTTCACGGAGCTATACATGTTGTACCAGCAAGATGCCCTGGACGTGAACATACTTAGACTATGGACTTTGTAAGTGTGTCCGTATATCGTTGAGCATTTACTGTTTAATTGCATCTCTAACTTCTTTCTTATGTAGAATGGAGGTACAGACATGTAGAAGAAATAACAATGACAATCTAGCATTCCTAGATCCGAGCTCGTCAACGAGAAACTTGTGAACGACAATCCACGATTCGTTGAAGACTATTTATTTAATACTTTTTGAAGCGCAATACAAAACCTCCGTACTTTTACCCTATAACTTCAAAGCGTATCTCCGACTTCTAATATCGTTTTACTATTTTTACGTAACACGCACGATGTGTGAGTAATTGACTACGTTGACATATATGTGCGAGTTTCTTTGGGTCCTCCTCGTCATCCAGTTAGATGCTAGCGAGGATTTTTGTCTTAGACTCGAGGAGAAAACAAACTAATCTGTACCAAGACCTTTGGGACATGAGCGAATGTAAACTCGATCGTTGTGTTATTACTCTAGCAAAATTCCATTCTATTGCATTTAAGTTTAATTACTATTCAAAATCATTCACATGGCTTTCGCACGCATCGCAAGAAAAGTGTTGGTATCGTCCATACAGAAAAATTTTGAAATAATAAATGACTTTCCATGCATGAAGCAGAACCGGAAACAATTTATGTGCATTCTATGTATGTACAAATATGCATTCAATTGTCACGGAGAGTGTCGGCTATAACAAAGCCATGGTACGTAATTACACTTTGATGCCCTTTTTTATTTAACAAATATCATCATTAAGTAACTTCCTTTTTTGTTCAAAAACAGCGCTCCAAACTGAGAACCAATAAGTTATTGCTGATAAAAATTATAGCAATTCAAGAACAGATTGCCGGATTCATTCATGATGAGATCATCAATCCAAACGGCGAGTTCCACGAGTAGCCTCATCGCCCTCATTCCTACGGTCTAGACGCGTGACATGTCTACTTCGACTCTTTGTAAAATCAAAGCGAACGGGATGACATGTAGTCGAGCTACATTTGTAAATAAATCATTGTAAAAACAAATTATGTGATGCGTAATTTAATATATTTGAATTATGATTTTAACGATGCTTAGTCGATACATGCATATATTTGAATTATGATTTGAACGATGCTTTATATACTACATATGGACACTGTAAACAATTATATAAAAATATATATATATTGTACAAAAAATATGCAAGCTTGTCACTGCCGGTTCTTGGAAAAACGCAAGTGATATGTGTCTATCATCGTCGGATTATGGTACAACCCGGCGGTGCTAGTACAATATCACTGCGGTTTTATATATAACCGCAGTGATAATATCATCATCGCCGGTTGTAGATAGAACCGGCGGTGATAATCCTTATCACGGATTTTGGTTTGATCGGCGGTGAGCGGTTGTAGGTAGAACGGCGGTGATAATCCTTATCATGCCGGTTCGAGCGGCGGTGATAATCTCAGTATCGCTGCCGACCAATCACTGCCGGCGCTAATAACCGACAGTGATGGGGTTTTGGAACCGACAATGATGTGCTGTTCTGTTCTGTAGTAGTGTTGCAACCTTGCACGACACCTTCAAGACGATTGGCGCGAACTCGATCTGCCCCTGTAGCCGCATGTGGCTAGTACTACAACGCACGGGAAGGAGAGCCCTGCTGCCTCGTACGTGACCACGACTCCCTGCCCGTGCTTGTCTCCGTGTCGTCCGAGCACGTCCTCGCTGGGCACTTGACATCAATGCGGCCATCTTGCCGCTGCCCGTCAAGACTACCCTGGGCCGCTTGAGTCTTCCAGGCCACGCTGGCGTACGGAGCTCTGCGCCCGTCTACACCAGCGCCAGCGGCCTTTTCTTTCTTCGCTGCACGTGCTATGCGATATTTGCTGAGATGGCTGCCTCCAGGATTTTCCTCTTTTGAGGGGGCAGTGGCTTAATTTAAAATTCTAACTCGAATTTTAATTATTAAAACTATCAGAACATTTTATCGACGTTGTCAACATAACTCACCATTGTTTTTCTATTTATTTCTTGGTTTATATAATCAAGCAAGATTACAAACTAAATCAACAAACTAACCAACTAAATCTCTTTCTAAACAAACATAATCTTATCTCTTAACCAATGCATGTAAGATTACATCTAACACTGCCATCGTCAACCTCTGAATGAACACCCAAGTACCCAACATAAAAGAAAATAACTGAAACATTCAGCTTTACTCTGAATCTATATATATAGAGGTCCTGCGTTCTGATGTTGACGACCGTGCAGCTGATGGCTTTGGCGGAGTTGAGACAGAGTGTTTGGTTCTCGTTCATATCCCACAGGTTGAGCAGCCTCTTGGTGTTGATGGCGCGCTTGTCGATTGTCCCCGGCACGGCCAAGTTGATGAGCTTATTGGATCAAACGACCGAAAAGAAAGCATATCAGATCACAAATCATTGGATCCACAGAAAGCAGATCAGATCACAAATCGATGGGGAGCGCATTCTTGAGGAACAGATCCTCGCTGAGGTAGTCGTAGATGCGGAGGAAGAGCTCGAAGTTGACGTCTTGGTGCGGCTTGTCGTCTGCGGGCGACGGCCTTGAGCACGGATGCCCACTCCTCGTCGGTGAGCCCTGGTGTGCCCGGGCTGGCAAGGGTGAGGTCACGTTGCCAATCAAGGGGTAGGGGTCACCGGGGTGGGGGGAGGCCGGTTAGGTGGAGGGGGTCGGCGAGGTTAGGGGGGAATTGCCGTGGCGTCATTGGGGGAGGGGGTCGTCAGGAGGCCAGGCTGGGGAGGAGGTCACCGGGAGGATAGGCACGGAGAGGACGGCTACGAAGGATGGAGGGACGCGGGAGAACTGCGGTGCCAATCCTAGCTAGGTTTAATATGTACTAAAGCAATCGCAGACGGACTAAAGCAATCACAGACAATTCACATCACTGAAGATTTATATTACGCACCTTATTATAGACAGTTTTGAAAAATCATCTGTATTATATATAACCACAGACGATTTTATATATAACATAGACGATTTTTCAAAACTGTCCATAATAAGGTGTCTGATATAAGTTTTTGTATAGTAGTGCATGTATAGTCATGTTACTTAACCACTTCATTAAGAAAGAGAAGATGGAAAAAAGAGATTGGATGGAAGCAAGAATGTAAGGCGTCTTTTGTAAGTCAGTTTAAGCTAGAGTAGGTGCAGGAATGAAGGCAATGGAGTTTTATTCTGTTGTTTGACAGTAGTGAGCGAAACCTTTCTACTAGCTGTTAGCTGTAAATGCAACGACTAAATGACAGCAAGTAAGTTAGCTGTAAAGGTAGAAATGACATTTGAGTCGGTTATTGTCTATATAAAGACATGTTTTGTTGTAATGTAACCTTGAGAGAATGTATTGTATGTGTTGCTTTCTCTGTTGATTTTCTATAAGAAGCGCGCCATTTCACGAGATTCAACCATTATAACTTTTGACTAACAATTTAGTGGTTTTGTGACACAAAAGTAATAAATTAGCTCATGATAAGCGGAGTGGACGGCTGCCTGGCCGACAAGGTCACCCATGAGTATTCGACGGCGGGTAGAGGTGGATGCACGTGATAGGAGAGAGGAACACAAAGCGGAGTGGAGTGGCAGATGGGTCTAGGGTGACTGGATGCATGAGGGGCTTGAGGATGAGTGGATGGGGTCAACGGATCTAGGGTTTCACAGTGACTCATATGTCAGTAGAAAATGGTGGTTACTAAGGCGGAATAGACCTCATGTCTATACCCATTTTCCTGTCGAGCAGAGTTTGGCCCCCAAGAACATACCCGTTGGCAAATAAAAGAGGAACATATCCACCTCTATTATAGTTTTTGCCTGTGGGTACACGGTTAATCGGTCAAGATTGTCATCCCTACCTGCACCCTCTCCTCATACTCCACCATTCTGCCTCTTCCCTCCCCCACCACACTGCCTCTTCCCTCACTTGCCCCATCACCTCTCCTATCTTCTCGGAAGGAAAATATCTTCATTGTTGTCTTGCCTCCAATTATCAATAACTAACAAATTAGAAACTACTTCAAGAAATTTGGTGTCATCATTGGTCCAATTGTTAGTGTTGTAGATAGCTTTATTTTCTTTTCCAAGAAGATCAAGACCACTAAAATCCATTGGATATATTGCAAGTTATGACCTTTGGAAGTCTGTTGTTCCGCAGATCGTCACCAATTGGGTGTCGTCACAGATGGTTTAGACCTTGAAGATGATCGAATTATGTTTGTACAATAACTATAGCTTTGTATATAATTTTATTGTATTTAATGGAGTACTTAAACACCTAATTTGGATGGATAGATTAAAAGATATGATATTTGTAAGAGAGGTGCTTCCATGTTTTTCTTTTTTAAAGTTGCATAAATATTAAAGCATAAATGAAGGTTAGATAGTGATTACATACCCCTTCGTTTGCTTCAAAATTTATGCAACTTGTATTGAGAAGAAAAGCATGGAAGCACCGCTCTATTTGTAAACTTGTTGTCTAGTGAACCGTTGCTATTGGGTAGTATCGTTGTAATTTATAAATTAATAGTAGATGGTCGAATTAGGGTTTTTTATTAGTATGAATAATGTAGATAATGTTTCAAAGTTTCTATATAGCACAAGAACAATGAATTTGGTTGAATGATTTAAAAGTATGGCTTTGCGAAGGTAATCGTCCAGAATTTTCTTGGGGTTCGTCTTAGTTATGTTAATCTGCTTATTATGCTACAAATATGGCCGAATTAAATTGTGCTTGTAACTAATGAAAGCTAAATAAATTTATGTAGATTTCAGAAGTTGTATGGTTTGATAACTTTGGTATTGTATAAAAATAGATAAGAAATTATTAAGTATGATGTCCAGTAATGCAATAGAACACTCTTCAGAGTTAAAAACAAGGGTTTAAATTGGTTAATCAAGATCTTTCGCCAACTATATAATAGTAGAAAATTTTGTTTAGTTTCCAAAAATCATATGGTTTAGCATTTTTAGATTTGGATCTAAAAGTTATGGTCATTTGACCACTGGGACAACGGATGGGAGTTGTCCGGCAGATGGAATGTTTATGTTCAAGGTTGTGTATAGAAGCGATATTGTTTTATTTGATATTTACATACTATTGTGGCACCTTATTGAGTTATGTATCTACTGTAATAGCGGGAGTGATATTGGGATTGTTGTCAACTCCACATCAATCCGATCCGCATGGTTGAAAAGGTAAGTGGATGGTATAATGGTAGACGGTTTATGTACTTTGATACTTCTTATGTATGATATGATTACTACTGCTAGTGATGTTGCCTAAATTGTCATGATAACATGATGATTTTGTGATAGTTTCTTTATGATTACACGATGATGGATAATGGTTAATGACACAAGTCACCAACCCGTGCCAAGCATGGACTACATTTATTTCGGCGACGGATACATATTTCAAACATAATCTATGTCTATACATATTTGGATGCCTCAGTTTTATATCACAATTTGAAACTTAATATATTTCCCTTTATTTATATTTATGACTAAGTTTTGTTTTCAAATCTGAGTTTGCTTACATTCCAAATTTAATTTTACTATCGTTTTAAATTTAAATACTAAATTATTGAATTTACGAATTCAAATTATGTCACATATAAAACTAAATCCAAATTTGATTTTGTTTCAAATTATAACACTACTATAGAATAGCATATCATTATGGCTTCATCTAGGTCGGTTCTTAAGTTTTTAGGATAAAACGATTGTGATAGATGACGTAGGAGGGGGTGTTAATAATATTCACTATCAGTTCTTAGGTTAGAAGTGATTGTGATGTAGCACTGAGCACATATCAATCGATTCTATAATGAGAATCAATTGTGATGTGCTCGTGCATATCACAATCGGTTCTCACATAGGAACCGATTGTGATAGCCATACACATCAGAATCGGTTCCCACATGGTCACATCACAATTGGTTCGGTTTAAAAACCGACACAAATAGCACCGGCACCGATAAATCACAGAGGCGACCACATCGAGCAGCATTCCTCCAATTCGTGTCAAGCCCTACCGCTCGGCCTCCGCCGCCGCCCACTCGGCTCTCGCTCCCCAGTCCGCCTGTCTCGCTTGGCTCTTGCTCCCACCTCTGCTCGAAGCCCTTCGATCGCTCGCTCCACACGATGCCTTCTGCGTCCTCGGCAAGGATGCCTCCGAGACCGTCTCCATCACCGACCTTATCCACGTCCTCACCTCCATCGGCGAGATGCTAGAGCCGAAAGGCCCATAAATAGCATTGTGAAGTCTTGCCAGGGAAGGCCCTGCCGCTGGTGTGCGCCCACTTCTCAAGTTCTCGGGCGAACCACAAAGGAGATCTTTCGTTTCTTCTAGAACAATCCACCACTCCTCCCCGCCGTGCAGCTTGAGCAACCGCTTCTCGAATCTTCTAGAACCCTCCCGTGCTTCCGTGACTCTCCTCCTTGGGACCTTAGCCCTGCACGCTTCTAGAGAGGTCAACTAGCCTCCGCCTGACCTATCCTCCATTTCTCGCATGAGGGGGCTGATAGAATTAATCTTGTAATTAGGAAAGTCTTGCTTTTTGGGAAAGTTTGTTTTAGGAAAGGTATTTGTATTTTAGGAAAGGGCCAACAATTATGCACATGCATGCATGTTTCCAAGTCATGGTGTGGAAAGTGGATCAACAAGTGGCCACTAACATGTCACAACATGTTATATATTTGTTGTAGTCGCTGGTTAGAGTAGAGTGTGGGTGAATAAAAGAAGAAGAAAAACCAAGAGAGCATAATTGAATTGTTGCGTCTCCACCAAGTTATATGTGTGTTCTTCTCTGTTCTTCGACCTCCCACACGTTGTCTTTGTGTTAGAAGTGTCTACGAGAAATCGTGTATATCGATCCTGTGAGTTGGGCCAACAATTGGTATCAGAGCCTGAGTTCTTGATTAGAGCCAGTTTTTTGATCCGTTGCCCCAAGCGATGGCGAAGGAGAGTTCAGCTATCTCGCTGCATTATCCGATGCTCACGACGAGCAATTATGCAGCATGAGCAATCAAGATGAAGGTTTATCTGAGGGCTCAAGGACTATAGAACGCGATCGTGGACGACAACGTTGATGAGCGCAAAGATCAAATGGCTTTGGCGCCCATCTACGGAGGCATCCCGGAGGAAACGCTCTTCCTACTAGCCGAAAAGGAGATGCCAAAGATGCGTGGGAGGTGTTGAAGACGATGCATCTTGGCGCCGATCGTGTGAAGGAGGCAAAAGTACAGACCCTTAAAGCTGAGTTTGAAGGGCTACGCATGACGGAGACGGAGTCCGTCGATGATTTCGCCATCCGGTTGACAACGATCATCAACAAAATCAGAGGGCTTGGCGATAAGATGGAGGAGAACTATGTGGTAAGAAAATTCCTTCGTGCAGTCCCTGGTAGGTTCCTACAAATCGTCTCCACCATTGAGTAGTTCGGCGACCTCAAGATGATGACGACTGAGGAGGTGATCAGTCGCCTGAAGGCACACGAGGAACGGATTAAAGGATGCGATGGCGGTGGAGAAGAACACCTACTTTTGATGCGCGCTGAGTGGGAGGCCCGATCGTCGAGATGCGACAACGAGGTATCCTTCGGTGGCTCAAAAGGCGATGGTCGACGAGGCTGCAAGAATCGGAGATTTGACAAGGAAAAAGTGAGGTGCTTTAATTGTAATGATTATGGGCATTTCGCTTCAGAGTGCTACAAGCAGAAAGAGGCGAAAAAAGTGCTCCTTGCTGAAGTTCAAAGCGACGACGAACCAGCACTACTTTGACGCAGTCTTAAGTAAGGAAGTTGAGTCCAGGACGTTGAAGATGTGTTTTCACCGTCCTCTGTTGAGTCCTCAAAATTGACTCCAGGGCGTTGAAGAGGTGTGTTCGCCGTCCAAAGTCAAGTTCTTCGTAGATGAGTCCAGGATGTTGAGGAGATACGTTCTCCATCCCATTTCGAGTATGTGTTTGGCAAATCATAGTTGAGATCGATTGCCTTAATAAATTAAAGTTATGTTACAAGATTAAAGGGGTAATTGATAGAATTAATCTTGTAACTAAGAAAGTCTTGCTTTTTTGGAAAGTTTGTTTTAGGAAAGGTATTTGTATTTTAGAAAGGGCCAACAATCATGCGCATGCATGCATGTTTCCAAATCATGGCATGGAAAGAGCATAGTTGAATTGCTGCGTCTTCATCAAGTTATATGTGTATTTTTCCACCTCCCACATGTTGTCTTTGTGTTAGAAGTGTCTACGAGAAAACGTGTGTATCGATCCTGTGAGTTGGGTCAACAGGGCGCCGCCGTGGATGGGCCGCTCGGGTGGCTCCGTTTCGCGTCGAGGTCTCTTGCGCTCCGCTCCAACGAGGTGAGGTGAGCTCGCCTTTATTCGCTGCGTTTTTCGTTTCCGCTTTTGGTCTGGGGATTTTGTGAACTGCTAGGTGTTTTACTTCGTTTCGAGTTGTATCCGCAGGTGGCTGCGCAGAGGTGCACATGGAATCGGCCGCCTA
Source organism: Otatea glauca (assembly GCA_036346275.1). Taxonomy (NCBI): domain Eukaryota; kingdom Viridiplantae; phylum Streptophyta; class Magnoliopsida; order Poales; family Poaceae; genus Otatea; species Otatea glauca. Next base: position 47,406,509 of record CM070718.1, read on the forward strand.
CGCGTATTTTCCTTACATATAATGTGTTTTCTTTGATTTCGTGTTTTTTTTTGAACGAGCGATCTCGTGTTGGTTTAGTTTTGCGAAATGTTTTGTTGTTTATGTTGGATGCTTACTGTTACTAGTCTGACACTAGTTGATAGTTCGGTGGGCTTGGGTTTTAATAGAGGTGACTAGTGTGTAGAATTCGTTCATTTTATAGATTATACTTGTTAGTTTCGTTCAAGAGGTGCCATAAAAAATTGAGTTGTTGATATCTACAATCGTTAGATGCAGATTTAAATCAAACATATCCATGTACCGGCTACTTTTATATTTTCAATATTAACTTTTATATTTGTTTATTTTCTGTATTTCTCTGTTCCTTACACTTTCTCCTTGTGATTTTTGTTTCATCTCGAGAACGAAGCTTGCAGCTCTAGTGGCATTTATATTGGTGGTAGATGCTATGGTCGAATCATGTTGACATCATTTGTATTGTCCTTTCATACCACAGGTAGTTACTCTCGTTTTCTTTTGTTTTTATTGTTGTTGTTGTTTTTTGCAACCACAGAGGCCAATCATACATTTTTGGGTGCATCTGTCAGGTCAACATTGTTTGATGGAGAAAGACTATTACAAGATTTTTGGTGTTCCTAAAGATGCCTTGCAGGATGACATCAAGAGGCTTTTCATTCTGTGAGTATCGCATTACAGTTCAGCAAATCTTGCAAGCCGTGCTCACCATTTGTTTAACATCAACATGTCTTGAAGTTAATGTCCATTTATTAGGTGATAATCTCATCCATTTTTTAGCATTCATGTGTGATGCTGTTAATATTGGGACAAAAACTGCACTCCAGCAACTGAAAACCATTTATCGTTGTTATACAGAAAGTGTTGCGATAATACAATGTCCATATATATGTTTTAAGATTTGGGATCAAACTGGGATTAGGATGATAAACTAGATGTACATGTACTGAGATAGACTAGATGTACACACTACTACAGAAATAGTCATCACAGACGGTTCGAAACCGTCATCACAGACGGTTTCCCGAACCGTCTGTAACCATGTGTCAGTGATGTTACGGAAATATCACAGACGGTTTCTAAATCGTCTGTGATATAATATATCACAAACAGTTTGAAACAAAAACCGTCTATGATATGAAAAGATCTAGACGATTTTTATTTAGAACCATTTGTGATGTTATGATATCACAAACGGTTTTATCTTGAAGCCGTCTCTACATAATACGTCACAGACGGTTTTTAATTAAAACCATTTGTGATGAACCTTCCCACATACAATTATTTTTCTATTTATTGGCTAGTCTTAGGAAATGCTAGCCATACCCTCTGGAAAAAGCAGATTACAGAGTAACTAAACTCATATTACAAACATTACATCCATTTCAGATTACAGGCATCGCATCTATTTCAGCAATCAACTCACATTACATCACAGCGCGAAGCAGATTACATATAGATTAATATTGCACGACACATCTCTTTCAGAAATAAACTCAGATATATTAACCAATGAAACTCAATACCATTAACCAATTAATTGAATGCATAACTACAATTTACAAATCCACAGCAAAAGTTTGACAATTAACCCAAATGGTAATTCAGAAAAAATACAATGGTGTTTTTTATTTAAGACTTGATTGAGCAAATATGCACTAAGCTGTCCACGAATTCGCTCTAGATCGGTCTCTTCCAACGCAGTTGTTACCTGATTGGGCGTTTTCTTAGTGACGAGGAGTTCAATGTTGTGGCAAATGTAAAATCCACAACGGTTATTTCCCTTTCCCTGTTGGTGGCACTGCAAAAATAGAATTGATTAGTTCCAGAGTCATTATTGCATAGTTTATATAGGATTAAAATCGTGCTTCAGCTTCACCCTGTCCTTGCCAGAAGGCCCTCCATAAGCTTTGTACACTTTGAATGCCCTACGTTATTGCAAAAGGTTAGCCTCATCTATTCCAAGAGAAACATACACCTTGAACAACCTATATAACCATGTTATCTTTGGAGGAAATGTGATTAATTACCTGTTGAGTAATTTTGCGATACGATTTAAGTCATGGCTGCCACTCTGTAAGGAATCAAGGTAAATAACCTGATTCATGGATGGATGAATTACAATGAGAACCCAGTGAAACCTACACAGGTATATCGGCATGGTCAATTAACAGAACAAAGTTGCGACCATAGTACCAATCGATGTAGAACTTACCCTAGGTTGTGGGGTAAAAGTATGAACTCTTTATCTTCTTGAGCTGTCAAGGCCTCTCCGATGTATTTATCGATAAATAGTAAATCTTTGTCCATTGTTTGCTTGGAGACTATGTGTGGGTCCAGGAAACTACCGGTTGTTCGTTCTGTCTCGCTTCACGGATCATGTATCTAAATATACGAAAGCATTGAGTTATATATATATATATGACATTTATCGGTATTACACGAATGTAGACTGTGATTGCATACACTTACAATGTCTAGCATCTCAAGAGCGCGGCGTCAAGGTTGAAGACATCAAACAGGTCCTTGAAGTCGGCTGTGAAGAAGTCCCCCGATGACTCGTTGAATAGATGCACTGGCTTTTTAGCTTGTTCCATGCACTAATTCTGCAATCTAACGCAAGCATAGAAAGGTTTTTCATGCTCTCTCTGTAACAAAAGGCTCTCCTAGCTGGTATACTCGGGCCAGCAGAGCAATCGGATAGTCCAATTCCTTCGTGATCTGCTTCGCTTTGCCCTTAATTTGGTTTCTGCTATAGGGAGTCTTCACGGGAGATGAGTGGGCACCATTTCACTAAAAGTCCTTTGATGCAGGGCACAGGAGCCGATTTAGTGCCTGTTGAGGTGCAACAGATGACTCAGGCAGTTGGGGGCAGCTCCGGTGATGGAGGACGGGCGTCCAAGAAGATGTCGTTGCTGGGCCACTCGATGAAAGTGCGAATGGCTTCCCCTAGTGTCACAATCTCGTCGTTTTGGTGCATCGGTAGCGAAACGGTCTTGAAACTATCATTTACTCCATCCACATTAACCTTCGTGAATCCCGGTGCCACCAGGGTACCGTGCACCAATGCCCCTTCAATAGACGGATACGCGAGCCCGAAACAGCCGGAATAAGAATGACATCATGGACAAGTCTCACTTGGAGAGTGCACCGCGTGGACACCTACATAACAGTACACAATTAGCTACTGCGTCTAATAGCTATTTGTATGAAGCATTCAAGACATATATATATGTACCTTAATATCACTGACAGTAAATTTGCCATGTTCATCTATGGGAGTGGCGGACGCACACTGCTCTTTTTAGTAGTGGGGCTTTGCGCACATACATCTAGGACTTGCGCAGGCTGTTTGTAATCCTAATTATTGAGCCTTTCCTCGAGGCTTCTTATCTTATTGTTGAATTATTCTCTTAGTCTCTCCTTAATCTTTTGTACCAGTCGTTCCTCTCGCTCTGCTTTGGTTCTCTTCCTACTCCGGTATTAGTCTGAGTCGTCTGGGAATCCCGTTTTCTAGGGAACAAAAACCCCCATGTCTCGCGTGCGATCAGGGTGTTCCTTGTTTCCCAAGGCCGTGGAGAGTAAATCTTTCCCCTGTCTCGTACAAAAGTGCCATCGGAAGATTGTGTACTCAACGTTACCTGCAAGATCCCGATAAGTTATTTCACTTACAAAGTCATGAACTAATTACGTACAAAATTGGTAGTCGGATATCTTACCAGGCGTTGGCAGACTTCCTCGTCCGCGGGGTTTGTAAAGGAGACGGTATTGGAAGACATGGCACTTGACCTCGCTCTCAGCCAGTCTCTGGCGCACTGCTCAGCGATAGACGTAAATGGCATGGAGGCATCCTTGCCCTCCCTCTCCCATTGTACCCTCTTCCCCACGTACCCAGCGGTGCCAAGTCTGTAGGGGTGGGTGTTCTTTGCCTGCAGGGCCTTGTGGGCTTCACTTTGACACATAAATTCGTCCGTCGTCTTCGCCTCAACAAAACTTTGCCATGCGTCCTCAGAAATAAACCCGTACTTAGAGAAGGGAGTCCTGTCCTTATTGACATATTCCTTGACAAGCGTACTCTTGAAGTTCTTCCACGCCTTTCCCACCACTAGCAGTGCATATCGTCGCATTGAGAGCACGCGGTCTTCCGGAACTCAAACAAAGAGATAATTTCTGTCACCAAGTCGTCACGGTTCTCATCAGTCAGTGACTTCTAGGATGGATAGGTGATGGGGACCTGTTCCCGTTCGACTATCCCGAACAATGTCCTAAATGCATTCACTGCTTTTTTGGTTTGGTAGGGGCCCATCCTTTCGATTAACCGCCGTGATGGTATATTGGTCGATGGGCCTTTTATTTGCTCCCTTGGACCTCGAGGAGGTTTTCTTTTCAATGGCTCATCACATCCTTGAGACGACGAATGAGGGGACATGATCTTCTTTTTAACTAGACCATATATTATATACTCTATTTAGGCCCCAAAAGATAAGTGAGAGGGATATATTGCACTAGAAGAGGCATACTTGCAATGTAGGCTTGATTTACTGGATTGTTGAAAAAGATGCGATAATAAGAGCAAGATTTTATAAATTACTCCATATAACAATATGATTAAGGGTACGTAATCCAAGGATAGCCAAAATGACATAAACAGCAAGATTTAGGGTCTATTTGATTTATCTATTAATATATTGATTTATCTATTAACATATTGAAAATCACAATAAGAGCAAGATTTTGTTGCTAATTCCAAATTCCCACATTCCTATTTCTGTTTCATATCATTTCTCTATATTTCTACATTTTCATTGCTTGGTTTCATGTTATACTTTTATCCAATATGGATAACATATAAGCAATGGGCTATTTAATTTCTGTTTGGCATCAGGTCCAAACTCGTCTCTCAACAAAGGTTTCTGATTTTTTTGTGTGTAAGACATTGGATTAATAGGTAGAAATTTTAGCACGCTCAAAATATCCAAAGGATTCCCTGGATTGAGCTGAACATTTCATTGGATTATCAACAATCATGTTTCTTGCAATGATGTTTATCTTTGGTTTCATGTGATAGATCATATATATGTGAGAATATGTGATGTTGTAACGAGGTGTGAATATGCTAAGGTAAATAAAAGACTAACGAACAGGTCACTTCAGTTGGTATCAAACATCAACAAAGATATCAACAGCAGAGAAATGATCAAGAATCTATTTCAATCACTATCAAGTCATTAAAGTCAAACACAAAGTACTAAATATTTTAATCTATGTTCTCATTAAAGACAAACACAGAGAAATGTTTTAATATTTATGTAATTTGTCCTTAAAAAAGTTGATTGTGTATACTTCATCCTATCACAAATATTTGTCGTTTTAGACATGTACACAATCAAACTTTAGAAACTGAGTAGAAAACAGTAAACAAATGAACTCAGGAACTCACCGAACAAAGGAACTCACCAAATGAAAGATGATTATTTGTGACCCGACGGCGAGGGGGCGGCGTCGAGGTAGCGTCAACGAGGGGGTGGCGTCGGCGATGGGGTGTCCTCGGCACGGGGGTGGTGTCGGCGAGGGGGCGGCGTCGAGGCAACGTCGGCGAGGGGGAGGCGTCGAAGTTGGGGGAAGGCGCCGAAATAGGAGACGAAGCGTCGGGTCTCGGGAGACAAAGCTAGCTAGGGTTTTGAGCGCTGGAGTGGAGAATGAATGATCTGCAAGAGTGGCCTTTTTATAGGACTTCCCTTTCACAGACGGTTCTAGTTTAGAACCGTCTATTATAATAACATCACAGATGGATTTATTTACGAACCGTCTGTGATAGTATTTTACCGCTAACGATTCTATATTAGAACCATCTGCGATAGTATTTTATCGCAGACGGTTATGTATAAGAACCGTCTATGAAAGTTTTTATCCCAGACGTCTGTGATAAACCTTGACATAGACCTTCATTTCTGAGGTAAAACTAGAGTTTGGATAATGTATAATGTATATGGAATTGTAGATGAAGCAATATTAGTAAATGAAAGGAAACTTTATTAAATAAATCAGATGCATATATACACAAAGTTGTTTCGAATTTTGAGCATCTCATTACAAAAAACTCTAGTATCTTCGAGAGTACACTTAAAATCATAACTCCACTTGCTTATTCTTTTGTATAAAAATTAGCCATTCATGATGATCAACGTGTGTGTAGCTAGCTTCCTTAGGTTGTTCTTCCTGGACTGTGATGCTCTTTCTGATAGGAGGCAACTCATCAAATTGATTGTATTCTCCCTCATCTATTACATTCTCTCTACTCCGACAATCCTCCTTTTTCATGAAGAACTACATGTCTCTTCTTATTGGATGGGTCGATTACATAGAATACTTGAATAGCTTGGTTAGCGAGTATGAATGGTTCATCTTGGTATCCAACTTATGTGAGGTTGACAGTAGTGACACCGTACTTGTCAACCTTCACGTGCTGAAGGTGGACCCAACGACACCGAAATAAGGAGATCTTGTATACTATATAGTCGAGCTCCCAAATCTCCCCTATGAACTCATAGTAGGAGATCCTCGTTGACCCAACAATGTTGAACGCATCTATGCGGACACCGCTGTTCTGGTTTGTGCTCTTCATATCCTGATCTCTTGTGTAAAATGTGTACTCATTTAAGTCGTATCCTTTTCATGTTACAACTGTAAATGTTGGCCTTTTTACCAACCATGTTAGCGTATCACCTAACGAGGTCCCAGTGATGGGTCGCTCCTTCAGCCATCTGTTAAATTGAAGGTTATGTTGTCGCGTGATTCAAGACTCTTGCCACATCAGATTCTCTTGCCGTAGCCAGTGCTTATGCTCGTCGATGTACGGGGACACTATAGCCATGTGTTGCAAAACCGTGAAATGAGCTTGAGCATAGGCAGCCGGATCAGGCGCGATTGCTTTCCTTTCAATGGTCCCGATTCCCTGGAGTTTCCCCTCATGGAGAGAATGAGGCACACCTATTGGTTCAACCTGTGCCATGTAATTGACGCAGAACTGTACGACTTCTTCGGTTGCATAACCTTCGACAATGCTACCCTTCGACCGAGATCGATTCCGTACGTAGGACTTGAGAATTCCCATATACCTCTCAAATGGGTACATGCTACGTAGGAACATGGGCCCTTATATCTTTATCTCTATCACAAGGTAAACAATGAGATGGACCATGATATTGAAAAACAATAGAGGGAAATACATCTCAAGATTACATAAAATCATCGCCACCTCTGAAAGATCGAGATGGCGATCAGAGGGGGGGTGAATGATCCCAAATTAAATTTTATCCCCAAAACAAGATCACAAATGCAATTCTACACCTAAAGAAACCTTCAAGTGAGGGAGGGCTACCCCTACCCCTCTATTTATACTACCTTTGGGCAACCTACCACCCTTGGATGAGCCTCTAAACCTTAGAGCATCCATCAAGGGCTAGGATTAACCCACTCAACTAGCCATGCAAAGGTTCACCCAAAACCCACAACACATAATGGGTTTTCTTGCATGGTTTTCAAAGCACACTAACTAGACCTGCTAACCTATCAACTAGACCAAGATCCAATAGCCCTCATTGATCCATGTAGCACCTAGCTAGCATCACAACCATTTCTTGTCTTCACGGCTTGCCACGACTCCGTCTCCGATCATCTTCCGGCGATCCCCGACCGTTTGGACCTCCGACGCTCCTCGCCTAGTCCCGGTCATCCTTCGCCTCACCATGATCTAGCATCGTCGACCTGCAACCATCAAAAACAAGGAAACACATCACATAACATTGTCCAAAATGATATGCAATAAACCTAACACAAATTCAAAAATTAATTTCAACTTCGCTCTGTTGACCAGCACTACCACCTCCTGGGGTCGATAGTGCTGCTCGGCCGGCACTACCGCTCCCATATAGCCGGTAGTGCCGCTCGCTTAAAACCCCAGCGAACACCTCTCTCTGGAAAATAACTACCGGACCCCTGGACGGTAATAATGGTTGACCGGCACTACCGGTTGACCGGCACTACCGCACCCACATGGCCGGTAGTGTCGCCCTTGGCAAAGACAACTCAAATTGCTACATTTTGAAAATCCAATTCAAATCAAACTCATATCCAAGCAATCCTAGCTCAAACACAGTCAATAACTCATCACCAATAAGGATAGACCTCCATATGGTCTTTCAATCTCCCCCTTGATGAGTATATTGACAAACATCCGAAATGGTGTAAATTTGAGTTTGAAAGAGAAGGAAGAAAGCAATTTGAATGCAAAGCCAAAACTTGGTCCAGAGAGGAAGATATGACATCATGACCAAGTTGACACGAAGAAATTTGGAGCAAAATCAAGGAAAGGGCAAGTTTTCCACAAAAGCTCTAAAATCCAATCATAAGTGCTTGATTAGAAATAGCAAAATTTTACAAAGATCATAAGAACTAAATAAGCTTTCACATTTTTAATGATGCCTTTTCTAAGTTTTCCATTTTCTATGTTTTCTCCCCCTTTTGGCAATATAGGCATCAAAATAGAATTTTCTCCCCCTTTTTATGTATGCATGAAATGCAACCTAAGGGAGCTTTGAAGATTATCCAATTGATCATAATGACAAGATATAACACCAAGCTTATCAATCTCAGATTATGACTAAACTAAGACAAGTCTAAGAGCACACACATTTTGTTAGCAAGCTTAGTTTATAATATTTCATTTTGGCAAGATTGGACAAGTGCAAAACTTAGGAAAGTTTCAAAACTAGAAGCAAAACCAATCAAGGATCAAATGGAAAACCTAGAGTTCAACCTACTCAACACTTTGGGAATTTTGAAGTGCATATAAGGTCCTTCGAGCTCATTTTTCAATTTATGTAAAAAAATTTAAAACTTTGAAAAAACATAGTGGGGTGCAAATGTTTGAAATTATTTGCATTCTTTACCCACTTATGTGTTTGATATTCGCATTTTTTTTATTGATTGACTCAAGCTATTTGCGATCATCTCAAGAGTAACTCTTAAGAGAATGATTATGGTACCTTCGTGCTACCACTGATTATGGTATCTATTTTGCTATTTCTAATGGATCATAATCACATCAAGTGGTAGCACGAAGGTACCTAAAATCAGTGGTAGCACGAAGGTACCTGAAAATGCGCTTCATCGCTTGGCGGTGAGAGGCACGAGGAGAGGCCTGAAATCGAGTGCACAGACACACAGAGAAATGTATGTCCGGCCTTGAAGCAGTAAGGTACAAGAGGGAGCCAATCATACTCCGAAACTCCTTCTGATTAGCAGGCTCACCATCCTCGTCAGGCTCGAGGACAACAGTGGTGGCCATAAGAGTCATCAGCGGCTTCCCGTTAGACATGTCAAAACGCCTCAGGAGATCATGGGTATACTTGCCTTGATGCAAGAAAGTACCCTCCCGAGTCTACTTGATCAGGAAGCCAAGGAAGTAGCTCAACTCACCCATCATACTCATCTCAAATTTTGTGCTCATGACCTTAGAAAACTGAGACATAAGAGAATGAGATGAGCCACCAAAAATGATATCGTCCACATAAATCTGGACGAGAAGAAAATGGGACTCATGGTGTCTGATGAACAGAGTTTTGTCTACTATGCCCATCTTGAAGTTATGGCTGAGAAGATAAGATTTGAGCCTCGCATACCATGCTCTGGGGGCCTGCTTGAGTCCATACAAAGCTTTAGAAACCTTGTACACATGACTCGAAAACTTGGGGTTCTCAAATCATGGAGGTTGTTTGACATAAACCTCTTCCTCAATATAGCCATTGAGGAATCCATTCTTGACATCCATTTAATAGAGCTTGAAGTCCTAGGATGTAGAAAATGCAAGTAGGATCCTAATAGCCTCTAGTCTAGCTACAGGGGCAAAGGTCTCCTCAAAGTCAAGACCCTCAACCTGAGAAAAGCCCTGTGCAACTAGCCTAGCCTTGTTGCGAATAACAACCCTATCCTCACTCTACTTATTTTTGAACTCCCACTTGGTCCCAAGGACATTATGACCAGATGGACGTTCTACAAGCTGCTAGACTTTGTTCCTCTCGACGTTTTCAAGTTTCTCATGCATAGCATTAGTCCAAGACTCGTCAGATAATACATGAGTCACATCCTTCGGCTCAAACGAGACAACAAAGGCAGAGTGAAGGCAGAAACTGGACAAACCTGATTTTGAGCGAGTGACCCACTCAAACAGTTTGTTGATGATCTGATCAGGTGGATGAGAACGCTGAATATGATGGGGAGGTCCAGAAGCGGAAGTGGCCTCTACCTCATGCACAGAAGAGGTAGGAGCAGAGCCACTAGCTGCATGAGAGTCAGAATGCAAGGGCTGGCCTTTCTAAGGTGTAGAAATGGAAACAGGAGGCATCTCAGGTGTAGAGGGGACTGTTAGTGTTATGCCCTTGAGGCAATCATTTAGATGATTGTAACATGACTATGTTTATGAATAATAATATGATTATTGGTCCAATGAATGTATATCATTGTATTGATCAACAAGTATGTGACTTGATTATGAAGCTCTTTACTTAATGATGTAATTTGATAAATATCTACGATCGGATATCATCGTATGGGACTACGATGAATAGATCGGCACATGTAGTGATCGATGATCATGCTTCATAGATCATGGGATATGGAGATATCATCTCTACATTGTGGACCATGTTGAAGAACATGGGTTAGATAGACCCGCTATGGGACAACTGCGAGAATATTTCATTCTTATGTGTCATCGGTGTATCTCATACCTAGAAGATGTATGATCCTTAGACACGAGATTGTCATATTCCCTACATATGTAATAGTTTTCCTTGGGGCTATCAAACACTACTTCCTAACCGGATAGTTATAAAGGTAGCTTTCATGTTTACTATGAAGCGTGCAGAGAGGAAGTGAGCGATCAAGATGGAATTTGCCACTCTAATGAAACGGAGATATATGACAAGGCCACTCGTGTGATATGATTAAGAAAGTGCATGGCCATGCCGTGATTGAGAGTCAATCACAACTTATTAATATATCACGGATACGAGAGATGGATTGAATCATCAAAGGATGACATGCTTCGCCTTGAGATCAATCTTCATATACTTGGCAAAGGGATTATTACATGAGTTCTTTTGATAGGTTCTGTTGATTTGATCACAGTATGTTTGGGAGTTGGCATACTTTGCAAGAAGCCGCTACCAACTATTGGATTGAAAAGGAGTTTTCGAATCCATGTCCAAACGTATGTGAACTGCAGGTCACACACTTAATGGTGGGACGCATTAATTTGGATTGGATCCATAATTAATGAACCTCGTGGGCTTAGCATTTGGTGGGCCTGGTTTAGGGTTTCATCTCGTGGCTATATAAGGAGGGAGGAGGAGGCGCGAGTGTGCTTTCCACGGTTTAGGTTTGATTCACTTGAAACCCTAGCCTCCTCCTCTCGCGCCCGCCGAGCGACTAGGTGCTTGCACACGACGCCGCGGCGTTCCATCTCGGGCGTGTGGACTCTGCGGTGGCTAGCTGCGGCTGCGGCGTGGGAGGACGATCCACTACATCGACTTGGCTGCGGCGGGCGAACCACTACATCGACGCGAAGGATTCGCAAGCTGCGCGTCTAGTGGTAATCTTATCTATGATCCTTCTTGCGAGTAGCTTTACGGTTTGCGGTAGTTTTTTTGTGTGCTAGCGTAGCATACCGCGTTTCCCTTCAGGGACTATATCAGGTGTAACACCATCATCTCCATCAACCTCATCCTGTACAAAGATGGTGTCGGAGGTGGAAGAAGAGACTAAAATGTTAGGTCTAGCTCTTGGGCTAGCCTCACAAAGGCCACCTCACAGGTCTCTATGATCCTATGCGCATCGCAACTCCAGACCCTATAGCTATGAGAAGAAGTCGAATAACCCAGAAAGATACCATAAGAAGAATGAGACTCAAACTTTTCCAGATTACCAGACTTAAAAATAAAACACTTAAAACCAAACACATGAAAATGAGAAACACTGTACTTTCGCCCATACCTCAACTCGTAAGAAGTGCGATGCAAATATGCTCTCAAGAATACATGATTAGAAACATGGCAAGCAGTAGCTGTAGTCTTAGCTCGAAACTTTCAAGGAGTACTGTACTCATCTAGCATCGTCCTGACCATCTCTACCAGGGTCCTGTTCTTCCTTTCCACTACGCCATTTTGCTGAGGGACGTAGGGAGAGGAGAACTGAAGCTCTAAACCAGACTCCACACAGAAACTCTCAAAATAGGAGTTCTTGAACTCCGTGCCATTATCACTGCGTATAGCTCGTAGGGCACCGGGGAGCTCAAAAGACAACCTATGAACCAAACTCCTAAAATGGGTAAAAGTCTCATCCTTTAAGGACATGAAAAACACTCAAGAGTACCTCGAAAAATCATCAACGATGACAAGAACATACCACTTCCCACCCACTGACTGCACTCTAGCTGGACCAACAGTGTCCATATGTAAAAGCTGTCCTGGTGCATCAGTCATCACAATAGTGACTGGGGATGAGAAGCAGCAACCATCTTGCCATGTCGGCAAGGAGAGCAAACTAAGTGTTTGACCATTTTGAGTTTAGGCAAACCACGAATGAGGTCGTGGTTGCTAACTCAGGTTAAATGATCAAATCCAATGTGACCAAGTCTCCTATGCCAAAAGGAGAGATCACGGGACTCTGAAGCAATCAAACAACAGAGAGGGTCTCCAGAAGAAGCAGAAAAATCAGCACGAAAGATTCTCCTATATCTAGAAATCCCACAGACTAATCCTCCTGAAGAATTGAGGATTCTACAGGCGCTACTCTTGAAACTCACCTCGTAAGAGTCATCGATAATCTGAGAAACAGAAAGCAAATTGTATTGCAGCTTACTCACTATGGCAACATCTTCAAGAATGAAATTGTCATTAATGCAGATGGTACCTTTAGCAATGACTCTACCTGAAGAAGCATCCCCAAAAGTGATCAACTCATCACCAGGGGCTCGAACTAGGGAAGAGAACCAATGAGAATCTCCGGTCATATGACGAGAGCAATCGGGGTCGACAATCCAAACATCTCCCTTCCCCATCCGATGAACCTGACCAAGACACAAGAGAGAAAGATGATTCAGTACTGAGATAGAGTGAAGACTTGGGAACCCAATACCGAATCACATGACGCCTCAGAGTACCAGCCACAAAAGCAAAAGACTGGACTCTAGTGTCTCTCACACGAACAGAAATAGCATTAGTAGAAGATCTAGGAGCCGAAACTGGGTTGGCCCGTAGTGATGCAAAAGCCGGACCACCCCATGAGGCTGCCTAAAACTCCTACCAGAAAACACCTCACGTCGCTGATATCTACCTCGATGAGAAAAACTAGGAATATCAAGAGTACGGTGGAAAGACTGACCATGAACTGCTCCAGGACTAAAACTCGAAGAACCAGCATGAAAATCGAGTCTTGGACGCTGCCAAAAAACAAGCGACTCTCTAACCTATCTAACAACAGTGTGTGCCTTAGTTGCACTCAAAGTGTGAGGAGGACCCTGAATACCCCTAAGAGCAGCAACATGCTCACGCCGAGTGATCTTAGCACGCCTAAAGCAGAAATCTATAGGTGACCATCCTTCTTACAGAAGGTGCATGTGTACTTCGCCTTGCTAGATGCAGAAGCTACAGGAGTAACACCCTTCTGGATAGAAGTCCTATGGACAACCCCAGCAGACCTAAACATAGTGGTACTCACTCTGTGAGCTACCACAATCTCACCACTCTGGGAGCCGCGCACAATGGTAGGAGGATGCGCCCCAGCGTGCTCCAAGGGGTCAAATCCTAGACCTTGATTAAATCTGCTAATCTTGGATTGGTCTAGAATAAGATTGAGCTTCTTCTTACCTCCAACAAACTTCTCGAGAGTGCTCATGAGATACTCACAATCTCGAAAGAAAGAGGCACATGAAGAAAAGGAGGAAGGAGAGGAAGAAGAACCAGAAAGATGAGCTCTCTTAGCACGTGCATTTTTCTCCCTCAGCACGGCTGCCTCAATCTTGAGGGCCTCACAAGAAACGCAAGACGCATTTCTAATCCTATGACCTTGGCCTTCTAATTTCTTCCTAAGTTCGACATGGATTTTATCCAAGTCTCCCTCAATCACATTACATCGCAAGCAATTTTCTTGTGACTTAGCTAGTAAGTCTTAGCAAGATTAGCACACTTGACATTTAGAGATTCATTGTCAAGTTTTAGTTGTTACAACCCTCACATGAGATGACTTGGTCCTTAGAAGCATGTATTTCAAGTTCATCGTTTCTAGAAGAAAGCTTCCTAAGGCGATCGCTCATGGCATCAATTTCAACAAGCAATTTAGGGCAATTGGAGCATGATTGAGTAGAGTGAGCATGAAGAAAACTAGCATCTAGTGGAATAGCATCAATAGAATCATCGCTAGTATTCTTCAACCTAAGACTATCTAATTCAGACAACACACTAACATGCATAGTCCTTAGGTTCTCCAACTCCATAAGAAGAGCATCACACAAAGAACAATCAACAGTGACTCGAGAGGGAGAAGATCTAAGAGAAGCTAACTCCCGAGTCAAGGTACCTACTTCCTTCTCTAGCTCCATACACCTAGCTTTAGCTCTAGCATGAAATTTCCCTAATTTGCAGAAAGCTTCATTGAGCTGGTCATAGGAGGGTACCTCTTCCGAGTCGCTGATGCTGTTAGCGTCGGCCATGAAGCACATGCCGGAGAAGTCGTCGCCGCCCTTCTTCTCTTGCGGTTCATCCTCGCCCTCGTCGCTCCATGACTCTGTGTCAGAGAGATTGATGTCGTCAAGCGCGGCGAGGACGCGACGGAAGAGCTTCTTGTTCTTGGAAAAGTTGCGGTACTTATTCTTACGTGTCGGCTCACGAACTGGAGGCTTCTTGTTGCGGTTCTTGTCGTTGTAGTCGTTCTTTGTCAAACCGTCGACAACGTTCTTAGCCTTCTCCAGTTTGGATCAATTTGCTCGAATGTGGTTGGAGCCACCACACTCGGAGCATGTGATCATGCCACCTCTCTTTCTCTCTCTCACCCTCTTGTATGCATGAGAAAACTTGCGAGAAAGAAGAGTAAGCTCGTTTTCTGGAAATTTTTCTAGTTGGTCATCGCTTAGTGCGCAAAGGGCGGAAAGAGAGAAACCAACAGAAGCATCAGAAGAGGAAGATCCAATGGGATCGGTGACCAAGGCCATCGATTGAGATTTCGTCTTCCGTAAGATGACATCGATCTCATTAGTCTTGAGGCAGGAATAAAGCCCGTCAAAAGTCAGGGTCGACAAGTCGGTGGTGTCCTTAATGGTGGTCACTTTTATCTCCCAAACACGCAAATCGAGTGAGGTCAAGAAATATCGAGCATTTTCTGAGCCAGGGTATATGCAACCAACTGCTCGAATATCGCTCAAGTTCTTAGTAAAACGACCAAAACACTTATCAAGACTCTCACCAGCGTGTTGTTTAAACTTGTACTCACGCTTGTACTGATCCTACCTCACGATCTTGATTTGAGTAATGCCCTCATAGTAAGCATTGAGGGTGTCCCAAATCTCATGAGTGGAACGGAGGTGAGAAATCCTATCATACTCACTGCGGCTTAGACCCTGTATGAGAATGTTCCTTGCCTTAGTGTTCGCCTCAACGTCAGCCATATTGTTGGCCATGACGTTTTCATCGGCAGGAACCTCATATGGGAGTTTCACCTTCTGCCATATCAGAAAGCCCTAGGTAGTGATATATGACTCCATCCGCGATTTCCAAAATTAAAAATTAACTCCAAAAAAAATAGGAGGCTTGGTGGAATACTTGTCCATCGCTATGGCTCTTGAGACCGGTCAAGATCTATGAAAGAGCAAAACCGGCTCTGATACCAATTGAAAGATCGACATGGCGATTAGAGGGGAGTGAATGATCCCAAATTAAATTTTATCTCCAAAACAAGATCACAAATGCAATTCTACACTAAAGAAACCTTCAAGTGAGGGAGGGCTACCCCTACCCCTCTATTTATAATACCTTTAGGCAACCTACCACCCTTGGATGAGCCTCTAAACCCTAGAGCATCCATCAAGGGCTAGGATTAACCCACTCAACCAGCCATGCAAGGGTTCACCCAAAACCCACAACACATAATTGGTTGTCTTCCACAGTTTTCAAAGCATACTAACTAGACCCGCTAACCTATCAACTAGATCAAGATCCAAGGGCCCTCATTGATCCATGCAGCACCTAGCTAGCATCTCAACCGTTCCTTGTTTTCACAGCTTGCCACGACTCCATCTCTGATCATCTTCCGGTGATCCCCGACCGTCTGGACCTCCGACGCTCCTCGCCTAATCCTGGTCATCCTTCGCCTCACCATGATCTAGCATCGTCGACTTGCAACCATCAAAAACAAGGAAACACATCACATAGCATTGTCCAAAATGATATGCAATAAGCCTCACACAAATTCAAAAATTAATTTCAACATTCACCCTGTTGACCGGTGTCGGGACCCAGATTTGCAAATCCGAAACCCTCTATGTATACTGCACTAGTCCAGGATCACGCTAGTGCACACAGTGGAAACATAGATGAAATACCATTCCATACAACGAATTAACTAAGAAGAAGCAATTTATTATTAAATAAAGCAAACGACCTTATGGTCAATGTTTACACCATTACGCCTTAAGGGCTTAAGAAACAATTACTATTGTAGCGGAAAAGATAACTTGAACCATTCGACATGCCACAGGCAATCGTCTGGGAACGCCTTCCTAATCCACGTAGTCTTCATAGAATTCTTCCTCATGATATTCATTATCTCCTTCAGCAACTGATCAACAAGGGCATAAAGCCGTGAGTACAAAGGTACTCAGCAAGCCGTAGGGAAATGATGCAATATATTTATGCACGGCTTGACAAGGATGGCTATATAGTTCTTTTGCAGAAAGCAATAACTTGAATTGAAATACAATAAATAGATTGAAAGCATATTTATGAAAAGATAAATAAATAACTGGTAGATCAAAGATAGACAACAAAACAACAGTGAACTCCCCGTTCACATCCCAACAATTCCACATTCCACATTTTATGAAACACTCTATACCCCGTGTGAAATTCCCGGGCTATGTCCATGATCATGACGCGCTATTCGAATAGTTTTACACTCTTGAGAGGTTGTACAACTTTACCCACAAGACATGATCATCTCTTTGTGCAATCGATCTTAACACACTTCCTTCGGTGTGTCGCAGAGATATCATGACAAAGCCTTTACAATGCCTTCGTCAAAACTCAGATCGCTCGCTAAGGTTTCGCCCTTTAGGGCCCCCTCTTGCGCCTTGCGAATCTACCCGTCCATCCCGGAACCCACACCACCAACTGGCAGTACTCAAGGCTAGACATTGCAAATTAATCAGCTAAGTCTGTCCCATTCCAGACATGTGGTAGTACGGCTAGGCCCAGTTCAATGGCGCACAAGATTAAGTCCTTAAGTTGTCTCAGGCAAGACATCCACATCCCAATGTGCTAAAGAGCACCCCCTTTACTTCACGATCACTTGCCCGAGGGAAAACAATTCGTTCAACCAAGACCAATGGCAAACCCGCCATGGTACAACAAATTTTACAATGATGGCTAACGGCCACGATTCAATATCTCATTAAGTCAAGATTAACATTATTCACCTGTGGTATGAATCCCAACGTATATCTAAGCATGTCTAAGCATAGCTACGATAACCCAATGTTGGTATAATGATTATGTCCAACTAGTAATGTCCCAACCTAGGTTTAACAATGGATACATGGCATCCCAATTAATCAAGGTGGCATAATGTCAACTAGGTATACATCTACTCCCATTAACTAAACATTGATACGTAAATAGCATGCAAGTGTAAAAAATAAATTACTTTGCAAACATAGGATCAATATGATCAAAGGTTACGACTTGCCTTGCTGATCTAGTGCTGAATCTTGGTCTTCGAAGTCTTCGTTTGCTCCCTCGAATTAGCGTCTACCGGAAAAGAAAGCAACGAAACCAAATAAATACAAAATAGAGACTCAAACAAGCTCAAAACTAAAAATAAATGGCTCTGGAAGATAGATCTTGATTTTAGAAAATTTAGAAACTTGAATCGCCTCAATCGGAGTTCGTATGAGTGAGAACGGGCCTCGAAAGATTAAATTCAGAGAAAATACAGAAAATCAGAAAATCGAATTTCGGATTTATTTTTGTCTTCGAAAATGATTTATTGCGCAACGCCGACGTCATCGGGTTCACGGTGGACTCGGTCCACGGCGCTGGCTCGGTCCACCATCAGGCGCCGGCCAAGACGGTCGACGTCGCACGACTCGGTCGGCTGACGCAGCTGGCCGACGCGAAGCGCCACGCGCGCGCAGATCTGAGAGAGAGCCAGATCGGACGGCCGAGGAGTGGCGCAGCGGCCGGAGGTGACGCGGCACGATCCGGTGCGTCGACTGGCGATCGGACGGCGGGGATGCAAGAGCTCGGCCGACAGAGACGTGGCCGTATCTGAGACGCACGCAGGCGATCGGACGGCTGGGGTTGGGCGAAGAAGAACGGCGGCGAGGTTTTACCGGAGACGGGGAAGAAGACGAGGCCGGCGGCGGAGGAGAGCCGGATCGGGCGCGGGGCAAGGCGGAACGGGGAGAGGACGACGCGGGCAATGCGGAGAGACCGACGGCGGCGGCGGAGAGGCACCGGCGA
This sequence comes from Otatea glauca, assembly GCA_036346275.1. Lineage (NCBI taxonomy): Eukaryota > Viridiplantae > Streptophyta > Magnoliopsida > Poales > Poaceae > Otatea > Otatea glauca. The sequence goes on from CM070718.1 coordinate 47,425,315, forward strand.
CGACGAAAAAGACGGCGGAAGGGCTCGGGCACGGCGGAGATCAACGGCGAGCTCGCGCGGCGCGACGGCGGCAGCTAGGGCAGCGAGAGGTGGGGCAAAAGGGGCGGTGCGAGGAGGCGATCCTCGGGGGGCATGCGGCGGCTTAAATAGGGGCCTCGACGGCCGTGTCCAACACGGACTCCAAGGGCGGCGGCGGACGCGGTTTCGACGGCGGCGGCTAAGGTTTGGCGGCGGCGGCGCAAACGCGGGTGACGCGGAGCGATCCGGACCGGACACGTGGCGCGCATCGAACGGCCGACGCGCGCGGCCGGGGGGCAATGGTCGTTGTGAGTGAGGCCGAGGCGACGCGGGAGGTAAACGGGCCGCGCGGGGAAAAATGGAGCGGGCCGGAGGAATTTCGGCCCGAGAGCGTTTTGAAAATTAAAAACATTTTCCGATTTTAAATAATTCCAGAAATCCGAATAAAACCAAATAAATTCAAATAAATGTCAAATAAATTCAGAAAAATCCCCAAAAATACAGAAAAATTCCTTGAAATTCCTGATTTTGATGAATAGTTTAGTTAAATTAAATCCTTTCATTTATGGAAAATTCAAATTAAGCTAGAGTTAATTCAAGAAAATGCAAATGGTTTATTTTTGAATTCAAACATTCCAAAACTTCAAATTTTGGGATGTTACAACCGGTACTACCGCCTCCTGGGGCCGGTAGTGCCGCTAGGCCGACACTACTGCTCCCACATGGCCGATAGTGCCGCTCACTTAGAACCCCAGCGAACACCTCTCTTTGGAAAATAACTACCGAACCATTGGCCGGTACTGCCGCTTGGCCAGCACTACCACACCCACATGGCCGGTAGTGCCGCTCTTGGCAGAGACAACTCAAATTGCTACATTTTGAAAATCCAATTCAAATCAAACTCATATCCAAGCAATCCTAGCTCAAACACAGTCAATAACTCAACCACCAACAAGGATAGACCTCCACATGGTCTTTCAACCTCACCCTGTAGTACATCTAGTGCTTCGGGATCAATGACCTTCTGAGCAATTGTGTTAAAGAAATAACACAGTCTCGTGATTGTCTCCTAGACCTTGACAGGCAAAATACTTCTAATTGCCACAGGGAGCATTTGTGTCATCAGCACATGACAATCATGAGACTTCATGCTAATTAAATTCAAATCTTGCACTGAAACAAGTCTCTTCATGCTAGAGGAGTAACTGGACGGAATTTTCACACCATGCAAGCACCAGCACAGTTCAGTTCTCTCGACCTTAGATGAAGTGTAATAAGCAGGTTCACAGTATGTTTGGCCTATATCGGTCTCTTTCGGTGCTAACTCAGGTCTTATGCCCATATCAACCAAGTCAAGTCTTGCATTGATAATGTCCTTTGTTTTACCTTTAATATTCAATAAGAGACCAATCAAGGTATCACAGACATTCTTCTCTACGTGCATCATGTCGATGCAGTACCGAAATTCTAGGTGCTCCCAATAAGGTAGGTCCCAAAATATTGATCTCTTCTTCCACGTGCTCTTCTCACAGGACCTCGATTTATGTTCCTTTCCAAACGCAACATCCAAGTTCTTAACCATATCATGAACATCTATCCCACTTAAAGGCTTTGGAGCTGAACCGTCTTCATTCGTTCCATTGAATTGTTTTTTCATCTTGCGGTATGGGTGATCCCTCCGAAGGAACCTACGGTGATGCATGCAAACTGTTTTGCTCGAGTTATTCAGCCACACTCTCGGATTGTCTAAGCAGTGAGCGCAGGCTTTGGTTCCTTTTGTACTCTAGCCTGATAGGTTACCAAGTGCAGGGTAATCATTTATGATGCAGAACAAAAGGCAGTGCAAAGTGAAGTTCTCTTGTTTGTACGCATCCCATACCTGTACCCCGGGAACTCATAGTGTTTTTCAGATATTCCATCAATGGTGCTAGGTACACATCAATATCGTTCCTAGGTTGTTTTGGTCCTTGGTTAAGTACAAACAATAAAATGTACTTCCGCTTCATAGACAACCGAGGAAGGTTGTAGATACAGGTATTCAATGGCCATGTGCTATGCCGGCTGCTCATGTTACCGAAAGGATTCATTCCATATGTACTCAATCCAAACCTTATATTCCTTAGATCCGCACTGAATTCTTGAAACCTCCTATCGATGTTTCTCCACTGGATGGAATCAGCAAGGTGCCTTAGCATTCCATCGTTCTTATGCTCCTCCGAGTGCCAATGCAGCAGTTTTGCCTCATTTGGGTTCGCAAACAAACGCTTCAAATGAGGAATTACAAGCAGATACCATGCCACCTTAGCAGGAGGTCCTTTCATCACCTTGATGCCCTCGCTGTCATCATCTGAATGACTCTTACGCTTGTACCTGAATGGGTTGCACACATGACATATGTGCAAGTTTGCGTACTCTTGGCGGTACAGGATACAGTCGTTTGGACATACATGTATTCTTTCTATTTCCATTCCCAAGGGACAAAGAACCTTCTTAGCTCTGTAGGTGGTTGTCGGCAACTCGTTTCCCTCGAGAAGCATGTCCGCCAGTAGACGTAACAGCGCTGTGAAACTTTTGTGGGACCAACCGTTGCTTGTTTTCAATTTTAGCAGTTCAAGTATAGATGATAACCTTGTGTATTTCAACTTGCAGCCTGGAAACAAAGGTTTTTCTGAGTCCTCCATCAAGCCCCGAAATTTACTATATTCTCTATCATCATGGTTCCCTTCTTCATCGCGCAACATCTGATTCAGATTATCTTCCTGCAACCTATCCTCATCGAAACCACAATCGATATGATCATCTCACATATCATTGACTTTATTGACAATGTTAATACTACCTGCTTCCCGTATATCCTACTCTTCACCGTGACTGGTCCAACATGTATACCCCCTTTTGAAACCCCTCATAATCAAGTGTGCTTCGATCTGCGCAAAGTTTTGAAATATTTTCAGATTCTCACAGTCAATGCACGGACAAAATATAAACTGCACCCCCTTATTAAACATATCCTCCTATGCAGCTTTTCTAAAAGCGAAGACGCCATTAATGTACTCGGCACTCACACGGTTCTCATTGTACATCCAGCTTTGGTCCATCTACGCTAAGCACATAGCATTTAGTGTTAAATATTAAAGTACACTAGGTGTCCGTATGCACACATTGTTAAATTATAACTAATTACTACCTTCGAACAAAATAAACAAATGAATCTACAATCTAGATATCTAAACACATTCTTTAAATTAATTCTCTCTTCACCAAACTAGCTACCTAAATCTTATATATAATAATACAGTTAGATTTAACCAATTACTAACCTTTGATCACAAAGAACTTGCACATGCATGGAACTACAAGCTAGATCTAAACAATCTTCAAATTCATTCCTTACCAAGCTAGATCTTGAATATAATGTAATTACCCATTACTAAACCTTACATCAACAAGATCACACATGGATCTACAAGCTAGATCTAAACAATCTTCGAATTTCTCTTATAAGTAATATCTTGGATATAAAGCAATTAATTATAACCCAACAAATTACTAACCTTAAATATAGAAAAGAACAGTACATAGATCTACAAGCTAGATCTATATACAATCTCTTCAAATTCTCTCCTTAACAAGCTAGATCATGAATATAATGCAATTAAAACCCATTACTACACTTGTATAAAAAAGAACATATAGATCTACAAGCTAGATCTAAAAAATCATCAAATTCTCTCCTTACCAAGCTTGATCTTTAATATACTGCAATTAGATACCATTACTAACCTTAGATCACCAAAATCAAATGGATCCTCAATCACCCTTCAAAATCAACAGTCTTCTTTAACCAAACCGCCTCACAACTGCACAGCCTGTAACATCCCGAAAAATGTAATAAAATGAAATGTATATTTTGAATTTGAATATGACTATTTATGAGTTTTCTTGGCATTATTGGAGTTTATTTGGAATTTCCTTGGATTTGTGTATTGTGAGAAAAATCAAATAAAAGGAATTAATAAATGGATAATGGTAACAAGATGAAAAGGTAAAAGTAAAATTCTGGAAAGCTTATAATAAAAACCTTAAGCACTCAGGTAAATCATATCCTTTGATTAATAAATTTTAATGCACAAAATGTTAGAAGATAATTGAAAAGACATCTCTTTTGAATGGAAACTGTGCATAGTCAGAATTAATATAAACTTTTTTAACATTATATTTAGCTAAAAAATTTACTACAACATCCTCAAGACATTATTTACCTTTGGTAGAAATATCAAAATTAATAATGTCATTTAAGACTTTTTAAAATTCAAATACAGAAACTTCGAAAATCACAATGTCAGAATTTTCATAAAATAAATATACAATATTTTGACTTCAAATTTTTATGGACGAATTGTAAGATCAAATATAACTCTAATGAAAAGTATAAAAATAATTAATATCATTTACATCCTCAAATAAAATAAATTCAAAAAGATGATTTCAGACCCGTCACTATTGTTAGAATTTTTATATTTTTTTGATAAAATATTTTAACCCAGGATTTTTACCAGATGACAAAACTTATGTGAGGACTTAGTCAAAAAGTTTGGAAAATTTTCTCCTAGGTTTGATAGCCAAATAAATTCGGGTCCTGATTTGTCCAGAGTCATCCTTGCGCTTATCTCGTCTCCTCTCGCTGACAAGCCCGTCCTGTGTTTTGACTCCGTTTGCTCGCGCTCAACCGAAGGCCTCTTCGGTCGATGCCCGGTTGACCCTGGCCCACCCGTCAGCTCCTCCTCCGTTCTTCCCCCGCAGAGACGCGCATGCTCTCCCTCTCCTGATCCTTTCTTTGATCTTTCCCCGGTTCACCGAATCAGTTCACCGTCCCTACTCTGTAATTACCACAGCCGTCCTCCCGTTGCCACACTTGTCCTCGTCACTCTGCACCGGCTTAAAATCGGATGCGAGCCTTGACCCCAAGCCGAACGTCGCGCGTGCGTTCAAACCCTACTCCTCACCGCTTGAATCGGCTATAAAGCCACTCGATATGTCTTCTGGCTCCTTATACCTTACCTTCACCACTTCCTCTCGTTCGCGCTCAACCACAACCAAGCTCCACTAAAAGCCACCACTTCCAGTGAAGTTTGAACTCAAAGGCCAAAGCTCCATTCATTTGCCTCGATAATCAATCACTCAATTCGTTTGTGCGCAAGCATTTAGGGTGTCTGACAATCATTCCTTCCCACTTTGACCAGCCTTCACTCACTGGAAAATTGCCGCCATCACTGTTCTTCTTCCCCAAAGATGGTCTCATGGTGGTAGCCTTCCTCCGCCGATTCCACCATGGGAAAACAGGTAAAATGGACTCCAGGCACTCCACTAATGCTCTCGGATCACTTCTCCAGTGGAAATGTGCCGCGAGCGCAAGCTTTCACCGAGCCGGTCATGGCACCGCCGCACCCCCGCGTTAGCGACCTACCTCCCGGGCATCTCCGGTGAGTGAGTACCACCCCTAGATGCGCCTTGATGTGCTGATGCCTATGGTGCTACCCATTCCACTGCGTTGGAGCTAGTTCGCCAGCGACGAGCTTTGAACCGTATGCCCCTCTTTGGTGCTACTGACCACTGGGCCATCCTTGTCAGCCGCTGTCCTCGCATATATGGTCCTTGACCCGTGGACCCGAGTTGTCAGCGGCTGCGGCCCAAATCAAATAAGCCCAGCGCGTGCAGTAGCGAAAGCCGTTTTCCAAAAGTGAAAGCGTATTTCGATTTTTAGGTTATTTTCAGAAACCGAGTTAAATCAATGGCTATAACTTTTGAACCATAGATCCAAAGTGAATGAGATAAATTTATATATTCATATAAAATCTAGTAATTTCATAATATGCAAAAATATTTTGAAGATGAGCACTAGGTAAATTTAAAATTCATATTTAATAAAAAGGCCTAAAGATATGCTACATATAAAACATTAGCAAACAGACTTAGATTTGAATGAAACCAATTTTTATGAAATACTTAGACTTCCAGAAACTCAATTATATAAAAATATTTGAATTTTAACTTTGTTTAAATCATTTTCTGTTAAAGATTAATTTCAATACATTAAATATTCAAAAATGCATAATCTGTGTAAAAGAAATCTAAAATAAGTAAAAATGATTTCTGTATACTAGCATGTTAGTAGGGCTCCTAAATATGTCAAAATATTTAAATAATAATATTGACTTCAATTGTTTCATGAATAGAATGAGATCCTAAAGTAGAAGATACATATTTGTATGCATGTAACTAGCTGTCAAATCTATATACATGTATATATGCAGAATGGACCACGAAACTGAATTACTTTATAGCAACAAAATATTTAATAAACTTGAGTTGAATAAGTCTTATAAATAGAGTATAACCCAAATGTAAAAGATGTATGTAAAATACATATATATGTGCACATGTATAATAACTAACAGTAGTGTAGATATGTCCATGACCATGAGGTTGATTTAAATCTGTTGAAACATTTTAAAGACAACAACAAAAGATTGTATGTGCATAAACTCAATATGCATAAAGACCATAAGCTTTATCTCTATAAAATAATGTAAATATATGTATAATTAAGTAGGGCTAGTCTCAGCATATTCTAAAGATATGAATGGCAAAAAGAACTAATTTGAATTTAGTTTATAAGAGACCTTAATCTTCATATGCTTATAAACTATCTCGGATAAAAGCCAAATATCGCGGAACCAACTTTAAAACACTCTTAGAGTCATCCCCTACTAATGCCAGAAAAATGATTGGATAATCATGTATAGTGTAGTCGCAAGCTTAAATCGGAAACCGAACCTTTATCGCATAGATTTTAGAATCACTTAAGCCTTTTCACAGCCTGTAGAACATCTTGTCTAAATGCAATTATTGTGTAGATTAGCCTAAAATGATATTTAGGATATGGACTACCATAATTGTGGAATATATGAAACCAGGTATCTTCATGGTCGGCCCAGCATCGCCTAAAGAGAAGACAAGCCAAAGTAGAAGGCCCAAAGGATTCACCCCGCACCAAGCCTATAGACAGTTGTATGTATATTTAGATATAAAAGATACGGCTGTAATCCGAGTCGTTGATAGAGTAGATAAAGATGTAAACTCTATCCTATAACCTTCGAGTTTGAGATCTAGCGCCTGCCCTATAAATTTATTGCTGACTACAAAAGTCGACAGTTGGCGCACCAGGTACGGGAAGCGCTAAAATCTTTTCCTACAGACTCGATGGCAGCTAATGGCAGAATCACCGCCACATTCGTCTCCGGCTAGACTTTTCACTTTAGAAGCCTGGACTTCATTGCAGATGCACACGGAGAGCTTGTCTGCCTGGTTCAAAACCAGATCCAATCTGGTGGAGATCAGGCCAACCCATCTCAGGGTACCATCAGATTCGCCTAAAGGCGGAAGATCATATCAAGACTTCATTCATCACGCCTTTTGGAGCCTTTTGCTATACCACGATGGCGTTCGGGTTGAAAAATATTGGTGCTACGTATCAGCGCGCAATACAGCGGTGTTTTCATGCCCAGCTCGGACGCAATGTGGAGGCATACGTGGACGATGTCGTGGTGAAGACTTGGGAAAGGAAGGACCTTATCGCCGACCTGATCGAGACATTAGAGAGTCTAAGGGCTTTCAGCATGAAGCTTAATCCCGAGAAGTGTGTTTTCGGAGTATCTTCGGGAAAACTACTCGGGTTTATCGTATACCAACGAGGCATTGAGGCCAACCCAGAGAAGATCAGGGCCATATCAAATATGGAAGCGCCTACTTGCCAGAAGAACGTCCAGAAGCTTACAGGATGCATGGCCACACTCAGCAGGTTTATTTCCCGATTGGGTATGCGAGGTTTGCCATTCTTTAAACTCCTCAAGAAGCAGGACAAGTTCCAATGGACGCCAGAGGCACAGCAAGCGTTTGAAGATCTAAAGACCTTCTTAATAATGCAATGTGAGGAACCGCGCGTTCTCTAAATGAGATCTGGTCGTTAGAAAGAATCAGAAGTGCGAGCTAAGCTCTCCAAGCTGGGAAGGCCCTTACCTCATCGATAAAGTGATACGCCCTGGAGCTTATTAAGCTCAAGCGTGAAGATGGCACGGCAGTCAGCAACACTTGGAACATAGAATAGCTACGTCATTTTTTCACTTGAACTTTATAATTCAATTGTTTCTTTATGAATAAATGTTCGCTCTTAAAGTTATTTTCGTTCAAACTTCTCGTAATTTATGCGTCCGAGTGCTTTGCTCCTACGATGTTAAGACTCTAAGACATGCGTCATGAACCATGCCTTAGAGTCGGGGGTTGAACTAGTCGGATAACGATATGTCAAAACCACTCAGACAAAGCAGCATACTTGAAAGACAAAATGCATGAACAAAGAAAAAACTTCATATATCTCGTTTACAGCTCCAGAGTTTCTACAATGGCCGTAGAGGCATCCTTGACTTCCTCCCAGAGCTCGGTGGCCCGATCTTCATCTACATTGCAGGGTAGCCTTCCTTAACGGCTTCAAGATCCACTCGGGGATAGAGCGACTTGGTGATTGCCAAAGCCTGGCTAGCACCATTGGTCACTGTCTCCTTCAAGAGTTTCTTGAGCGCCTTAGGGGCTTCCTCGAGTTGAGAGATGACCTGATGCCTGCTGAGTGGCCTCTCACCTCCGGGATGAAGCGAACTCAACAGCGGCTCGGAGGCTTCATGAAGCCTGGCGCAAGATGTCTTAAGGGCTTCAACTTTTTCGTTAAAAACGGCGTATTGCGCCCGCGTTTTGAGTTTATAATCTGCAAGATAGAGTATTAAGAAGCACCAAGAAAGCAATGAAGACATGGGAGGTCCAAGCTGCCAACCGTACCTTCTAGCTCCTTCTCCGAAGTTTTAAGTTGCCCCTGGAGCTTTACATTAGCAGAGTCCCAAGCTGACACGATTATAAGAAGATCAAAACACCAGATGATTAAATGAAAGCATGAGATGGTCCGGGAAATATCTACCGCGAAGGGAGCTGACGACATCTATCTTCTCTTGCCGAAGAGTCTCCTTCTCAGCCCGCAGCGCCTGGACCTCCGACCGAAGAGCACGCAGCTCGGCTGCATGTCCAGCCTTGATCTGCTCCAGTTCGGCCAGATATTCCTGGTGCGTCCGGACCTCCGAAAGCATCTTCTGAAGGTACTCGAACTTCTTTTCGGAGCGCTCCCCTAATTTCTATAAGTATCACAGGAAAAGGTGACCACATGCTAACTGACGTAAGCAAGAAGACGGCGAGAGTAGAGAAAATTTTACCTGGGTTAGGCGTGCACAAGCAGTGGCATGACTGTAAAAGTCATTCCTCTCCCTCTCATCCACCGAGTCGTCCAGAAGCTTCAAGCCGTCCTCCTCATCAACCCACGCAGCTCGCATTATGAGCCGCGGGTGAGCAGGAGTCGGTGGAATCCTGGAGATCTCTTAAACCTCGGGGGACAGACGGGATGGGCTCCTGAGCAGCAGAGCCTGATACCGAAGCACGAGGCGTCGGTGAAGGCGGCTGAGGCTCGGGGGTCGCTCTTGTGTCCCTGGGCGAAGCCCCCTCAACTGGGACCTGAACCTCTGCGGGCCCAGCCTCTTCAGGAGCCCTATACGGTGTATCGACGGGAGTATCGAGCGAAGGATTCCTACAAGAAGATCTGTCAGTAAACAAGCCGGAAAAACACGTCAAATAAGAGTCGACAGAGTAACAAACCTGTCGGACTTCTTCATCCTCATCGGGGGCTTCTTCCGAGTGGCCGAGCCACTCCGGAGGAACCACTCGGGGCGCCGCCAACCGGTACGCTGGGCTCCTCTCGACCGCAGAGTCCTTGGGAGTTGGACTCGGTCGGGTAGTGGGCTCACTGGAAAGGGGAGTCGAAGGCACCGGGGCTCGTGCTGACGGTTCCTGGATCTTGGGAGCACCAGTCGAGCGCTAGAGCTTCATAGGGTCCTTGGCCATCGTTTTCTTCCCCTTCTTGGCGGTGGGATCTCCCGCAAGAGAGCTCGCTGGCCGCTTCGGGGAATCGCCTATACGAGTGGGCATTTCCAAAAGAGGCGCGTCGCTAAAGAAGGCCACTCGATCCTGGAAAGGAAGATTAAAAGTTAGAAGTCATTCAAGAGACAGATGTAAAAATCTATCGGTAAAACTTTCTCACCTCAGGAGGAGGATTCGATGCAGAGAAGGCCTTGGGGCATCTGGTGGGCATTTCGACGCTCGGGATAAAATAATCGCCTACTCGAGCAAAAATCTGCTCTTTCGTTATCAAATCGGACAATTCCCGGGTCGGATCGTCCTTTCCCTGAAACTGACACCCCAGATGGACGCGCTCCTTCAGGGGCTGAATCCGGTGAGCAACGAAGTGAAGGGCCAGACCAACCCCTGTGGGGCCCTCTTCCTTTAATTTGCCAATAAGCACCAAGAGGTCTTGCACTTGATCCATGTTGCAGGCATCACTGACATAAGACCAAGAGAGGGACACCTTCGGCCGGCGCCCGATGAAAGAAGGGAGAGCTGGATCAGGATTGGCATAATAAAACCACTCCTGGTGCGAGCCTTTATTCGAAGACTTGAAAGGAATAGCAAAGTATGATTTCTTTAGCCCCTCCCGAAGTTGGAATCCGCCCCCCAATTACCATGGGGTCTCTTTTTGAGGGATAGGGCTTCAGAAGGTAAAAATGGCGGAAAAGATCAAAATGAGGGCGGATGCCCAAGAAAGCTTCACAAAGGTGAACAAAGATAGAGATTAGCAAAATAGAGTTGGGATTCAAGTTCACCAACTCGATGTCATAGAAGAAGAGAAGGCCGCGGAGAAAAGCACAGGTCGGAAGACCTAGCCCATGCTGGAAGAAAGACTTAAATACCATGACTTCTTCAGGACGAGGAGTGGGGATGGATTCACCAGCAGCCGGCCGAGCCGAGATCAAAGCCAAATCTGGGAGAACCCTATCATTTACCATGGACTGCAGTTTCTCCTCTGTCGTGATCGAGGTCGTCCAATCCTGGGACGAAGGCTGCGAGGAGGAGTCCTTGGAAGGAGGAGAAGACATCTTAGAAGGAGAGATCAATGGTGGCGCGAAAATGCGGGCACAGCAGCGGATAACCCTAGCGGCGAAGAAATCAGAGAGACAAGGAAGCAGAAGGGGCAAGAGTGCGTGGTGTAAAGAATGAACCGTCGGGCGACGCATGGCCTAGCCTTTAAAGGGGGGAAAAATTCGGTTTTCGCTGAATCGGTAGGAAAAGATTGCGAAACGTCTCGCCCTTCCTTATGCTTCATAATGATTTGACTGGCCCGACGTTCTGACTTACAAAGACAGTCGTGGTTTGACCAAGTCATATTTGAGACACGTTGCACCCCACGATGGGATGTTTAACCACTTACCGTACTAAGCGGGATGTGGATATCCTCCAATTTGGATAAAAAATATATCTTCGTGTGATATGCCCCACGCTGGGTCGCTAGGTGGTTACCGCATGACGGAATCATATATCACGAGATGAACCTAAATGGGCACGACTCCAATGGTATGCCCCATGAGGGTCAAAAAGTTATGTGTCGTAATAAACGAGTACAGATACCGTTCGGATTAACCTCGATGTGTCCCGAGTCGGACCAGAGCCATATCCTACATCATTCGGGTATGGGCATCACTCGGCCATGAGCCAAGAAGTCCTTGATATGTCCCAAGATGGGCCAGAGCTATATCCTACATCAGTCGGGTATAGGTATCACTCGGCCAAGAGCCACGTATGTGTGGTACGCTCCAATTTGAGCCTAAGCTATATCCTACACAAGTCGGATATGGGTATCACTCGTCCAAGAGCCACGTAAGCATGGTGTGCTCCAAGACGAGCCTAAGCTATATCATACAGCAGTCGGATATGGGCATCATTCGGCCATGAGCCATGAAAATCCTCATATGCCTCAGGTCAAGCTTAAGCTATATCCTATAGCAATCGGACGTGGGTGTTGCTCGGCCAAGAGCCACGTGTGATGCTAATATGTCCCGAGGTTTGGACCTAAGGATGTATCCTACGATGATCGGATATGGATGTCACTCGACCAAAGAGACATGCAAGCTTTGATGTACCCCAAGTTGGGTCAGAGCCAAGACAAATGACAATCACGAAGGATACTTGGAAAAGGTAATTATTTATTATATTATATTTACAGGGGCCCTAAACCTCACCTCGGTGCATGCGGCCGAGCGCCTCCACAAGAGCCTCCCTGGCCCTGTAAAGGGCGGGGAAGATCTCCAGGAGGGCGTCGACGGCGATGCGGTCGAGGGCGGTGGCTTTATCTTCCGCCCACTCCGCATAGCGAGGTCAAAAAGCGCCCACAACTCAGCAGTTGAAGGACCTTGGTTGGCCATGGAGATCTCTCCGAAAAGAGGTGGAGCTCAGAGTAAGAGAATGGAAAACTAAGCGTGAAGGAATGCATTTTACAAGTGCTGGTTCGCCTTTTATAGCCGGTACAGTGAGGATGAAGTAAATGCATCAGAAGCCGAGGAGATTTGGAGTTAATATAGTTTCAGAAGCCAAAGAGATTTTCGGAATTTGGGTTGACACATAAAACCAGAGCAGCCTTGAATACTGTTCGGTGTTTATCCACGAAGAGAAAGGATATTAAAGCTTCGCCTCGAGCGGGAAGAAGTATTCAATCCACAACTGAAATATGGGTCAGGTACACGAAGCCGCTCGCAACAAACACGTCTGACAGAAGATTATACCCAGTTTAAGTAAACAATCAAGGGTTATATTCGAGTCCTTCATAATCCACTTGCTGCAAGAAGAAGCTGAAAAAAACTAGTCGTAAGTCTACGCGAGAAGCTTAGAACAATGATTCAAGTCGAGACCCGGAAAGAGACGTAGCAACCGGATCATGAATCACTCGGGGGCTACTATGGAATATATGAAACCTGGTATCTTCATGGTCGGCCCAGCATCGCCTGAAGAGAAGACAAGCCAAAGTAGAAGGCCCAAAGGATTCACCCCGCACCAAGCCTTGCTGCCGTACGGAAAGGGGGCACATCCTATAGACAGTTGTATGTATATTTAGATATAAAAGATACTGCTGTAATCCGAGTCGTTGATAGGGTAGATAAAGATGTAAACTCTATCCTGTAACTTACTAGAATCTAGTAACCGATAGGAATCTCCTAACCGATCAGGACTCTGTAAGCCGCCCCACCCTCGATATATAAGGGAGAGGGCGGGCAACAATCGAGCAACGGAGCAATCGCCTCAACACACACATATTCATTTTCGCCCAGAGCACGTTGCGCTTTGAGCGATCTTAGATCCAAGAGATCCATATAATCCCAGCACACAGGATTAGGGTATTATCTCCTCGCGAGAGCCTGAACCTGTCTAAACCCTTGTCTTGTGTAACCTTCGAGTTTGAGATCTAGCGCCTGCCCCATAAATTTATTGCCGACTACAAAATTCGACAATAATCTAGAAAAATATTCTAATTACAACTTGTTTATCATCTTAATCCAGCTAGTACAATAACCCTAAGTGTTAATCGTACACCACTTTTCTAATCTAATTCCTTATAACGTAAATCTTGTAATATCATATAAGCTATTTCAGCAATGAATAAAACATCTCGTCTAAATTGTAGAATTTATAAAATTATCTTTGGAATGCTCCCCAATGTAAATACTACCCTATTATGAAGAAATAATTTATTTTCATCATGCTTTGCATATAAATCCTGTTAGCCGAATAACCTTAAGTATTATGATTTCTGAACTTCATAATATGAATAAACGAACTCGGTAATAATGAACAAATGTGAAATTGAGATATTCGTATCACCAGAACCTTCTCCAAGACCTTGAAAATAAGGCCAGTAGCCTAATCCTGTAAATCTAACCCATATAAATTGTTTTCATAAAATGCTTAAAGACTAAGTGCTATTTACATAATACTTTAATTAATATCTTAATTCTCTTAATCCAAATAATTTTACCATCTAGAATTTGACTTATAAATACATGAATACATAATTTAAGCCTCTTGAATTCGTAAAACAAGAATGTGGAATCATGCAACTTAAACCCTAAAATATTCCTATTTTTCTTCAATGAGTCTTTATTTGGTTTTCTGTCTGTTTTCTTTTTGCCCTTATTGAAGTTTGTTATTTGCTATATTTTTATTGAACGACGTGTAGAATCCGACGTCACTACCTCCGTCGTCGACTCCGTTAGCTGCGACCTCGACTTCGTCGTAAGCAATAAATAACCATGATCTTGCACTGTCGTCCTACAACCATCAAAAACAAGGAAAACCCATCACATAACAATGTCCAACAAAGATATGCAATCAACATCTAGTTGCATCGCTAAATAAATCGTCACTACCGACCACTGTATCGACTTCATCGAGTTGCCACCATCGAGTAGGATCCTCGCTCAAGTAGAAACTCGACCACCGTTTCGACCACATCGAGTGATTGACCACATGTCAAACTCGATACCTAGTCTATCCATCTCAACTCAATACCTAGTCTATCGACCTCATGTCCGACTCGATAACAAGTCTATCGACCTCATGTCCAACTCGATACCAAGTCTATCGACCATGTCACCAAGTCGATAAAACGATATCGAGTAACAATTGGTTAGATTAAGGACTCGAGTTGATCTGACAGCAAGGCGCTCGACCCAGTAACAATTCTACTCGATACTTATCAATTACCAAACCACTCGAGTCGATCATGACAGACACAACTCAAACTGCTTCAATTTGAAAAATCCAATTCAAATCAAACTCAAACCAGAGCATATCTAGCTCAAATTTAGTCAAATACTCATCACCAACATGGGTAGACCTCCACATGGTCTTTCAATCTCCCCCTTGATGAGTATATTGACAAACAACACAAAAAGGCATAAATTCGAGTTTGAAGAAGGAGGAAAGCAATTTGAATGCAAAGCCAAACTTGGTCCAGAGAAAAAGAAAATAAGGTCATGACCAAGTTGGCAAATCATAAGAGACAAGATGCAATCCCACATTTTTTTAAAAAAAATTATGCCTTTTCTACAATTTCTCCCCCTTTTGAAAATATAGGCATCAAAATAGCATTTTCTCCCCTTTACACATGTATGCATGAAATGCATCCTAAAGGAGCTTCAGAAATTATCCAAGTGACCATATGTGCAAAATATGACTCCAAGCTACTCAAGTTCAAATTATGCTAAACAAAGACATGTACAAGTGCAAATGTTAATTTTGCTAGCAAGAACAAAGAAGACTATGATATTTTTGCATGATTTAACAAGTGCAACACTATGCATAGTTTCTAAACTAGAAGCATAGCCACACAATGGATCAAATAGAGAACCTAGAGTTCAACCTACTCAACACTTTGGGAAAGCTAGAAGTGCATACAAGTCCTTCGAGCTCTAATATCTTTAATGCAAATTTTTGCTTTAAGACTTCAGATAACATAGTGGGGTACAAATGTGTAACATTATTTACATTCTTTACCACTTATGTTTTTTTATTTGCATTTTTCAAGTGATTGACTCAAGCCATAGCCGACCATCTCAAGAAGAGCTCTTAAGAGGATGGTCTTGATCATACACAATACATTCCAAGTTCATCCCAAGTGCAATGGGAGGCAGTCTTGTGAATGTAAGGTGTTGAGATCAATTTGCACAAAAAAAGGTCAATTTTTATTTTCATTTTAGCACACAGATCTATGAGCAAATGAAGGACTCAAGTATGGATCTACCTAGCTTCACCCATGTTGCTATAGGGACTCTAAAGAAATCCAAAACCTCACAAATAATGGCATATGCACCTAGAGAGGAAACATAGCAAGTAAAAGCAACAAGTTTTATCAAATTTTCATTGAAACTTTAAAGTTTCAATTTTTTTAGCAAGCTTAGCAAGATGAATCAAAGTGAACTTGGACATATCTAAGCTAGCATTTTTCTTCATAAAAGTAGCAGGGTGCATAGCATGAATAGAAGTTCATTTGCATAATAGACAAAGCTCGTAGAATGGAAAATGAAGTCTATATGCAATGCATGATGTAGATTCTCAAACTCCCCCTCAATAAGTGAATCAATTTTAAGCATAAATCTGGTTCAAGTTGAGTTATTTGCATAATTAAGCTCAAGAAAGATCCAAAAGAACTCATATGAAACAAGAAACACTGAATGAGGAGAAGAAGTCGAGAAACTACAAACTGGGTGGCTATATAGCATAGAAAAGGTTATACGGAACACTACAGCACAAAAACACCCAGAAGGTGCAAAGAAAAAGACAAGCTGGAAGAAAATATATAATACATAATATACAAACTAGCTCCCCCTCACGATAAGCCATCCTAGAGATGGTAACATCCCTGAAATGAGCCATCCTAGAGATGGTAACATCCCTGAAGTGAAATATCCTAAGATCATAACCCTAGCGTGTATTTGCGCGCACAATCCAATGCTGGGAAGTCGAACATCCAGACTCCATCGTTGTGGGAAATCACGAGGAGCTGGAAGAAATTAATGAAGAGATATCCCTGAAGCGATGCAGGAGAATTGTATAAAAGAAAGACTACAATTGTCGACATACATCTTGCCTCTAAATTGTTTAAAAGCTGGATTCAGAACCAAAGTCCATGGTAGAGTGCTGAAAGCACTTAGATAGGGTCAAATAAAAAGAAGCAATTGAGGCAGCACTCGCTTAATAAGAGGAAAGTTTTTGGTCACGTTGACCAAACACCTCCTAAAACGTTCCTTGTAGGATCAAATGGGTTTTTCATCCGGAAGAGAAATGAAAATATTCAGGTGGTGAGATATAAAAGAGGCTTGTAGCACAAGAGTCGATTATGATGAAACATATTCTCCTGTAAAGGGTGGAATAGCGTTCCAAAATTTAATATTAATGGCAGAAAGCTTAAATTTAACAATGAAGTTGATGAATGTAGTGACCACATACTTATATGGGTCACTGGATATGGATATTTATATGTGAATCCCTGAAAGAGTCAAAGTTCTAGATCCTAATAATCGCAACATGTATAGCGTCAAACTAAAGAGATCGCTATACGGATTAAAATAATCGAGGAGGATGTGGTATAACCAACTTAGTGAGTTCCTCCTGAAGAAGGAATATTGCCCCTATGTGTTCATAAGAAATTCCAGAATGTATTTTGTATCATCTCAGTTTTATGTCGATGATCTGAATATCATCATAACCACAGAGGAGATAAAGGAAGCAAGTTCTTTCTTTAAGATAGGGTTTTGAGATGAAAGATTTGGGTAAAACCAAATTTTACTTAGGCCTGCAGCTAGAGCATTTCCCGAAAGGAATTTTTGTATACCAGACTTCTATACTAAGAAAGTATTGGAAAGGTTTAATATAGATAAATCGCATCCTTTAAAAAACCCATGGTCGTAAGATACCTTGAAGTGGATAAAGACCCTTTTCAGACCAAGGATGGAAAATGAGAAAGTCTTAAGACCTAAAGTCCCATAATGATGTATGTTGCGAATTACACGAGGCGTCGAGGCCTAATATTACATTCGTAGTGAATTTGCTAGCAAGACACAATGCAGCCCCAACTAGAATACATTGGGCTAGTGTTAAAACTTTACTCAGAAACCTCCAAGGTACTCGAGATCTTGAATTATTTTTCCAAAAGAACCAAGACTTGACCATAGTGGGATATACAGATGTTGGCTATCTGTTTGATCCCCACAATGCCAAACTCATATTAGTTTTGTATTTCTCTGTAGTGGTACGATCATTTCTTGGCAGTCTTGTAAGTATACCTTGGTAGATACTTCTACCAACCACTCATAGATCATAGCTTTGTATGAAGACTCATGTGAATGTGTTTGGCTATGATGTGTAATTAACTATATCAAGAAGTCATGTGGTCTTAACACCGTCAATACCCCCACAATTATCTATGAAGATAATACTGCTTGTATTGAACAAATGCAAATGGGTTATGTGAAAAGCAATATCATGAAGCATATTGCTCCTAATCTTTTCTATCCTCACGAACTCCAGAAGAGCTGTGAGGTAAAGATTTTACAAACTAAGTCATGTGAAAATATTGCAGATTTATTCACTAAATCCTTGCCTAAATCTATATTTCAAAGATGTATTAATGGCATCGGAATGAGACGACTTAGAGACATGCAAAGTTCAGAGGGAGTAAATCCTTGAACCATGACCCTTATTATGATCCTGAAGATCCTAATATAAATCCAGAAGATTATAAATTGTACTCTTTTTCCATTAGTTAGTTTTCCTGAAGTTTCTCACATGAAGGTTTTTAATGAGGCAACTAGTGCAACATAGAGTGAGAGTGCAATGTACTCTTTTCTCCATCTCCTTTTTTCCACAGAGTTTTTTAGTGCGCTGTTTTGATGAGACATGTGCATTACGCGGTATTCGCCTAAGGGGAAGTGTTATACAATAAGAGATTTGTAACCATTTTCGGTTGGACTCTATCCCTTACGTGCGGGCGAATCTGAACTCATCTCTTATTGTTTTCTTTATATATTTGGCATCCCCCTTGTATAAGAACTAATAAAGTGAGAGAATTTTGCCCCCCTACTTTGTGTGTGCTCTAGTTTTTATTTTTTTGATTTTATTAGCGTGCTGTTGATTAATCGTGGATGAACGACTACGTTTTACAACCTGTTCATCCAATTTTTGTAACAAACGGGGCATATTATCTATGTGGCATCATGTATAAAGAAAAGGCTCGATTAATTGTAACTTGCCTATATATACAAATAATTTCAAACATCCAAATCAAGCTGGAAAAAGTCACAGCTGTTATTATAAATCTGCGCGATAGAGAACTATATCATCGTGTTAGCGTATCAATATACTAGATGTGTGGGTGCGGTGCACGCCACGCCAATCGCTACATACCCAGCGTTAAAAATCGCGCGGAGCTTCAGGGGGCTTCCAACGAAAAACCTAACTAATATGTAATTTTAGAAAGTTTCAGGCAGTTTTACGCAAAGGATAACGCGCCAAAAACAATTTTTGAAAGTTCCTTGCAAAAAATGGGACTAATACATCTTTGCGCAAAAAAAACTCAGATGTAATTTCTTTTTTTATCCTTTGCAAAAAAATATAAATTACATAATTTTTAGGGGGCTCTTGTTGAAAAAATAGCAATTTTCGGAAGTTCCCCTGCAAAAACAATGGACTAATATGTCTTTGTGCAAAAAAAAGGGAATTGGATATAATTTCGGAGCATTCCAAGGGCCTTTTCAAAAAAAGCTGTGTCACACGCCAGTGCCATGTGCCACGTACTTAAGCCGCACCATTAGAGACGTAAAGCGGGCGATGTGGTGCACCGCGGAGCAAGCACGTCACCCGGAATCGACATGGATAGCACGGTCGGCTCGTAATTCTACGGGATATAATATACGGAGTATAAGGCATACATGGGCAATTCCCATCTTGTAAGACAGCAATGGTGCCACAAGATTTCCATCACTGCAGTTTCCAGTTATGAATCCATTAGTGCCTTGTAATGCTGTTGCAATTTCAGCAATGGCATCCTGTGAAAAATAAAATATTGTATCACTGCCTTCACATCAAATAAAAAGATAAAAGCATCGTATTATAGTAGCAAACATCGGATGATACTAAATACATATTCATACAAAGAATCAAAGTAATACATATTCATACAAAGAATTGAAGTAGGTAATGCAGAAAATGGCCCTCCAAAATTGCTATTTTGCATAAGTAATTACAGTGGAGAAAACTTGAATCTAACCATTTCGAGTCCCAAGACCTTGTTGCAATAGTTGTATGATTAAAAAACAATACCCTATTAGGTAATTTACATTTCACACTTTATGTCGTGTAAGCACACTTTCCACAAGTGTTTTTTCATTAGAAGAAGGAAAATAGTTTAGGGCCACCTTAGGAATTTCTACAAGCAAAGAAGCATCAATTATATTGTGGAATATATGAATCTAGGTGTCTTCATAACCGGCATAGAAATGCCTGAGGGAGAGACAGGGCCCAATGGAAGACCCAGAGGATAACCTCCGCACCAAGCCTTGCTACCGTGCGGAAGGGGATACATCCTACAGACAGTTGAACATGTATTTAGATATAAGAGATACGATTGTAATCCTAGTTGTTAACAGGGTAGATAAAGATGTAAACTCTATCCTGTAACCGATTAGAATCATATAACCGATCGGGACTCTGTAAACCGCCCCACCCCCATTTTATAAGGGAGAGGGCGGGCAACAACAGAGGGACATCGAGCAATAGAGCTCACGAGCAATATTAGATCCAAGAGATCCAGATAATCCCAGCACACAGGACTAGGGTATTACCTCCTCCATCGAGGGCATGAACCTGTCTAAACCTTTGTCTTGTGTGACCTTCGAGTTTGAGATCTAGCGCCTGCCCCATAAAATTTATTGCCGACTAAAAAAGTCGACAGTTGGCGCGCCAGGTAGGGGAAGCGCTATAATCTTTCCTACAGACTCGATGGCAGCAATCAGCGGAATCATCGCCACCTTCGTCTCGGCCAGGCGTTTCACTTTGGAAGCTTGGACTTCGTCACAAATGCGCTCGGAGAACTTGTCTACCTGAACCTGAACTAGATCCAATTTGGTAAAGATCGGGCCGACCCATCTCAGGTATGCCACTCTAACTCATCCAACAATCCAGTCAGCGTCGCGAGGGATTGCTACAACCTTCGTGGCATCTTCGTGATAGAAGAGCAGAAAACCGATCTTCAACGCCAGCAAGAGATTCAAGAAGCTGCGGAGGAAGATCACCTTCTTCGTAAGGATAAGGAAACACAAGTGTGATCGCTTCGATCTCGCGGCCGCAATGTCCGTGAGGACATCCTACAATCAAGATTGGGAGACCAAGCTATCTTCCACACGCCGCAGCAGAACGTCGTCGCCTCCAAGACGCTCCTCGACACGCTGGACCTAATGATCGCATCTGATAGCCCAGCGGGCCCGATCGTGGCCCAGATCAAGGCCATGGTGACGACGGCGGCCATTCAGCAGAATCAGGAAAAGCCGGTAGGAGAAGCGCACTCACGCTCCCACGCGGCTACCCACGTCGCTAGAAGTCGGACTGCTACCAGTCGGGGTACCGGCAGTCGGCACCCCATACAACCAGTGGGAGACGTCCGCCGGAATCTCAACAACGACCTCCGTTAAGATATCACCGCCAGACGGTAAGAGTGGGACAAAGAAGATCAACGCTGGCGCCACTACGACTACGAACGCTTCGGTACCGGTCACGGTCCACGGAGCGATCAAAGGTACGATGACTGCAACGACTATAGAGACCATCATCGTCGGGGTCGGAATGACAACAACGATTGTCGAGTCATGGGCTCGCCGCGCCGAACTCCACCCCGACGTGCTGATGACGATCGCCGAGCCAGAGGCTCACCACGCCAAACTGCCCCTCATCATGACGACAGATCCATCGACGGAATCCGAGCGTTCACGTCTCGGTTACGCCAAGTAGTATGGCCCGAAGGTTTCAACCCAAGGGCATCGTCAAGTTTGACGGGAAGCGAGATCCGGAAGCTTGGCTGCAGATCTATGCCCTGGCAGTTAAAGCAGCTGGGGGCAATCAAAACGCGATTGCAAATTATCTGCTAGTCAATCTCACCCCCTTTGACTCAAGCATGGCTCACAGGACTTCCTGTGAACTCGGTGGACTTCTGGAGCGATCTTTGTGATCAATTTATCGCGAACTTCCAAGGAACCTACGAGATGCCTGGCACCTCGTGGGACCTATACCAGCTTCACCAGAAGAAAGACAAGACGCTGAGAGATTTCATCCAGCGTTTCATGCAGAAGAAGAACATCATCAGGGATTTATCTGATGCGGTGGTGGTGGTAGCCTTTCAGAAAGGGGTCGCGATCCCGATCTGATCAAGAAAATGTCTAGGAAACCACCGGCAAAGGAGATGTTTGCACTGTCCGACCGCTACGCCACTTCCTCAGATGTCCTGGCCGAGCGCCAAGAAGATCGCCCGCAACAGAAAAACAAAGGTGACAGGTCCGAGTCCTCCAAGCACAAAGACAAGAAGCGGAAAGGCGAGGAGCTAGTCGTGGTAGCAGAACGCAACTGGCCCCGAGTCGCACGAAGGGAGGCACCCGACTACAATACCGCCATGGAGGCGACCTGTCCTTTTCACCCTAAAGGTAAGCACGCCGCTAAAGACTGCTTTACTCTGAAGCGTTTTGCGCGCGAAAGCAACAAGCAGCTGGCTCCAGCGAAGGAAGAGGCGGCCAAGAAGAAGGACATTCATGGTGAGGATGATTATCAGGAACCCGAGTACGAGTTGAACTACATATACGGGGGCTCCACCGAATATGAGTCAAAGCGGAAGCAAAAGCTTACCGCTCGGGAGATCAATGCGGTTAAACCGACAACCCCCTAGTATCTAAAGTGGTCTGAAGTCCCGATCACCTTCGATTGCACGGATCACCCCAATCGAGTTCTGCATCCGGGTAAGTACCCTCTAGTGCTTTACCCTGTTATTCGCATTGTAAAGCTTAAGAAAGTCTTAATTGATGGAGGGAGTGGACTCAACGTCTTGTTCGCCAAAACCCTCGATGACATGAACATCCCCCGCTCTGAGCTAAGGCCGAGCACACAGCCGTTCCACAGGGTGATACTTGGGGTGTCTTCGTTTCCACTCGGGCAGATTGCTTTGCCCGTCACATTCGGTACCAAAGACAACTATCAGAACGAATATATAAATTTCAAGGTAGCGAATTTCGAGACAGCGTATCACGCTATCTTGGGAAAGCCCGGTATGGCTCGGTTCATGGCCGTCCCGCACTACACCTATTTGATGATGAAGATGCCGGGACCTAAAAGCGTCATCACGGTTCGCAGCGATGTCAAGCGATCTCTGGAGTGCGACCGAGAGAACTGTGAACTTGCTGAGCTGCAGGAGGCAACCACCGAGGGGAAGAATATCCAGGCAGAGGCTGCCACGTTGCAGGAAGAAGACGACGTCCCGTTCAAGAAGCAGGCCACGTCAGGGATAAAGCCTGGCGAAGGAACCAAGAGAATTATCCTCGACCCATCCGACTCATCCAAAACGACTCTAATCGGGATAGGGCTCGAGGATAAATAGGAAGACGTGCTCGTCACCCTCCTCCAGGCTAACAAGGATATCTTTGCCTGGAAACCATCCGATATGCCGGGTGTTCCTAAGGAGGTGATCGAGCATTCTCTGCACGTCGACGAAAAGGCAAAGCCAGTGAAGCAAAGACTCTGACGGTTCGCTCCAGATCGTCGGAATGCCATCAAGCAGGAGATCACCAAGCTATTAGCTGTAGGTTTTATTAAAGAAGTGTATCATCCCGACTGGTTGGCAAACCCTGTACTAGTTCAAAAGAAGAATAAAATGTGGTGCATGTGCGTTGACTCAACCGCCGGGTGCGAGATCCTGAGTTTCCTCAATGCCTACTCAGGGTATCATCAGATTCGCCTAAAGGCGGAATATCACATCAAGACTTCATTCGTCACGCCCTTTGGGGCCTTTTGCTATACCACGATGTCGTTTGGATTGAAAAATACTGGTGCAACTTATCAGCGCGCAATACAGCGGTGTTTTCACACCCAACTCAGTCGTAGTGTGGAGGCATATGTGGATGATGTCGTGGTAAAGACTCGGGAAAAGAAGGACCTTATCGCCGACCTAATCGAGACGTTCGAAAGTCTAAGGGCCTTCAGCATGAAGCTTAATCCTGAGAAGTGTGTTTTCAGAGTATCTTCGGGAAAACTACTCGGGTTTATCGTCTCGCAACGAGGCATTGAGGCCAATCTAGAGAAGATCAAGGCCATATCAAATATGGAACCGCCGACTTGCCAAAAGGACGTCCAGAAGCCCACAGGGTGCTTGGCCGCACTCAGTAGGTTTATTTCCTGACTAGGTATGCGAGGTATGTGTAACACCCTAATTTTTTCTTCTTTGCTCCAATTTAAATTTTGGAGTATTTTTGGTTTTGGTGAATTTTTGGGAATTTATTTAAATTTATTTGGATTTATTCAAATAGGGTTTTCTTGAAAACAATTGAATAATGGAAAAGTTTTTGCAAAGTTTTATTGCAAATATTTTAATTGAGTTCCAAATATCTCAAAGTAATTTCTGGAATTTTTCTGGAATTTTTCTGCTATTTTAAAAGCTCCAAATGATTTAATTGAATTTCTAGAATTATTTTAAATGTGAAATGTTTTAAAAATCAGTTGAACAGTAATGGGCCGAGCCCAGCGCTGTGCTTAGCCCGGCCCAGTTCGCCGCGCAAACCCTAGCGCCGCCCAGCCCAAGCCGTCCGATTCGGATCGAACGCCTGTGAGTGTGCCACGTCGCCCGCACGCGTGAGCCTTCGGATCGTCGCCGCACGGACGCGCGGGATTGCGCCACGTCACTTCGTCCCCGCGAAATCGCCGGAGAGACGTGGGCTTTGATGGCCGTGCATTCCGCCGGCAGTTTCGCGCACGTCGAGGCAGCCCTTAAGTCCCCGTTGAGGGCGTCGTGCAGAGACCTTCTCGCCGCGTCTTTTGACTCCTCGCACGCACGCTGAGACCCCCTCTAGCGCCCGTTCGAGATCGCCGTAGTTGCTTCTTTGTGCCGCCGCTATTTTTTCGCCGTTTGCTTCGCCGCCGGTTTCTCTCCGCCGTCGCCAAGGTCACTGGAGTAACCCTTCCGCCAAGCCGCGTCGAACGAGCCACTTCTTCTCACGGAGAAGCCCCGCATCGCCGTCGCCGAGGTCGTCTTCCCCAGCTCCGGCAACCTTCGCTTCTTCGCCGCCGTCAACCTCGTCGAACCGCACCGACCGTCCGATTTGCATCGTTCGGTTCTGGTGAGTCCACGTAGCCTCCATCTCTGTAGATGTTTAGATTGAATCGTGACCGTTGGATCTTGATGTGTATGGTAGGGATTAGATCTAGATTCTGCGGCTAGATTTTATGCGAACCCTTGGATCTTTTTGGACGCGTAGGATTGAGCCACGTCGCGCCATGAACAGTAAACCGCTCGGGTACCGTGGGCCGTTAGATTAGATCTAAACGGTAGAGATTGGATCTGGTTTTGCCTAAGGATCCGCGCCGTTCAGATTTGAACGTGCGCTGCGGAGATGGCACCGTACCCTCGCCAAATCGCGTGCTGACGCGTGGGCGTTTTGACCAGCGGAGACCGAATCCACCGTCGATTTCGGGTGCACCGTCGCGATTGCGCCGCGTGTCGTCGCATGATCCGAAACGTCGCAGTGACGGCGCGGTGCTGGCCGTTGGATCTGAGCGCGCCGTTGGATGTGCGACGCGTGGAGGCGTGGAGCCGAGGCGTCGCCGCGTTGGATGCGTGGCTGACCGCTGGATGCGCGACGCGTGTCGCACGCATCTCGGGGCGCTGCGGTGCGCGTGAGGAGATCTGGCCGTTGATTCAACGAACGGCTCGGATCTTGCCGCGTTGCCGCTGGACTGTTCCAGTGAACCGAGTCCACGGTAGACCAGAGCCGAGCCGTGAACCCAGTCCATAGACCAGAGCGACGTGGCAGCCTCTAGGCGTGCCACGTGTCGAGCTGACGTCAGCGATGACGTCATATATATATTTTTTATATATAAAATATTTCGACCGAATTTCCTTTCTGTGCTGACGTCATCATGACGCGGTGTCGACATCATAAATGCGAATTTCAAGTATAAAAATAATTCGGAAAAATCGGATTTTCTTAATTTCGTATTTTGATTTTATTCAAACTTCAAATGACTATAACTTTGGCATTTTAACTCGGATTTGGGTGATTCAAATTTCAAAAATTCATAAAATTGTGAGCTATTTAATGGTGAATTTTATTTGAATTTTTGAGGTCATTTAGTCTTCTGTATTAGCTATTTATTGCATATTTTGTTTGTACGCGTGAGAGCGCAAATTTGCTTAGGAAAGTTTCGAGGAAGAATTAGCCGCTCAAGACCAAGCTTGAACAAGACCAGCAACTCTTTGAAGGCAAGTGATGCTTTGATCATTCTGATCCTGTGTTTTTAAAATGTAGTTTATGCTTTGAAACTATGCATGCTTATTTATTTAATATGAATTTAAATTGATTCGGGATAATGTAGTTAATCAACCCATTTTGTTATGCCACCTTGAATTATTAATTGTATGCCCTAAATCATTGTCACCCTAAGTTGATTATATTAGTTGGATGTTAATATTGTGCGAACACGGGAGGCTAGACCGTGAGTAGATGCTTAGCCTTTCAACGAATCATGAGTGATCTTTCGGAAAAATGCTACAATACTGATTAAAGACTTTGAATGTATTTTGAAAAGTGGTGTGATGATGCCACATGATGAGATTGAGGTACAATGACACTGTGTGGTTCCGCATCGATGTTGAGTTATTCTTGGCATGTGTTGCACAATAATCAAGCGGGTGGGAAATGATTTAGGCGGGGCAAGTGGCAAGAGGTTTGTGTGCACGTGGGCTGTGTGGCGATGGGTTGATGAGTGATGTGAGTCTGTGTGCCACATTGGGCCGTGTGCCATTGTTGAGTGTTGGAAGTCTTGCCTTGGTCGATTAAGGACTTCACCTTGCAAGCCTTTGATCCGAGTCACCCGTACAACCACATGTCCGATATGGGACGAGACCTAGTTGACTAGGGTTACGATATCTTTCTCCGATACTTCGGGGTGACAAGTACGGGGTGTATCTGTATGGGGAGCGTACGTGCTACGGCTTGGTGCCCATCCAACGGTGATTGGCGGTCCTATACTTGGCTCTGTGAGGAAGTGATAGTGAAGGCAATCAGGAGAGGTTCTTTGGTTAAGGTAGAAGTTCCTTAAAAGCTTTGTTGCGGACAATCACCTGTGTGGTGAGCGACTGTATCTTGTGGGTAAAGTGTACAACCTCTGCAGAGTGTCAAAACTATTCGAATAGACGTGCTCACGGTATTGAGCATTGCTCGGGGATTACAGTCGAGGGATAGATTTTCATAAACAAAACATGGAAGGGGGCTGTGTGCCAAGTGTTAAAAATGAACTGTTAAGGCTGTATGCCGAGAATCTTCGAAGAAAAACTATTTGAAGAAATTAGTATTACTTATAACTGTTTCAATGCTTTAATCTAATTAAGATATTGGTTTAAAATTCTTTGTTTGATGCAAAAGAACCATTTAAGCCAATCCTTTGGAATAAGCTCGCATATAGTAATAGCGCCGCATTCATGCATTACTTGTTGAGTGCCTTGTGTACTCACCCCACCTTGCTTATCAACCCCAACATCGGTGGAGGAGACTACACCGGCTTGGGAGGAGGAGTACATCGAGGATACGAACAACTAGGGGCAAGCCCGATCGGTTGCTCTGTGGCTAGATGAAGGCTTCCACGACCTTTACTTATGTTCATTGCTATTTCTTTACTTTGAATAATGTAAGCCCTGTGTGGAGACTTATCGTAAGGAGACCATAAGGTCGTACAACTCGATTTATATACATGTTTGCAATATTTATTCTTATATCTTTGTGAATGTCTGTAATGTGCAACCTGTATATGATGTGTGTGCTAGCGTGATCTGGGTCGCACAGAATACACAGAGGGTCGGATTTGCGGTCGGGTCCCGACAGAGGTGGTATCGTGAGCAGGCCGGTGTAGGTCTTGACCCTAGTTTGGTTGTGCCTAGGAGGGTAAAACTATTTTCTAAAGACCTAATCAACTTGAGCAAGAATGTCAAAGAAATCTCGACTTATCTCTTCTCCCTTATTCATACCTATCTTTGAATTTTTATTATTCTCTGTTTAATTTAAACAAGGTTTATTTTGGCGAGATGAGGATGATCCACACCTATGGAGAGTGCGGAGGATATGCCGCGGAGTTATGGCGTATGATGCGATTGCTCGGAGGTTTTGATGAGACCAGCATGTCGAGGAACTTCGGTGGTACGGGCAGGACTTGACGTCGCCTGGGATGTCAAGATCACAGTGTATGCTCGGGAGAGGACGAGGGCGAGCCGTCCTATCTACATCACAGTCAGGAGGTCTTCTTTTGAGCCGAAATCCAGGAGTCGGCGCGACAGGCGATGCGGCAGATTGCCCGCACTTACTCTGCAGAGTTGGAGGGCACCGTCTTTCGTCACCATCCGCGTCGAGACAATCATTTTGACAGGATGGAGCTTGTGGAGGAGGACGCCACTATCACCCACCTGGCGAGGTACGTCATCGCCCAGGAGGACGCCTTGGACGAGACAGTCCGGGAGTTGCAGAGGACCCGCGCCGAGGTCGTAGAGGCAAAGATCCAGCTGCGGGAGGGCTTAGCTCACTCCATGCAGAAGATCCAGGAGTTGGAGATGGCTTTGTATGGACCCGAGCCTAAGCCAGTTCTAGAGTTGCACGATCCAGATCCGGAGGAGCCAGAGCAGGAGGCACCAGTGCAGGAGCAGGCAGCCCCGGGACCAGCGGAGTCGATGGGGTCATTTGCACCACCGCAGATGAGTCACGAGGACGGTTGCCCCGATTCTGGAGCACCCACCGGTGTATGCTCCGAGGGAGCCGCAGCCGGGTTGGCTCGATGAGTGATCGAGTCTAGTAGAGTATAGTGTCGAGACTCGAAGGTTGAGTCGTGTCTTTTTCTTCAGAGTCACCATTAGGTGTGAGTCGTCATGGATTCCTATGTTTGCTTACTTGTTTTTGGTTGTGAGTGTCTCGTATGTGTTGCATTGCCCTTAGGCACTTGTGAGCAACCATACTGCTTTAATTATATCAATAAAGTGGCTAAATAATTTAAGTTGCACCTGTTTCCCCACATAAATTCTTCTGCTTGTCTATGCTCTCTTCTTTTCTTAACCCTGGAAGTTTGCAACAGATGGTGAGGACTTGTGGAAATGAAGAAGCAAATTGAGGAACTGCTGGAAAAAGGATTTATAAGACCTAGTTCATCGCCATGGGGAGCACCTGTCTTATTCGTCAAGAAGAAGGACGGAAGTTTTAGGATGTGTATAGACTATCGTGCACTCAATGATGTGACGATAAAGAATAAGTATCCGCTACCCAGGATTGATGATTTGTTTGACCAGTTGAGAGGAGCAGGAGTATTCTCCAAAATTGATCTTCGATCAGGATATCATCAATTGAAGATCCGATCAGAGGATATCCCGAAGACTGCATTTTCGTCAAGATATGGACACTACGAGTTTTCAGTGATGTCTTCTGGCTTGACAAATGCACCAGCATATTTCATGAACTTAATGAATAAGGTGTTTATGGAATACTTGGACAAGTTCGTCGTCGTATTCATAGATGATATCCTTATCTATTCCAAGACGAGAGAAGAGCACGCTGAGCATTTGAGGCTAGTCCTTGAAAAGTTGAGAGAGCAACAGTTGTTTGCGAAATTTAGCAAATGTGATTTCTGGAAGAATAAGGTTGAATTTCTTGGACACATAATGACTGCAGCAGGAGTTGCGGTAGATCCAAAAAAAGTGGAGACAGTTCTACATTGGGAACAACCCAAGTCGGTAACCCAAATCCGTAGTTTCCTTGGAATGGCGGGGTATTACCGTCGATTCATCGAAGGATTCTCTACGATTGCGAGACCTCTTACGCAATTTTTGAAAAAGGAAAGGAAATTCCTATGGACACCTGAGTGTGAGAAGAGTTTTCAGGAGTTGAAGAGGAGATTAACATCGGCACCTGTATTAGTTTTACCTGACGTTCATCAAGGCTTCGACATCTATTGTGATACATCGCGTCAGGGATTGGGATGCGTATTGATGCAAAATAGGAAGGTA
Source organism: Otatea glauca (assembly GCA_036346275.1). Lineage (NCBI taxonomy): Eukaryota > Viridiplantae > Streptophyta > Magnoliopsida > Poales > Poaceae > Otatea > Otatea glauca. The sequence continues at coordinate 47,455,151 of CM070718.1, forward strand.
ATTGCCTATGCATCAAGGCAATTGAGACCACATGAGGAGAACTATCCGACTCATGATTTGGAATTAGCTGCCGTGGTGCATGCCCTAAAAATATGGCGTCATCATCTCATCGGAAATAGATGTGAAGTGTATACTGATCATAAAAGTCTTAAGTATATCTTCACGCAAGCTGACCTAAATATGAGGCAAAGAAGATGGTTAGAGTTAATCAAGGATTATAATGTGGGAATTCACTACCATCTGGTAAAGCCAACGAGTGGCGGGCATATGAGCAGAAAGAACGACAGTGTAAATATGTTGTTGGAAACAAGTCAGGCAGAATTGTGTAAGGATTTCCAGAAATTAGAACTGGAAATGGTACCAGAAGGATTCCTAGCAACTTTGGAAGTAAGACCTACCCTGGAAGATCAGATCAAGGAAGGGCAGAAAGATGATGATAAAATCAAAAGAATTAAGGGCAAAATGGAAGAAGGCAAAGCAAAAGATTTCAAATTGGATGAACAAGGTACTATGTGGTTTAAAGGGCGCATTTGTGTACCGAACAAAAAGGAGTTGAAGCAGTTAATTCTGGAGGAGGCTCATGACTCCAAGTACTCAATTCATCCAGGAAGTGCGAAAATGTAACAAGATTTAAAGGAAAGATTTTGGTGGCCAAACATGAAACGAGAAGTCGCCGAATATGTTGCATTATGTGACACATGCCAAAGAGTCAAAGCTATGCACCAAAGACCAGCAGGCTATTACAACCCTTAAAGATACGAATGGAAATAGGAAGAAATTGGTATGGATTTCATAACCGGATTGCCCGAGCGCAAAGTGGATATGATTCCATATGGGTCATAGTGGATCGCAACCAAGGTGGCACATTTCATACCGGTAAAGACCACTTATTAGGAGACCGGTTAGCGAACTTTATATGGCACGGATCGTGCGCTTGCGGAGTAATCAAGAAGATAGTGTCGAGAGAGGTACCCAATTTACCTCCGCATTTTGGGGTAAGCTACATGAAGCGATGGGAACTCGTTTGAACTTGATCTGACCTACCATCCGCAGACGGATGGTCAAACCGAGAGGTTAATCGGATATTGGAAGATATGTTGAGAGCCTGCGCTTTAGCATATTCCACTTCATGGGACAAGTGTTTGCCTTATCTTGAGTTTAGTTACAACAACAGCTTATCGAGCGAGTTCTGATGTCTCCATTTGAAGCTTTGTATGGTCGGTCTGTCGAACACCATTGAATTGGAATGAGACAGTGACGACATGTTTTTGGACCGGACATTCTTCAGAAGCGGAAGAACAGTCATACGATCGGGGAAAGATTGAAGATTGCACAATCAAGGCAAAAGAGTTATCTTGACAACCGTCGCAGGAGGCGAGCTTTGAACCGAAGATTTTGTGTACCTTAGAGTCACACCTCTCAAAGGAGTCGAAGGTTCCATGCAAAAGGAAAACTTCGCACCAGATATGTCGGACCATTCAAGATCTTGAGCCGTAGAGGTGAAGTTGCTTATCGCTTGAGTTACACAGTCTTTGGCAGGAGTGCATGATGTATTTCATGTATCACGAAGAAGTGTCTTGAGTACGGAAGAGCAAACACCTTTGGAGGTAATTGGTACGCAAGAAGAGACGACTTACAAAGAACATCAGATGAAGATTACGGGCGTAATGGACAGAGAGACAAGGAACAAGTCAACACGTTCTGCAGAATTCAATGGAGCAACCATTCGGAAAGTGAAGCAGCGTGGGAGCGTGAAGAAGATCTGAAGGAGTTCCTAACCTATTTACGTAGAGCGATACGAATCTCGGGGCGAGATTACATTAAGGGAGGTTTGTAACACCCTAATTTTTTTTTCTTTGCTCTAATTTAAATTTTGGAGTATTTTTGGTTTTGGTGAATTTTTGGGAATTTATTTAAATTTATTTGGATTTATTCAAATAGGGTTTTTCTTGAAAACAATTGAATAATGGAAAAGTTTTTGCAAAGTTTTATTGCAAATATTTTAATTGAGTTCCAAATATCTCAAAGTAATTTCTGGAATTTTTTTGGAATTTTTCTGCTATTTTAAAAGCTCCAAATGATTTAATTGAATTTCTAGAATTATTTTAAATATGAAATGTTTTAAAAATCAGTTGAGCGATAAGAATGGCCGAGCCCAGTGTGCTTAGCCGGCCCGATTCGCGCAAGAAACCCTAGCGCCGCCCAGCCCAAGCCGTCCAATTCGGATCGAACGCCTGTCGGTGTGCCACGTCGCCCGCACGCGTGAGCCTTCGGATTGTCGCCGCACGGACGCGCGGGATTGTGCCACGTCACTTCGTCCCCGCGAAATCGCCGGAGAGACGTGGGCTTTGATGGCCGTGCATTCCGCCGACAGTTTCGCGCACGTCGAGGCAGCCCTTAAGTCTCCGTTGAGGGCGTCGTGCAGAGACCTTCTCGCCGCGTCTTTTGACTCCTCGCACGCACGCTGAGACCCCCTCTAGCGCCCGTTCGAGCTCGCCGTAGTTGCTTCTTTGTGCCGCCGCTGTTTTTTCGCCATTTGCTTCGCCGCCGGTTTCTCTCCGCCGTCGCCAAGATCACTGGAGTAACCCTTCCGCCAAGCCGCGTCGAACGAGCCACTTCTTCTCGCCGGAGAAGCCCCGCATCGCCGTCGCCGAGGTCGTCTTCCCCAGCTCCGGCAACCTTCGCTTCTTCACCGCCGTCAACCTCGTCGAACCTCACCGACCGTCCGATTTGCATCGTTCGGTTCTGGTGAGTCCACGTAGCCTCCATCTCTGTAGATGTTTAGATTGAATCGTGACCGTTGGATCTTGATGTGTACGGTAGGGATTAGATCTAGATTCTGCGGCTAGATTTTATGCGAACCCTTGGATCTTTTTGGACGCGTAGGATTGAGCCACGTCGCGCCATGAACAGTAAACCGCTCGGGTACCGTGGGCCGTTAGATTAGATCTAAACGGTAGAGATTGGATCTGGTTTTGCCTAAGGATCCGCGCCGTTCAGATTTGAACGTGCGGCGGAGATGGCACCGTACCCTCGCCAAATCGCGTGCTGACGCGTGGGCGTTTGACGAGGCGGAGACCGAGATCCACCGTCGATTTGGGTGCACCGTCGCGATTGCGCGCGTGTCGTCGCATGATCGAAATGTCGCGATGACGGGCGCGGTGCTGGCCGTTGGATCTGAGCGCGCCGTTGGATGTGCGACGCGTGGAGGCGTGGAGCCGAGGCGTCGCCGCGTTGGATGCGTGGCTGACCGCTGGATGCGCGACGCGTGTCGCACGCATCTCGGGGCGCTGCGGTGCGCGTGAGGAGATCTGGCCGTTGATTCAACGAACGGCTCGGATCTTGCCGCGTTCTCGCTGACTCGCTACAGTGAACCGAGTCCACGGTAGACCGTGAGCCGAGCCGTGAACCTAGTCCATAGACCCGAGCGGCGTGGCGCCTCTGGCGTGCCGCGTGTCGGTGACGCCGATGACGCGTCATATATATATTTTTTTATATATAAAATATTTCGACCGTATTTCCTTTCTGTGCCGACGTCATCATGACGCGGTGCTGACATCATAAATGCAAATTTCCAGTATAAAATTAATTCAGATAAATCGGATTTTCTTAATTTCTGTATTTTCAGATTTTATTCAAACTTCAAATGACTATAACTTTGGCATTTTAACTCGGATTTGGGTGATTCAAATTTCTAAAAATTAATAAAAGTGTGAGCTATTTAATGGTGAATTTTATTTGAATTTTTTGAGGTCATTTAGTCTTCTGTATTAGCTTTTATTGCATATTTTGTTTTGTAGCGTGAGCGCAAATTTCTTGGAAAGTTTCGAGGAAGAATTAGTCGCTCAAGACCAAGCTTGAGAACAAGACCAGCAACTCTTTGAAGGCAAGTGATGCTTTGATCATTTCGATCCCAGGTTTTAAAATGTAGTTTATGCTTTGAAACTATGCATGCTTATTTATTTAATATGAATTTAAATTGATTCGGGATAATGTAGTTAATCAACCCATTTTGTTATGCCACCTTGAATTATTAATTGTATGCCTAAATCATTGTCACCCTAAGTTGATTATATTAGTTGGATGTTAATATTGTGCGAACACGGGAGGCTAGACCGTGAGTAGATGCTTAGCCTTACAACGAATCATGAGTGATCTTTCGGAAAAATGCTACAATACTGATTAAAGACTTTGAATGTATTTTGAAAAGTGGTGTGATGATGCCACATGATGAGATTGAGGTACAGCGACCTGTGTGGTTCCGTACCGATGTTGAGTTATTCTTGGCATGTGTTGCACAATAATCAACGGGTGGGAAATGATTTAGGCTGGGCAAGTGGCAAGAGGTCGTGGTGTGCTGGTGGGCTGTGTGGCAATGGGTTGATGAGTGATGTGAGTCTGTGTGCCACATTGGGCTGTGTGCCACTGTTGAGTGTTGGAAGTCTTGCCTTGGTCAGTTAAGGACTTCACCTTGCAAGCCTTTGATCTGAGTCACCCGTACAACCACATGTCTGATATGGGACAGACCTAGTTGACTAGGGTTACGATATCTTTCCTCGATACCTCGGGGTGTGAGATACAGGGTGTATCTGTATGGGGAGCGTACTGTGCTACGGCTTGGTGCCCATCCAGCGGTGATTGGCGGTCCTATACTTGGCTCTGTGTGAGGGAAGTGATAGTGAAGGCAATCTTGGAGAGGTTCTTTGGTTAAGGTAGAAGTTCTGAAAAGCTTTGTTGCGGACAATCACTGTGTGGTGGCGGTGTATCTTGTGGGTAAAGTGTACAACCTCTGCAGAGTGTCAAAACTATTGAATAGCCGTGCTCACGGTATTGAGCATTGCTCGGGGATTACTGATCGAGGATAGATTTTCATAAACAAAACATGGAAGGGGGCTGTGTGCCAAGTGTTAAAATGAGCTATTAAGGTTTGTGTGCGAGAATCTTCGAAGAAAAACTATTTGAAGAAATTAGTATTACTTATAACTGTTTTAATGCTTTAATCTAATTAAGATATTGGTTTAAAATTGCTGTTTGATGCAAAAGAACCATTTAAGCCAATCCTTTGGAATAAGCTCTGCATATAGTAATAGCGCTGCATTCTGTGCATTACTTGTTGAGTGCCTTGTGTACTCACCCCACCTTGCTTATCAACCCCAACATCAGTGGAGGAGACTACACCAGCTTGGGAGGAGGAGTACATCGAGGATACGAACAACTAGGGGGCAAGCCCAGTCGGTTGCCTGTGGCTAGATGAAGGCTTCCACGACCTTTACTTATGTTCCGCTGCTATTTCTTTACTTTGAATAATGTAAGCCCTGTGTGGCTGACTTATCTGTAAGGAGACCATAAGGTCGTACAACTCGATTTATATACATGTTTGCACTATTTATTCTTATATCTTTGTGAATATGCGTAATGTGCAACCTGTATATTGTGTGTGCTAAGCGTGATCTGGGTGCACAGAATACACAGAGGGTCGGATTTGCGATTCGGTCCCTAACGAGTATGCCATTCTTTAAACTCCTCAAGAAGCGGGACAAATTCAATGGGCGCTTAGAGGCACGACAAGCTTTGAAGATCTGAAGACCTTCTTGACGACACCACCGGTCTTGGTTTCGCCGATGCCAGGGGAACCTCTATTACTTTACATCGCGTCAACGACTCACGTAGTCAGCACTGCAATCATCGTGGAAAGGGAGGAACCGGGCCACGTGCAGAAGATCCAACATCCGGTCTATTTCATCAGTGAGGTCCTGAGTGAGTCTAAGGTACGGTATCCACAAGTGCAAAAATTATTATACGCCGTACTTCTTACATCTCGCAAACTCAAGCACTACTTCCAAGAGCACACCGTTTCGGTGGTCACCTCCTTCCCAATAGGAGATATACTTCACAACCAGGAGGCCACCGGGAGAATTGCAAAGTGGGTAGTCGAGATTGGAGCTTTTTATGTCCTATTCAAGCCTCGCACCGCCATCAAGTCTCAAGCGCTCGCCGACTTTACTGCCGAATGGACAGAACTTCAAAACCCGGCGGTCATCAAGGAACTTGAGTATTGGACGATGTACTTCGATGGTTCCCTCATGCTCAGCGGTGCGGGGGCTGGTATAGTGCTCATATCGCCAAGTGGAGAGCGGTTGAGGTAGTTCTACAAATACTTTTTCCCGCATCAAACAACGCCACCGAGTACGAGGCACTCATCCATGGGCTCCGTATCGCCATATCACTCGGTATCCGATATCTGATGGTTCGTGGAGATTCAATGCTCGTGGTCAATCAGGTGCAAAAAGAATGGTCCTGCATCGAAGACAACATGGCTTCCTATTGTCAGGAGGTACGCAAGCTAGAAGGCAATTTTGACGGCTTGGAACTTGTTCATGTGCTCCGTCGGGACAATGAAGCAGCTGATGAGCTAGCAAAGATGGGATCTGGCCGGACCGCAGTGCCTGTGGAAATATTCGTCGAAGAAATTGATAAGCCCACAATAAGCATTCGGCCAAAGTCGGACGTCCCAGCGGAGAAGAACGTAGAGGCAAAACTCTTGGTCATTACCCTCGATTAGACCGCTCCGTATCTGGACTATTTGATGAAGGACGAGCAACCTGAAGACCGCATGCAGGCCGAACGAATAATGCACCAAAGCAAGAGTTACGTGGTGATCAGGGAAGAACTCTATCGCAGGAGCTCCTCTGGTGTACTACGACGGTGCATATCAGAACAAGAAGGAAGAGATCTTCTCAAAGAAATCCACTTGGGAGTTTGTAGGAATCACACGGCGTCAACAACACTAGTTGGCAAGGCTTATCGTCAGGGATTTTTCTGGCCGACTGCTATCACTGATGCAGAGGACATCGTCCGGACATGCGAAGGATGTCAGTTCTTTGCGCGACAGGTGAACAAACCAGCACAGGAACTGCAGACCATCCCAATCACCTAGCCGTTTGAGGTCTGGGGGCTTCACATGGATCTTTGAAGAAGGCTCAAGGTGGTTATACTCATCTCTTCGTGGCCCATCGATAAATTCACCAAATGGATTGAGGCCAAACTAGTCGCCACAATCACAGCCGCAAAAGCCAAAGAATTTTTCCATGAAATCTTGGTTAGGCTCGGCGTACTAAACCGAATCATCACAGATAACGGCACCCAATTCATAAGTGGCATATTTCAAGACTAGTGCGGTGAACTTGGCATAAAAATCTGCTTCGCATCAGTAGCACACCCCTGAAGTAATGGGCAGGTCGAGCGAGCCAATGGCATGGTGTTACAAGGCCTAAAGGCAAGGATTTTCGATCGCCTCAAACCATATGTCAATCGGTTGGTCAAAGAATTGCCTTCGATACTCTTGGGGTTGCGAACCACCCCCAGCAGAGCAACCGGACAGTCACCTTTCTTCCTGGTGTATGGATCAGAGGCGATCCTCCCCACCGAGTTAGAATTCAGATCCCCACGGGTTCAGAGCTATGAAGAAGTCCCTTCGGAAGAAAGCCGGCTAGAAGACCTCGACCGACTGGTGGAAGCCAGGGACGTCGCAACAATTCAGTCGGCAAGATACCTTCAGGGCTTACGTCGCTATCACAGTCGCAATGTAAGTAGCCGCGCATTCTCTAAAGGGGATCTAGTCCTTAGAAAGAATCAGAAATACGAGCATAAGCTCTCCCCAAGCTGGGAAGGCCCTTACATCATCGATGAGGTGATACGTCCTGGGGCTTATCAGCAACACCTGGAATATAGAACAGCTACGTCGTTTTTTCACTTGAACTTTGTAATTCAATTGTTTCTTTATGAATAAATGTTTGCTCTTAAAGTTGTTCCTTTATAATCTTCTCGAAAATTATGCGTTTGAGTGCTTTGGTCCTACAAATTTTAAAGACTCTGAGACATGCGTCATGAACCATGCCTTAGAGCCTGGGGGCTGGACTAGTCGGACATGATATCGAGCACGATATGTCAAAATCACTTGGGCAAAGCAGCATAATTAAAAACAAAATGCAAGAACAAAAGAAATACTTTTAATTATTTGTTTACAGATCCACGGTTTCGCGACAGCCGACGAAGCATCCTTAACTTCCTCCCAGAGTTCCGTTGCCTGGTCTTCATCCACGTTACAGGCATAGCCATCTTTAATAGCCTTAAGATCCACTCGGGGATAAAGCGACTTGGTGATCGCCAGAGCCTGGCTAGCGCCATTGGTCGCCGTTTCGTTCAAGAGTATCTTAAGCTCCTTGGGGGCTTCCTCCAGTTGGGAGATGACTTGATCCCTGCTGAGCAGCCTCTCGCCTCCGGGATGAAGCAACCTCAGCAACAGCTCAGAGGCCTCGCAAACCTTGGAGCAAGATGTTTCAATCCTCTCGTTATAAGCGGCGTATTGCGCCCGCGTCTTGAACTTGTAGTTTGCAAGCAAAACCGATTATCAAGAAATGCCAAAAAGCAACGAAGACAAGGGAGGGCCAAGCTGCTGAGCGTACCTTCTAGCTCCTTCTTCGACTTCAATTTGGAGACCTCCGAGACCTTGAGTTGCTCTTGAAGCTTTGCAATGGTGGAATCCCGAGTTGACACGAAGATAAGGAAATCAAAAGACAGACGATTAAACAAGGACGCAGGATGATCCAGGAGATATCTACCTCGAAGGGAGCCGACGACATTTAGCTTCTCCTGCAGCAAGGTTTTATGCTCTTCCCGCAACGCCTGAATCTCTGACCGAAGGACTCGCAGCTCGGTGCATGTCCAGCCTTGATCTGCTCCAATTCGGCCAGATATTCCTGGTGTGTCCTGACCTCCGGGAGCATCTTCTGGAGGTACTCAGATTTCTTTTCAGAGCGCTCTCCCAATTTCTGTAACCATCGCAGGGAAAGGTGACAACATGCCAACTGGCACAAACACGAAGGTGATAAGAGTAGTGAAAGTATTACCCAGGCTAGGCGAGCACAAGCGGTGGCATGACTGTAAAAGTCATTCCTTTCTCTCTCCTCCTCCGAGTCATCCAGGAACTTCAAGCCGTCCTCCTCATCAACCCACGCGGTTTGCATTATGAGTTGGGAGCGAGCAGGAGTCAGTGGAACCCGGGGAATCTCTTCAACCTCGGGGGATAGATGGGAGATGGGCTCTTGAGCAGCAGGACCCAATGCCGAAGCATGGGGTGTCGGTGAAGGCGGCTAGGGCTCGGTTGGCGCTCCTGTGTCCCCGGGCGAGGCCTCCTCAACCAAGACATGAACGTCCCGGGGCTCAGTTTCTTCAGGGGTCCCGGACGGCGTCTCGACAGGAACATCGTACGAAGGATTCCTATAAGAAGAACGATCAGTAAATAAGCCAGCAGAATGCATTGAATAAGAGTCGATGGGGCATCAAACCTGTCGGACTTCTTTATTCTCATTGGGGGCTTCTTTCGAGTGGTAGAGCCACTCCCGGAGGGACCGCTCGAGACGCCACAAACTGGAACCCTGCGCTCCTCCCGACTGCCCGAGTCTCTCAGAATTGGACTCGGCTGTACCACGGGCTCGTGGGGAAGGGGAGCCAAAAGCACTGTCGTGCTGGCGGTTCCTGAATTTTGAGACCACTAGTCGGGTGCCGAGGCTTCGCAGGGTCCTTGGCAATCGCTTTCTTCCCCTTCTTGGCGGTGGGGTCTCCGACCGGGGAGCTCGCAGGTTGAACGCGCATCTCCGGGAGAGGCGCATCGCTAAAGAAAGCCAACCGATCCTAAAAAGGAGTATTACAACTGTTAAAAGACATTCAGAGAACAATGTGGAAATCCATCAGCTAACTTTCTTACCTCAGGAGGAGGGTTTGATGCAGTGAAGGATTTTGGGCATCTGGTGGTGGATATCTCAACACTCGGGATGAAAAAGTCGCCTACCCGAGCATATACCTGCTCCTTCGACACTGCTTTGGGCAGTTCCCGGGTCGGATCGTCCTTTCCTTTGAACGCGTATCCCAGATGGACTCGCTCCTTCAAAGGTTGTATCTGGCGAGCAGCAAAATGAAGGGCGAGGCCAACTCCTGTGAGACCATCTTCCTTTAATTTGTCGATCAGCGCTAAGAGGTCTTTCACCTGATCCATTCGCTGGCGTTGGGAGGAGATACCCAAGAAAGGGACACCTTAGGCCAGCGCCCGACAAAGGAGGGGAGAGCAGGATCAGGATTGGCACAGTAGAACCACTCCTGGTGCCAGCCTTTATTGGAAGTTTTGAAGGGAATAGCAAAGTAATTTTTCTTTAACCCCTCCCGCAGCTGAAATCCGGCTCCCCCAATTACCTTGGGGTTGCTCTTTGAAGGATAAGGTTTCAAAAGGTAGAAATGGCGAAAGAGATCGAAATAGGGGCGGATGCCCAAGAAAGCCTCACAGAGGAGAACAAAGAGAGAGATCTGCAGAATGGAATTGGGATTCAAGTTCAATAAATCAATGCCGTAAAAGAAGAGAAGACCGCGAAGAAAGGCGCAAACAGGAAGGCCTAGTCCGCGTTGGAAGAAGGATTCAAAAACCACAATCTCTTCGGAACGGGGGGTAGGGATGGATTCACCTGCGGCCAGTCGTGCGGAGATCAAGGTCAGGGCTACAAGAACCCTGTCATCCACCATGGATTGCAACCGCTCTTCCGTCGTCACCGAGGTGGTCCAATCTTGAGGCAAAGGCTGCGAGGAGGTGTCTTTGGAAGAATGAGAAGACAAATGTCGGAGGAAAAGATCAACGGCGGCGCAAAGATGCGAGTGCAATAGCAGTTAACCCTAGCGGCGGAGAAGGCGGAGAGACAAAGGAAGCAAATGAGGCAGGCATATGCGATGGGAAAAATGAACCATCGGCTTAGTCCTTAAAGGGGGGAAATTAGGTTTTCGTCGAATCGGCAAGAAAGAGATTGACCCTGCTCTATGCTTCGTGATGATTTGCTATCCTGGCGTCCTGACATACAGAGGCAGTTATGGTTTGACCAAGTCATATTTGGGACACGTTGCTCCCCACGATGGGATGCTTAACCACTTATCGAGCTAAGCGAGACATGTGTGTCCTCCAGTTCGGATTTAAAATATCTTCTTGTGATATGCCCCATGTTGGGTCGCTAGGTGGTTACCGCATGATGGAATCATATATCACGAGTTGAGCCTGATAAGGCACGGTTCCAATGATATGCCCCAAGATGGGTCGATAAGCTGTGCATCATAATAAACGAGTACGGATACCGTTTGGATAAACCTTGATATGTCCCAAGTCGGACCAGAGTTGTATCCTACACCAGTCGGATACAGGTGTCACTCGGCCATGAGTTGAGAAAATCCCGATACGCTCCAAGTCGAGCCTAAGCTATATCCTACAGCAGTCGGATATGAGTATCACTCGACCAAGAGCCACGTATGTATGGTACGCTCCAAGTTGAGCCTAATATATATCCTACACTAGTCGAATGTAGTTATCACTCGGCCATGAGCCAAGAAAATCTTGATACGCTCTAAGCCAAGCCTAAGCTATATCCTAAGGAGTCGGATATGGGTATCACCCGGCCTAGAGCCACGTGGATATGATATGTCCCAAGTTGGACCAAAGCTATATCCTACAACAGTCGAATATGGGTATCACTCGGCCTAGAGCCATGAGAATATGATATGTCCCAAGTCGGACCAGAGCTATATCCTACAGCAGTTGGATATAGGTATCACTCGGCCAAGAGCCACGCGAATCCTAATATGTCCCAAGTCGGACCTAAAATATATCCTGCGACGGTTGGATGCGAATATCAGTTGACCAAAGAGCCATGCAAGCTTCGATAAAAACCCCAAGCTGGGTCTAAGCCACGTCTAAACGACAATCATGGAAAAACGCTTGGAAAAGGTACTTATTTATTATATATATATGTAACATCCCAAAAATTCTAAATAATAAAAATAGAAATATAAAAATTTGAAAATGAAATTGAATAGAATTTTTTAATTAGAATGTCAAGAATGAATTAAAATATTATCTTGTATTTCAATATATCTTGAAATCCAACCATAATAAAAATATAAGTTGCAAAATAAAACTTCAAATAAAAAAAAATATGAAAATAAGTTAGAAATAGAAATTTACATTGAAATTCCAACTAATCTAAAATTTTATTGAATTTTGGTTCTTAAGAGAATCTTTAATTGTACTAATTTCATTTTCTCTACAATACAAAACTTAAAGTTCAACAAGCAAATAAAGTTAAACATTAAAATATATTTATTGATAATTTGTATGGATTTTTCTGAATTTATTCTAATTTTATTGAATTTTCTTGATTTTTGTTCCAAAGGTAAAGTCTTTTCATATAATCATGATAATAGATATAGAAAAGAGTAAAAATTATATAACAAACAAATAAACAAAAATTTATTTAAACATATAAAATTATTCCTAAATTAATTTTGGCAGATAAGGGTAATATGGAAATATTTTAGGAAGTTACATTTCACATCAAAGCAATTATGAATGCAATTAATGAATCCATGACTAGCAACAGTGAAATTGTCAGATTTAAATAAAATAATGATGCATTAATTTGACTTGAATTTTTTATATTATCTTCAATCTGGATCAGCCTATGAACAATAAAAATATCAGGAAATAATAATTATATTTGATAATTCTACAAATTCGAAAACTGAAAGGATGAAAATCTGGTAATCCCAAAATGTCAGAATTTTAGTAAATAAAATATAAATAATTTGAAGCTAAAAATTTTAAAGGACACTAATAAAGCTATAGAGAACATACAAAAAAAGTTTCACCGATATTTGATAAGTTATGAGCTTCAAGATAAATTAAATATAGAAAAATAAAATCTGTGCACAGTGCACTGTTCGAATTTTTATAAAATCTACATGCATTATATAATTATGAAAAAATTTCAGAACCTTCTACACTATCCGTAGTACATGCTATAAAGTCATCATTAATTTACAATCAAGATTGCTATTCGGTTCACTGAATGGAATCCAGTTCTGCTGGCGATAAGGAGAGATGAAGTTTGTTTTGTGTCACATCAATGAACAATTCTCGGGCCCACTCGTCATACAGCTCCTCCAAAGCCTTGCTGGGCTATAAAAGCCAGTGAGCCTGCCTCCCAGCCATTTTTCCCTTTTTCATCCACAAATTCCATCTAAGCTAGCCAGGAGTCTCCTCAAGCTTTACCGAATGGAAACCTCAAGTTTATTTCTTGGTTTCCCACTGCTGAATGGTCGCCACCAGCTATGCATGCCTGAGCTCCCTCCATGGAACCATCTCTTGTTTTGTGAGCTCCCTCTCTGTGTTCTTTATTTACTGTATTCATTTCCTTTTTCTAAACAATCAACCATTACTTATGTAGTAAGGAAAGATTTGTAAAACAACAAAATAAGAAAAATTGCTGTAAAGATTCTTGGAGCTATCCAGAGCACAAAATATAATTTTAAAGTCATAAAAAATATTAAATGATGAAAATAAAGGTAATTTAATGAAGCAATACTAGTAATAGTAAAAATGTCCGAAAATAAATATTCATGATTTCGATGTGAAAATATTTATATATCTTCTCCCCGGATAGATTCACCTGCAGTAAAAATATTAGGAGATAATCTTTAGTTTTGTTATTTATAAAAATTTAAATCAAAATTTTTACTAAAGACTTATATGGCCAAGAGAAACTCTTTTAAAAAGTTTCAAAAAGTTTTAATAATATATAAACTTCCATAAAATTCAAAAACAGATAACACAATTATGTGCACAGTAGCTTGTCAGAATTTCTATAAATTATAAATAAGTCCAATAGGTCTGAAATTTTTATGGTAGGTTCTAAACTTGCTCTAGTATACTCATTAAATTTATCATTAATTTTGCGACAAGAGAGATAACTGATTCAGTGAACCAATCCGAGCTCTGTTTGCTGAAATCGCTTGAAGTCCACCGATTCCATCGCTGACATGTGGGTGCCATTTCCCTGTGCAGCCCACCTGCCAGCCTCCGCTTGCTCCTTCTTCTTCCTCCCGACGCTGAAACCCCGAAGCAGAGAGCCAACTCGCGCCGTCCTTTGTAACCGCCATCTTCTGTAGCCCGCGTCATCTCATCGCCCCGCCAACGCCGGCCCGCCACCTCGCTGCCACGCGGTTGCCCTGCCCGTGCTTCCCGGAACCCGGCCATACCTTCTTCTGTTCAGCGCCGCAATTCCCTTCACCACGTTCACACCGAGCTCCGAGCACCGTTGTGCCTCCTTGCCACTTATAAATACCACCCCCGAGTTCGCAGAAAGCCGCGCATCATCCCCTTCTACTTCCTTTTCTTTCCTTCGAGCGAAACACCTCGATTCACCCCTCAATTCCTCCTTTGCTAAAACCTTAGAGCTTGGGCAAAAACCAAAATCCCGATGAAGCACTTGATCACTCCCAAATTGCTTTGCGCCAAAGCATTCAGAGCCTCTAATGATCAAAAGCCCTCAAAAATATTTGGTCTACTCCATGTAAGAACTTGCCACCACCGATCACCCTTCTTCTTCGCGGCCTGCCGACGGTGGCACAGCTCCCTAGCCTGCTTTCACTTCGAATATCAGGTGAAATGGAACCTCTAGCACCCATTAGAGCCTAATGTGCTACCGATTCAATCTGTGAAGCTTCTGTTCATCTTCTCCGACGAGACCTCCTCTCTGCTGCCGCAGGTTCTCGATGCTAGCTCACCTCGGCTCGCCTCCGGCCGAATCGGCACCTCCCCTGGATGCGCCTTACCTCCCTGATGCTCACCGCGCCGCCGGCCGAACCTCCCCCGAGCTGCATCGCCGGCAATGAGCCGCGAAGGTGAGCCTCTGCCTTGTGACGCTGACATGCGGGACCCATCTGTCATTCACTGCGCCTCTTAGCCTCACCCTCTCACTGACCCGCAGGCCCCACCTGCCGGTCAACTGATTTAAAATAAAACCCGCGAAAAATGAAAAGCCGCTTTCAAAGTATTGAAAGCGTATTTTCTGATTTTCTTGGATTTTCCAAACAGAACCAACTTCAAACTTGAATATCTTTCGCATTTGAAATCCAAATGAGATGAAACCAATTTATAAATTCATCTAAAATCAAGACCTTCCAGAATATGTAAAAATATTTTGAAAAACTATTCTGGAAAATTATTTTAATACAAAGGTGAATAGTACATATGAAAGTAGACTAATTATGGAAATTTTGCAAACAAAGTTAATACTATTTTGAACCAATTTTATCATAATCCTTATTCTACTATGAACCCATTTGGGTAACTAGTTGTTTTATGTCTTTTATATTGAAGTCTAACATTATTAGTAGCTATGCAATAATAACTGAATTGATAAGAAAAGAATTTTTGGAAGTTTGTTAAACATATTTATTTCGAGCATGATGGCAGAATAATGTTAGGCTAGGTAAAAATATTGAACAAATAATGATTTATGCAAATAGGATGTGATTTAGTATAAAGAGCATAATAGGTATATATATGTATATATATAAGTATGTGTCCATATGGAACCATGCTTGCTTCTAGCAATTAGTTCATGAATATGGGGTAGATAATTTAATGTGTTATGCCTGATAAAATGACAGCCAGAAATTTAGTGATAAATGTTTAATTCAAAAGTCTTTAAATACATTGCTTTGCATCAGAATCCTATTAACAACATACTATTTTACGATATCACTATAAGACAAATCTTTCTACTTTAAATAATTTTAGCATCTATAATTCGAATTTATAAATACAAGAATGCATAATTTTAGCCTCTCGAATTCGTAAAACAAGAATCAATAATATATAAAAGAATATGCGTCTATTTCTTTATAGCATGTTTTATTTGATTTACTATATGTCTTCTTTTTGCCCTTATTGAAATTGTTGTTTCGCTATATTTCCATCGAACGACGTGTAGGACCCGACGTCATTAATTCCGTCATCGACAACACAGGCTTCGACCGCGACTTCGTCATAAACAATGATTAAGCAAGGCAAGCACCCCCTTTGATCATATTGATCCCAGTATTTAATTTTCATTGTGTTTATCAAAATGTTTCATGCATGTGTTTATTTTCTGTAAATTCGCTATTTTGTGGTATTGGTAGATATTCCTGTTGTCTCATGAAACTCCCTTGATAAGTATGGACATGTGAACCTTGATAACCATATAAATGGGTTAGACAATACATAATGTCAACTTGGGTATATGCGAATATTAACCATGCTTAGCTATGCTTTAGAACCAACGTTGAATATGATCAGATCAAAAATTGATTCTTGAGAATTGAAAATGGTTGGTTATGACATGATATCAATTGTTGGTATTTTGACTAAAAACCTCAAAATAAAACTATGGTTTAGATGCGGGCAATTATTGGCAATAGCCGGTTGTGCAAGGGCTAGACTTGTACGTAGTGTAGGGTGGAGTATTGCCCGGGTCGGATTAAGGACCGAGCTATGGGTTGTTTTCAAGCCAAGATTTCCGTGCAACCACAAGTGCTGGGATGAGGCAGCCTTAACCTATTAATTTGTTTAGGTCTGGCTTTGCACATTGGTAGACGGGAGATAGTATGAGCAATCCTTTCTAGGTTTGCTTATGAGAACTTCCACACCGTTGTGGGTAAATGCATATCGGTATAACGATTATGCGCCTTGGTATGGGAAGAAACCTTTACATGAGGATTTACTGCTTCTATCGCAGGGAATTACTACTTTTATTACCACTTTATATGACAGGGATACACTGTCATGTTTCTTCTCCATAACAAGGGTTTCACGTCACTGGGCTGGTGCAAAGCTAGGACTAGGTAATGTAACGGTTATGTTATGATCTCTCTGCGGCACACCAAAGAAAATGTGCTAATAGCTTGCGCAAAGAGCTGATCATTTCTTGTGGGTAAAGCTGTACGCCTCTGCGAGTGTAAACCTAATTAATTAGCCACGTCTACGATCAAAGGCACTTGGTAACGTCATCACATAGCTAAATGTTCTACTATTTTCAAAATGGGATGATTTTCACTTGATGTACCTTGCTTCGGCAAAGATTGTGGTTGTGCCACGAGTTGGCAGAAAATTGGACATCTCGACGCTCACGTCATGGAGGATTGTGAGTTATTACTTATGCTCTATTGTTACTTATTTCTTATCAGTCAAACTTGCTTTATTAAATTCCGTTTGCAAATGACAACTTGATTTATAAATTCCATTTCGCTTTATGCAAATTAACCGTAGAAGCCTTTCCTTTGAAATGGCCTGCATATATTATAGGATTTGCTAAAGTCTTGCGGAGTACGTAAAGTACTCACCCTTGCTTATTATGTTGTTTTAGGTGGAAAAGATAGCGAAGCTTGAAGATCTCTTTTAAATCGCGAGGATGCGGATTTTCAATAAAGCGACCTTTCTAGGGATTATGCCTTGTCAGTTGCCTGAGGGATTAGATGGGCACACTACAAGACTTTGCTTCTTCTGTTGCTATATTGATATACTCTGAGTTGTAAGAATATATTATACAAATAGCTTCCGCTTGAATAGAATGATGTATGGATGTGATTCCAATTGTTGAAAATGTGTGTACTAGCCTTAATCATGGGACTAGTACTGTATGCGCATTAGATTTCCATTTTTGCATTTGTGCGAAAATGGGGGTCGTTACAATATAAATTCCCCAAGCATTATGCCTGGGAAAATATTACATTTACAGGGGCCCTAGCCTTCTCCGCGGCGCACCCGGCCGAGCGCCTCCACAAGAGCCTCCTTAGCCATGTAGAGGACAGGGAAGATCTCGAGGAAGGTGTCGACGGCGACACAATCACGAGCAACAGCCTCTTCTTCGGCCAATTCGGCCATGGCGAAGTCTAAAAACGCCCATTCTTCGGCAAGCTCAGGGTCCCGGTCGTCCATGTAATTCCTCATGAAGAAGCTAGAGCTTGGAGTAAGGAAGAGGAGGACTAAGCGAGAAGGAATGTATTCTACAAGTGTTGGTTTGCTTTTTATAGCCGATACAGCAAGGTTGAAATAAATGCGAAGATGCAATAACATTAGAAGCCGAGGAGACTTAGAGTTAATATGGTTTAGAAGACAAAGAGGTTTTTGGAAAAAGAATTGACTCAAGAGGTCAAAACAACTTCGAAGACTGTCCAGGGATATATTCGAGTCCTTCATAATCCCCTTGCTGCAAGAAGAAACATTCAAATCAAAGAAGAAACCAATCAGAGGTTTATGCTAGAAGCTGAGAACGTTGATCCAAAGTTTAGGTCCAAATGAAGATATAGCAACCGGATCATGAATCACTCGGGGGCTACTGTGGAATATATGAAACCAGATGTCTTCATAACCAGCCTAGAAATGCCTGAGGGAGAGACAGGGCCCATTGGAAGGCCCAGAGGATAACCTCCGTGCCAAGCCTTGCTGCCGTGCGGAAGGGGATACATCCTATAGACAGTTGAACATGTATTTACATATAAGAGATACGATTGTAATCCGAGTTGTTAACAGGGTAGATAAAGATGTAAACTCTATCCTGTAACCGATTAGACTCATATAACCGATCAGAATCCCTTAACCGATCGGGACTCTGTAAACCTCCCCACCCCCATTATATAAGGGAGAGGGCGGGCAACAACAGAGGGACATCGAGCAACAGAGCTCACGAGCAATCTTAGATCCAAGAGATCCAGATAATCCCAGCACACAGGACTAGGGTATTACCTCCTCTGTCGAGGGCCTGAACATGTCTAAACCTTTGTCTTGTGTGACCTTTGAGTTTGAGATCTAGCGCCTGCCCCATAAAATTTATTGCCGACTACAAAAGTCGACATATATTCACCTCTGCAAGTTTCTCCAGGCAGGGCGACGCATCAAATCTTGATATCAATTTCCTTAGTATCCCATTATCATTTTGAAAGGGCACTCGTAATATGTAAGTATGTTGTGCCGCACTTATACTCTCAAGCTGCTGATTGCACGATGTGCCCTTTGAATCTGGTATCAGCCAAGTAACCTTAATCACATAAAAACACATGGTTTTCTTCCATTTTGCAAGGAGAACATATACAAGTTATCCTGTCAAACGAAAATTGGTTAACTTGGTATCTCATCGACAAAATGCTAACTGAATCAGGAAAGACCTTGATTGTATGTAACACATTATACACGTTTATACTTTTATCTTAGCCTTATTTTGGTACTTATATCTGAACATATGTAGAACCGGTAACCCCAGGTTGTATTGAACATTATTCCGCTTGCAATGAAGGAAGGGCCATATAGGACTGGGTCTAATATATTCGATTAGGAGTTAGGACACATACATCACTCTTCACACAAGTATGAATGATCTGAAACGTTCAGTATGACTGGTTTGTATTTATGCTTAGGAGGACTGGTTTTGCACCTATGCTTGGGAGGAAAGTAAATCTTAGCTGAGTACTACTACAGCAGGATTTTGTATGTTCTGAGCCATAAAACCATTTTCCTGAAGTTTGTTGATTACGTAATATGCTCTGGGTGATGTTCCAATACAGACCACTGTAATTAGAATCTCTTGAGATATATTAATGCTGTAGTCTGCAAGCAGCACCAAGCGGCTGTTAGCACATAATAATTATGCTAGCAAAAAACACTATTGGAAGAGGAATGCTTTACCTGGATTTTATTAGGGCAGCTCCAAGAGCTTCCTTATCCCCATTCCTCATTGCAAAAAAAAAGAGAACGCGAAGCACAGTACCAGAAATCACGCCTCCAACAGATGCCCTATCGTGATCACTATTTTTAGGGAGAGGAGATAGAATCCCGAAATCTCAGGATTCTCTCTCCATTCCTCATTCCTTTCCCCATAGCGAAGGAGGCCAACGGCCGATCCCTCCTGCGCCCGCTTGGATCTTGGAGGCGGCGAGCGCCCTGGAGGAAGTATGCATCGCCGTTGTCCCCGTCGTCCTCGACCCGGTCGTCGCTCCATCCCCGACCTGGTCACCGCTCGACCCGGTCTGCATCGCCGTCGTCCTCTTCCTCTTCGTCGTCTTCACGCTCACGGCGGCGTTGTTTGGTGAGAGATGGAGAGCCTGGCGCAGCGCGCGACACTGCTGCGGGAATCGCTGCAGAAGAGCTAGTCGGCGACGGATGTGGTTGTCTCCATCCTTGGCTCCTTTGACAGCTGCCTCTCCGCGCTCGACGCCGCCATGCGTCCCATCCAGGTGCGCAATCCCCTGGCCCCAGCTGCGCTCCTCTTAGGTTTCGTGCGTGCCTAGCTTTCTCCTGTGTTCTCACGGCATCTCTGCGGGCGTGCAGGTGAGGACGCACGCGATGCGGACGGCCCACGAAAACATCGACCGGACACTGCGCTCCGCGGTTGTGATCCTAACCCAGTTCGATCGAACTCAAGAGGTGCTTGCTCCAAACCCAAATTCAATGTTACATGCTCTAATTATACACGGATCCTCATGTGGTTGGAACTGTAGCTTCATCCGTAGCTCATGGGTGTAGGGAGCTTGTTGTTTGGTGTGATCAGTCCATTTGCTCTTTGCTGTTCTACATCTGAAGGTATTGAGTGTATGTTTTGTTTTCAGGCTGCTACTGTCGATTAGCCCTTCCATTTCTGGTTTTTGTATGCATATTTCAATCAAAATCAGTTTGTTAAATGTGCATATTCAAAGTGCACCTCAGCATCGACTAAACCTGTCATATTGTCAAAATGATAAGATGTGTAAATCAATTTTTGTGGATGATGCTATTTGAATATGTATATTCAGGATTGGTGGTACTTTTATAAGATTCAGTAACTATAATGATTGGATGTGGTTTTTCTTTTCGATGGAGAACTCAAGGTAAAACTAACTAGCTATTTCTTTGTGATGGATTGCTTTTCGGGAGCAAGGCACGACTTCAATTGTTGTCATATATACAGGCAGAACATGAAATACAGAAGGGGCCAAATGAGAATCTTCAGGGTTTTCTAGATGCAGTTGATCGGCTGAGAAGTATTGAGCGTTTCTTTTCCTCAAATAGGAGTTATCGCAGTAGTGATGGGGTGCTCAGCCATGTGAATGCTCTCCTTTCTAAGTCCCTTGTGAAGATGGAGCCATGGAGGGTGAATTCCAAAAACAATTTTCTCAGCGCAGGTTTGTATCTCATTACCAATTTAGCGGAGACAGCTTTCTCCTTTTGAGTAGAGTATGTTAGACACTTAGACCTGAATCCTGAGTGTGTTCTGGGTAGGCTGGCGCTCAGCTCGTTGGGATGGTATGCTCCTTGGGATGGTTTTGGCTGCTAGTGGTCTTGACCCTTTTATCTTTATATGCTATTTCTGCCTGCATAACCTATATGTTGAGGAATGGGTGGTTATCATGATCATGGTCTGAGAGGCAATTGTGGTAAGGTCTGTGCTTTTGCATTCAATAGCAGAAACATGTGAGATGTTTAGGGTTTTGAGATGATGGAAAGGTGGGGAAAATGTGAAATATCTAGGGTGATAATGGGTGGAAACAGAAGATTAAAGTGAAAGAGAGGAAAAATATGTTAACTTGAGTACAAATTAAGTGCACTTCTCTTTTTTCTCTGTTGGTGACGCTACTAATCAATTGGTTGCTGCTAAATTGAGTATGAATTACTCTGAACTAACAGAATTTGCTAGCTCATTTAACCTCGTGAAGTATCCCTGCTTCCTTTTGGTGTCATTCTTGTACGAATATGGATGTCCCTTCGATGCTATGGTTCAGTTCACGTTCATGGTGCTTATAAAATTTAACTTGTCAATATGTAGGCCTCTCATTGGGAACATCAAAGCACCAGGAAAATACGTCAATCATACGCCTGAGCAGCTTGAGCTACTTCTAGGTGATTTGTTTGAAGGGAAACAAGCGCGTGCTTGATAGGGCCGTGGCTCGCTGCGTGACATACCTCCAATAAGATGTGATGGTGTTTTGAATTGGAGCCCCGGTTAGCATTGCGTCGTTCATGCTACTCAGAACTACTGCTTAGTGCATCGATCCTTGTTTCGGTGCAGGATTTGTATAGAATGTGTAGTGTTAATATCAGCTATGTTAATATTCAGTACCAGCTAGAAATAGTTTTCACTTTTGTCTTCACTGGAACCTTGTTGCTGCTGTGACTGTCATGTTCTTAATAGAGATAAAGCATGCCCTTGTTGTGGGAGTGTAGGGAAATCAGTTCTTCAAATCTTATTTGTGCTATTTGTGGTCTTAATCTGTTTATTCTCATTTTTTCTGTGAGAAGGTGATGGAGTCATAAACTTTTAGCCAGGATTAAAGATCTATTGCTAATTCAGAAGGTGATGGAGTCATAAACTTCTTCATTTAAAGATTCTCATTACAATACATATAAAATATAAATTAATACATAATTAAAACACTACTGAATTCGTCCCTTCGTAACGTTGTCATAAGTCCTCCACTAGATCGTCTTGAAGCTAGTGGTGAGTTTTCTGTTCTGAATGGAACGATGAGTTTGAATAAACTCAAAGAGTAAGTGTATGTTTATGTGACACTGAAACTATTTCTCCCATTCCTTCGTAATTGTAGTCAAGTGGTCCTCCATCCGCCCATCTTCAACTATCATGTTATGCATGCAATCTATACTTCCTAGCATTTTAGGAAAACCTCTTTCCTCACCGATTGCAAGTAATCTAGTAGTATCATTTTGTCGTATGTTTGGAAACGTGACACAAGAGCGGGTGGACGCGGGCCGTCTTACAGGCCTACGTCCGAGAGAGAAAGAGTGGACACAAGGGTTTATACAGGTTCGGGCGCTTAAGCAAGTGCCCTACTCCTGTCGGTGTGTTCCCCGGGGGGCGTAGGGAGGAGGCTCCTAGTCCAGGCTCCCGAGGGACACACCAGTAGTTTAGTTTTTTGTATTCAATGAGAGTCCTCTCACAAGCGTGAGTTATAGTGGGGTTTTATAGGCGCCTGGCACAGAAAGTACCATCCTACCCCTGCTACAATAACTTAACCGGGGGCATCTTGGTCATTCCGGGTGAAGGTAGTGGATCCCACATCATCGCTTCGCAGGGGCAGGCCTCTGACTCCGGGACCCCACAGGGTGTCTCCCGTAGACACTCGCGGGGTAGGAGGGTACCTTTCGTAGATGCCCTTAGCGTAGGAGGGTGCCTCCCGATAAGTGCGGAGTAGGGGGCACCTCCCGTAGACGCCCGCGGAGTAGGAGGGCACCTCCCAGGTGCCTCCCGTAGACGCACGCGGAGTTAGGAGGGCATCTCCCGTAGACATCCGCGGAGTTAGGAGGGCATCTCCCGTAGACACCCGCGGAGCAGGAGGGCACCTCCCGGGTGCCTCCCATAGGCGCCCGCGGAGTTAGGAGGGCATCTCCCGTAGACACCCGCGGAGCAGGAGGGCACCTCCCGTCGACGCCCGCGGAGTAGGAGGTATCTCCTGTAGACGCCCGCGGAGTAGGAGGGCACCTCCCGTAGACGCCCGTGGAGTAGGAGAGTGCCCTCCGCGGCAGCCCGCGGTGGTATAAGGGAGCCTCCCGAAGCATGCCCTCGAAGGCCTAAGGGAGCCTCCCGTAAGGAGCGCTCGCGAGGTTTGAGGGAGCATCCCATAGCACGTCCACAGGGGTGCATCTATGAGGTATGAGACCTCCCCTCGGGAGTTGGTAAGTTTTCCTCCAACACCAGCCCCCCTGTCCGTTGGATCCCCCTTGGGGTGTCCAAGGGGCAAAGAAGAACTGTCGAGGGCTATATGTGATGGCTGCA
The DNA here is from genome assembly GCA_036346275.1 of Otatea glauca. Classification (NCBI taxonomy): domain Eukaryota; kingdom Viridiplantae; phylum Streptophyta; class Magnoliopsida; order Poales; family Poaceae; genus Otatea; species Otatea glauca. The sequence goes on from CM070718.1 coordinate 47,478,820, forward strand.
CGCCAGGGACCACTTCTTATTTTGGTGCCTTTAATAGCATAGCTTGCTAGGAAGTAAGTCTGCACTTTGTCTCCCTTTGTTCACTAGTTCTGGTGAGTAAAGTGGCAAGGACAGTGGGGTGCTCTCCAACCCCTACATTTTTGTGTTGGCCGTTAGAGCACCACACAAACATTTGGTCGCAGGAGCGCCCGTATGCCTCAGGCTGCCCCAGATGCCTACCTTGTCTTGCAGCCCCTCACGGGAAAAACGGGCGCAAGGTCCTACGCCTGGTTGCCGCATATGGCTTCAGGAATACGCGTTGAGCTTGATGCCCTCTGGACACCAGTGTCTACTGGCCCTTGCCTGCTGCATCGCCATCTAGTCAAAAAAGCGAAGAGGCCTTTTAGGGCGTTGGGGCTGACGCCCAACGTTCATTGGCGGTAGGGGCACGCCCATTATTCCCTGGGCATTTGGGACTAGGATGGTGTCCGAGCTGGTCCTTGGGGATTTCACCAATTGCACGTGATTGCTAGCTGCGCTCGTTTTCTTTAATACCAGTTGGTCTGGAGAGTAGACAAAAAAGTGAGCTCCCTACTCTTGAACCAGCACTAGGCAGACAACGCTACGGCACAGGAGAGGGGCGCGGCCACCCGTGTGGGCGTCGCCATTGTCGGGTGGAGCTTCTGCCGTTGCCGCGCAGGGACGGGAGGACGGTTGCACGGTGGCGCGCGCGCCGCCAAACCAGTGAGCCCGGCTGCTATCACACGAGCAAAGCCATTGCCGCGGGGAAGAGCGGTGGCGAGCGAGCGACGCTGCCATCGCCGGGTGGAGCTGCCACCGTCGGCTGCGAGAACGGGGAGAGACGATCCAGCGGTCGGCGCCGCCACCGCCAAGCCAGTGAGCGCGATTCTTGTCGCCGCGGGCAAAAGCCGGTGCGCGAAAAGCGCGGTGGTCGGCGAGGCGCCGTTGTTGTCGGTGGAGATGCCGTCGTCGCTGCGAGGGCGGGAGGGCGATCCAGCGGTCAGCAGCGCCACCGCCAAGCCCAATGAGGCCAGGTGGTGTCGCAAGGGCAAAAGCCGCTGCCGCCGCGAGGAAGCGCGGTGGCGGCGACGCCGCCGTCGCCGGGTGGAGCTGCCGTCGTCTTGCGCGAGGGCGGGAGGGCGGTTACTGGTGGCGCGCGCGCGCGCCGCTGCGCGAGGGGCGGGAGGGCGATCGCGCGGTGGGCGCCGCCACCGCCAAGCCAGTGGGCCAATTTCTTGTCGCAGGGCAAAAGCCGCTGCCGTGTAGGGGAAAAGCGCGGCGGCCCGGGCAGACGCCATCGTCGCAGAGGTAAAAGGGCTACCACCTGACCGAAGGACAGCCGTGTGCCCATCTTTGGTGAAGAACAGCAGTGGTTAACCTCATTTAAGTGTTATTTGTTGTTGTGGCTTGTTTACTTCTTGACTCCATTTTTTTTAATCTTGCGAACCTACTATCTCCACCAGCTTGGTGAAGTGTTTACGCTCAGAGGTGGCAAGGTATATAAAAGGGGCTTCCCCTTCAAACTCCTAGAGAACAGGCGGGGAAGAGACAGAGCTGCAGTTGGAGCCCGCGATCGCTCCAGACAAGCAGGTGGCTAGTGATGTTCTTCCTCGCTTATGCCCTTTCTGAGTTAGCTGGTAGCTTCTTGCAACCCTTCGGTCGCGGCTGGCCAACACCAAGAACACATGCCTCAGGGCGCTAATGCCTACGCCTACCAGACTGTTCAGGGCATAGCGCAACATGGCGCGCTTGTCACCCCTAATGCCAAAACAGGGGGACCATATCGGCGCCCATCCTAGGACATGAGCCTATGCGTGGCTTATTCGGGCACCACCTTCGGTGCTCGTCTAAAGGGGAGTTAGCATTGAGAGGGCGCCAATGCACTCCTTAGCAGTTTTAACATGACCCTAACCCCTTGGTTTGGTATGGCAGGTTCTTGGGGCACGTTGCCTTCACGTTTTGAGGAAAGCCAGGAGTTGGGACCTCATGGGTAAGGGCATGGACACACCATTCGTTCAATGTCTTCTTTTGCTAGTTGCCTGCAATAGGGCACCATTAAGGGCGATTCCATTTTGCCTGTAGGTGACCGTCCTTGCGACGCCCTTACGAAGGGCAAAAGCAAGGTGGACGAGGGCGTCTCTGCAAAGGGGAAGGGAAAAAGCAAGCCCCCCCGCGGGGAGGACCACCCTGCGAGGGACGCGGACATGATGAGCTCCATCGCCTTCGCAGAATTGATGGCGATGAAGGTCTTGTCTCAGAGGAGGCGAAAGTGGGTCCCGGACCGTCGGAGCTCACCGACGGGGAGAAGCTCTCCCTCATTTGGAAGGGGAGTCGCCTTACCCCCGGGGACGTGGATTTTCCTGCGTCGGGGAGAGCCCTAACCCTCTGTCAGGGTACGTTGTGGCTCTCAAGGCTTGGGTGGACATTGGCTTTGGACTCCCGATGCATCCCTTCATTAAGAGGTATACCCAGGCGCTCGGGGTGGAGCTCTCTCACCTTAGCCCGAACCTCTTTGTTCGGCTAAGGATCTTCTTATGGCTATGTGAGACAGCCATCCCAGGGACGCCCACGGAGCCGTCCGTCGCCTTGTTTGACTACTTCTTCCGCTCCCAGCGAGGGGACTCCAGGAGAGGACCCCTGGGGTCCATCTACACCACCCCACGGCATGAGGACGAGTTCCCTGTTCACGCCTTGAAGGAGTGTTGGCCCTCAGCCACGAAGAAATGGTTTTACCTAAAGGCTGAGGACTTCGTCTACACCGGGTCTCACCCGGCCCTGACGACACGGACGTACCCCAAGATGGGTCGTCTCACCGACGATAACTGGAAACTGCGCAATGCCATCAGGGAGGTACGCGCAAAGAAGGGCGCCCATGACCTGATGGAGGAGATGACCCTCCTCAACCTCAGCAACCCTTGTTTAGCGTGCTAGGTTGGGGTTCCACGGTGGCCTTCACCCCGGCATCGGGAAGGGTAAGGACCTTGGAGTTTTCTTTGCTTTTCTTCGACACTTTATCCCTTCACATCTCATGGCTTGCCTTCTATGTACGATTCGCTCCTGGAGGCGACAGAGAGGAGGCTGAGTCGATCCTGGGAAGGTGGTGCATGTCTGAGGCACGAGGTTACGAGGATGAGAGCATCCCCATGGAGGGAAGGAACTCCGTGGCCGAGACGTTTGGCCTACGTCTCCCCCCACGGGGTGACCCCGCTGCAGACCAGGCTAAACAGAAGAGGGCCAGGGCCGTAGCCATGGAGGAGGGGGCCCTGACCTCGCTTACTAAAGCGCGCGCCAAGAGAGCCGCCGGGGTGCGCATTGGTGGCACGTCTCGGCAGGGCGCTGCCCCTCTGTCTTGCGCCTTCTCCGGGTGGAGCCGAGGCCCCGCCACCTCCTGCCCCTAGGGGCAAAGGCGCTAGGGGTCCTGAGAAGAAGAGGGCGTCCATCGGGGAGGGCACCGGCCCCCCCGATAGGCAGGCGAGCAGACGTTCACCCTCACCTTCCTCGTCCACGACATCCAGCTCTTCGGCGAGCCTACGCCGGACAGGCGGGGAGCTGCGCCGGGCGTTCAGCAGCTCGCCCGGGAGATTGAAGGGCTCCAGGGCATTGAGACCGAGGGCTCGGTCACCTCTCCGGCCAAGGCCGTGGCAGGGGAGGAAGTTGGGTATGCTTACCTTGACGACATTGAGTCTTTCTTCCGCTTTCCAGGAGGTATGTGCCCGTGATCATGACAAGTTGTCACGGAGCTTACAAGTTATCCTAACACAATTAACTTACTCCCCTTCCCTTTTGTAGACCAGGCGGAACACGAGATGCCACCTGTGGTAGAGCCCCCCACACCTGTTGTGCCCCCAGGGGCTTCGGCAGAGAATGTGGCTACCCCATGCTCACCCATGCAAGCGGGGCCTTCGCAGGGTGGTCAGGGCGGTTCTTCCAGTACCCTTCCCGAGTATGCCATACCTCATACGCTGGATGCTGACGCACACTTGATCGAGACGACTCGCCTCCTGGTGACGGAGCGGGTGCAAAGGTATACGGAAGACTTGGTGCCTGATGATCCGGGAGGTTCTTGGAGGTGCTAAAGGAGAAGTTAGCTACCACAGTGACCCTCCAGTACCAGGTATCATGGGCCTTTACTTTTCTCATGTGTTTCTGTATGCTTAGGATTCTCATGCATGGCTTGCTTTGACACTCCCTACTCTTACCCTTTGGCAGGCCACAGCGATGAGCAGTGTTCTCTTTGACCGGGTCCCGAGAATGGTCAAAGAGATGCTAGCAGCCATCCCACCGCGTCGTCCTGAGGATGATCTAGAGGCCTTCAAGCGGGCCTTGCTGCAGGCCCAAGGGGGCCAAAGGGCGGCAGAGGACAAGCTTACCAAGGCGGAGGCTGAGCTGGAGAGGTCCCGACAGCGGGTCAAGGACTTAGAGGCTGACTTGGAGAGGTCCCACGTGGTGATACGGGCTGTGGGGGCAGACCGCGACGCCAATGAACAAAGGTATGAAGCGGACCGGATGACTATGGCTATATCTCTCATGAATCTTGTCGTACTGGTCCAGGTCACTTTGAGGAGCTTGGGGCGAGTGGAGATCTCCACCTCCCTCGAGGATTGGGAGGAGGGCTAGCATCCTCTGAGGGCGCGTCGGTCTTCTTGCAAGAAGCGGCGGCGACAAGGACAAGGCCTTTGCCAAAATCGCCTTGGTCGCGGGAGTTGCGACCATCTCCGCCTCTCGATCTGCGGGCAGGAGGCCATCCTCCTGCGCCGAGTGCATGCACCCGGAGGAGGTGCGCCGGAGCGCCCGTGAAGGCAGCTCTACCTGGGGGTCTCTTGTGGGAGGCTTCGTGGATAGCCTCACAAGGGTTCCCCATGGGACCGGACCCCGGGCGACAAGAGAGGGCCCGAGCTCAGAGCATGTATGACTTCCTCTGGAGTGTGCTTGATGTATTTTGCTAAGTAGCTAGGTGACTCATGCTTAACGTACTGGAATCCTTAACTTGTAAGGTATAGCACTCCTTTAAGTGATAGATGTATCTTCACTTGTAGTATTCATGATGGTCGGCTAGGACATGCTCCCTTCATTTTGTACGAACTTATTTTGAGGTTATGATATGAACGACTCATGACTTTTGCCATGCTTTGTTTTAGAATGTGCCTGGAGGCGGTTGGTGTCGCTATAAGCAGAAGTGCACAAAGGGCTCGGGCCCACGCCGATTATGCACGCCAAAGAAGGTTTGCCGGGCCAGGCGACTTCATGGGGCATGATCGTGCCTTGGGTCCTGGAGGATCCAAAGCGCGGGCGCCCCATCGGAGGGTCATTTAGTTACTTCTCCCCAAGAGGGAGAAAGTAATTCCTGTTGTGCTATGTATGAACGGGGCGAGCCCCCGCGCCTTTAGACAGCGCAGGAGTGTTTCCCTCCTCACGCGACAGCGAGGGGGACTTGGTCCCCGCGTCGCCCTTGGGTGGCTTTAGTCTTTTGTCTTGGCCATCGGGCCGCTTAGGGTCACCGGTACATAAGGCCTTATTTAGGAGGCAGGCATCTAGCTTACGTCATAGCCCCCGTAGGAGCATCGCGAGTTGTTTTCTCAGCCTTGCTAGGAGGCTTAGGCATGTGCCCACCGGGAAGGGGATGTCTCCCAGGCAACGCTCCTTGCAATAAGAAAGGTTCCTATGGCTTCCCTCCACCCGTGGAAGGTACGGAATGGTGACCCGGGGGCCGTTTCGGCTTAGCGCTAGGGGTCCATGGAGGACTAAGCCATGCAGCACCCTATGACTTAGGCAAGACGCCTCAAGTCGTCGCCCGCTCCCTGGGTCCAGCAGGGAGAGGGCCGCCCGAGGGGGATACGGAATGTCCAGGCCGCTCGGGGCTTTTTCAGGGGTAGGCCTCGGAGGCCATGCGCCCTGGAACTCGTCCCAAGAGGGGCATGAGGTTCTAGCCTATCCCCCACAGCTACGCGAGGGGGATGAGTTCTTAAAGACCACCACCCAAGCGATAGAAGACATGCAAAACTTAACTTGATACTTCATTGATGACCTTAGGAGGGTTTACATCAATATGAGGTAAGTGCCGATACGGCTTACAAAAAATCTTAAATGTAAAACTTCGAGCTTTTCAGCATTCCACATGCTTGAGTGTCTTGTCTTCCATAGTAGAGAGGCGGTAAGCCCCTGAGCCTAAGACCGCTGAGACGCGGTAGTGTCCCTCCCACTTGGGGTGAAGCTTGCCTTGGGCTCCCGGGTCGGTGACCCTTTTTAGGACCAAGTCCCCCAGGAGGAAGGTCCTCTCGCACCCGTTTGTTGTAGAAACGAGCGACTTCTCGTTCGTACGCGGTATGCTTGACGAGTGCGCGATCACGGATCTCCTTCGCGAAATCCACTTCCACCTTGTGACTGTCTTCGTTCACCATGAAGTTGATGGGTAGGGCTTCTGAGAGCATCTCTACTCGAAGGGAGCGGTGGCGGACTTCTGCGTGGAGGACGGCTTCCACTCCGTACACCAATGAGAAGGGTGTTCGCCCCGTGGGGCGGCTAGGAGTAGTCGCATCCCCAGGGGACGAGGAGTTCCTCCGCCCATAGCAGCGCAGAGTGCTCTTTTAGTCGGCGGCGGATGCCTTGGAGGATTAGGCCATTGGCTCTTTCAACCGCCCCATTGGATTTAGGGTGAGCCACTGAAGCAAAGCAGAGAACTATCCCGATTGAATCACAAAAGTCCCTAAAGGAGGAGGCATCGAGGCGGGTTAGTTGTCCCTTGTGAGCTCCTTCGGGACTCGGCGGCACACAATGTTCTTCGGAAGAATTTTTGCACCACGGGATGTGATTGTTAGCAAAGGCTCCCTTCCACCCACTTGGTGCGATAGTCCACCGCCACCACGCATGCTTATAGCCCCCCTTGGCGGCGAGAATGGCTCGAACAAGTCCATGCCCCACGGAAAAAGGCCAAGTGATCGAATGCAGTGCGGAGGTGGTGAGGAGTGGTGGTGATGCCATCCTTTGGCAACCTTCTCATGCCTTGAGGGTTTCCATGGCGTCTTGTACCATTGTAGGCCAATAGAAGCCCTGCCTTAGTGCCTTCATCGCAGTTGCTCTGGGTGCAAGGTGTGAGCCACAGAGACCTTCATGCACCTCCCTCAGAGTGAGATCCCCTCTTCTTTTGGGAGACACTTGAGTAGTGCGGAAGCCCCTTTTTTGTAAAGTATCGTTCCATCCCCAAGAAGTATCGTTCCATTCTACGCACTTCATCGAGGTAGCTGGCCATCTTGGGGTCAAGGCATTGGTAGGACTTGTCCATCTGATTGACAACCAGCTGGGAGTCTCCCAAGATAAGAAGGCGTCAGACCCCCATAACCTTTGCAAGCGAAGCCCCAAAAGGAGAGCCTCGTACTCCGCCATGTTGTTGGTGGGATTGAAAGAGAGGCGCGCGGCGTATTCCAGTGCCTTCCCCTCAGGGCTTACGAGAACAACTCCGGCCCCTCCACTATTTAGGCGTTTGGAGCCATCGAAGTAGAGGGTCCAGTGGGGGTCGGGCGAAGTGGTGCTCTCTGCTACTTCATCTGGGACTCGGGGGTTGGTCCATTCCGCCACAAAGCTGCGAGGACTTGGGACTTGATGGCGGTCCTTCCAACCAGTTTGAGGGAGAAAGGCGCCAGCTCGGTCGCCCACTTGGCTATTCTCCCAGTTGCCTCTTTGTTGCCCATTACTTCGGCTAGCGAATAGCCGGTTGGGACCATGATGGAGTGCCCGAGGAAGTAGTGTCGAAGCTTCCGCGACGCCATGAGTAGTGCGTAGCATATCTTCTCCACTTTCGTGTACCTTGCCTTTGCGCCTGTGAAGGCCTCGCTGACGTAGTACACGGGTCGCTAGACCCCGTCTCTCTCCACGATCGGGATCTGCACTCACGGCGGCGGGGTCGTGCAAGTCTGATAGGAGAGGTTCCCGGTGGGGCTTGTCGGGGAGTGGGGCTTAGTCAAGTATGACTTGAGGTCCTCAAAGGCCTTTTGAGCCTCTGGGGTCCAACGGAAGCCTTCTAGTCCGCGTAATATTTTGAAGAAAGGTAGCCCTTTCTCAGCCGACCGCGACATGAAACGCCCAAGAGTTGCTACGCGACCCGTAAGGCGTTGGACCTCCTTAATGGATCGTGGCGGCTCCATCTCGAGATGGCCGGATCTTCTGCAGGTTGGCTTCAATCCCCGATGAGAGCGAGAAGCCCAGGAGCTTGCCTCCTTTGACCCAGCGCATTTTGGGGTTTAGCAGGGCCGAACTTGCGGAGGTTTTGAAGGTTTCGCGGAGATCTTCGGATGTGTTGAGGCCATGGGGCTTTTCACGGCGGCGTCATCGACGTATACCTCAACGTTTCGACCTAGCTGGTCCTTCAGAACGAGGCATACAAGGCGTTGGAAAGTGACCCCTGCATTCTTCAACCCAAAAGGCATGCGTAGGTAGCAGTAAGTGCCCATCGGGGTGATGAAGCTCGTCTTCTCCTCATCTTCCACAGCCATCTAGACTTGGTGATATCCCGAGTACGCATCCAGGAAGCTCATTAACTCACACCCGGAGGTGGAGTCAACTAACTGATCGATACGCGGGAGAGGTAGCCGTCCTTTGTGCATGCTTTGTTAAGGTCAATAAAGTCAACGCAAATGCGCCACTTACCGTTGGACTTCTTGACCAAGACGGGATTGGCAAGCCACTCAGGGTGCCAAACCTCCTAGATGAGGCCAACACTTAAGAGCTTTTCAATTTCCTCCTTGGTGGCTTGACATCGCTCGAGAGAGAGCTTGCGGAGCTTTCGCCTCACCGGAGGGCGCTCAGGCCTCACTGCGAGGTGGTGCTGAATCACCTCGAGGGGGACGCCTTTCATGTCCGACGGGACCCAAGCGAAGACGTCTGTGCTGGTCCTTAGGAACTTGAGGAGCTCCTCTTCCACCCTTTACGGGAGCCAGCTCAGGCCGGACTGAAGCGTTCGTCGCCGGGCCAAAAGCCTTATCACCTTTGGCTCCCCTTGAGCGAGGCTTGAGGGGTAGTTTTCGCGAGAGACTTGTCTTTGGCAATCTCCATCAGGGGTGATAGGGACGTGACCCCTTTCGAGCCCCCCACTTCGAGCATGTGGACTTCATTGGAGTCGGTGGCCGCCCTATGATAGAGACGACGGGCCAAGTCTTGATCGCCCCTTACGGAGATGGCTCCGTGAGGCCCCGGTATCTTGAGGCATAGGTAGTTTTGGTGGATTGCTGCACTGAAACGGTTGAGTGTTACCCATCCCATGATGGCATTGAATGGCGACTCGACGTCAACGACGTCAAATCTAACTGCTTCCGTGCGATGGTTCTCCGGTGAACCAAATGTCATGAGGAGCTCAATCCTTCCCAGAGGTTGGATAGATTTGCCTGAGACAAAGCCCGTGAGAGGGCTGTCGGACGGGAGCAAGATGCCCTGGTGGTAGCCCCCCCGCGATTCCCATAGTTCCTTGAGTGTGCGAAGATCTGATATGTCCATGGAGCTGCCCCATCAGCAGTATGTGGGAGACTTCACAGTTGGATATGGTGGTGGTTACCAAAAGGGCGTCGTCATGGGGGAACCTTAGGCCTCTCGAGTCCTCCTCGGTGAAGCTTAGCGGGATGTTCGCCCATTTGGGAGGAGCACTTCGAAGGTTCACCCCACCACATAGACTTCTCGCACGTACTCCTTCCTTTGGCGCTTGGACTCATGCCCATAGGCTGAGCCCCCCAGTATGACATTCACCTATTTATGTGGCACTTGGAAGGGGAGCTCTTGTTCAGCATTTTGCGGAGGTTCCGCTGGGAGGGGCCCACCAGGAGGTAGTGCAGGTACTGGGTGAATTGCTTGGAGAGGCATGGCCTCCGCGGCCACAGGGTGAGGCGGAGACCCCCGGCGTGGCTCTGGACCACGCTTGAGGATCCTGGCCACTTCGGCGGCGTATTGGCGGCACTCACTTGTGTCGTGCCCGTTCATTTTGTGATACGCACACCAGTGGCCATCACCTTGATCTTGGTTACCCCTTTTTTCCCGGGGACCTTCGTCGCGAGCCCGAGGAGCCTTAGGCTTTGGACCCTTTTTTGGTAATTTGGAAGCACCGTTCCCCTGGGGTGGCGCGTCGGTCATAGCGAGAACTTTGGAGTCGTGACCTCCGCTGGAGCGGTCCCTCCGATCCGTGTTGTTCTTCTCGGAGGATCCCTTCAGCCTTCTCCCGGGGGAATCTCCCCCGGGTTGCTGGAGGAGCCCCCATTTTACCAAGTCGTCCTCCTCCCCACGGGCATATTTCTCAACAACCTCGAAGAGCTGTTGAGTGGTTTTAGGGGGATCCCTTCCCAGCGCCCAGTTCAGCTCGCCGGGGAGAAGTCCTTCCTTACACGCGTTAATGACCGTGGAGTCTATGGCGTCCGACATCTGGCTTCGCACTCGGGAGAAACGCTTGAGGAAGTCTCGCGTGGACTCATCCTTTTGTTGCTTGACCATGAAGAGCTTATTGCGAAGCACGGGGCGCTTGTAACTCCCCTGAAAGTTCGCACTGAACTCTTCACGTAGTTGGGCCTAAGAGCGGATTGAGCCCCTCTTCTGGTTGAAGAACCAAGACCGAGCGGTTCCTGAGAGGAAGAGCGGGAGGCAGTTGCACATCTCCGTCTCCCTGTCTCCTCCCGCTCGGATAGCTGTAGCATAGACCCCCATGAACTGGTTGGGATCGGAATCCCCATCGTATGGTGCGATGTTTGGTTGGCGGAACTTGGGCTGGAAGGGGGGTCTTTGAGATACCTCGAGCGAGAGGGTTCCCGGTCCTGGGGCCACCTCCATCTTCAGGCCCGCGGGAGAGAGGCGACCTCGAGCAGCGGCGGCGTATGTGAGAGACCTTAGAACTGGAGGAACTGGAAGCTCGGGTGCGGCGACGGCACCTGCGCTTGGGAGAGTCGGAGTGCTCCTGCCGATGCGTAGATCTAGGAGCCCGCGAGACCCCGGACTCAGCCTCCCCTCCCCGGCGGTGGTCGCGACAGCCGGGAGGCAAGTGCCCGCCACAGGTGGTGAGCGAAAACTCCTCCCTTCCACTTGACTTAGTTGGGCTAGACGATGATCACTTGAGCCTCGTGAATGCCCAGGGACGACCGCGACTTGATTCCCCTGCTCCCCAGGTAGCCTCCTCAGAGGAACGGGTGCCTTCGGCCTCAGAGGTTCCCCCTCAGCACCGGGCCACGTCACTCCTCGAGGGTGCGAGTCAGCTCCAGCTGGAGGGAGTCGATCCACCATCTCGGGCGGTGTATGCGCCGGGAGGAGCTGCGAGGAGGTCGGGGCCTTCATCGGACAAGGTGCAAACCCGGGCCTCGGGAGTTGCTGTGAGGGTACGAATTGCGACGGCAAGGTAGGCGCTCCTCCAAAACCTGAGCTTGGTGCGCGTAGTGGCCAGAACGGAGCCCCGCTAGTGACCACCGCATGAGTAAGGGGAGGGGGGTTGTAGAGATTACCTCCCTGTTCACTCCCGGGGGCGAAGGCTGGACCCCCACACGCCCTTGGATCGATGGCGACTTGGACCGAGGGTGGTGGTAGGAGCGACGAGAGGTGTGGTAGAACCCCCTGGGGACGATAGGAGGCCATCATGTAATCTACGGTCTGCCTCGTAGCAGCCTCCACCAGAGCCCGCCATCGGGACAAGTCCAACGCCTCAGGGGTGAGGGCTGTCTCCAGGGATCCCAACCCTGTGGCGACGGCGATGTCTTGAGACTATTGCCCTTGGCCCGAGGTAGCCAGAGTGAGGGGGGAGGAAGTGTTCTCGGGTCCCGGGGCTTGAAGGACATTGTCTACCCCGGGGTGGACGGCTCCAATCTCCGAGGGAGGCGCTCGCCTAGAGACCCGGCGAGGAGGAGGATCGTCGACTTGCTCCTTGCGCTTCGGGGCTTAAGGAGGCTTAGTGTGCTTCTTGGTAGGAGCCATAGCCTTTGAAGTTAGCTACGGGGTGTCCCCACGGACGGCGCCAAATGTCGTATGTTTGGAAATGTGACACAAGAGGGGGTGGACGCGGGCCGTCTTACGGGCCTACGTCCGAGAGAGAAAGAGTGGACACAAGGGTTTATACAAGTTCGGGCGCTTAAGCAAGCGCCCTACTCCTGTCGGTGTGTTCCCCGGGGGGCGTAGGGAGGAGGCTCCTGGTCCAGGCTCCCGAGGGACACACCAGTAGTTTAGTTTTTTGTATTCAATGAGAGTCCTCCCACAAGCGTGGGTTAAAGTGGGGTTTTATAGGCGCCCAGCCTGTTACAGAAAGTACCATCCTACCCCTGCTACGATAACTCAACCGGGGGCATCTTGGTCATTCTCGGGTGAAGGTAGTGGATCCCACATCATCGTTTCGCAGGGGCAGGCCTCTGACCGGGACCCCACAGGTTGTCTCCCGTAGACGCCCGCGGGGTAGGAGGGTACCTTTCGTAGATGCCCTTAGCGTAGGAGGGTGCCTCCCGATACGTGCGGAGTAGGGGGGCACCTCCCATAGACGCCCGCGGAGTAGGAGGGCACCTCCCAGGTGCCTTCCGTAGACGCACGCGGAGTTAGGAGGGCATCTCCCGTAGACATCCGCGGAGTTAGGAGGGCATCTCCCGTAGACACCCGCGGAGCAGGAGGGCACCTCCCGTCGACGCCCGCGGAGTAGGAGGGCACCTCTCTGGTGCCTCCCATAGGCGCCCGCGGAGTTAGGAGGGCATCTCCCGTAGACAGCCGCGGAGCAGGAGGGCACCTCTCGTCGACGCCCGCGGAGTAGGAGGTATCTCCCGTAGACGCCCGCGGAGTAGGAGGGCACCTCCCGTAGATGCCCATGGAGTAGGATAGTGCCCTCCACGGCAGTCCGCGGTGGTATAAGGGAGCCTCCCGTAAGGAGCGCTCGCGGGGGTTTGAGGGAGCATCCCATAGCACGTCTACGGGGGTGCATTTATGAGGTATGAGACCTCCCCTCCGGGAGTTGGTAAGTTTTCCTCCATCACATTCCCATTTGGAGATCTCAAATACTCATCTCCAAAGAAGACAATAATAGCTCGGACAAACCTTTTAAGACTCTCTATGGTAGTACTTTCTGCAATTCGTAGACAATCATCAATAGCATCTGCTGGTACTCTATAAGCTATCATCCGGAATGCTGCAGTTACCTTTTGTAAAAAGATAACCCAAGAATTCCAGCACAATTCCTTTTTTGAACAAAATAATCATCATGGGCTTCTATAGCATGCAATATGCGAAGAAATAGATAACGACTCATTCTAAACCTGCGCCGAAAAGAAGAATGAGCCATAGACAAGATGATCAACCAAAAATACAAAGAAATAAAATATTTCTCATCATAAACCTGCGGCGAAAGAAGGTTGGGCCGTAGACCGGACGATTAGCAAAATAGTCTCGGTATAGCCTGGCATGCCCTTCCTCTCTATTGCGATTTATGTATTGATGGCCAAAAATAGAACCCCAATGACGTCGAGCATTCACACACTCATCTTGCTCCTGTGCTAGGCATGTACTATAAGAAAAGATTCATCGTCGTCATCCGACGATGAGTCCTCTGAGAGGAAATGCTAAACTAAGTTCTAACGACTCATTGACATATGCTAGATAGTGAACATTTAGAAATAGGCAAGATTTGGAAGTGCAAATGGTTATGTATATATAGCCTAAAAATATAGCCATTACGATATAGCCGTTACAATATAGCTGTTATGCTGGCCGTTACAATAAATTTCAAATTTTAGATTCCAGCAATTAAAAATAGCCGGTCAAAATTTTCTCGGTAAAATATAAACGTGGCTCGTATGGTGGTTATGAAATATCATTATAATATAGTTGGGAGAAAATAGAGAGTGGGATTTGAGGAATGCTGTTGGAGAGGGAAGAGATATAAGGAAAGAATCTTTTAGAAAATTATGTATATAAGGATATAGGGATTCAGATTTAAAAAATGTTGTTGTAGATAGCCTTAGGGAATTTGAATGATGCAAATACTTCTTGAATCTTTTGCTCGTAAAATACCCGCATCAATCGCGTTAACCAACATAACCTAAAACACCAAATCTGCGTAGCACAACGACGAACCGGTGGAGCAGCTCGTAAACGACCTGCATGTGATACCACGAGGGGTCAAAGAACAGCTCACCCTCATCGGCCTCTACCGCCCCCACGGCACCCGACCGGACCTTGCGCGGAAAGACCCTGAAGAGGTTGATGGCGAACAAGCGCACGCAGGCCGAGACCATCGCCTCCGTGAGAGCGACTCAGATCCGGAGGTGAGGCGCCGAGGCTGCTACGGATGGGATCTCCTGGCGAGACGGACACGAGCCGCCCAGGCGTCGGCGCGTTCGATGCCGAGGCCGCGTCGGTGTTGGCCGAGATCGCTGCCACTGCCATGTGCCGGTGCGAGATTTGGTGCAGCGGTGAGAATCTGGCTTGGGGCGAAGGATACACAAAAAATAGGGAAATATTGGTTTGCTGGGAATCGAAGCCAAGACCTTAGCACACGGGCGAGGCATCTTACCGCCGCGTCGCCGCCCGGACGGTTTCGCCGAACAACAGCATTAAATTATATAAGTTGTACCAACAATTTAGTCACGTAGTCGACGTGACTGACGCCCGAGCCAGCCGTACACATGGCAGAGCGCGCGACGCGGCGTGAGGAAACGCGGCCACGTCTCCCTGAAAACTACGTGGCACGCGGAGGAGCCCGGAATCCTTTCCTGTCTTATGCTTACGCCTTGTACATGTCGTTCGTACTTACGGTCCAAGTTTACCGGCTATATTACTTCTTGGCACATAGAACAAAAAAATATTAAAAAAAAGACTAGATTATCTTTAATTATTGTCATTAAATATTATATTCAATGTATATAGGGAATATGAAGTAAAAATGAATATTTATTAGAGGTATAAAGGAAACATCATACTGATTTTATATTGTAATATAAAATATACCGTATATTTATAGACTACTATTAAAGAAATACGACTGTCTATACTTAACCGACTGAGTACCGTCCGAGATTAGAGGTGGGTATTTGGGCCGGGCTCTTTTGGGCTGGCCCGAAGCACGACGTCACGGCCGACCGCGAAGCCCGACCGGCCGCGAAGTGGGCGTGCGGGCGGCCGCGACACTATAACCACGGGCCATGCCGGGCTCGAGAATCGGAACACGATAGGCGACACGACGCGATGCGACAACTGTAGAATGGTGTCGCAGGGCCCGATGATTTAAGGCATGAGGAAGAAGTCTAGCATGAATATCACTGACTCACAGAGCATAACCGGTATGGATGCACCTAGTAGTATGAACATCACCCCTATCACCGACACCTGAGAGAGGCGGACAAAACGGAAGAGAGAGCTCTCTCGGCTCTCTCTCTCGCCGATCTCTCAATCTCTCTCGTTTGTCTCGCTCACTTTCTTTCTGCCCATTGCCTCCTCTCTACGCCGTGTTGAGTACATCCCCATCGCTCTATGTAATTGTTCAAGAATAAATAAATTTTAATTCTTTTTCTCGTAATATTTGCATTCACTACCTCAATTCTATGCGTCTCCGGTTCCTTTTCTCTCGTTGCAATAGTGCAAATGGGT
Source organism: Otatea glauca (assembly GCA_036346275.1). Classification (NCBI taxonomy): domain Eukaryota; kingdom Viridiplantae; phylum Streptophyta; class Magnoliopsida; order Poales; family Poaceae; genus Otatea; species Otatea glauca. The sequence goes on from CM070718.1 coordinate 47,494,390, forward strand.
CGGGCCTGGACCGGCACGGCATGAAGCAGGCACGAAGCGCAAATGGGCGTGCACGACTCGCCAAGAAGGCGAGCGGGCCGTCGCGGCAACGGCGACGGCGGGCCGACGCACAACCCGTCGCGACGCGGCGCGGTTTAGGCACAAAGCACGATGGGCCCCGTCTTTGGCCGGCCCGACACGCGACGACGCCCACCTCTATCCGAGATTGCCGGCATGATCCTCAAGCGCCATCAGCCGGAACTCCGAGCCTCAGCGTTGCAAAGCCTGCTTTATCAGGAGCAGGCAAATGCTAAGAAGCGGAGAGGTCAACGAGATTGAAGTTGAAGACTAGTTAAAAACCGCGCGTTACCGCGGACGGTTTAGAGAGAGAATATATTAAAAAAATAAAACTGAAAATATTTTTCAAAAATTTTATGGTTGCTTAGGCATCCTCTCAGGACTCTTCTCACAAGTTTTCAAAATTTATAAATTTAGTAGCTCAATTAAATCAGTAAAATTGCTTTGAATGTATTAGCACCATCATTAATTTTTTTAAAAATCGCAAAAGTTCGATCATACTATGATCTTTTTGTGGTAGCTTAGGCATGCTCTCAGGACCCTTCTTATAAATTCTAAAAAAATTGCAAATTTAGTAGCACAATTAAATTAGTAAAGTTGCTTTAAATGTATTAGCACCATCGTCAATTTTTTTAAAAATCGCAAAAGTTCGATCATGCTCTGACCTTTTTATGGTAGAGGCATGCTCTCGGGAACCTTGTCACAAATTCTAAAAATTTACAAATTTGGTAGCTTAATTAAATCAATGAAGTTGCTTTAAATGCATTAGTAGCATCATCGTAATTTCTAAAAATCGCAAAAGTTTGATCATGATCTGAAAATTTTACGGTAGCATAGGCATGCTCTTAGGACCCTCTTCAAATATTTTAAAGAATTTGCAAATTTAGTAGCTCAATCAAATCAGTGGAGTTGATTTAAATGTAGTACTAGTCTTGTCAGATTTTCTAAAAATCACACGAGTTTGATCATGATCCGAAGTTTTTATATTTGGTTAGGTATGCTATGAGGAACCTTTAAAAAATGTTTCAAAAATTTACAAAGCAGCCCAATTAAATCAGGAAGTTGATGAAAAAAATAGGGCAAAAATTGCTATCGACCGGATTTGAACACGAAACCTCTCGGACGCACAGCTAAGTCTCTGCCAACTGTGCGGAGAGGCCAACGAGATTGATGTTGAAATGGAAGCGAATATTGAGACATGGGCTAGGTCTCCTAGACATCAGATCACGAGGACGAGCTTGCTGAATGCATCACGATTCGCGAAAGGTAGGGGGCAAAGAAAGGAGAAATGGAGACTGATGAAAACATGTCAAAAGTATGTGATGTTCAGTTGCTCACGAATATTGATGGATGTGGACTTTTTAAAAATAAATCTTGATAAAATTTGCGAAATGTGATATATATATATATATGTATATATATATATATGTATATATATATATATATATATATATATATATATATATATATGTATATATATATATATATATATATCACATTTCGCAAATTTTATCAAGATTTATTTTTAAAAAGTACACATCCATCAATATTCGTGATTAAAATATGAAAATTAATTTTAGTTGTCAGACGTTAAAATAATGAAACTTTTAATTTTTTAAGTTTGTAGATTGTGAACTGTATTGGAGGCCGCCATCCTAATTAAAGAAAACGCATAGAGATTGTGGAATTTTTAAAAAATAATGCATTTTATGAAACTAATTGCGATATTAATACGCGAGTTTTTTTTCCAAAAATAATACTCCGTAGCCAAACCGCATGACGACGACGCTATAATCGCCAAGTGGTACGGCGATAAAGTGGTAATCGTCGCACGGTTCGGCGACGTGTTGGCTACTCGACCCATTGGAAGGCTAAGGCTGCTAAAAAGACTAGCCCGCTGCCCTGACTTTTATTTTGTTGTACGAAGAGGCGAAAGCCTCGAGTCTTTCAATCACCTCCTCATAAGAATATGATGGGAACGTTTCGGGGGCTGTCTCGGCCAGCCGTTGGGCGACAACAGGTACGTAGCAACGTTTGGGCAATTTTCGCCGAACGGCGTGGCGACAACGGTTGGTCGCCGAACGGTGTGGCCTCAAATGGCAACTTCGCCGAGCGGTGTGGCGACAACATTATGTCGCCAAATGGTGTGGCGACAACGCGTCGCTCGGCCAGCCAAGAAAACGAGTCAGCGTCGGGCGCGAGGGGAAAAAAGAGAGAGCGCGAGGGGGAGTGAGGCGCCGGCGAGCAGAGAGGGAGGGAGCCCGCACGCGCGCGAGAGAGAGAGAGGGCAGCTGGGAGAGAGAGGGAGGGAGGTAGGCGCCAGGAGCTCAAGAGAGAGGCGTCCGGGAGCTCGGGAGAGAGAGGGCAAGGAGAAAGAGGAAGAAAAGAAACTAAAAGGTAAAATCGAAATTTTGTGTTTTGTTTAGTTGCGTAGAAAAATATTGTAAGTTAATGTTGTATGAAAATATTAGGGTTGGTATTAGATTTAATTTAATCGGTTCTTCTTTTGTAGATTCGCGATATTAGATTTGAACTCTAATATTGTAGTATTTGTAGTGCGATAGTTAATTAGCGTTTTCAATTGAAATTATTGATATTACATTTTTTTAGTTGCATAGAAAAATATTGAAGGTTAATGTTGTATGAAAATATTAGGGTTGATATTAGATTTAATTTAATCGGGTCTTCTTTTGTAGATTCACGATATTAGATATGAACTCTAATATTGTAGTATTTGTATACGATAGTTAATTAGCGTTTCAATTTAAATTATTGATATTACATTTTTTTAGTTGCGTAGAAAAATATTATAGGTTAATGTTGTATGAAAATATTAGGGTTGATATTAGATTTAATTTAATCGGTTCTTCTTTTGTAGATTCGCGATATTAGATATGAACTCTAATATTGTAGTATTTGTAGTGCGATAGTTAATTAGCGTTGTTCAATTTAAATTATTGATATTACATTTTTTTAGTTGCGTAGAAAAATATTGTAGGTTAATGTTGTATGAAAATATTAGGGTTGATATTAGATTCAATTTAATCCGTTCTTCTTTTGTAGATTCGCGATATTAGATATGAACTATAATATTGTAGTATTTGTAGTGCGATAGTTAATTGGCGTTTTCAATTTAAATTATTGATATTACATTTTAGTGGTCATCTAAAAATTTATTTTGTCTATATCGTCGCAGTAATGTCAGATCCAGTTAAATTTAGAGTATATTATGGCGATGATGAAATAAAAAGTACGTAGAATGGTGTTGATTTAAGCAACTTTTCGGTGACCATGGTTGAGCACTCCTTCCCCGAGAGTGTTAGCATTCGTGATATGAAACTTTGGTTGACCCAATATTTTTCTTTGGATCCAAGTGTTTACTCTATTACCATCCAAGTTTTATTCACGCGAAGCAATGGTGACCCGGCTATTTGGGAGTTGAAGAAAGTAGATCGGACATACTTGTGGCAGAAATAGTTAAAGTGGTGCAAGGGATCTCGTCTTGACTGTGTGATGCTAGTGCAGGCTTGCCCTGTAGAAGAGGTGAATATTAGTGGTATAGGCGAGAGCAGTACATCGGCTAGAGCTGAACAAGTTTAGGAAGTGGTGCCGATTGAGATAGAAGCGGGGGATGATAAAAGGATGCAGCAAACGCAGAAGGTCGGGCCTATATAGGGGAGGAGATCGAGCAACTTGTAGATAATTTGGAGTTGGTGGACCGGATGGCGGCGAAAGATGAAACTGAAATGTTGGAATGTGAAGATGGCATCGGCGAAGATGAGGAAGAGGAGGATGATGGTGATGATGCTGAAATGCATGATAGTACAGGGGAAGCGAATATACCCATCCCTGACGAATGGAACAAGCAAAATAATTCTAGTATGAGAGTTTCATGGGGCCATGAGTCACGTTGGGAGTATGGTACCAATGCAATTCGGCTGAATCAAATATTTCCGAACAATTTTGAATTGAAATTGGCAGTGAGGCTTTGGGCATTATCGCAGCAGAGAGAGTTCCGGATTGTCTTGTCCAGGCCAGATAAGTACACAGTGAAGTGCAGAACAGATGGATGTGAATTTCGAGTTCATGCATGCAAGCCGAAATACGAGACGTATTAGATTGCATCACGAGTAGAGGAGCACACATGTAGATTAGAAAATGTTCTGGTGAAACACCGCAACCTGAATGCAGCTGTAATTCCTAGCGTAATGTTCAATGGAATCATTGAGAAACAGGACATTGAGTGTTCCTATATTCAGAAAGCAATCTTAAGAACATTTAAGTACCAGATAAGTTACTCGATGGCCTGGCGTGCGAAGCAAAAAGCATTAGAGAAGAGGTTTGGTACATACGAGGCTTCATATTGCAACCTACCTCGTGTGCTTGATGTCTTGAAACAAACAAACCCTGGCACATACACTGCTTTCGACGAAAGTGTAGCAGATGGCACGGATCGCACATTTAAAAATGCGTTTTCATTGGATCCTTGCATTGCGTCATTCAGGTACTGCCGTCCATTGCTTTGTGTTGATGGTACATTTCTGACTGAAAAATAAAAGGGACAGATTCTAACGGCCATTGTAGTTGATGTGAACAACCACATACTTCCATTGGCCTTTGCTTTTGTTGAGGATGAGAACCGGGATAGCTGGCTGTGATTTTTTAGACATTTGAATTTCGGGTTAGTTGGTAATCGACCAGCGTGTGCATCATTCATGATCACCACAAAGGTATTCTTTCTGCAATTAAGACTCTACAGGAGGACCCTGATGAGCCATTCCCATGGCGTGACTTGCAGAGCAGGTGGTGCATGAGGCATTTGGGAGCAAATTTCTTCAGGCAGTTCAGGAGTAAGAAATTGATGAACCTCTTTAAGAGGTTGTGCAAGCAGAATCAGGCATGTAAGTTCAATGTGCTATTCGCTGAGTTGGACTAGCACACTAGTGCACATGTGGAAGAGATGAAGAAGCAACCACCTGCGCCGAATGATTGCCCACCCAAAAGGCTAGCACCACTCGGAGAGCTCGATCCTCCAAATACGAGGAGACGAACGTCAAGGAACATAAAGTGTTTCTCGCACTGGATAGAGGCGGAGCCTTTGGAGAAGTGGGCACTGCTCCATGACACCGGTGGCGCCAGGTTAGTATAGTAATTTATGATATTTACGATGGTTTAACAAATTGGCTTGGTAGACTAACCGATATGTGTTGATCAGATTTGGTGTCATGACAACGAATATAGCCGATGTTTACAATTGGGTCATAAGAAGGCTCCGTCCGCTACCACTTGTGGCCATCCTGGAAGGCATGTTGCACGGCATAGTTGCCTATTTTCAGAAAAGGCATGCAGAGGCTGTTCTTCATGCCACGACAATGCAAACACCGTATTGTTGCCAAATGATGGCCTACATGGAGGAACGAAGTATTAAAGCTCAGCAACATGTAGTGTGTAGCTTCGGAATTACTGAGTACCGCTTTGATGTGACTCTTCGGTGCAAAGGGGGATTGGGAACCAACACAGCTATTATTACACATGAGGTAAATCTAGGTCAAGGGGCCAGTGGATGGTGCGAATGCACCTGCAACAAGCCAAGACTTCTTCACATCCCTTGCTCATATGTGATAGCTGCTTGTGGGCAGATTGGGATGAATACGTCTCAATACGTCTCCCCTTTCTACTTGAAGGATTATGTTGTCCATACCTGGTCTGGTGAGTTCCGTGGTTTCCGTACACATGGTGATTTCACTGTGATTAACAGAGATGAGCGCATCTGTCTACCGGATCCAACCTTACGGAGGTGTGTCGAAGGCCAGTCTGGTTGATAGTTGTAGCAGACAATTTCCGTGGACACCTGATATGAGCAGCATAGCTCTTACTTGCACGTTGCAGGTTACGCGTGGTGGGAAGGACGATCCATTCAAGGAGGAGAACCTAAGTAAAGCGGTGTCCAAATTGCAAGAGTGGCGCCCGACATTGTGGAGGCAAGCCTTGACAACCTCTGGTCTGAACCTCGTGACCACCAACGACCTGAAGGTGCACTTGCAATGGTGGCGTCAAGGATATGTCAGGGTGTGTGAACTAGCCGACCACCCTTCTGCTGCATGTTTCTCTAGAAGAAATTACAGGGTACTGATGCTACCCGATCAGTATGCAGAGCATATTCAAGTTAGTTATTTCAAATTTGGTCACCTTACTAATCTTTTTAGGATTATACATAAGTTCACTATTTCGTACGTTCGTCTTGTGTGTTAGTCGTTCCCAGAGGATGAAGAGTTGCTGAACAAAGATATCTCAGAATTCTTAGCGATGTATAAGCTCTTCGGCGGTGGTGTGATGCTTGGTTGGCGCAGAAGACGCAGAAGCGGGTCTAACTGGATGGGTAGAGATCGACACAATACTGTTGTATCGGCAAGTTCAAGGGGACGTTCAACTACCACCGGAGGTGGGCTTGCTCCAAACTATGCAAATGATGATGACGACGCTGATGACAATTTTGTATCACCTCCACCTCGACGTTCAAGCATGTCGGGACCCGAATTTGCAAATTCGGACCCTCTGTGTATACCGCACTAGTCCAGGATCACGCTAGTGCACACAGGCTCAACATAGATGCTATCATAGTCATACAATGAATATAACATAACTTTAATAATTAATAGTAACTGTTGTCTTACATGATTATTGCCACACAGGGCTTATAAAAGAAATAGCAAATAGCGCGAAGGAAAAAAATAAGCGTAGCAGCTCCCAGTTCACCATGAGTAACCGATGAGGCTCGGACCTAAGCATTCGCATCCATATAATCCTCCTCCATAAAGGCGTAGATTCTTTCTCTTTTGAAGTTGTTGTTGTCGGGGTGAGTACATAAAGCACTCAACAAATTGTGCACAACAATGCAAGTCTAATATTCTATATGCTTGGCTTAATCCAAAGGAATGGCTAATAAGGATATTTTGCAATAAAGCAACATTTAACAAGGATCTGATAAATAGATTGGAAAGCGATAAAACAAATCAATAATTAATAAATTCAGCATTTCAGAAGTAACCAAGTTTCTCAATCCTAAATCGTTTTCACTTTCCATAGCACCTTGCCATCCCAACAAGTTTTTGTTTAACAAAGTCGACCCTTAACTGTAACTCCCGAGCATTGCCCAATACCGTGAGCACGGCTATTCGAATAGATTGTACACTCTGCAGAGGTTATGCACTTTACCCACACGATACAACCAAACACCACCAAGGCGAGTGATCGTAACAAAGCCTTTACAATGCTACACCTAGACCCAGTACTGCTCGCTAAGGTTTCAACACTGAAGGGTTAAACCACCACAACAGGGCCCCCCTCTTGCGCCATGTGAGTTAAACCGTAACCCGGGACTCACTATTCACCACGACAGTACCGAAATTTAGGTTTCACAAATTATTCAGCTAGGCTGTCCCATTCCAGACATGTGGTTGCAAGAAGGACTCAGGTCAAAGGCTTGCAAGGTTAAGTCCTTAAGGTGATTAAGGCAAGACTTGCACATACCCACGCCAACCCCGCCCACCTTGGCACTGCTTGCCCCTTGCCACTTGCCCCAATCTAAAATCATTACCACCCAGTTGATTACCAAGCACCACATGCCATCAACATTTCAATCTAGATGTGTGACCTCCTCGCCACGACAACTTGATATCACTATGTGACGACACATGACACACCAATTCATAAACATTGTTCCCTATTCCATTAGTCAAGATTAAGTATCAACATTCGGACACATGTGATGACGTGGCATGGCTAAGCAATCTATGACGGTCTAACTAGCCGGGTTGATTATCAATATTAACCAACTATAATTCCACATCCTAGGGTGACAAATAGATCATGGCATAAAATTGACAAGGTATGATTTAATTCAAATAGGCATATTATCTAATTCCCAGATTAATTGAAATCATTTATACACATAAAATATCATGCATAAAGTTTAAGAGACAAAATAGCAATTTGGCGAAAATTAGGTGCAACATGATCAAAGCACAACTTGCCTTGGGTAGGTGCTGGTCTTGCTCGAGCTTGGGTCTTGAAGCGATGAATCTTCCTCCGGATCACCGGCGGTTCAACGTCACGCTAAAGCGATGTCAAAATAGCAAATAAACACCAAAACAGAGAGCAACCAAACTCCAAAAATAAAATAAAATTCACCAATAAATAGATCTTGATTTTACAAATTTTTAGAATTTGAATCACTCAAATCCGAGTTAAAATGCAAAACATATAGCCTTTTGAAGTTTGAATAAATCTGAAAATACAGAAATTAAAAACCGATTTTTCGAATTATTTTTCTCTTTGGAAATTACCGATTAATGCATAAGCGACACGTGGACCAATCGAGAGCGGACCGTGGCCTCGGCGCATGGACTTAGTCCACGAAACACGCGTCCACCGTGGACTCGAGATCTTGTGCTATGCGGTGATATCGACGAGCGTCATCGCGATCGTGGGCCAATCAAAGTGCGCCACGTCGCTCGGTCTATGGACCAAGTCCACGGCACACTTTGTCCACGGTGCACCAATAAGACGATGCTTGGTACCGCGCCGACACGCGTCGCACATCTGCGAGCGATCCAACGGTGACACACTCGCTGCAGCGTCTCAATCCCGAACGTCTATTCGAATCTAACGGTTAGAAATATACCGAGCGAACACTTCTTTGAAGAAGCGGCGTGGCTTGATCCGGACGGTTGGCGAAGATCCAGCGGCTGCGCGAAGCTCCGAGACACGGCGGCGGGCTTGCCGAGCGGCGGAAGACGACTACCCGAGCGGCGTTTGCGCGACTCGGCGAGACTAAGTGGCGGCCTCGACACGTCTTGGGGCAACGACCCAGATCTGGAACCGATTGGCGGGAGGAAGCTCGGCGGCGAGCGGCGCAAAAATTGCGGCGGTCTTGCAAAGAACTCTGACGAGCTCTGGCGGCGGCGGCAAATAAACGGCGAAGAGGCTAGAGCTCTGGGTGCGCAGGGAGCGAGGAACATTGGAGTGCGGGCTGCGGCTTTTATAGCCTCGGCATGTGCGCAGGAAGGAAACCCTAAATCACGCGGCGGCGGCGGCAAGCGGCGGATTCGAAACGAATCGGAGGCGGCGACGAGCCGTCCGATCGCAGCGAGAGGCCACGATTAGATCTCGGCCGATCAATCCAATCCGCACCTTCCAAAATCAGCGGATGCGATCAAATCTTTCCAAACCAACACCGCATGATCTTAACCGCATGATCTTGATCCAACGGTAGAAAGGCGCTAGGGTTTCGCGAAGAGAGCGGCCGTCTGTCTGGATCCAATGGTCCATCGCGAGGCGGGGAACGGGTGACGGGCGCGCGCGATGGGCGCAAGACGCGCGATCTTGGGCTTGGCGATCTTTATTCACTCGATTTTCAACGCCGATTTAAAATAAATCCGAAATTAGATTAATTCATTTAAGGCAATTAAAATATCAGGAAAAATCCAGGAAAATTCTCATAAATACTTTGAAACATTCTGAACTCAAATAAAATATTTTTGACAAAACTTCATATTATTTTTATCTATATATAATTAGTTTTCACCAAAGGTTCAATATACTTAATTAAAATAAATTCAAATAATTTCTGGAAAATCCAATAAATTCAGAAAATCACAAAAATGCACGTGAGCGAAATTATAGGTCAAATTTTTGGGATGTTACAAACCTCCCCCCTTAACAGAATCTCGACCCCGAGATTCAAGGTGACTTAGCGAATAGGTTTGAAATTCGACTTGAGATCCTCTTCACGCTCCCAAAGTTGCCTCATTCTCGGAATGGTTGCTCCACTAAACCAAAGCGAAGCCCGACTTGGTCACGGTCTTGCGGTCCATAACATCCGAGATTACGATTGGTTGCTCCTTGTAGGTCGATCTTTACGCAATTCAATCTCTCCCAAAGGCGCTCGCTCGCTGGCACCGAAGACACTTCTTGGTGAGACACATGGAACACATCATGCGCTTTGCTAGTGATGCGGCAATTCAACTAATAAGCAACCTCCCTCGACGGCTCAAAATTTTGAACGGTCCAACATATCTTGGGGCAAGCTTTCCTTTAGCGTGGAACCCTTTAACTCCTTTTAGAGGGGTAACCCTAAGATACATGAATTCATCGGGTTCGAAACTCAAATCACGGCGTCAATTATCTACATAACGTTTTTGTCTTGACTGCGCGATTTTCAACCTGTCTCTTATCATGGCAACTTGCTCTTCAGCTTCCTTGAGAATATCAGGGCCAAATATCATACGCTCTCCTGTCTCATTCCAATTCGGTAAGTACGGCGGGCACGACCATATAAAGCCTCAAATGGCGACATCTGCGAACTAGCACAGTAGCTGTTGTTATATTTGAACTACGCATACGGTAAGCATTTATCCCATGATGTAGTATAGGCTAATGCGCAAGATCTTAACATATCTTCCAAAATCGATTTACTCTTTCGTTTGACCATCGATCTGCGGGTGATATGCCGTCTTTGAAGTTCAAACGCGTTCCCATGGCTTCATGCAATTTATCCCAAAATCTCGAGGTGGTGGGTACCTCATCGACACTATTTTCTTTGGTACCCCATGCAAACACACAATTCGGCTATGTATAGTTACGCTAACCGGTCTCTGAGTAAGTTGTCTTGGTGGAATGAAGTGAGCAACTTTGGTCGATCGATCCACGATAACCCATATAGAATCATACCCACTTTGGGTTCTTGGCAACCCGTGATGAAATCCATACCGATTTCTTCCCATTTCCATTCGGAACTTTTAACGGTTGTAGTAATCCTGCGGGTCTCTCGGTGTATTGCCTTAACTCTCTAGCATATATCACATAAGGCAACATGCTCAATGACTTCACGCTTCATATTCGCCACCAAAACCTTTCCCTTAAGTCTGGTACATCTTGGCGCTTCTGGATGGATTGAATACTTGGAATCGTGAGCCTCTTCTAAAATCAATGCTTAAGCTCAGTCTGTTTGGCACACAAATCGACCCTTGAACCACATGGTACCCGACCATCCATAGTAAAATCTGCGCTAATCCTTCATCCTTTTTAGCTTTGATTAGGTTGATTTTCTCATCATCCTTTGCCCTTCCCAAATCTGATCTTCAAGCGTCGGCCTTACTTCCAAAGTAGCTATAAATCATACGGAACCATTACCAATTTTACTTCAAACTCCTTACACAACTCCGATTGATCTTCTGTACCATCATGTTTGCAACATGGTTTTTACGACTCAAGGCATCGGCTACTACATTAGCCTTTCTGGATGGTAGTGGATTCCCATATTATAATCCTTGATCGGTTCAACCATCTCCTTTGCCTCATGTTAAGATCATTGGGTGAAGATATATTTCAAACTCTTGTGGTCCGTATATATCTCACATCTATTTCCCATGAGATAATGACGCCACAATTTCAAGGCATGCACCACAGCACCAATTCCAAGTCATCGAGGATAATTCCCTTCATGCGGTCTTAAGCGCCTTTGCGCATATCGACCACTTTACCCTCTTGCATCATACGCATCCAAGACCTGTCTTGGCGCATCATGATATATATCAAGTATTACGAACATTAGGCAAAACCAACACCGGGCCGTTGTCAAAGCGCTTCTTTAATTCCTCAAAACCCTTATCACAATCAAGCGTCCATGAAAATTTCTTTTCCTTTTCAACAAGCTGCGTAAGAGGTCTGATAAATCGTCGAAAATCCTTACGTGAATCGCGATAATATCCGCCATTCAGAAAACTTGGACTTGGTGCGGACTTTGGTTGTTCCCAATGCAACACGCCTCCACTTTGCTTGGGTCGCAACAACTCCTTCTGCGATCATAACATGACCGAGAAATTCCACCTTTTCCTTCCAAAAGTCGCATTTACTGAATTTAGCATACAGCTGTTGCGCACGCAGCTTTTCCAACACTAGCCTCAGATGATTTGCGTGCTCTGCTTCGGTCTTTGAATATACCAAAATATCATCTATGAACACAACAACAAACTTGTCCAAGTATTCCATGAAAATCTTATTCATCAAGTTCATGAAATATGCTGGCGCATTGGTCAATCCAAAAGACATGACCGTGAACTCATAATGTCCGTATCTTGAAGAAAATGCGGTCTTTGGAACATCTTCCGCCCGAATCTTTAGTTGATGATATCCGGAACGAAGGTCTATCTTGGAGAAAACTCCAGCTCCTCTCAACTGGTCGAACAGATCATCAATCCTTGGCAACGGATACTTATTCTTAATCGTCACTTCATTAAGTGCACGGTAATCAATACACATTCTAAGGCTTCCATCTTTTTTCCTGACAAACAAAACTGGCGCTCCCCATGGCGACGAACTTGGTCTTATAAAACCCTTCTCTAATAACTCGTCGATCTGCTTCTTCATTTCCACCAACTCATCGGTAGGCATCCGATAAGGTCTTTTTGCTATTGGTGCTGTACCAGGTACTAACTCAATGACAAACTCGATGTCACGGTCTGGCGGCATTCCCGGTAGATCCTCTGGAAATACATCTGGATATTCCCTGACCACTGGCACGTCCTCTATGACGGCTTTCACGCTATTAACAATTAATTGACCCTTACGAACTGATGTCGCTCGGAATTCCACCTTTTCTCCTCTAGGGCTCTCAATGGATACAATCCTTTGACCGCAATCCAATACTGTCTTATGCTTGGTTAACCAATCCATACCGAGGATAACATCTAAAACTTGGGCATCTAGAATAATCAAGTTCGCTAGGAACTCTACCCCATTAATTTTTAGCTTTACCCCAAACATCCAAGGTTAGATCTTAACTCGAGATCACGGGGCTTGGACTAGCATCACACACTTAAGATTTTTCATGCTCAAACCATTTTCAGATGCAAAAGCTCAAGAGACAAATGAATGCGAAGCTCCTGAATCAAATAATCTTTATTGCAGTCTTGAGTTTACCAAAACTTACCCAATCGACGTCGATGCTTCTGGCTCCATCGGCGGTGATGTGGTTGACTCTGCCTCGAATAGTAGCTTGAGGCGTCGCTCCTGCCTGTCCAGCTCCTCGATTCGCTCCCGTCATCGGTGCTTTAGCAGGTGTCGTTCCAAGGTTGAAACGTACTGGCGTGATACCTCCTTTCCGGGGACATCTATTAGCATAATGCTGACTCATTGCAATATAGCACCTTCGGCGGTGATTGCTGCACTCCTCCTTGAGCATTGTTACCCGAGCGGCGTATGATAACTACTGTCACGGTGGTCGCGGTGCGGTGTTCTTTGGTTTGTTAACAGCTTGCGGTTGGAACTTAGCAAACTGTTGCGGGGTCATCCTCATTCGCAGGTGGTTAGGGCGTCCACAGGTTAGTCATCAAGCGCTTGCGATTTTCCCAAGATCCTGCGCTTATCCTCGAGAATCAAAGCCTTGTTTACCAATTCTTGAAAATGCGGAAAAGTGTGGGTAATCAGCCCCACTTGCGATCTGAGTTTAATCCTTCATGAATCGGACCGCCTAGCCTTGTCCGTCGCCACATCTTGAGGAGCATAGCGAGCTAAGCTGCGTGAATTTGTTCAAGTAATCACCACCGGTTGGCCTCCTTGCTTAAGCGTACGAATTCTTCCTTTTCAGTCCATCATTCCTTACGCACGTGGTATTGGCGAAAGGCTGTTGCGAATTCTTCCACGTGATTTCCATGGGTGCCTCGTGAGTAGTACGATGAGTTCTCCCACCATTCTGCATTTGTTCCTCAGGCGATGGGATGCATAAAGAACCTTCCCATGCCCTTCACATTGCGTGATGTACAACTTCCTCTCAATGGTTCTCACCAATCATACGCTTCCAAGGGTTGGCGTTGCCCGAGAATGTTGGCGGTCGGGTCCTCATAAAGTCGACAATTTGGAATAAGGATGAGGTCCGCCGTTATTAATCTGAGTAGCGGGGTTGTTGATCGCAGCCATATTGGTCATCTCTTTGCATCATTGTGCGCATCAAGCGAGTCTGCAATGAGAAAAGCTCCCAAGTTCTCGCATATCCATCTGGCGGTGCTCGATGCGGTGGTGCTCCTTCGTTGGGATTGTTGCCTAGGCGCAGACCACTTCACAAGCTCCGTTGTTGCTTTGCGGGTATTCACCATCCGCTTGATTGCTTCTTGGGTTAGGAAAGGTAGATGTAGCATAGATAAGATGCAAGAATTTCTAAAGGCGGGGAAACAGGTTAAACCCAACTTAAATAATCTTTATTAATACTTGGTATGGTTTCTTACAATGCCTAAGGGCTTTGCAACACATCTTGCACACTCAAACAAACAATTAAGAACCAAACTAAACATGCAACCTTAACGTCTACTAAAAGATAAAGGCTAACTTAAAGACGCGACTCAACACTCGAGTCTCAACACAACTCTAAGACCGACTCTCACTCATCCAAACCACCTGGTTGAGCGATCCGTGCATACACGGTGGGTGGGTGGCATGGGTGCGAACCTATCACAGTGACCCTCCGTTGGCTCCTCGGGCTCCCACTCACGCTCTTCCGGTCTTCTTCTTCCTCTTCTTCTTCTTTGGCGACCTCATCCGCTCTGGATGACTGATCTGCTATCTCTCGGCTACTGCAAGGCCTCCTCCAACTCACCGATGACTCTGTTTGAAGCGTCACGGGTCTTTGAAGCTCTCGCTCGCCACTCTCAGCGCCTCACACGATGTCTCCAGCTCCTGCGCAGTGTCCCTCAGGTGCTCCTCCTAGGCAGTGGCGAACTCAGCAAGGTGTACCGTAGTAGCACACTCCCCCTCCACGATCCGTCGATCTTTGCACGCCTTTCGCCTTTGTCGGGTGAAGCGAAAAACGATGTCGCGAAGCTCGTCGGCGTAGTCGTGGCAGATCCGTCGTGAAACAAGTCTAGCGACCTCTCGAACTCCGGCCCGTAAGTGAACCTCGGGCGGTGATGTGGATTGGTCTGGTGGTCTCGTCGCACTCTCGAGCGAAGATGATCAGCTTGCAGAAGAATCCCCGATGCACACCGTCGACGTTCCAGTTGCTTCCTCGGTAGAGCGGACGATCAAAACCTCCAATCACTTGAAGAACTCTCCACAGCTCCATGGCGTAGGCACCCTGCCTCGACTCGAAAGACTGGAAGATCGGCATCTGTTCAAAACAAAATTTTGAATAAGATCTCCACTCGAAACGACAATGAAAAGAAGGTAATTTAGAAAGGATGAGAGTAGAGGGATGAGATAAGCCAAGAGTTTCTTATTAGTCAATTTCACCTTTTTCTTTAGAAAATAATTTTGGACACTCCTAAGAGATACCAACTACCTAGAGGCCACGATTAGATCTCGGCCGATCCAATCCAATCCGCACCTTCCAAAATCAACGGATGCGATCAAATCTTTCCAAACCAACACCGCATGATTTTAACCGCACGATCTTGATCCAACGGCCGAAGGCGCTAGGGTTTCGCGAAGGAGACGGTAAATCGATGCGGATCCAATGGTCCATACGCGAGGCGACGGGAACGGCCGACGGGCCGCACCGCTGATGGGTCACGCGACGCATGCGAGGTCTTGGGCTTGGCCCGAGATTATTCACTCTGATTTTTCAACGCTTTTCGATTTAAAATAAATCTCGAAATTAGATTAATTCATTTAAGGCAACTAAAATATCAGGAAAAATCCAGGAAAATTCTTATAAATACTTTGAAACATTCTGAACTCAAATAAAATATTTTTGACAAAACTTCATATTATTTTTATCTATATATAATTAGTTTTCACCAAAGGTTCAATATACTTAATTCAAATAAATTCAAATAATTTCTGGAAAATCCAGTAAATTTAGAAAATCACAAAAATACACGTGAGCGAAATTATAGGTCAAATTTTTGGGATGTTACAAAGCACTTCCACAAGAGGGCGTTTAAGAAACAATGCAACAGAAGGTTCAACCAGCACTAGAGGTGGGCTAGCTCCCAACCATACAAATAACGCTGACGATGATGATGACGATTTCGTATCACCTCCACCTCGAAGTTCAATGTAACATCCCGAAAAATACAATAATATGAAAATTCATATTTTGAATTTGAATATATTTATTTCTGATTTTTCCTGGCATGATTGGAATTTATTTGGATTTCTTTGGATTTTTGTATTGAATGAAAAATCAAACAACTAGAATTCAAGAATGGATAATGGTAAAAAGATAAAAAGGTAAAAGATAAATTTTGGAAAAATTATCATAGAACCTTAACCACTCTGGTAAGTCAGTAAAATCAAGAAGTAAAATTTTATGCACAGAAAAATGGGTAAATAAAATGAATGACACCTCTTTTTGACTAGAAACAGTACAAGTCAAAATTAATGAAAAATGTTCGAAGTATATCTGAAGCTGGAAAAATTACCATAGCACCCTCAGTACAGTGTTTACACCTGATAA
Source organism: Otatea glauca (assembly GCA_036346275.1). Lineage (NCBI taxonomy): Eukaryota > Viridiplantae > Streptophyta > Magnoliopsida > Poales > Poaceae > Otatea > Otatea glauca. Next base: position 47,510,897 of record CM070718.1, read on the forward strand.
AAATATCAGGATTTGATCATGTGGGCAAAGCCCTCTAATAATTCAAAAACAGAAACAATCAAAAACTAGAAATCCTAATGTCAGAATTTTTATAAAATATTCACTTGAGTTTTTGACTTGAAATTTTTATGGAGATATCCTTAAGACAAAATTAATCCCTATAAAAAGTTTTGAAAATAATTAATATGATTTACAGTCCAAAATAAATAAAATACTGAAATTCAAATCCTGTACAAACCTACAGTGTCAGAATTTTTATAATTTAACCATGAGTTATGTTAACATAAAATTTTTACTGAAGGTTAGAAACTACCAGATGAGGTCAGTCAAAAGTTTCACAAAATCACACACTGATTTGATAGCGTTTTTAAGGCTCACATGGAGCTGTCGGTGAAACTTATCCCTTGTCTCGATTTCTTTCATCGACGTGTGGGCCACCCGTTATTCCGTAACGTTTACTGGAAACAACGGAAAAGCGTCTCTCGCTGACTGTGGTCCCGAACCCACTCGTCGGCCAGCGCTTCTCTTCTCCCTTTCCCTTTTCTCTCGCGCGTGTTGCCACCCAACCAAGTCTCTCGCGCTTTCTCACCGATTCAACGCATCGTCGACCGCCTCGCCCGATCAAGGCCACGTCCATCCTTGAAGTCTGCGCGCCATACCGGTCAATTCTTGTGTCGCTTCTTGCCGGCAAGAGGCGTGCACCACTTCATTGTGCGGCGCCAAACCAAGCCGCATTCTCGGCTCCCGTCTAACATCGTGAAGACGAATCCCGGCTATAAATAGCTCATGTGCAGCGCCTTGAGGTTCCCCTTCTCCTCATTCACTCCCTGAGCCAAGCACCTAAGCCAAATACTCAGTGCTTCACCATTTATTTGAAACCCAAAAGGAGAAACTCAAATTCTGCTAGCTCAGTGAAAATCTCTCCGAATCACTTCACCAGAGGCATCCAGGCACGATCCTAAGACCAACCCACGGCTCAATTCCAGCTCAGGTCGTTCGAGATCTTGCCGCCACCGCACCGTTCTCCTCCACGGTCGCCAACGGTGGCGAGCTCCTCGGCCAATCTCGGCGGTACGCGCAAAATGGAAAGCCCAGACTCACTGATGCCTAAGCTGCTACCCATTCGACCGGGGAATCATTGTTTTTCTTCTCCGGCGATCTCTTTCTCCTTCGCCGCAGTCGCCGACGGCAGATCCGCTCCGCCATCCCGCCGGTGACCGACACCACCATCGGTGCGCGTCGGTGGTGATGCTCGGTGCCCTCGCTCGGCCGGATTCCGCCGCGTTCACGGAGCCGCCATGCCTAGCCACTTCCTCGTTACGTCGCTGCCGTGGGACCTCCTGGTCACCTAAAGCGAATCAATGCAAGCGTAAAAGGCGCTTCGATTCTATGAAAACGTATTTTCATTTTTCCAATTTATTTACATACCGAAATGATACAAATGCTTATAACTTTTGCATTATAACTCCGAATTAGGCGAAATCAATTTCTATATTCATGTAAAATCAAGTATATTCAGAATATAAAATAAATTTTGAAAATGTTCACTGGATAAATTTGAAATTCAAATTTAAATAAAAGGCTTAAAGAAATGCTACATATTAAAAAGTTGTAAACAAACTTGGAATGGAAGGAAACTAATTTTAGTGAAATACTCATGTTTCTAGGAGTTCAAATATATAAAAATATTTAAATTTCATTATTGTTTGAAATATTTCCTATTAAAGATTGTTTTCAATACACTAGAAATTCAAATTTACATAATTTGAATAAATGAAACATGGAATAAGTAAAATTGATTTCTAAATATTATCATGGCAGTAGAATACCTTAATTTTCCAAAATAATTAATAAGTGGATTTGATTTGAACCATCTTTAGCAATATGAAATAATCTAAATATAAAATGTATATGTACATGCATATAGAATCAAATAGTCAATAGAAAAATCAAATGAATTCAAATAACCACCAAATCAGCTTTGTTGTACTCCTAACATTGCAGGGATCTCAGATGTAAAAGGATATTTAAAGTTTACTATATAGAACAGTAAATGATCAATAGTTAAAGTGTTAATAATTGCATAATTGGAATAGTTGTAACCTTCGCGAATAAACTCAGAATTTGATGAAACCAAATCTAGTAACTTTGAAAAATAGTACTCTTGCTGTTTATACAAAAATACCTAATGTTTGTGCAAGGATGAAATAGAATAATGTTAGACCCTAATGATCGCTTATAGGAAAAATATCGCGGATAAAAGCCAATGGTCGCAAAACCAACTTTAAATCACTTCTAATGTCATGCCCTGTTAATACCTGAAAAATGAGTAGATTATCTTACTCAGAGTAGTCGCAATCTGATATCAAAAAAAAACTGAACTCTTATCGAATAAGTAAATTGAACTATCAAGCTTTTTCATCGACCCGTAGAACCTCTCGTCTAAATGCAAATGTATTAGAAATAAGTTTAGAAACGATATTTGGGATATGTACTACCATATTCTAGAAAAATATTTCATCTACCACTTTCGTTTCAATTAAATTGTGCTAGCTGAATACCCCTAAAAAGTATGATTGTCGCAACCTTTTATATCACCTAAGCATTTTCAACTAAGAAAATAATGTCTCGTCTAAACACTAAAATGTATGAAATCAGCCTAGTTTTGTTCATCAAAGTATATGCTATCCAATTCCGAAGAAATAATCTTATTTCGTCATGTTTTGCATATAAGCTTTAATAGTCAAATAACCCCTAGTTTTATGTTTAATGAACCTTGTCGCAATAAGAATTAGTGAACCTTGTCATAAGGAATTTGTACTTAATATATTTGTATCACCAGAACCTTCTTAAAAACTATAAATAAATCTACTTAGCTAGCTTATCAATCATAACTTAATCAAAACCCTTCGTGTGCAAATCTTAGGGCTAAGTGCTATTAGCATAACCTTAACTGGTGTTTCAATTCTTTTAATCCAAATAATTTTAGCATCTATAATTCAAAGTTCTAAATACTAGAATTCATTATTTTTAGCCTCTTGAATTCGTAAATCAAGAATAGGTAATCTATCAAAGGAAACCATGTTTTGCTCATCCTAAAAGCCATTAACTTTATGAATGTGTATTTATCTAAATCATAACATCTCGAAATCATATAATCCAAACCCTAATTCATTCCTGTTTTCTGCAATGAATCTTTATTTGGTTTTTTGTCTGTCTTCTTTTCGCCCTTATTGAAGTTTATTATTTGCTTTATTTTTCCGATCAATCGACGTGTAGAATTCGACGTCCCTTCCTCCATCGTTGCCTCCGTCAGCCGTGATCGCGTCTTCGTAAATAAGCGATATATAAGCAAGGCAAGCACCCCCTTTGACCATCTTGATCCCGAATTTAATTTGCATTGTTTATTAAAATGTTTCATGCATACGTTTACTTTCTATAAATTGCTATTTTATGGTACTGGTAGCTATACCTGTTGTCTCATGAAACTTCCTTGATAAGTATGAATATGTGAACCTTGATAACCATAGATTAAGCTTAGACAATTACTTAATGTCGCCCTTGGTATATCGATTAACTTTTATCCATGCTTAGCCATGCTTTTAGATCAAATGATGATGATGATGATCAGATCAAAATGTGTTCCTTGTGAAATGGAAAATGTTGTCATTGTAGCTGTTGGCTATGGGTATTTTGATTAAAAACCCAAAATAAAACTATGGTTTCGATGCGGCGATTATTGGCAATAGCGGAGGTGCGAGAGGATTTGCACGTAGTGTAGGGTGGAGTATCGCCCGTGTCAATTTAAGGACCGAACTCAGTGTTGTATGATCCAAGATATTTCGTGCAAACCACAAGTGTTGTTATGGGGCTTCCTTAAACCAATTAAGTTATCTAGTTTAACTTTGCACATTGGTAGGCTGAAGTAGTACGGGCTTTCCTTTCGGGGTTTGCTCGACGGGGTGCCCACACCGAGGTGTTGGGAACAACACTTACCAATATAACGGTGTGCGCCACGTCTATGGGGAGTTCCAACATTCCTATGCTCTGAGTTCTCCCAGCTATAGCGTGGGTTTATCGTCCGTCTTTGGTGCAAAGTTAGATTAGATAATGTAAAGGTTTTCGTCATGAACATTACGCCACACGCTTTAAGTGCGTGAAACTTGCGGCAAAAAGAAAGGTCATGACTTGTGGGTACAGATTGTACACTCTGCAGAGTGTAAATCTAATCGATTAGCCGTCCCCTCGGTCATGGGAAACTTGGTGAACTTGCACTAGTTAAATGTTTAATTTTCTAAAATGGGTGGTGGTTTGGAACTTGTTTAGCAACTTTTGTTTTCATGTCAAAGGATCGACATTGATGGATTCCATTTCTGGATTATTCGATATTCACGATGGGTTGTGAATATATTACTTATGCTTACTTATTTCATATCAGTCAATTATGCTTTTATAAATTCCGTTTGCAAATAACTTGTTTTACAATGTCAATTCTGCTTTATGCAAATTAACTGTAGTAGCCTCCTTTGAAATGGCCTGCATATATTATAGGCTTTGCTCAAGTCTTGCGGAGTACGAATGTACTCACCCTTGCTTATATGTGGTTTTTAGGTGGTTAAGTTGTCGAAGCTTCGAGGTTTCTTCCATCGCAGGTTGCGGGATTTTTCTTCGTCGAATCTTTCTAGGGGTTATGCCTTGTCGGTTGCCTGCGGGTGTTGGATGGGCACACTACAAGACTTTGCTTCTTATGTTGCTTTATCTCTGATTTGTAAGAGTTTCTTTATGTAATAGCTTCCGCTTAATTAATATTTGTTGTATGGTTGTGATTCCAATTGGTGTATGTGCGTACTAGCTACTGATCATGGGACTAGTACGGAATTGCACATTAGATTTCTATTTTTGCAAGTTTGTAAAAATAGGGGTCGTTACATTCAATCACTTCCACAACAGGCCCTTCAAGAAACAACGCAAGAGAACGTTCAACCAGCACTAGAGGCGGGCTAGCTCCCGATCGTACAAACGATCATGACGCTGATGATGACGATTTCGTATCACATCCATCTCGACGTTCAAGCACTTCCACCAATAGATGACTTTTATCTTTGTCACCATGCCCTATACCGAAGACTACGACCAAAGGATGTACGGTTTTGTGACTTATGTTGTATCCCAGTTTTATCAATTCTCTAAACCATATTACATTTTATTCAATAATACTATGATTTGTTGTCAAATTTGTCGCACACCGAAGGATAATGGCGAACTACGAGATTTGATTTTTTTCCTGAAAAAAATCAACTGACAAATAATTTTGTAAAACACCACATTAATTATGATCGATAAATAGGAATTTTTCTAAATTTATTGACCCTACTTTGAACTATGCAATTCTTGCAACCGTTAAACTGACACTGACTTTTCATAACTAACTAATTTTTTAAAAATTGAATAAAAATATATATTACTTAGAAGAAAATCGCTCGCGCTGACTACTCATGTCGCCGTACATTCATGTATGACAGAGGTATATTCTTGCAATTTTTTTAGTTTTGCAATTTGAATAAAAAAATTCAAATATTTTACAAAAAAATCTGCATGACTTATCACGTATATAATTTATCACCGACAAATTTGCCACACAAATTTATTATTTCGACAAAAATCTTTGTAAATTTCGCCGGCCGATTCGCCTAACAGGTATTATTTTTGTCATATATTTTTTGGCGTATTAGTGCTGTGAATATGATATTTTTTTTAATAATATTATTTATTTTTCTAAAAGAGTGTTAACTGCTATTATTTTTTAATCAAATATGACAAAAATCTTTGATTAAAAACACTTCGGACAGTCGCCGCTTTGTCGCCACGCGATTGGGCGATTACCACATGTCGCCACGCCGTTTGGCGACAAAATCTTTGTCGCCAAGTCGTTAGGCGACAACAGCCATGTCGTCGTCCCATTCGGCGACAACACCTTTGTCGCACACCACGTACCTATTGTCGCCCAACGGCTGGCCGATTACTTCTCTGTCGCCGAACCGTGCGGCGATTACCACTTTATCGCCGTACCACTTGGCGATTATAGCGTCGTCGCCATGCGGTTTGGCTACGGAGTATTATTTTTTTAAAAAAAACCTGCATATTAATATCGCAATTAGTTTCATAAAATGCATTATTTAAAAAAAAATCGAGATTGTGTATTAGCATTTCATATTTCATCAGATTTGTACTGGGAGAAGTTTTCAACGGTATGCGAGTACCAAGTCGTGTTTCAAGTATGGTCGAAGTATAGTATCATTCAGGTAGACTAGTAGGTTGCCTATGTGTTACAATGAAATCTAAAAAATATGATACATATTAGTAGGTAGAATCCTATGCTGGGTAATAAAGTACAATTTTCTTTCGTATATATATTAAGTAGAACATATCTTAGCAAGCTAGTGAATAAACCAAATAGTAAACAAATGTGTCAGGGATAATGCACGGCAAAATATCGAGACAAGGTTTAACGTGGAAAAACCCTTACAGAAAAAACCACGAAAAACAATCCACTATAACGCTTTAAGATTATAAGTACAGGGGGTTGGCTTATATAGCCAAATAGTTTTAGTTATGGAAGATTTGGACTAACAACATATTTGGATATAACCAAAAGATATGGTAAATTGAGATATTGAGTTATCTTCAATAAACCTCCCCTTAACTCAAAATCTATAATGAAATTGTTTCTGAAAAAAAAAACCTGAATGATATAAAAGCACATCAATTATTTTGTTGTGTATTTATCCCTAACAAGTGGTATTAAAGTCCTAACAAAATATTTTATATTGAGCCTCATTCAACATGAATACAATTAAAATAACTTTCAGTAGTATACTTGAACGTTTTGCGTAGCATCTTCAGACAGGAAGCAACTAAATTGTTTTTTTCTTTTGAACTAGATCCAACAAGCCAGATTTAATCTCAAACTTTTCCACTGTAATTTCAGCATGATTAGTAGCGAAGCAAGCAAAAATATTTTGTGGTGTTGCAATAAATACACTAAGCTTTGAATTTTGATCATCCAACTTCCTTTTCTTATATTTCTACAAAGTTTTAATCAAGAGATTATTACTAGGATTAACTTCTAAATATTTTCGATTTTCTTCACTAAATATAAAACAAATCAATTGTGAAAATTAAATAATGGAGCACAACAGAATTCCAAACAAATATCTAAAACAATGCTAAAATTCATCTTTGCATAGCAGCATCCCTCTTTGAAAATTACTCTCTCCGGTTCACAAAAGTCAAACTTTTAAAACTTTAGCTATTAATATCTTTTAAATATTTAGAATGGATGCATGAAAATAATATATGTAGATTCGTCTCAAAATGTACTTTCATAACATTATAATTTTATTAGATTTTTAAATATATTATAATAGAAATTAGTGATCAAAGTTAAGTTTTAGGGGCCATGTCGATATCTAAAACAACAACTATCTGTAACCGAAGGGAATAAATACTATGCATCTCCAATAGTAACCAAATCTATCCAGTAAAACATACCTAAATCCTGACCCACAATCACCAGCCAATCTTTTAACCAACGACCCTGTGATGACCGATCAAACAATCCTCACTACAAAAACGACATTTCGAAATGCCTCGTCGCGCTCAACCAATCCGCGCCGTCCGTCCAAGCGAATTTTGAAAGATAGGATTATTACGCACGCTATACTGCATGCCAATTATAAGAACAATGAAAGGCTAATTTGTAAATCATAGAATTTTATCCTAGCATAGTTCCACCTAACGACTTATGGAATGGCCTAATCACCAAATGAATTTGTAGCATAACTATCTATTGACATCAAAAACTTGAAGTAGATTTTCTAACAACAACACACCAGATAAACACCTGGTTCAGAACGTACCAGTCGATTTGACCTGTAATCGATAAGGTAAACTATGAACTTTATTTAAAGCCGGTCGTGAAAATCAATCGGCTTAGATTCAATCAGCCTAAAGCCAATTAAATCGAGACAAAAGCAAGCCCAACTAGCCAATTAAGGCTAATCAGAGGATAAAGGTAGATTGATTCTGAAGAAGGCGATGCGCAACAAAATCAAAATAAATCAAACCTGGGAGCAATTGATGAAGACCAATAATCGACGATGCGCAACTTTGTTGATCAAGATCAAATTACAAGAAGACTAAATTACAGAAACTACTCCTAGTCGACAGGAAAAAGAGAATAACGTAAATGTGTGAATTTGATTGTGTTGTTCTTTCTGCAGCTCGCCCTTGTCCTCCCTTTATACCCGCCAGCCGATTTAGTCCGGTTACAACACATTTCGAAGTTTGATCCGTATCAATCTTGGTTTTTCTTAACAACCATCTCGGTTTCCAAATCTTATCCAGATGGGATTCTGAACGTACCCTTTTGACCATAGATTGCCGATTTTGACCACACCCGCCATTTTCTGGTGCAAACACTATCACAGAGAAGTTTCGGTACAAAGTTTTCTTCTGGCAAGTCTTTGCAGCTGCAACAAAAAAAGATGAATAAACAGAGACATGGACTTTTTTTCCTCGTATTAGCTTGTTATTGTATCCACAAGGCACAAGATCAAAACAGAAAGCAAAACATAGTGATAACGAAACAATATAGACATGTTGTCTCCGAGCAAGCCGCAAGATCCAGTAAATCATTTGCTAAACTAACTGAGGTTTTATTGTATATCTCAATACATAACAATATGAGATGAAATTCAGTTCCAAAGAGACTTTGTTTTAAGCTACAACCTTCACCTAAATAGCCCAGTTAATATTACATCCCACCATAATGAGAACATATGCAGAGTTTTCCTAAATACTGCAACTTGGATATAGCATGCCTGTTTAGAATTGTTAAACAACTAGGTATTATTTGTGTTTTAGATTTGAAATTTAAGCTAATTTCCAAAATGATTAAACACAACAGGTAAGATAAAAGACACCACATATTTCTGTAAAGTAGATCGATCCACAGAGGAAGAATAGGAAAATTCTTACGATAGGCTTGATGACGAAAAGGAAGCAGCGCAGTAGCGACCGGCCGTAGAGGAAGTAGTCGACGTCGTGGATCGCAAGATGAAAAGCTCGAGCGGTCGCGCAGTTGCGCTGCCCAGAAACCTTATTGCCGCCCCCGTGCAGGTTCTCTCAGCGGCAACGGTTCGGAGATCCCACTCTCCTTGCCTCGCGGTGCACGCCAAAAGGAAGGTCGGTGAAGAACAAGCGCAGCACAAAAACGCAACACAGATCACCGTGGATGAACACGAGTATCGAGCCAAAATCAACAGACCCTATCATGCGGGCGTCTGCATTTTATAGCCTCACACGATGCGGTCACCATTAAATGCTAGTAAGCAGGTCATTCAATTGACAGTTTCTATTAGAAACTGACGCCATTATCATGGCTGTTTCAATTCTCAGTAATTGACCCAATTAATTCACTAATAATAGAGAGAAACCGAAAATGTAAAAAGGGTTTAAATGTACCAGGAATTTAATCCACGGCACGGCTACTCGCGACGTCGCAAGTCACAAGTCACGTGGGAAAAACACGCGGAAATACGCGGTAATTCGCGAAATACGCGCGCGCGCGTGCGTGTGACTTTAGCCAGCTCCTCACCCTCCATATGTCTCATTACAAGATATGGTGGGAGCTCTCCCTTTTAAATTGGTATTCTCCCCTCTCAACTAGCAATATGGTACTATTATTTGTAGCTTTGGCATTAGAGATAAATGGGCCACTTGTGCCTCATTTCTAACAATCCCCCACCAATGCCGAAGTTGACAAAGGCTCAAATAATTTGATCACTGTGCTGAATCTTCGTTTAATATATCAGTGTTTTGGTGTAAGTCCCATACGGGTTGAACTTTCACCTAGAATAACGTGATCCATCCTCCCACAGCTAATGAATGGACTAAGCCTTGAATTCACAGCTTTGTGTGGTTTGATTTCACCCGAAATCTTAACTGATACTAGGCTACCAAAGAACTTCACCTCACCGGAGCGTTAAATGGTCATGCTCCCTAATCTTCTCATGAGCTTTCTAGAGAATGCCCCTTTCTCGTGAACTGCGACCTCACAGTTAGGCTCAAGTAGGTGTATTCATTTTGAGGTATCATGTAGGCCAATACCTTTTTCCTTTGACACTAGAATACATTAAGGCTTTAAGCCAACCTTCCATCTGATCGAGTACTTTGTCTATTTGGACACAGTACAAATTTAATAATATGTACTCTCTTGTTACAACATCAACTTGTTTTTCCCATTATCTAATTCACGGGATCTCCGATCGGAAGATAAGGGTTCTTGTTGTGGTGTAACTCAAGCGGGCCTCATTCCCATGTCCATAGACGCAATGGAAATCGCTTTCCTTGCAAGTCCTTATGTAAAAGGATCTGCCAGATTTTTCTCAATATGAATATAATTCACAGCAATAACTCGGAGTTTCTCAATTTTACGAGCAGTTTTAAGCCTACGCTTCACATATGCGGAGGACTTCATGTTATCCTTAGTACTCATAACCTTAGTCAACCTTTGTTTGGTTATCGCGATACATTAAGATCGCGGTATTGGTTTCTCAACCAATGGCAAGTCCAACGATAGCTCTCTAGCCATTCGGCCTCAACGATGTCGTGTCTAGTGCTCTGAGTTCACTTCCATGGTTGACCTCGTCAATATGGTCATTTGCAAGACCTCCATGAAAGCTGCAGACCAGACTAAAGAAAAAACATAACCACTTGTAGCTTTGATCTCATCCGCATCAGAGATCCAATTGGAATCACTATATCCTTCTAAAACAGATGGATACCCAGTATAGTGTATTCCATAAGATGTTGTTCCTCTCAAGTAGCGCAACACCCTTTCAAGTGCCTCCCAATGATCATCTCACGGGTTAGATGTAAACCGGCTTAATTTGCTCACAAAGAAATGAGATATCAGGTCTTGTGGCACCAGCTAGATACATAAGGGACCCAATAATTTGTAAATATCTCAATTGATCTATTCCTAACCCTTGATTTTTCCGAAGCTTAACACTTGGATCATAAGGTGTTGGGGAGATTTTGCAATTCTCAGACCCGAATTTACTCAAAAATTTCTCAGCATAATGGGATTGGTGCAAAATGATCCCATCCTCATTTTTGATCAATTTAATATTCAGAACAACATCTGCTTCTCCCAAGTCTTTCATATCAAAGCATCGAGATAAGAAAGTTTTGACCTCGTCAATTACAGCAGTGTTTGTCCCAAATATAAGTATGTCATCAACATACAAACACAAAATAACACATTGACCCCCACCATAACGATAGTATACACACTTATCTGCCTCATTAACAGCAAAACCAGCAGATCTCAAAGTTTTATCAAACTTTTCGTGCCATTGCTTAGGAGCCTACTTTAGGCCATACAAGGATTTTAATAATTTGCACACTTTATTTTCCTGTCCAGTAATCACATAACCATCTGGTTGCTCTATATAGATTTCTTTCTCCAACTCTCCATTAGGGAAAGCTGTCTTTACATCCATTTGATGGACGTGTAGACCATGGGAAGCGACTAATGCTATGAGCACTCTAATGGTGGTTAATCTGCTCTGAGGAGAATAAGTATCAAAATAATCCTCTCCTTTTTAGGTATAACCCTTGGCCACAAGTCTTGCCTTGTACTTATCAACAGTACCATCAGCCTCATTTTCTTTTGAAAATCCACTTGCATCCAACAGGTTTGCACCAGTAGGAAGATCGGTGATCTACCAAGTCCGTTAGCCATGATGGAATCCATCTCGCTACGGACCGCCTCTTTCAATACTCAAGATCGGTAGTGCATAAGCCTCGAAGAGATTTTGGCACATCATCCACGAGGTATACAATAAAGTCGTTGCCAAATGTTTTCTCAACCCTTTGTCTCTTGCTCCTACGAGGAGCCTCTGTGACTAAATTGTTATCCTCCTCAGAATTATCTTCTACTGGTAATGTATCACTTATTGGTTTAGAAATAGTGGCAGGTTCAATATTATTATTATTATCAGATTGATTATTCTCAGTTCTTGAAGTACTGCCTGCTCTCATAGGATAAATATCCTCAAAAAATGAAGCATCTCTGGACTCCATTATTGTATTAGAAATAATCTCAGGAGTTTCTGATTTTACTACTAAAAATCTATAGGCCGTGCTGTTATGTGCATATCCTAGAAAAATACAATCGACTGTTTTAGGTCCAAGCTTTCTCTTTTTCTGCAATGGTATATTGACTTTTGCCAAACACCCCCAAGTTCGCAAAAAATTGACATTGGGTTTTCTCCCCTTCCATCCCTCATACGGAGTAATCTCACACCTTTTAGTGATTACTCTGTTTAGGACAAAATTTGCTGTTAATATAGCTTCCCCCCACCACATTTTAGGCATACCGACACTCTCCAACATGGCATTCACCAAGTCTGTTAGTGTTCGGTTTTTCCTCTCAGCTATCCCATTTGATTGGGGAGAATATGGTGGTGTAACTTCATGGATTATACCATGCTCAGAACAGAACTGGGAGAATTCATGAGAGATATACTCTCCTCCACGATAAGACCTTAGTCGTTTAATTTTCTTTTCTAGTTGGTTCTCAACCTCGACCTTATAAATTTTGAAGTAGTTTAAAGCTTCATCCTTTGTTTTCAGCAAATACACATAACAATAACGTGTTGCATCATCTATAAAAGTTAGAAAATATCTTTTGCCTCCTTTTGTCAACAATCCATTCATCTCACACAGATCAGAATGGACAAGATCTAGTGGTGCCAAGTTCTTTTCTTCCTCTAATCTCTTAAAGGGTTTTCTAGGTTGCTTTGCTTGCACACAAGAATGGCACTTTGATCCTTTGACAATATCACATTTTGGAATTAACTGTAATCTGGACATTCGAGCAATGGTATCATAACCAATATGACATAAACGAGAATGCCAAACATTGGATTCGCAATTATTAACTTGAGTAGCAACATTTAAATTTAAACAAGGCTCTAGTACACTTAAGCGGAACAGGCCTCCGCTTTCATAACTTTTCAATAAAGTTTCCAAACTTGGACATTACAACTTTATTAGACTCGAATACTAGCTTATAGCCATCTCGACATAATAGGGAACCACCGACAAGGTTCTTATTTATTGTTGGCGCATCTTTGCATGTTCTTTAAGTGGACAATCTTCCCAAGTAAGCCTCGGATCCACCGTGCCAACACCAAGAACAAAAGCATGCGGCCTGTTCCCCATTAGGACGGAGGAAGCCCTATTTGCTGGTAAGAAGAAAATAGAGATATGTCGAACATCGTGAACATTTGCACTCGTATCAACCCACCAATCGGTGGATTGACATCTTTGAAAAAACAACGGAGAATTACCATACCCTCCTGAAGTAGTTCCCTCACTTATGGTCACGTTGGCAATTTTCTTGCCTTGCTCATTTGGCCTGTTCTGGCGGAAACGACAGTCTTTAGCCATGTGAACATTTTTTCCGCACACATAACAGGTAATGTTCTTCATATCTTTCTGCTCAAACTTCTTCTTCTTGAAGCTAGTATTTTTGTTTGGTTTCAAGCCTTTGTTGTTGTTGCCACCCTTCTTCTCAATCACATTTGCGTTGTTTGGTTCCTAAGAAGAGCTTTCTGGCGCATCTTTGGCTCTAGCTTTTTCTTCCACGTCGAGGGCAGCAATGAGATCTTCAATAGAAATCTCTTCCTCTTGTGTTTTAGACCAGTGGCAAAATTCCTCCAAGATGGGGGAAGTTTAGCCACAATGCCCGCGGCCACAAATTTTGCAGGTAAAGCACATCCCAAATGTGCAATCTCGCCCACTAGTAGCTGAAACTCATGCGCTTGAGCAACAATCGATTTAGACTCATCCATGGTAAAATCGAATAATTGCTCGCACGTATACAACCAATGACCACCTCGACTTACGTGCATATTTTTGTTCAAGAGCCAACCACAACTCGATTGGCGGATGTGTAACTCATATACACATCATATAAGCGATCTACCAAGATGGTCGAATGCAGCCCAATGCGGTGTTATTCGCATTCTCAAGCTGCGTATTTTCCTCATCCGTAGCGGGTATTGAGGAAAATCATCCACCACATACCAGAGACATGAGCCAAAACTTGGCTCTAGTGCGCCACCTACGGAAGTTCGACCATTGAACCTCTCGGGTTTCATGGCATCACTTGCACCGACCATTCTTTGAATCACAATCACACAAATAATACCAATAAGGTTTCTGGATTGTTAAACAACTAGGTATTATTTGTGTTTTAGATTTGAAATTTAAGCTAATTTCCAAAATGATTAAACACAACAGGTAAGATAAAAGACACCACATATTTACGTAAAGTAGATCGATCCACGGAGGAAGAATACGAAAAGGATGCGTGTGATAGCGGCCGTAGTAGAGGAAGTAGTCGGCGTCGTGGATCGCAAGATGAAAGCTCGGCGGTCGCGCAGATTGCGCTGCCGTAAACCTTATTGCCGCCTTCGCGTGTTCTCTCAGAAGAACGGTTCGAGATCCGCTCTCCTTGCCTCACGGTGCACGCCAAGAGGAAGGTCGGTGAAGAACAAGCGCAGACAAAAGCGCAACACGATCACCGTGGATGAACACGAGTATCAAAGCCAAAATCAACAGACCCTATCATGCGGGCGTCTCAGCATTTTATAGCCTCACACCGAGAACGGTCACCATTAAATGCTAGTAACTGCAGGTCATTCAATTTGATTTCTATTAGAAAGCGGCGTCATTATCATGGCTGTTTCAATTCTCGATAAATGACCCAATTAATTCACTAATAATAGAAGCGAAAATTTAAAAGGGTTTAAACGCACCAGAATTTAATCCACGGCACGGCGACTCGCGACGTCGCAAGTCACGCGGGAAAAACACGCGGTAATTCGCGAAATACGCGCGCGCGTGCGTGTGACTTTAGCCGGCTCCTCACCCTCCATATGTCTCATTACAAGATATGGTGGGAGCTCTCCCTTTTAAATTGGTATTCTCCCCTCTCAACTAGCAATATGGTACTATTATTTGTAGCTTTGGCATTAGAGATAAATGGGCCACTTGGGCCTCATTTCTAACAAGATTTTCATAGATTTGAAGGCTTACACCAATGTACTCATTAGGAGCAGCTAGTTTATATCATGCATGAGAAGTCTAGTTTAAGCATTAGTGATTTTTGGTCAGGTAATTTTTCTTAAGGAAAAAGAGGCATTAAAAACGTAACCAAGTAGGGTACTTTACTTATCTATGAGAAAAGCAAAATGATTCATAAGTAACTTAATAAGAGTGTAATGCAAGAATTATCTTATTATGTTTTCACTAATCCACTGACTGCTTGGAAGCAGCAAGCCAATAAGTTGCTCAATCTGCTTGTCTTGGTTAGACATCAGAACAACATTGTTACCCTACAAATGCAAAAAATATGTTCAAAAATATTTTGCTTAAGAATCTCTAGTAAACAGTGAATAAATCTTGGAGTGAAAGATATAAATATGTTAGAGCAACTACTGCAAATACCCCATGTCTGAAGTAACCAAGCCAACTACAAAAGTTATACCCACGTGCACCATTGTTGCTAGATACAGAAAACAAAATGCAGCTGCAACATAGTCGAGCAATCAAATGAATAGAACCAAACATCTGTGCAGTTACGCTGAAACAAACAACGAAATAGAAAAGCCCTAACATTGATGCAATAACACCTATTGCGTAGAGTAGTTAGACCTCCAAAACAACGATTTATGACTTCGAAAGTAGTACATAGCCAATCCAGTCATCACTGTTGTCTAGGTGCTCCACTCGGCATGAAACAGGAAAAGCATGACAAACACATCGGCATCAAGAAAGTGTTGACTTGCTGGGAAACCGCTTGAACCATGTCACAATTGTTCTCTGTCAAAGCACTGATTATACAGAAATTGTATCTAATATAGGTGCACAGTACATTATGTAGTACTAAATATTGATGAGTTAACTCTTAAGGAAAAACATGGAATAAAAATTCATAGGTTACGCCTAGTACAAACAAAACTTCGCAATCTAGCGTATAATCTCAGAAACATGATTAGCGTATCCTCAGTTAATTTTTCTCTCATCTGTTGCCTATTGGAGAATTATGTGTGAAGAGATTTCTTGCAGCTGGTTGCCAGGTTAAGTACAGAGATAGCCCTATAACAGCAATGGTTATTCTGTTAGAACTGAATTAAAGAAAAATAAAATAGCCCTTCGTAGAATTCTGAAAAACAAAACAAAATACTGTGATCAAACAAATCTGTAAGCGGCAAATTAAGCACTCTGTAATTGCTAATAGCTATTCTGAATTTGCGCAGCGAATCTTATGCACATGCCTTCAGTTGTGCCTATCAACACATTTTAGGGTGAACCATCTAGGTTAGTAGGTACTATTTTCCCACTATATAATAGTAAATAAAACTAAGAGATTAAGGATTTACGACCATATTTCCACCCTTTTTGTATGTTCTTTGCTGCACAAGTCAACTTTACATTCATCAAACTAGAAGCAATTGCCAGAAACATAATACTCGAGTTCTAGCAACACGTACAATCGTCAGATAAAATTATGTCAATTAATTCAAAGGCATACAACATCTAAACCTTGCTTTTTCACAGGCCACTGACACATGCAAACTTCAGCATCCTTCTGAATGATGAGAAGATAGTGTAGTAGTTACTGAAGGCAAGTAGTAATGCTCCCTCCACATTTGAAGGGCACAAACAGTGGTGATCACTGCTAGATGACATCCACTAGTTATACTCACCAACTACGACTGGATTACAATAGTTTTAATTTGACAAATACTTGGCGGCGAATTCAGCAATATTCCTGTCTGAGTTCCCTCCTTCCTGCATTGCCTCCTTGGCCTTCTGCATCCACTTTGCAGCATTCCTCCTGTACTCCTCCTTCCTCTCCCCATCCATCACCTCCCTGATGCACCTCTCCACCTCCTCCCTCCTCAAGCAGCCATTCTCGTCCCGCCGCACCCGCACGCCCATGCCCCACGCGCTCTCCGTGTACTTTGCAATGGTTGGTTGGTCCGCCCAATGCGGCATTGCCACCAGTGGTACACCGGCACCAATAGCCTCCAATGTTGAGTTCCATCCGCAGTGCGTCAAGAAACAACCTACATGCGTGTTAATAAGTTAATGGTATCATTAAACTCATTGCTTGTTAGTCATTTAGCCGGACTTTTCTTTTGCCTTTTTCTCCATGTAAAAAAAATATACATTGTGTCTCCATACCTGTGGCCTTATGTGCCAGGACCTCAAGCTGGGGGCACCAAGAAACAATTAAGCCCTTCTCCTCGCACTTTTCCCGGAGTTCTTCCGACAACTTGTGTGCCTCGTTGGACCTCACAACCCAAAGAAATGGCTTGCCGGAATTGCACAGTCCATTGCCAAGCTCCTCTAGCTGGGCTGCGTCGTAGTTGGAGACAGTCCCATAGGACACCAGGAGAACAGAGCAAGGACTCTGCTTGTCCAGCCACTCCATGCACGGCGCATTGCTGCTGAAGAGGTTGAAACCGTACGTCTTGTTTGATGGCAGGCGGTGGTCATCGAGGTAGAACGATGGCAAGGTCGGGCCAATGGTCTTCGCACTCCATGTCGACTCCAAGTAATCTGCCTCCTGCTCAATTAACAAGGAGTATATGTCAATGATCAAGTAGAATGTAAGTGACACCATTCCACTATCAACTAAGAAAAAATATGATTGTTGACGATCTCTTTAATTAAGCTTTATCAAGCTCAGCAAAGCAGAGCATGAAGACTAGGTGCAAACGTGTCTGAGTATATGATTATAGTCACTCACCTTCGGCTCGATGTCGCAGAATGAGTTGACGAGCACGTCGTCGGCATCCTCCAGCCCCTCGAACTGCCCCACCGACGCTTTAATAAACGCTGGGTACGACTCCGGCACTGCCGCGAACGGCGGCACGTCGTCGGGCCCGAGCTCCACGCTCAGAACTCCCCGCGCGAACAGAGTGCTCCCGTCCTTCACCGGCATCACCAGTCGCCCCGCGCACACCTCCCCGTAGATCAGGTCCACCGCGCACGGCTGAGACAGGAATGCCGCTGCTGCCACGCCGGCCGCCTGCGCTACCCGCCGCGCCCACGCCACGTGCGGGTCGTACACGAGCACGCGCACCGGCCGCCCTGCGCGGGCCTCCGACCGGAGGAGCTCCTCTAGCGTCTCGGACCCCGTGGCCTCCAGAGTGCACCAGTACTCAAAGGGGTCGGGGCACGCGGCCATGCCACCGGCGTCGAAGCCGTCGGAGATGGCGGCCACGCGGAAGGGCGCGCCCGGGGGCGGGGTTGTGGAAAGCACGTAGCGGGTGACGACGAGCGTGGGGCGGAGGCCGTGGTACGCGAGGCGGCGGCCGAACTGCAGCATCGGGTTCGTGTGGCCCTGCGCCCCCGGGAACGGTAGGAAGAGGACGTTCGTGCCCCCGCCGTCTTGGCTGACGGAGGTGGTGGTGGCTGTCGCCGCCGTGCTTGCGCTCCCCATGTTTTAGCTTGGCCTTGGTTTTCTTGGCTTGTGCCTTGGTAATTGGGGTGTTTCAGTTCTTGCTGAAGATAAATAGGCGTTGCCGTGGAGTGGCGCGCAAGATTCTCTTCGGGGTGACAAAAATTGGGGTGGACTGATGGGGGTGATGGCGTGGCACAGCCCCTCTCCGGTGGCGAAAGAGGAGTTGGCCTTTGACTTGTATTATTAGAGGATACATACCAATGCATTAAACGTGCGGGATTGGGAAGAAACTCAACGATATAGGGGATCGAGGGCGGCGGCGCTCCACCGGACCTGAGGAAGAAGACCCTTGATTCAGCATATGTCGGCCTTTGGGCCACGTGCGCTCCCCTTTGTATTTGCCGTTGTCTCTCACCTCTGCGCATTCGTAGACCAACTGATGGCTGAATTGGAGAGGAGATGGGAGAGACGAACCAAGGACGAAGACCTGTAGGCCCCACCAGTTTTTTTCGCCGAGCAGTGCCAGGAGGATGGAGGAGGGAGAAAGAGACGGACAGAGTGGGCGGCTGTTGAAGAAGAGTAGAATAATGGGGCAAGAGTATGGTATGTGGGCCCTAGTAATTTTTTTAATTTTATTTCCTTATTTGTGTTAGTGTCTTCCTGTTAGCAACTACATACATATGTGAACACGACATCAGCTAAAACCGGGTCACATTAGTGCCACGTCGAACAAAATCACCCTGATTTAAGTTGAGGGGATAAAGTGGATGGTTTGAGAGTTAGAGGTTGTAAAGCGGATGGTTTCATAGTTCAGGGTAGAAAGTCCAAACAAGATCAGAATTCAAGGTTGAAAGTGGATTTTTTTTTTTGAAAAAAAAGATGATAACCATGTTAATGCATTTGTCTTTAAAAAATTATTCATAATATTTTGTATCTTTTTTCATTTGGACTAGTGCACAACTTATAAAAAATAATTATCAACGTCACATGTTAGCAACTTTGAATAGTGGGTAACATCAGTTAAAAAAGAATCGACAGAGTAATTGGTAACAATGGTGGATGCTTATCGACTATTGGTGTGCACTTGAATTGTTGTGTTATTGTTCTAGAAGAAAGTGTTTTTGAATGTCGTGTAGTTAAACTCTCTAAACATTAGTTTTCTATATATCTTTAAAATATTTAGATTGTATACAAGAAAATTATATTTGTACATTGTCTCAAAAAGTATCTATCTATTATAATATTAAAGCAGAAGCAAAAGAAACCACCACGTTGGCTCTCAAGGCTAGAAATTCCCACATTAATCGAAAAAAGAAAGATATATACCATTGATCATAGTGGGTCCAGATTATAACGGTCTAGATTAAAAGAAAGAGTTTGTGTCATATACAATATAAAAGAGTTCGTGTCATATATAATACAAGAAAGAGTTTGTGTCATGTACAATACAAGAATAACTAAAGATATACACCATTGATCATGGTGGATCCAGATTATAACGGTCTAGATTAAAAGAAAGAGTTTGTGTCATGTACAATATACAAGAGTTTGTGTCATGTACAATACAAGAAAGAGTTTGTGTCATGTGCAATACAAGAGTTTGTGTCATGTACAATACTAAGAATAACTGAAATTCAGAATAAAAATAAAATAAAATCAGAAATTTGATTTCCATACGATTAAAAGAAAGAGTCCAAATACAATGAAAAATTTAAAAACAAAAAATAAAAGATAAATTAATAATCTAATTTCCATACGAACATTAATAATCTAATTTCCATACGAACATCAAAGGAAAACTGAAATTCGGAACAAAAATTTTAAAAAATAAAAGATAATTAATAATCTAATTTCCATACGAACTTCAAAATAAAATTGAAATTCAGAATAAAAATTTTAAAAAATTAGAAGAAAAAATAAAATATAATTAGTAATCTGATTTCCATACGAAGAATTAAAATAAAGAGTCCAAATACAATAAAAAAATTCAAAAGAAAAATAAAAGATAATTAATAATCTAATTTCCATACAAACATCAAAATATAAATATAAAAAAATTCAAAATAAAAGATAATTAGTAATTTGATTTCCATACGAACATCAAAATAAAACTAAAATTTAGAATAAAAATTATTAGTTGGATTTGTATAGGAATTTCAACATAAAAAACTAAAATTTGGGATGAAAAATAAAAAATAGAAATTTGATTTCCATAGAATTAAAATAAAGAGTCCACATCAAGTACAATAAAAAACCAAATTTCCTATAAAAATAAAATAAAAGTAGCAATTTTATTTCCATACGATCATCAAAATAAAAATAAAATTCAAAACAAAAATCAATTGAAAATTAGTAATTGATTTTGCATACAAATACCAACCTAAAACTAAAATTTAGAATAAAAACAAAATACAATTAGCAATTTGATTTCCATACGAACTCTAATGTAAAATCCCTAAATAGCTTAAATTAGGAATAAAATGAAATAAAAAAATACCAATTGGATTTGTATACGATTCCATCTAAAACTATATTAAAAAAATATATGTCATGTATGATCCAACAACACACAAATATAATTTGGAATACAAATAAACAAAAAAAATGCTAATTTGTTTTGAACAAGAATTCCAATTCAATTTCCATATGAATTTCTAAATAAAATCCTTAAATAAATATAATTCGGCATAAAAATTAAAGAAACATTAGCTATTGGATTTCTTTATGAATTCAACATAAAATAACTAAAATTTGGAATAAAAATAAAATAAAAAGAGAAAAGCCAAAGCCGAAGGAGCCAAAAGCCGTGATGAGTGGTGAGCATCTGCATTGTTGAAAAAGTCAGTAGCAAAAGAAGCTTGATGATGGAGAGACCTTGGTAGAGACTAGATGAAGCTTTGCATGGAAGACGAGCCACATAGTATATATATATATATCCATTGGGTAGTTGTCGGGACCGGATTTCCAAACCAGACCCTCTGTATATAACTGTGCTAGTCCGGGAAAAGCTAGCACACACGGTGAAACGATGATGACAACACATCCATATCACGAATCAAATAATATTCATTAAGCAAAAGAGTATTAGCCTTATGGCCAATTATTACAAATAAGAAGCATCATAGCTAGAGTTCAATAAGAAACAGTGAAGCGAATTAACAAAAGCAAAGTAAGTAAGCCCATCCATTTGCCCAACAGCAATCGATGGGGGTTCGCGTCCTAGCATTCCGGTCGCCTTCATCATAACCACAAGCGTAGAAATCGTAGTCGCCTTCGACACGCACACTCTTACGTGGAAAGTTGGGGATGTTGCAAGGGTGAGCACAAAATGTACTCCATAAGTCTTGGAAACATGATGCATGATAACTATATGCAAGGCTAAACAATTGAAGGCATAATATGGCTCTTTTAGCATAAAGCAAAGTTTATCTGTAAATACCAATAGTAATTTCATAAAGCATCATTTGAACAAAATGTAAAAGCATAGTAATTGAATTTGATATGACAATTAAAGCGGGTTCCATCTACGATTGGCTCCATCCGCCAAACCATAACCCGAGAGTTCCATCGCTCTCGGATTCCCAAACCATCATTTTCCTTTAAAACACAACCATAAAATCTACAATGTGCAAGCGTACCTGCTTTGCCCTTGACCGTGGGCACGGCTACTTAAGTAGTTTTAACTCTGCAGAGTGTGTACACTTTACCCACAAGACATGATCGACTCTTGTTGCCATGCAATTAACACACTTCCTTTGGTGTGTCGGCGGAGAGATCATGACAAGGCCTTTACAATGCACAACCCCACTATTAACCTCGCCGCTAAGGTTTCACATTGTTAGGGTTCTAGCCCGATCTGAAGCCCCTCTTGCTTTGCCAACATCGCACTCACCTGTGGCGAAGCTAATAATGAGACGGACAAATTATTTAGCAGTCGTACCCATATAGACTTGTGGTTGTACGGTAGTGCTCGGTCCATGGTAACACACGCGCGGTCCTTAATTGACTAGGCGGAACATTCACATACCAAGGTCTCGTGCTTTACTGCACCGCCAAACATCCATCCGCCCGGTCTAAACCATTTCCACTTTAATTCATTTAAATCACAGCAGCAACACCAATTGCCGCAATCTCACAAATAAGTTTAAACAACATTTGAAATGATTCCCATATTGGCACAATCAAAGCGCTTAAAATTTGGACTAAGCAATTCTACTGTTCCATGCTAATCTCTGGATATCTCCAAATAAAATAGCTAGTATATATCATCTAGGGTGTCAAAGGTTCGACATGATCAATACCAATGAGGGTATAACAAAGCTGGAATTTAACTATACTCTAAAACTATGTTTAAAGTACATTGCATAAAGTAAGCATGCATAATTTAAAAACAACATAACATTTTCATGAACTTTGGGATCAACATGTTCAAGGAAGACTTGCCTTATTTGCCTCTTCTTTGGATCTACCTCAATGTTGGTTTGCTTGAGCTTGATTGCGTCGTCTACTACGCCAAACGAGCAAATAAATAAAACAAATTCAAATAAAATTCAAAATTGAAAATAATGGTACTGGAAGATAGATCTTGAATTTAGATGAATTTAGAAATTTGAATCACTGGAATCGGAGCTCGAGCGAAGGAGAGCGGGCTCTGGAAGATTTCGGATCGTAAAATCGAGAAAAATCGAGAGGTGACACGTGGCAGCACGTGATTGGCTGGAATTTCGGTTTTCGGAAAATCGAAAAGGAAAAAAAACTCCGCTAACACGTGGGGCCCACATGTCGATGGCTTGGTCCACGAAGAACCGGAAGCACCGAGGCGAGAGAAGCCGACGCGGCGAGCGGCCGAGTGGCGAGCCACGCGGCGGATAAAGGCGAGGCGGCAAGCACGCCGCCGCCACGAGGCGCCAACGCGGCAACGGCACGGAGCCGAGGCGGCGGCGATCTGTGGTGGAGGCGGATCGGCCTTGGCCTTGCATGAGGCGAGGTGGCGCAGAGCGACGACGGCAGCGTGGCGTCGCGTGGCCAACAGACGACGCCAGCGAAACCGCAGTGGCGCGGACGGAGCGGCTCACCGGAGCGGAAGAAGAAGGCGGCGGCACGGGCAAAGTGCGATGGATCCGGCGGGCGTAGGGCAAAGGAGAGAGAGAGGCGGGGACCTCGGCGAGACCAAACGAGGCGACGGAGGCTCACCGGAGAGGAAGAAAGCGGCGAGAGCGGCTCGGGGCAGCAGCGCGACTCGGCGAGCTTCGCGGAAGAAGGGCAGCGGCGTCTCGAGCGGCGAGAAAGGGGCGGCGGATGCGGCGCGAGGAGGCGAACCTCGGGATGGGGTCCACGAGGCTTTAAATAGCCTCGGGGGCGAAGCGCAACACGGACGCCAAAACGGCAATGTGAGGCGGTTAGGGTTTTGGCCTTGTGCGACGCGGGCGACGTGGCGACATCCGAAACCGACGCCAGCGTGGCGCGCATCGAGCAATGAGGGAGGCGAAGTTTGGTGGGCCGAGGGAAGCGGGCAGGCCGGGAAGCGGGCCGAGGGAGAGAGGCGAGGCGGGCGAGCGAAGGGAGATGGGCGGGAAAGCGGGCGGGAAAAAGGATTCGGCCCGAGGAGGAATCCAGAATAAAAATCATTTTCCGAATTTAAGAAATTCCAGAACTTCAAATAAAAGCAAATAAATTCAAACAAATATCAAATAAATTCAGAAAAATCTCCAAAAATACAGAAAAATTCCTTGCAGCGTAATGAACCGAGCAAAAACTGAAAATCTAATGTTTGATGGATAGATTCGCCTAATTAAATCCTTTTGTAAATAGAAAATGCATATTAAGCTGAAATTAATTCAAAGAAATTGCAAATGGTGAATTTTGAAATTCAAACATTCTAAAATCCAATTTTTGGAATGTTACAAACCTTCCCTCCTTAAAAGAAATCTCGACCCCGAGATTTGGACAGACTAGGGAAAAAGGTTGGGGTACTCTTCTCTAAGATCTTTTTCTCGCTCCCAAGTTGCTTCCTTTTCAGAATGGTTGCTCCACTGGACTTTGCAAAACTTGATTGTCCTGTTTCTTGTTCTGCGCTCTGCCTCATCCAAAATTCTGATCGGATACTCTGGGTAGGTAAGATCATCCTGTAGCTCAACATTCTCAATCTGCATTTGCTCTTCTGGAACTCTGAGACACTTCTTCAGCTGTGACACATGGAACACATTGTGCACATTTGATAACTGCGGTGGCAGCTCCAACTGATAAGCCACTTGGCCACTTCTGGCTAGGATTGGGAACGGTCCAATGAATCTTGGTGCTAACTTTCCACGAACTTGAAATCGGCGCAATCCTCTCGGCGGTGAGACTTTCAAGTACACATAGTCACCGAGGAGCAAATGTTAACTCTCTCAAGCGATTATCGGCGTAGCTCTTACGCCTAGATGCTATTTGTTCTCAATCTTTCTTGAATCATTTTACTTGTTCTTGACCTTTTGCAACATATCGGGACCAAAGACTTGGCGATCTCTGTTTCATTCCAACAAAGAGGTGTTACGCACTTTCTTCCATACAAGGCTTCAAATGGCGACATCGCAAACTTGCTTGATAACTATTGTTATATGAGAATTCGCATAAGGTAAACTTTGATCCCAACTTGCGCATTGGACAAGGCACAAGACCTTAACATATCTTCAAGGATTTGGTTTACTCGCTCGGTTTGTCCATCATGCGAGGATGATAAGTCTGTCTTTGAAATTGAGTTGGTACCAGCGCTTCTTGCAACTTTGCCGAATCTTGAAGTAAATTGAGTGCCTCGATCGATACAATTCTCTTTGGCACACCATGCAAACACATGATTCTTGACATATACAACTCTCGCAAGTTGATCTCACAGTAAGTTGTTCTCACGGGGAATGAAATGAGCAACTTTTGTCAATCGATCCACTACAACCCATATTGAATCATAACTGACTGGTTCTCGGAAGTCTGTAATGAAATCCATTCCAATTTCTTCCACTTCCATTCAGGCACTTTTAACGGCTGTAGCAATCCTGCGGGTCTTTGATGTTCAGCTTTAACTCGCTGGCATACATCACACATAGCTATATACTCTGCGATTTCCTTTCTCATCCTTGGCCACCAATATATACCACGAAGATCTTGATACATCTTAGTATTACGGATGAATTGAGTCTGTGACTCATGCGCCTCTTTTAATATCAAGCTGCTTGATCTCTTTTGATTCGGCACATAAATACTTTTTCCAAGCCAAATAGTTCCTTCTTCATCCTCGAAAAATCACGGGCTTTACCTTCCTTGATTCTATCCTTGATCTTAGCGACTTCTTTATCGACTTTTGCATCTTTTTGATCGATCCGTCAAGGTTGGTTGAATTTCTAATGTGACGAAACCCTCATCCACTAATTCCAAATTCAAGCTTTGAAACTCCTCGTGAAGAGCAAGGTTGACCTTCTTGAATCATCATATTATTGCAATAGCTCTTAGGCTTAAGGCATCGGCAACTACATTAGCCTTGCCAGGATGATAATGTATTCCCACATCATAATCCTTAATTAACTCCAACCATCTTCTTTGCCTTAGGTTGAGGTCTGCTTGAGTGAAGATATACTTCAAACTCTTATGATCTGTAAAAATCTCACAGCGATTCCCGATGAGATAATGCCTCCACAACTTTAGTGCATGCACAGCTATGACCATTTCAAGTCATGGGTTGGATAGTTTTCCTCATGTGATCGCAATTGCCGTGAGGCATATGCAACTACTTTGCCTTCTTGCATCAAAACACATCGAAGACCTGTCTTGAAGCATCACGAAAATCTCAAAGTTCTTACGAATATCCGGTAAAATGAGCCTTTGAAATTTGAGGTCGAGTCTTTTCTTTAATTCTTGGAAACTTTGCTCACAAGCTTGAGACCATTCAAACTTCTTTTCCTTCTTTAGCAAGCTGGTAGCGGTCTTGCGATCCTTGAAAATCCTTCTATGAATCTTGGTAGTAACCCGCTAAACCAAGAAAACTTCGATATCGAGCCTCGACTTGGGTTGCCTCAATCAAGTACACCTTTCACTTTTGAGGTCTCTTGAGACACCTCCAGTGAAATTATATGGCCTAAGCGACTTCTTTTAACCAAAACTCACACTTACTGAACTTAGCATACAGCTGATGATCTCTGAGCTTTTCTAACACCATCCTCAAATGACCTTCATGTTCTACTTCATCTTTAGAATAGATCAGGATATCATCTATGAATACCACCACAAACTTGTCTAGGTATTCCATAAACACTTTATTCATCAAGTTCATAAAATAAGCTGGTGCATTGGTCAGACCAAATGACATAACTGTGAACTCATATAATCCATATCGGGTAGCAAAAGCTGTCTTGAATATCTTGTGACTTTATTTTCAAGCGATGGTATCGGATCGAAGATCGATCTTGGAGAAAATACATGCTCCTTTCAAGCGATCAAACAAGTCATCAATCACGGGCAGCGGTACTTGTTCTTGATTGTGACTTCATTGAGGCTCTATAATCCACGCACAAGCGCAAACTATTATCCTTCTTCTTTACAAAAGAACTGGCGCCCCAAGGTGACGAACTTGGACGAGCGTATCCTTTTCTTGCAATTCCTCAATCTGTTTCTTCATCTCGGCGAGTTCATTGGCTGGCATACGGTAGGGTCTCTTGGAAATTGGAGCCGTACCAGGGACTAGCTCTATGACGAACTCTACCTCTCGATCAGGTGGCATACCTAGCAAATCTTCAGAAATACATCCGGATACTCTTGCACCACAGGCACACTTTCCAAAGTTGATTCCTTCAAACTGTTCAAAGTGCACTTCTTACTTGCAGATTCATCAGGCATATACTCCACTCGAATGCCTTCTGAATTGGTAAGGGTGATGGCTCTACTGGCACAATCTATTTGACCCTTATCTTTGGGTTAACCAATCCATCCCTAGGATGACATATATTCCTTTTGAATCCAAGATGATAAGATTAGCTAGAATTCTACCCCATTGATTTTTATGGTTGCACTTGGGCATCTTGAACTAGTTCTCAATTCTTTTCCAGGAGATTGAACTATCATAGGGCTCTTAAGGGTAAAGGTTTCCCAACCAAATTGTTCAACAAAACTCTTCGATATAAAAGAATGCGATGCTCCAGAATCAAATAATGCTGAGGCAGGTATTGAGTTAATAAGGAACTTACCCAAAACCACATCGATGCCTCTGAGCTTCTTGGCGGTCACATGGTTGACCGTCCTCTTCCAAAAGATTGCGGAGCTCTTGGCGTCTGGGGCGTTCCACGACCTTGTCCTTGCGTAGGAGCTCTGGCAGAATTGGATCCCAAGTTGAACGGCACTGGGGTCACTTGCTGACGCTTCTGAGGACAATTGCTAGCATAATGTCCCATCCGGTGACGATGGAAACACTTGAATCCTGCGACATTTGAATTCCCTTTCTGCTGTTGACCATGGCGTTGTTCTGCTTGTCCTTGAGCGATTGGCGCGGTCCGAATTAGAGTGCGGGTGCTCCTTGAGCAGTGTTCTGTTGGCTTCTTGAAATTGAAAGCGGCGAGAACCACTCGCTCCATCTTGAGCACGAAATGCCATTCTTCTCTTGCGGGACTCTCGTTGTTGGCGTTGAGCATCCTCTTGCACTAGTGCCTTGTTCACCATATGCTGAAAATTCGAAAAATCCAAAGCAACTAGCTGCACCTTGATGTCGAGGTCAAGTCCTCCATGAACCTCCGATTTTGGCACTTTCGGTTGCCACATCTTACAGTGCATACCTCGACAATTGGGTAAACGGTTAAGATACTCGAAACACTCTGGTTTCCCTAATGCGACTTGCGAAATTCTCTTTTCTTCATTTCAATTATGCCATGAGCACATGAAGCGTCTGGAAGGCTTGAGAGAATTCCTCCCAAGTTATAGCTTGAGCATTCGATGGGCGACAGAAATTATCCCACCAAGTAGCGGCTACTCCTTTTAATTGATGACTCGCGAGAGAACCTTTTCACGGTCATCACCTGCGCTGCTTGGAGCTTTTCTCTACATCTCTCAACAGTCATACGCCTCCAAGGGTTCACTGCTCCGTGAAGGTAGGCGGTCTAGTTCTCATAAACTCTCAAGCTTTGATTGGGGTGGCATCACTTAGTCTTTTGGTGGTCTTTGGTTGCGGATTGTTTACTATATTACGAGCAAGGGCTTGCAACAAGCAAGCTGCATTGCCATCATCTGTTGGATATCTCGCTGGCGGGGTTGGGTGGCGGCGGCGGTGGTGGCACTGCTTGCTCTTGCGATCTTGAACATCCTGCTTTGCTCTTGTGGCTCTGCACGACCACGACCACGACCACGACCTCCAACACGACCTCCTCTCGACCAGCTCCACGACCTCTTCCTTGACCTTCCATCCAAGCAACGGCCAGAGCAGTTAGCAATAGATGAGAGGGAAGAGCAAAAGGTGAGAAGGCTAGGAGGTAGCCATTCAAGACCAAACAAACTAACACTCCAAAAGAAAGATGGTTGCAACACAATGCTAGCGCAAGTGTACAACACACCCCACAAACAAGCAACAAAAATCTTGAAACACTCGAACTATCGTTGCTACACTAAAAGGGATGACCTAGAGCACTAAAAACCTATCTTATATGGTAGTCTTCTCGGATATACCCTTTGGCGGCTTGATCTTACGCTTCCTTGATGCGGATTCTTACGAAAACTCGAGGCTTTAAGAAGTTCCAAGAGATAAGATCAAATTAAAATTTTAAAATAATATTTTAGCAAAGGAAAGGAGTAAGAACCTAAGAATAAGATGAGATGAGATAATCTATTCACATTAATTCGTTGGTTTGATTTAGAAAATAATTTTGAAGTTCTTGCTAAGAAGACCGGACTAACTAGGGTTGCGACCTACGATCGATATGGCTCGATACCACCTCTGTCGGGACCGGTTTCCAAATCCGAACCCTCATCTATAACTTTGTGCTAGTCCGGGAAAAGCTAGCACACACAAGTGAAACGATGATGACAACACATCCATATCACGAATCAAATAATATTCATTAAGCAAAGAGTATTAGCCTTATGGCCAATTATTACAAATAAGAAGCATCATAGCTAGAGTTCAATAAGAAGCAGTGAAGCGAATTAACAAAAGCAAAGTAAGTAAGCCCATCCATTTGCCCAACAGCAATCATTTGAGGTTCGCGTCCTAACATTCGGTCGCCTTCATCATAACCACAAGCGTAGAAATCGTAGTCGACTTCGACACGCACACTCTTACGTGGAAAGTTGGGGATGTTGCAAGGGTGAGCACAAAATGTACTCCATAAGTCTTGGAAACATGATGCATGATAACTATATGCAAGGCTAAACAATTGAAGGCATAATATGGCTCTTTTAGCATAAAGCAAAGTTTATCTGTAAATACCAATAGTAATTTCATAAAGCATCATTTGAACAAAATGTAAAAGCATAGTAATTGAATTTGATATGACAATTAAAGCGGGTTCCATCTACTGTGGCTCCATCCGCCAAACCATAACCGAGAGTTCCATCTGCTCTCGGATTCCCAAACCATCATTTTCCTTTAAAACACAACCATAAAATCTACAATGTGCAAGCGTACCTACTTTGCCCTTGGCCAGTGGGCACGGTTACTTAAGTAGTTTTAACTCTGCAGAGTGTGTACACTTTACCCACAAGACATGATCGACTCTTGTTGCCATGCAATTAACACACTTCCTTTGGTGTGTCGGCGGAGAGATCATGACAAGGCCTTTACAATGCACAACCCCACTATTAACCTCGCCGCTAAGGTTTCACATTTGTTAGGGTTCTAGGCGCCCGATCTGAAGCCCCTCTTGCTTTGCCAACATCGCACTCACTGTTGGCGAAGCTAATAATGAGACGGACAAATTATTTAGCCAGTCGTACCCATATAGACTTGTGGTTGTGCGGTAGTGCTCGGTCCATGGTAACACACGCTTGGTCCTTAATTGACTAGGCGGAACATTCACATACCAAGGTCTCGTGCTTTACGCACCGCCAAACATCCATCCGCCCGGTCTAAACCATTTCCACTTTAATTCATTTAAATCACAGCAGCAACACCAATTGCGCAATCTCACAAATAAGTTTAAACAACATTTGAAATGATTCCCATATTGGCACAATCCAAAGCGCTTAAATTGGACTAAGCAATTCTACCGTTCCATGCTAATCTCTGGATATCTCCAAATAAAATAGCTAGTATATATCATCTAGGGTGTCAAAGGTTCGACATGATCAATACCAATGAGGGTATAACAAACTGGAATTTAACTATACTCTAAAACTATGTTTAAAGTACATTGCATAAAGTAAGCATGCATAATTTAAAAACAACATAACATTTTCATGAACTTTGGGATCAACATGTTCAAGGAAGACTTGCCTTCGCTGCCTCTTGCTGGATCTACCTCTGAATGTTGGTTTGCTTGAGCTTCGACTGCGTCGTCTACACGCGAAACGAGAGCAAATAAATAAAACAAATTCAAATAAAATTCAAAAATTGAAAATAATGGTACTGGAAGATAGATCTTGAATTTAGATGAATTTAGAAATTTGAATCACTGGAATCGGAGCTCGAACGAAGGAGAACGGGCTCCTGGAAGATTTCCAGATCAGAAAATCAGAAAAATCAGAGAGGCTGACACGTGGCAGCACGTGATTGGCTGGAATTTCGGTTTTCGGAAAATCGAAAAGGAAAAGAAACTCCGCCGACACGTGGGGCCCACATGTCGGTGGCTTGATCCACTGAAGAACCGGAAGCACCGAGGCGGGAAGCCGACGCGCGCAGACAGGCCGAGGTGGCGAGCCACGCTACGGATAGATAGAGGACGCGGCGACGCCACGCCGCCACGAGGCGCCGACGTGGCGCTGCACGGAGCCGAGGCGGCGCTGATCGCGGTGGAGGCGGATCGGCAGCGCCGACGCAGCGCGGAGGTGGCGCAGAGCGACGACGCGTGGCGTCGCGTGGCGGCCAGCGGACGCCCGAGCCGAGGCCGGCGGCTGGCGGACGAGCGGCTCACCGGAGTGGAAGAAGAAAGCGGCGGCACTGGGCAAAATGCGATGGATCCGGGCGGGCGTAGGGCAAAGGAGAGAGAGAGCGGGGACCTCGGCGAGACAAGCAGGCGACGGAGGCTCACCGGAGAGGGAAGAAAAGCGGCGAGACGGCTCGGGGCAGCGGCGCGACCCGGCGGCTTCGCGGAAGAGGACGGCGGCGTCTCGGCGGCGAGAAAGGGGCGGCGGATCTGCGCGAGGAGGCGAACCTCGGGATGGGGTCCACGAGGCTTTAAATAGCCTCGGAGGCGGGCGTAACGGACGCCCAGCAATGTGAGGCGGTTAGGGTTTGGCCTTGCGCAGCAACGCGCGGCGGCGACGTGGCGACATCCGAGCCGCGCGCGTGGCGCGATCGAGCAGCGAGGAGGCCGGAAGGGTTGTGGGCGAGGGAAGGCGGCCAGGGGAAGCGGGCGAGGAGAGGAGCGGGCGAAGCGAAGGGAGATGGGCGGGAAAGCGGGCGGGAAAAGGATTCGCCCGAGGAGGAATCGAATAAAAATCATTTTCGAATTTAAGAAATTCGAACTTCAAATAAAAGCAAATAAATTCAAACAAATATCAAATAAATTCAGAAAAATCTCCAAAAATACAGAAAAATTCCTTGCAGTAATGAACCAAGAGCAAAAAGCGAAAATCTAATGTTTGATGGATAGATTAGCCTAATTAAATCCTTTTGTAAATAGAAAATGCATATTAAGCTGAAATTAGTTCAAAGAAATTGCAAATGGTGAATTTTGAAATTCAAACATTCTAAAATCCAATTTTTGGAATGTTACAGTAGTTAGAAACGTGCCATCACTGCTGAGGGACGTGCCATCACCGCTGAGGGACATGACATCACCCACGATGGTGGGAAAATTCTCCATATTGTTAGATAACGACTAAAGCAAACATACTAGCATCATAGTAGACGGGAGGTCACTGCATTTATGAGGAAGCAACATCGTTGAGTTGGCAAACATTGAATAAGAGAAGCGACCAATATGGGACAAGCGTAAATCAAGCATGTATAATATCTTGTATGTGTATATGCATGCATGAATTCGTTTGAATTAAAACAAGTTACAAAAAACTTAGAGTGGAGATGGCGATACTCTATGGAATAGGCTTGGGACCATTAGTGAGAGCATAATAGGCTTGGGACCATTAGTGAGAGCATAATAGGCTTGGGGCCGCTGGTGAGAGCATGACGGGTGTTCCCGGTAGGGATAAGCAATACTTGTACATGTATGCATTGCATGTTGATATCGTAATGTTTAGCATTAAGTAATAATTGAAGAGAAATAGAAGATAGTTATACGATAGAGTATTGCATTAAAAAGGTAGCAGTTGAGAGGGATCGATAAAAATTTGGGTTTGCTATTGGCGGTTGAAACAGAAAAGTTGTAGGGCGATCAATAAGAGATATAAGACATATTGTTCTGCGGGGGCAGCCAACGTGTGAGGAAGATACGTTCAAAGTAAGTCGTCCATGGTGTATCAATGTATACGTGAGCAATGTACTCTAATACCATGTAAAATAATCAGTGTATTACTTGAGATTAAATAGAGGTATATGTGTTGCATATATTTTGAAAAAAGAGTTACTAAAAGAGAAAGAACAGGGGTATATAGCTTATATAGCTATATGATCTATGCAAGATGAAAAGTTGCTACGTTTCTAAAACCCCCCAAACAACTTATTATTCTCAATTATTTTCTTCCATCAAAGCTTTTACTTCAATTACATCCCTTAAGTTGATTTTTTCTTCAAACTTCTATTGTCATTTCTAATATTTATAATGTCTTAAAAATCTAAATAGTCTACAAAATATATTTATATATTCTCAATCATATAAGTTATATCATTTGATATTATAAACTGTTAAAAAAATCTAGCCGCGCAAATGCGCGGGTCACCATGCTAGTTTTTATAATATCATAATTTTATTAGATTTCATAATATATTAAAATAGAAATTAGATTTTTAAATTTGTATTATATGAACCGTTAGGACGTCCAAAATGATATTCTTTTCTGACCAAAGTGCCTAAAAAATAGCAAATGATGTGCATTGGCGTCTTCCCAACGGAGGCTTAATGCATTAGGACGTGCAATAGTTATACGTGTGTTGTAGCATGACTTTTATGTTGTAACTTATCATTGTTGTACTGAAATATTATTTTATAACTATATAACATTTTAATTAATCTAATACAACATTTATATTGAAATATTGCAAAAAAGTACTCAGTACTTAGGAAAATAATCCATGCGTCTGTCCCGTTGTTAACAGAACTATGTGCTTAGAAAATGATCAAAGTTGTACGACAGGAAGAGACAGCACCAGGGATAAGCTGGATTCTGCTAACCGTCAAGATTGACCGGACATTTCGTAGGAAGAGACAGCAGCGCTTTCCACAGTCACATTCGGTGCAATGCAATTATAGTAGTCAATATCAGCCTCCAACAGTAGTACGTGAGACCGTCAAGACAACAACAACACCTGATGTCGACACAATACCGCCTCACCCAGTCACCCCTTCCTTGTTGCTTCCCTCCACAAGCGACCAGGTCCAGAACCATGCGTAGTTTTCCCATTATAGAAAAAGGGCGTATATCATGTCCAGTAGAGGAGTCAAACACCTTTTTTTTAAGCTTTTTCGAACACTCGGAAGTACATACTCCCACCTCTAATATATCATTTAAACGAAAGTGTTTGTAACATTCCGAATTCAAGAAAATGAATAAAGTGGTATTCATGAATCATGTTGCACATTTGAATGTTCATTTGAATTTATCTTTGGATTTATTAATTTGATTCAAGATTTGACTTTTGGGATTTAAATGACTTTTAAATACCTAAATCAAACACAACAAAGAAACTCATGAAAACTTTAAACAACATGCTATATCAATTTTTTTTAAATACTAGAGCACATAAGATGTATAAATATAATTTTTCAAAATGTTTGCACCTCATCCAAACAGCTCAAAAATTCAAAAACAGTTTGAAATCAGTCAAATTTGAAGAATTATTGTTCTTAAACTACATGAGATAATCAAGTGAAAACAAAGAAAATGAAAAGTAGACTCCTTGGATTACCAACACAAAAATTTGCAGAATTTTCCAACACATTTAACTCTCTCAATCAGCTTGCCCAATACCTAACCTTGAAATTGCCATAAATGAAATCCATCTACCAAATCATCTGATGCAATCGATGAATGCAGCTTCTCAGTCTCTGACAGTGGGCCCCA
Source organism: Otatea glauca (assembly GCA_036346275.1). Taxonomy (NCBI): domain Eukaryota; kingdom Viridiplantae; phylum Streptophyta; class Magnoliopsida; order Poales; family Poaceae; genus Otatea; species Otatea glauca. Next base: position 47,545,797 of record CM070718.1, read on the forward strand.
CGCTGGCCTGGGTCCACCGGCCAGCCTCACTACCTCTCCCTCTCTCCCTCATCTCTCTCTCCCAGCTTCTGCCGAACGTTGCCACACTACTACAGAACAGGCAATCCTTGCCGGCATATCACTGCCGGTTAGGACCGAGCCGGCAGTGATACCATATCTCTGCCAGTTCGAAAGTTAAGTTGGAGGGGAGAACTTATCACTGCCGGTTCATGCAACCAACCGGCACCGGCGGTAAAACGCAACATATCACTGCCGGTTTGAGAAAAAACCGGCAGAGATATATCACTGCCGGTTTGAGAAAAAACCGGCAGAGATATATCACTGCCGGGTCATTCTTAAACCGGCAGTGGTACTTGCCTTTTCACTGCCGGTTTGAGACTAGAACCGACAGTGATATCATTTTCCCGCGTAATATGATTTTCCCGCGCATACCGAGCTTATCACTGCTGGTTCTGCGCAGAACCGACAGTGATAAGTCGTTTATATAACTGAGACCCCTGCCTCCCGACCGATCGAGCAAAGACAGAGAGGCGCTCTGTCTTTGCTCGATTTGTAGATTGCGACGATCTGCTTCGAAAAATTTGTTAAAATTTGTATTGTACTTCTTTTCGAGGTTAGTAATTTGATCTCCATTTTTTTAAATAATAAAAAATTGCCACATGGATATTTACATAATGAAAAAAGGTTCATGTATTTTCAAATGTTGAAATAATAAAAACTTGTTAGATGGATATTTACCTAATAAAAAAATGTTGATGTATTTTAATATACTCAAAGTATATCCTAAGTACTTACAATTTTTTCTAAATTTTTAAATAATAAGGAATTGCAAGATGGATATTGACGTAATGAAAAAAGATTGATATATTTTGATATAGTCTAAATATATCCTAATGATTTACAATTATTTTCATTTTTTACAATACTAAAAAATTGCTACATGGATATTTACATAACGGAAAAAGGTTGATGTATTTTAATATAATCAAAATTGCTACATAGGTTTTTAAATCTAATCGTTTACAATTATTTGTTATTTGCAATTATATGCGTATGTAATGTTTGATTTAATTAATTGTAGATGGACCGAAGGTGGATGTATGACACGGACGATTATGGGCGAGTTTTTAATGGTGTGAGTTATTTTCTAAGCGTGGCTGCGGCGCATAAGTCGAAGAATCTGGCGGACTACATGTGCTGTCCATGCGTTGGTTGCAAAAATCAGAAGCTGTTTTCTACCATAGAGTCGATACGTGCACACTTGCTTCGAAGAGGTTTCACGGCTGGCTATACCTGTTGGACCAAGCACGGCGAAGATGAGATTGTACATGAAGGGCAACACATTATTAAAGATGACGGAGACAACGATATGACGGCAGTTGAAGATACGTTTGTCGACAGCCACGACGACGATCTGGATCAAATGTTGCGTGATGGGGAGGGAGACTTCACGAGTGAAAGAGAGTTTCAAAAGTTCCAGCATGTGGTACAGGACTCCATGACACCATTGTACCCAGGCTGCAAGGAGGAGCACAAAAAATTGCAGACCGTGCTTACACTACTGCAGTTGAAGGCAAGCAATGGTTGGTTCGATAAGAGCTTCAATGAGCTGTTATGTTTCTTGGGGGATTTGCTTTCAGAGGGTAACGTGTTGCCTACAAGTACGTACCAGGCCAAGCAGGGTGTCTGCCCATTGGGATTGGAAGTACAAAGGATACACGCATGTCCAAACGATTGCATGTTGTATCGCAATGAGTTTGCGGACTTGGATGGCTGTGCTGTTTGCAAAGCAAAGCGGTATAAGGGCAACGATGATGACATCGATAATGAAGATGTCGGGGTGAAGCGTAAGAAGATGAGATCCCCCGTAAGGTGGTGTGGTATTTTCCTATAATTCCCCGTCTGAATCGATTGTTTGCAAACAAAAAGCATGCCCAATTGCTACGATGGCACACCGAAGAGCGTAAGAACGATGGAATGCTCAAACACCCTGCTGACTCTGTGCAATGGAGGAACATCGACATAAAATATAAGAAGCACTTTGCATATGATGTGAGGAATATAAGGTTCGGATTGAGTACGGATGGGATAAATCCTTTCGGTAACATGAGCAGTCGTCATAGCACTTGGCCGGTAACTCTATGTATCTACAACCTTCCTCCTTGGTTTTGTATGAAGCGGAAGTACATTATGATGCCACTCATCGATCCAAGGGCCGAGCAACCCGCAACGATATCGATGTGTACCTCAAACCATTGGTTGAAGATCTTCTAATCTTGTGGAACGATGGAGTACGGGTATGGGATGAGTATAAAAGAGAGAACTTTATCCTACGCCCATTGTTGTTCGTAACCATCAATGATTACCCTACCCTTGGTAACCTGTCGGGCCAGACGACAAAAGGCTTCAATGGATGCGTCCAGTGCTTAGATGGTACAGCTAGTCGGTGGCTGAAGAACTGTCGAAAAATGTCTTACATGCGGCATCGTAGGTTCCTTCGCAAGGATCACCCATACCGCAATAATAAGAAAGCTTTTGACGGGACAAAGGAGACTGCTTTAGCTCCGAAGAATCACACTGGGAGAGAGATATTTGCAGCTATAAAGGATCTTAAAATTATCCACAAAAAGGGAGCAGGCAGTACATCTATCCTGAGTTCCCGTGATAAGGCTCCTTTGTGGAAAAAGATATCAGTATTTTGAGTCCTACCTTACTGGCAGCACTTGGAAGTTCGACACGCAATCGACGTCATGCACATAGAGAAGAACGTGTGTGACAGCTTGCTTGGTATCTTACTGGATATACCTGCCAAAACAAAAGATACTCTCCAAGGACGGATGGACCTTGAAGATATGAAACTCAGGAAGGAGCTGCATCACAGAGATATGGATACAGGGAAAAAGTACCTTCTCGCAGCCTGCTACACTCTGAGCAAGAAAGAAAAAAATTAGCCTGTGCGAATACTTGCACAGAGTGAAAGTTCCGTCCGGATACTCTGCCAACATAAAGAGACTAGTCTCAATGAAAGACTTAAAATTAATTGGCATGAAGTCTCACGATTGCCACGTGATGATGACGCAGATGCTTCCAATTGCAATTAGGGGTGTTCTGCCAGAGAAAGTCCGAGACCCAATTATAAAGTTGTGTTCATTCCTCAACGCGATTTCACAGAAGGCCATCGATCCATTGAAATTAGATAAGCTACAGGAAGACGTGGTCCACACTCTCTGCAGGCTCGAGATGTGTTTCCCTCCTTCTTTTTTTGGTATTATGGTCCATCTCATTGTTCACATCGTGAAAGAGATACGGATTCTCGGTTCCGTGTTTCTACATCAGATGTATCCTTTTGGGAGGTTCATAGGGGTTATAAAGAAATATGTTCGTAACCGACATCGGCCGGAAGGTTGCATTGCAGATGGTTGGGGAACCGAGGAGGTCATTGAGTTCTGCATCGATTACATGGATCTCAAACCGATTGGTGTGCCTACATCACGGCATGAGGGCAGGCTACAGGGAAAAGGGACACTGGGCGAGAAATCACTCCGTACAAACAATCTAGCTTCATTCACACAAGCACATTTCGCAGTTTTGAGACAATCAGTTGTGGTGGCCCCGTATGTCAACATGCACAAGAGCATGCTATCGAACAAACCCAACGAAGTCGAGAGGTTGGATCGCGAGAGAGCATAGACATAACTGGCGATTGGTTGCGTAGGCACATGATGCATCTGGAGGCAGTGCGCTCGATTGAAAGTGTTGGCTCGAGGACCGTCCACTACAATTCGGACATTCCAAGGATACGATATAAATGGTTTTACTTTTTATACAAGAGCACAAGATAAAAGGAGCACCAACCAAAAGCAGCGGTATCCGTGCATGGATGCCTCGACAAAGAGCGGAAATAGGAAAACCTACTACGGATTCATAGAAGAGATTTGGGAGCTTGATTACGGACCTTTAAAGGTCCCTCTCTTTCGGTGCCAATGGGTAAGACTTCCAAGGGGCATGAACATCGACAAATGCGGTATCACTACCGTGGACCTCAAACTGGTCGGATCTGAGAAGAACCATTCGTACTTGCTAATTACATTACACAAATCTTTTTGTAACCGATCCAGCTAACAAGGAGCGCCACGTGGTTATTCAAGGAAAAAGAAGGATTGTCGGGGTTGAGAATGTTGTCGACGAGGAAGAGTACAACCAATTCGATGAGCTTCCTCCTTTCGGAGAGGACGTTGATCTAGGTCTCATGGAAGAGAGTGAGGACGAAGTTATATACATACGCTGCGATCATGACGAAGGTCGAATCGTAGCTTAGTTGTCCTAATTAAATACATGTTTATTTTCTCATATGTAACAATTAATGTATTCTTTTGTCATATGTATCAGTTTGTGTGAATTCAACTTCATCTGTGTGTTTTTTTTGTATTTGTGTGAAATATTAAAACTATGAAAACAGTGAGCAATCTGGATTTTTATAATTTTACAACTTTGTCAAAACTTAGGTGAAATATTTAAATCAAATATTACATGTTATGAAATATTCCTCTAAAAATTTTCAGAAAATTTGGATAAAAATTGATAGGATTTCAAAAATTATCCTTTGAAAACTTTGACATAAGTGACCGGAGCTTATCACTGCCGGTTGTCTCATTAAGCCGGCAGTGAAGTGGTTTATTACTGCCGGTTTATAGTATTAACCCGGCAGTGAGAATCAAGTATTACTGCCGGTTTTTTTTAACCGGCAGTGATAAAAACTTTCACTGCCGAGTGTATATACAACCGACAGTGATAATGTATTATTACTGCCGGTTTTAGATTAGACCGGTAGTGAAAATAGATATTACTGTCGGGTTGAGCTTGAACCGACAGTGATAATTCAACTATCACTGCTGGTTCTATTTATTATCCGGCAGTGATAGTGTATCACTGCCGGTTTTTGTTGTGACCCGGCAGTGATACTCTAACCCTATAAATTCGAACGCCGCGCCACTCAGCCCCTCATTTCCACTTCAACCTCACGCCGCCATTTCGTCGCTTCGCATCGCCCCGGCCGTCGCCTCGACCTCACCGCCACGCCGTCCTCGTCCCGAAGCCGCGGTCGCAAGGTAGATTCTCTTTCTCGCGAAGTTCTCGGTTTCAGAGGAAATTTCGGCAGCTATGTTGTAATCTGCTGGAGTTCCAATGGATTTGCACATTTGAAACCGGAACATTTTTCGGCTTCTAACCTGGATTTTCGCTTTAAGCACAGACGAACTGTAGGATCTAAAGAAATATAAATTGCAGATTCAGATTAAAATTCTGTGAAAGTATTTGAAATAAACTTCTTCCAGTGTGATATATAACATAATGGCATTTTTCTAGCATTAAGTGGATAAGATAATGATTCATATGATCACAAAACATGGATAAGGAATCAAACTTGGACATTGACAAGTAGCATTATACGTCAAAGAGTTGCTTTGCAACGTTTCCACGAGGATGTTGAACAATACTGAAGAATGGTACAGATTTCAGCTTTTAGCTTTCAGCTTTTGTTAGTTATACCGTTTAAAAACTGAGCTGTTTAAGGGTCCGCAAATCGTTCTAAATCTAAACACCTCTCCAATTGCTCACACCGGTTGTCACTATTGTCTATGACCATTGAAACGGACTCAAAAATCAACCATGGAGTATCGACTCTGAACAATTCTTCAGTGCTACTAGTTAGAAGGACCATGCTTCAGAGAATCAGAGACCAACCCGATTGGAAGGCTTCCCACACAAAGCACAAAATTTCACAAGCATTAATCGCAAATGTAGCTTCGACGACCGCAAATTGGCAAACTAAATGTCACGATGCAGAAATACAATGTACATGATCCAAATCGGTGAATTCTGATATTTATTTCTTTAAGGTTCAAAATAATGTTATTATTTTATAAATATTTTTATAAATGTTTTAAATACCAATATTTACTTACTTTAAAATTTTCATATTTTTATCTCTTATATTTCATTTACAAAAATTCGTACATGGATAATCTCAGATTTATTGTATTTCGGTTTTTTAATTTTTAAATATATCAAAATATACATTTTAATTCTTGCTGTATGTTTATTGCTGTATGTTTTTGATTTGTGCCGTGAGACATAATGTGCATATGTTTATTGCTGTATGTTTGATTTGTGCCGTGAGACATAATGTGCATATGCGCTGATTCAGAAAATATGTGCTAACACATCGACAAAATATATATGTCGATTATTGCTGGATTGAGTACTCCCTCTTTCAATAAACATGCCATGTAGCTTTCTATTCAGTAGAATTGCTAGATTTAGTTTGGAATTTGGGGCAGCAGTACAATTATAAAGAGTCTGTATGGACGTAATTATAAAGAAAAATGAAAGAGAGCAACACTTCAACTGACCATTCTGAATAGCACTGCTCAATTTCAAGTATTTCTCTAAAATATTAATTTAAAGTTCTCTCTGAAAACAGTTAGCGAAATTATGTGACTTTAAATCATTAGATAAATTATGTGACTTTGAATCATTAACACTTGTATAATTGCTTGAATAGAAGCCTCCAAAATAATTGCTTGAATATGTGTATGTATCATTAGCTAAATTATGTGACTTTAAATCATTAGCTAAATTATGTTAGCAACTTAGAACTGTTGTAAAGATGTATATGTGTATGTATCCTGGAATATGTAAACATCCTTTCACGGGATTAACTTTAATGTCAATCTTCATTTGTATGTGTCTTTCAAAAATGACCTTGTTAATTTGAAATTTCTGGTAAACTTGCCAGGAATGGTCTCCGACGAAGGACAAGTGCCAGAGGGAGTTGGGCCCTCAAATATGGACGAAGGAGGAAGGGGTAGCCCGAACAATAGCCCAACGTCCTATCTGAACTTGCAGGATCCTGCTATGGACCAACCTGACGTTACTAGCGTAGGCGAGGTAAAGTTTTAGTACATTGTGGTTCCCAAAACATTGTAGGCCCACACGACTAATAATTTGAAGATCAAATTGTAGGCTCAGACGTCTGATCAACGAAGGCAGTGCGCAAGTCGTGGTCCGAACAAGATGCCTAAGGGAATTTTTAACATAGTGGAGCTCTCGGCAGTCGGGGAACTCTTTGTACGAGTCATCATTGGGGGGCCGACAGACAGCTTATGGGTTATTGCTAGGGATGATGTGCCCATCAGCTATAGATCATGGATTGGCCGCGGAGGTGACCCATGGGTGGTACCCAATGACCTGAAGAACTCATTATGGGACAAGCTGAAACAAGTTTTCCAGTTCCCCCAAGGGACCGAGTTGGTTGCAAAGAAACGAGCACTCTGCATCATGTGCACTGCGTGGAAGAATTGGAAGACAGCACTAAACAAGAATTATGTGAAAAAGAATGAAACGCCGAATTTTAACACGTACCCAAAGTTAAGGGAGTTCTGGGATGAATTTGTGGCGTATAAGAGGTCTGAAGAAGCTCACATAGTAAGCTCACATAGTAAGTCATGAATTTTAACACGTACACAAAGCAAACGCGGATAAGAATATTCACCCTCACAAACTAGGAACAGGAGGGTACGTGAAGAAAATACCAGCATGGGATCGGTCCGAAGAAGAAATAACTCGCAAGGGTATAATTCCTGCAACGGCCGCCTTAAGCGAACGATCGAAGCACTGGTTGCTTGGGAGGGGTGCTTCTATCTCCGATGATGGCAGCTTAAGCTTCAGAAGCGATAGAGAGCAGGAAGTGCTGCGCAGAATCACAGATTCTCATATGCAGTCTTCCCAAGGATCTTTCGCGCCACGTAGGGAGAATGACTAGCTAACCATAGCCCTGGGTAACAAGGAGCATCCAAGTCGCACCAGAGGAGTTGGTTTGGTCACGTGGAAAGAAGCCTTCCCCGCAAACGTGTGGATGTACAAACGTTCAAAGAGATTAAGAGAAGATCAACTGGAACGTCAGATAAAAGATGCTGTCGCGAGAGCGCTAGAGGAACAAAGAGCGGAACTAGATAAGGCTGTGGAGCAAGCTGTACAGAAAGCTCTCAGCTCATGACCGCCACCCGGTGAAAGCCCTGAGCTCATCAGTCCCAGTGCTCATAAGAGCAGCTGCGCATCCACAGGGATTCCCGAAGAGCATGGACTGTATTTTCCTGTGGATGACATCAAAGAACCGACACCGTGCAAGCTACATTTGACCGCACATGGCATTACCATAAAGGTGGCTGAGGGCAAGGCTTGGCCATGCGAGGAGTCACAGGTTTTGCACTGTCGCCCGATACCGCAGGGATTCGCCAGGGTCGAAGTGGACAGTGTCATCCGCCAATACCGAAAAATGGAGGTAGAGATCCCTGGCGAGGATGGGAACAAAAAGCTAGGAGAAAATGTGCATGGCTTCCTTGCGTGGCGCAAGAGCTTGATTAAGTTTGGCTCAGACGATGAGGGCGACGACGATGATGATCAGCCGCACTCTCCACACAGAGACCTCCCGCCCTTCTCTCCGCCAACCAGAAAAAGTCCAACTCCTCCGCCGGCACCAACCAGAAAAAGCCCGACTCCTCCGCCGAAATCTGTAAAGAATCGAACAACAGGAACATCTCGGCAGTTGGCGCCGTCCTCGAAGAAATCTCAACCATCTGTGAACCCAGGACATTCATAGAAGAAATTATCAGCTGACATGACTGAGGAAGAACGGAAAAAGAATGTAAGCGCCTGCGTAACATCTCACTTTAAAAAGGTGCCATCAAGTAAGAAGACTAAAGTTGATGCTGACGCGCAAAAGTTTTTCTTGAGTATGGCAAAAGTACAAAAGACGGGGCAGGCTTCTGAACCTTGCAAAATGTCGGACTACGAGCGCAAATCCAGAAAGCAATACTTGCAGGCGGCTAGTGCCGACACGTTAAAGTGGGATGCTCAAGCAGATGATGCTCAACTAGATGCTCTGGCGTAAGGTCTCAAGTGGAAGTTCGTTATGGGAAAACCGCTGGTTGAACCAGCTCATTTTGACAACCTTACAACACAACTGCGGCGCGTCCATCAGTGGCACATGCAGCAGTCCAACGATGGTATGAAGGCGTTCGCAGTCAGATACACAGAGCAAGATTTTCACAATGGGGATAACATCTGCTGGGTTCTTTTCACGGAGCTGTATATGTTGTACCAGCAAGATGCCCTCGACGTGAACATACTTAGACTATGGACTTTGTAAGTCTGTCCGTATATCGTTGAGCATTTCTGTATTGTTTAATTTCATCTCTAACTTCTTTCTTATGTAGAATGGATATACAGACATGTAGAAGAAATAACAATGACAATCTAGCATTCCTAGATCCGGGGCTCGTCAACGAGAAACTCGTGAACGACAATCCATAGTTTGTTGAAGACTATTTATTTAATACTTTTTTGAAGCTGCAATACAAAACCTCCGTACTTTTACCCTATAACTTCAAGTACGTATCTCCTGACTTCTAATATCGTTTTACTATTTTTGCGTAACACATACAATGTGGGAGTAATTGACTACGTTGACATATATGTGCAGGTTTCACTGGGTCCTCCTCGTCATCCAGTTAGATGCTAGCAGGATTTTTTTCTTGGACTCCAGGAGAAAACAAACTAATCTGTACCAAGACCTTTGGGACATCTTTGAATGTAAACTCGATCGTTGCGTTATTACTCTAGCAAAATTCCATTCTATTGCATTTAAGTTTAATTACTATTCAAAATCATTCACAGGGCTTTAAATGCAGATCGCAAGAAAAGTGTTATGTATCGTCCATACAGGAAAATTTTTGAAATAATAAATGACTTTCCATGCATGAGGCAGGAACCCGGAAACAATTTATGTGCATTCTATGTATGTACAAATATGCATTCAATTGTCACGGAGAGTGTCGGCTATAACGAAGCCATGGTACGTAATTACACTTTGATGCCCTTTTTTATTTAACAAATATCATCATTAATTAACTTCCTTTTTTGTTCAAAAACAGCGCTCCAAACTGAGAACCAATAAGTTATTCTTGTGAAATTATAGCAATTCAAGAACAGATCGCCGGATTCATTCATGATGAGATCATCAATCCAAACGGCGAGTTCCACGAGTAGCCTCATCGCCCTCATTCCTACGGCCTAGACGCGTGACATGTCTACTTCGACTCTTTGTAAAATCAAAGCGAATGGATTGACATGTAGTCAAGCTACATTTGTAAATAAATCATTGTAAAAACAAATTATGTGATGCTTAATTTAATATATTTGAATTATAATTTTAACGATGCTTCATATATACATGGATATATTTGAATTATGATTTGAACGATGCTTTATATACTACATATGGACACTGTAAACAATTATATAAAAATATATATATTGCACAAAAAATATGCAAGCTTGTCACTGCCGGTTCTTGGAGAAAACCGGCAGTGATATGTACATATCACTGTCGGATTATGGTACAACCCGGTAGTGCTAGTTCGATATCATTGCCGGTTTTATGTACAACCGGCAGTCATAATTATCATCACTGCCGGATTTAAGTTTGATCCGGCAGTGATAGTACAATATCACTGTCGGTTGTAGATAGAACCGGCAGTGATAATCCTTATCACTGCCGGTTCCTGAGCCGGCAGTGATAATCCCCGAGTATCACTGCCGACCAATCACTGCCGGCGCCAATGACCGGCAGTGATGGGATTTCCGAACCGGCAGTGATGTGCTGTTCTGTAGTAGTGCCACAGCGAGCTGCCTTGGCAGAAGCTTCGCTCCACGTAGCCGACGCAAGCCAACCTCGCCTCCTCCGCCTCCATGCCCATACCACAGCCTACCTACCTCCCCTGCACTGCCATAAAGCCGGCCGAGCCCGTCTCCTCCCCTTTTGCTCTCTGCTCAGTAGACTTGCCCGTGCCGCGTGCTTGTTGGAACAGAACGCCAAAATCTTTGAGACAATTTTCTCTTTATTACTTCTCGCTCTGCTCAATTTACAACACTCAGGCATACCCCTATATTTATACCCAAAACTACAACCCTCATAAGCGGAATAGGATTCCACTTCCTTGTCTTAATTCAACTCCACATCCTAAACTTTCTTAATACAAACTTTCCAAATTAAACCTTTCCTATTACAAGATTACCTCTAACATTTTCCCCTCTAATCTTGTAATATTTAACTTCTAACATAACTCTACCTGATTTTCTAAATTTTTTCAACAAATTTTCTTCACCTTCTCTTCTCTTTCCGTCGATTTCTTGCACCGCTGCTGAACTGTTCTTTCTTCTCTGTTATTCTTTTCTGTGCATGCATGCTGCATGCTGGAGCTACTAGCTCTTTGCTTGCATGCACATTGCCCACAGTATCCTGTGCATGCACTAGTACTGCCGTTCTTCTCTCTTCTTTATTTCCTCCCTCTTTTCTCTGTTTCTCAGGCCCAGCTACTGCATACACATGCACGCCTCTATTTTCCTTCCTGTCTTTACTTGTTGCATCTCCTCCTAAACTTCTAGCTGCTACATCCTCACGCACACAACATCCAGGACTCGATCTGCTAATGATGCTCCTTTGGTTTGCACAGCTACCAATTGCTTCGTATGTTTTTCTTGCATGCGCATTGCGTATTGCACCTGCCTGTGCAGCAATCCTTTTTTCCTCCGGTTCTTGCGCTACCGCTAGCCTCACGGAGCCTCTCTCCTCTTGCCTTCCTTATTTCTCTCGACGACAGGATGGAGGGATCTGTGGCAGTAAAGAAGTACCTACGCGTACTACTAGAAAAGTTCGTGCCTGTCATCACCACGCTCATGTACTCCCCTGATTTGGAGAACATGAAAATCGAGGAGATCACCGGCTCGCTCAAGGCGCATGAGGAGCTACTGAAGGGGTATCAATCCCGTAATGAGCAAGGGTATCAGTCCTGTAACGAGCAGGTAACAGAGCGCCAAAATCTTTGAGACAATTTTCTCTTTATTACTTCTCGCTCTGCTCAATTTACAACACTCAGGCATACCCCTATATTTATACCCAAAACTACAACCCTCATAAGCGGAATAGGATTCCACTTCCTTGTCCTAATTCAACTCCACATCCTAAACTTTCTTAATACAAACTTTCTAAACTAAACCTTTCCTATTACAAGATTACCTCTAACAGTGCTTGCCAGGACAAGAGCCGGGCAGCGAGCCTCTCGTCCGTAGGAAGAGACCGCCGGTGAGCTCTTCTGCCAACCCATCGTGCCGTGAAACTAGCTCAGCTCCTTGACATTTCTCCTCCATTTTTGTTTGTAGCTCCGACCGGCCGTGCTCAGTCATCGTCCTCGGCTGCTCGCTGGAGACCATCCCGGCCTTGCCATTCTCTGCTGCGCCAAGCTCCGGCCACCACGGCCAGCTCCGGTGGTCGACTCCGTCGCCGGGGACTGCCCCCAGCCGAGCCCACCTCCCTGCTGTTCACTTCCCCAGCCTAGCTTCATCCTTTCCAGCAGCCAAGCTCTCGCCATTGTTGTTCCAGTCAAGCTACTAGGGTTAGTAGAGATATAGCTCAAGTATTATTCCATGCTCTCTTGTCACAAGTGACATGCTAGATCAGTGGTTGAGATGCTGTGAGATACAACCGAGACACCCCAGTTCGAATCCATCTCTGGCCATTTAAATTTTTATTTATGCCTTTCTCATTCAAATATTCATATCTTTTGCTAGGAATGTCCAAATGAAGTAAAATCAGTTTATAAATTTAATTTTTGAAATGAGGAATTAGAATATGAAATAAAAAGTTATATGTTACTTGCAGAAAAATATTTTTATTAGAGTTTGAATGCTAGGCCCTAAATAGTTGTTATTAAGGAAGTATATATTCTATTGATCCATAAATCATGAAATAAATAGCATAAGTTACTGCAACCCTATGCACTCCATTTATGAAAAATATTTAAAATTGAATGTATTTTGAATGAAAGATTGTTAGTTTAAACTCTTACTAGCATGTAGGTTTCAAATGGCTAAAACATTGACCAAATGAGCTCAAAAACTTATGAAACCAGTTTAGATACGTTCCTGGGATTGCATAGGTCATAAATGGTCAAAAATATTTAGATTCAACTTTAGTTTTCTTTATTTCCTAGATGTTCAAACATTCAATCGGCAAAACGACCAATCGGCCGTAACTTTCGCAAACGAACCTCAAATTCGACAAAATCAAATGCCATGACCTTAAAATGATATTTGATTTCTTTCTGTGCATAAATGACATTATTTTGAATAATTTTAAGTTAAGCCATATTAATCCTTAATGACCACATACATGAAAAATATCTCAAATAAATGTGAAATATCGCGGGACCAATTTTAAAACACTTTTAGGCATATCCCCTACTTATGTCTGAGAAATGGTTAGATTATCCCATAAGGTGCAGCCGCAATCAAAGAATGAAAACTGGACCGTAACCACGCGATCGGTATAATCATTTAAGCCTTTTCGGCAATAAGTAAGATATCTCGTCCAAATGCAAATTTAAAGGAAAATAGTCCATAATCAGTGTTTAGTATATATACTACCATATTCTACAAATATCTTAATCATAACTTGCTTTGCATCTGAATCCTACTAAGGCAAAACTCTTCAAAGACTACAAACTGCACTAAGACTATAACACTTAAGCACTTTCAGCAGCTAGAAAAACAACTCGGCTTAACCTAAATTTTGGGGAAATCGACCCAGAATCGTAAACCAGTATATGGACAACCAAAATATGAAAAACATTTTAATTTCAACTTGCTTATCATATAAAACTTGCTAGAGCAAACACCCTAAATAATAACGTTACTAGAGTTATTTGTATAGACAAATGAAATCGAAGTCTTAAACCCAAACATCGGGAATGTAAGAACCATCACATAACCAAGTAGTAACAGCCAATACCTTAAAAATTACAGATCCAACATGTAGGAATTACTCTCATGCATGAGCACTTGAAGCTAAATACTAATCAAGCGAAACCCTTTTAACAAATGTTACTTTTATTAATCCAAGTAATTTTAGCATCTATAATTCGAAGTTATACATACAAAGATATATAATTTTAGCCTCTTGAATTCGTAAATAGCCTTAGCTATGATTATAACCTTACCTTCTTATAATAGAGGATGAAAGTAACACATTCAAGAAAAGAGTCTCACTTGAACAAAGTGCTAATGCAATCATTATGAAAGTGATAAATCAAGAACTCAAAACCACCATGTTCTTCTTGGTAAGTTTTAATTTGTTACTTACATCTGATTTCTTTTTGCCCTATTTGATACGGTGTTATTTGCTTTTGTCTCGGTTTTTATTATTCAATGCATAGATGACGATAATTCGGATTCGGTCTTTAACGACATCGACTACGATCCGGATTATAAGCTAGAAGAAGAGCAACCAGGCAAGCACTCTCCTTTGATCATTTTGATCCCATATTTGCAAAGTTATGTTGTTTTATCAAACTATATTCATGCGTGTGTGTTTTAAACTTGCTATGTTGTGGGTGATGGTAGCTAATCCCAATTGTATGCATTTCCTTTACCTTGTGAATTGATTACTTGCCATTGTAACCTAGTATTGGTGTATACATTGCTTAATGTCACTTGGGTAATACTTGCGAAATAACTTATGTACTTGCTTAGACTTGCTCACTAGAACGACTTTTAAATGATGGGACACATTTCAACTACTTTGATCAAACTTTGTTTAAATGGATGGAACCACGGTATGGTTTCTACTTAATTTGATAAAAATCCAACTCAAACTTATGATTTAGATGCGGGCGAGTTATTACTTAACTTGAGGCGTGAAAAGGACCTCACGCGTAGTTAGGGGGAGATTCTTGCCCGGGTCAATTAAGGACCGAACTTGATGCTATCACCTAAGTAATTTGGTGTAACCACATGTGTTAGTATGGGATAGCCTAAACTCATTATATTAGTTAGAGTTTAGACTTGCATTTTGGTAGGCCGAAGTAGTATGGACGATCCAACGGATTGGTGTCGTTCTAGGTGCTCCCTTCACCGAGGTGTTGGGGCCCAAGCATTCCAATACAACGGTGCATGCCTTGCCATGGGGAGAGTTCACGATGGGGCACCATCGGTTCAGGATCTCCATAACTATGGAAAGGGTTTAACATCACTGTCGCTGGTGCAAGGCTAAGCTTTAGCTATTTGAACGGTTTAGTCACAGTCTAGCAAAACGGGTATGGGAAGTACCGCGTGACATGGTTGACATGATTGCTAGAATGTGTCATGTGGGTAAAGTGTACACTCTCTGCAGAGATTTTAAAATCTAATTAATTAGTCATGCTCGCGGTCATGAGCAACTTGGGAAAATAATGTCAAGTATAGTCTTTATTTTTGCCAAAACGTTTGGGAACAGTGTTGGGTTGGTATGGAAAACTTTGGGAGCCAATGGTGGCTGATTTTACTCGCTATTCGTAGCCAAGGAGAGCTGTGGAATGATGGATATGAACTGTACTTACTATTATTAGCTTCTTATTAAATGCTCTTTACAATTCCGTTACTGTTTTATGCAACATTCGCTTGCTAAACAAAATATGCTCTATGCTGAAATGAGACTACTGTAGAAACTTGTAATCCTTGTTCTACCTTGCATTTACCTTATTTCCATACACTAAAGTCTTGCGAGTACATACGTGTACTCACGGTTGCTTGGTTAACACAATTTAGACGAAGACATGGAGGATTACCCCGACGACACGTATTATACTATGGGGACCGACGATCATATTGACGGATGAACTTGGGTTTTTCCCAAGTTGTTTGCCTTTGGGTAGGGATGGGCATACCACTGTCCCGTTTTTGTTATATGTGTTATTTCCACTGCACTTTACTTATGGACTTGTAATATTTGGCCGGTCGGCCACTACTTGTAATAGTAAGTAGTTGTACTAGTTCTAGTTTATGTTTATGCTATAACAACTGCTTAGTTTCATGTGTATGTGTTGCGATACATCTCGAATGCAGGATATGTGGGTGGTAGGCATTGATCTTGAGAACTAGCACTAGACACATATTCGGGTACTTGGAATTGTTTTCAACAATCTAATGCATAAACTCGAGCGGTCGTCGTTCTTTGACTATTGCTCGCGCTCCCCTTGGTGAGTGTGGGCGATACCAAGGTTCTGAGATGGACGGCGAGTGCTATACTTGGATGAGTTGCTTTCAATCCCGGTATGGTTGTTCGGAATGGAATCGAAACTCTCTTGGTTGCGTAAGTGTGTACGGTACAACTAGGTGGCTCATATTTGCTTGAGTGAGAGTTATCTGGTTAATACTCCGTGCACGGGACTTTTGGGTGACAGTGATCATACACTCAAGTGGAGTATGGGTGTCACCTCTCAGTCCAACGCACGAGCGAGGATCGATTCGTCTTTTCGAGCGCCCACAGTGTAATACTTTTTATCACTTTCGGTATACTCTAATAATAATTCTAAGATACTCCAATGCGACATAGTTGAAAAAAAATTCAACTGAACCCTTTATCTTTTGCTATATACACTTTTACATATGTGAAAGGAATATATAAACAAATTATGCTATAAAAGGTGGATTTTGATTAAATTTTCGTGCAACTCACTTTAATGTATCTTGTAATCAGTATTAGAGTATACTCAAAAGGATAAAGAGGTATAATAATAGTATTAAAGCGGTATACTGGATGTGGGAGTACGTACTCTTAAGAGTATAGAAACATTTTCATATATATATATATATATATATATATGTATATATACCCTCCACGAGCGACCAGAACCATGCATAGCTTTCCCATTAAAGAAAAAGGGCGTATATCATGTCCAGTAGAGGAGTCAAACACTTTTTTTTTTAGCACAAGGATACGTACTCAACACACACTATATATATATACAATACAATTACCTAGGGCACCATGATCCAAAACGAATATTTCTCTTATGTATTTTCATGCGATATTTTTTGAAATTTTTAGGATGCTGACTTTAACCAGTTTACTAACTTTTTCAAACAAGTTCGAGCTCAAATTCAAAGTAGAGTTACCCTTTTTGATGATAGTTTGGTTGTAGGTATGTACTGATTATATATATAAATCAGCAAAACATGTGATCCAAACTCGTTCAAAATCTTTGAATTCGAGTATATTTTTTCAAAGGTATGTGTTTCATTTGAATTGTTATAGATGGGTATATACCCTAAAACTGAAATTTTGAAAAATATACTTGAATATGGCTTGAATTCGCGCATTTGAAATCATGGTGCCCATTTCGGCTTTATATATATATATATATAAATATATATATAAATGTTATTCTACAGCTGCGTGTAGAATAGCATATTCTACGCGTCAGCCAGGTTACTATCTAGTTGACAAGCGTGTTTGTACATGAATGACTAATAAATACTACTTAGTGCTTTTTACTGGATAAGAGTGCTATACACACGTATTGTAATATTTGGAGTAAAAGGAAGTAAAATCTATAAGTTTTATTAATAAACATTAATTTTTCTAACTGATAATAAATTTTACTATCCTTATATATAGATTTTACGATCGATATATATATGTTTTACTATCATACAGTAGTAAATTGATGTTCATTTTAGCAGTAAAATTTGATTCATGCAACGTTTATTAGCGAAATTTATATCATGTTGTTCCTCTCGTCATCAATAATCTACTGGTGAAATTTGTTCGTGAATCGGAACATCGAATAAAAAGTTATAACTAAAATAAAGAAAGAAAACTTGTATACAAACTAAAAAATGGAGTAACTAGTCAAGCGCTTACTAGCCGAAACAACTAGTACGTGCATATGTTAGTTTGTATATGAACTTTATTTTAGCCATAGCTTTTTATTCGTAGCTCCAATTAACAAACGGTTTTAGTTTATTGACGATAAGAGGAACATAATGATATAAGTCTCGCTAATAAACACTGCACGAATGAGTTTTTACTACCAATTTACCGAATGTACGGTAAGATTTTACTACCGCCTGGCAGTAAAATCTATGTATACTGCTAGTAAAATCTATAAGTCTCATTAATAAACATTAATTTTTCTGACTGGTAACAAATTTTACTATCTTTATTGAAGGACCATGTGGAGGTCCATCCATGTTTGTGATGAGTATTTGACTTTATTTGAGCAAGGTGTGCTCAAGTTTGAGTTTGATTTGGATTGATTTTCAAAATGAAGCAATTTGAGTTGTCTCTGCCAGGAGTGGCAATACCGGTCATATGGACGCGGTAGTGATGAGTTGGATGGTTTGAAAGGACAGGGGATGTCGCCTAGAGGGGGGGTGAATAGGCGGATTAAAAACTTTATAGCTTAAATGCAGCGGAATAAAAATTTGCAGCTAAATAAAATCTCCCGAATTTCCTGAACAATCCGGAGTGTCCGGATATTCAATCCGGATACTCCGGATAGTCCGATCCGAGGGTCCTAACCCGAGTGTCCGGTTATTCAATCCGGATACTCGGATTATCCGGACTGTCCGGGTCGAGGATTGGATACTCGGATTGAGGACTTGAATGGAGATTTTAAATCTTTGCAATTTTTCAACAATCTACTTGAACACAAAAGATCTTAATGATGTCGTACACGAGGGCATAGAAGATCTGGAGCCAAACACAACAAAAGAGTAGATCGGGCAATTTCAAGATTCAAAATCAAATGCTAAAGCAAGAGAAAGAAGCAAACTTGGAGACAATGATTTTTCACCAAGTTCGGATCCTTGAGGATCCTCGTCTCCGTTGAGGCGGCTCGGTCACACTTGAGCCGGGTCTCTTTCAACCCTCTTCCTCCCGGTGTTGCACAAATGCACTCGCGGTCTTCACTCCTTTGATTCCTTCCCTTACGAGGCGGAACCGCCTTCACAAACTTCCCACGGCCAACCACACAAAGCTCCGGTGGCTCGTAGGCGACCTCCTAGCCGTCTAGGAGTCCTCAACCTCCAAGAGTAACAAATGCTCACGAAGAACAAACTTGGAGATGAAATCAAGTGCTCAACCAACTCAAATCTCACTCAACAAACTCTTCCCAACCCTTCTCACAAGGGGATCACTTAGATCTAAGGGTAAAAGCTCCCTCAAAGCCCCTCACACAGCCCCTCAAAAATCCACACCAAAAACCTCACCAAAAAGCTCACTCAAAAAGAGGGAGGAAGGGCTATATATAGAACTCCCCAAAAACTAGCCGTTGGGGGCAGGCTGCGCACAATCCGGAGTCTCCGGATTTCAATCCGGATACTCCGGATTGACTGAGAAAGGCTAACAGAGAGACTCAATCCGGAGAGTCCGGATGAATATCCGGATACTCCGGATGATCCGGATAGTCCGGACTAACTCCGGATAGTCCGAATCAGCATTGAGCAGCTCGACGAAAACGAGCATAACTTTTGACTCCGGACTCCGATTTCAGAGATTTTGGACTCTCCCGAAAGCTAAGAACGAGGGCTACACAAACAACAAGATCTCACTATCCAAAACTCAAAGGATAACCACAGATTTCACAAAGAAACCAAGAGAGACCTACAACCCTCACTTTCCGGCAATACCAACACCACTCTCTTTCTAAGATTCACAAGGATGGATCACTTGAGCACTTGACACATCTAAAAGTCATTCGACATCGCATCCCTCTTAATAGTACGGCAATCCTTAGACTCAAATTAAATCAAAGATAATATAAGTCTAGAACTAGTCACTTGCCGTCTTCTTTCTTGATGTCGATGCATGAAGACCTTCACCATATAATTGATGACATCTTCGCCTTGTCCAACTCGACTCGATTCACCTCATGAGACTCTCGTCCTATCAACCTTGACTTGATCATCCTCTCTGACGATCTCCACGCCAAGTTGCTCTTGACTTAGTCCTCAGCTCTTGGTGACACCGCCGTCTTGTTGACCTCGGCTTAATGATCATCCTCCAAGATACCTTGGTCATCATACACATACGGGACCTAATTCTTTCCAAACTACTCATGAAAGACATTAGTCCCAAAAGCTCAATAGATATGAATAAATTGATATTTTGTGAGCAGTTGATTACAACAAGTGTTTCATATAAAGAAGCACAATATAAATGGAAACACTTGACATAAGAAATGTTCTCTACTAAGTACATCATGATGAATATGTAATTGATCTATATGCACTAGAGAGATATATAATTGCCAATATGATGAATCAATTAAATCATGGCAAGGATCACAGACTTTACTTAAATGAAGCACATGATAGAATATACACGAATTGTACATGTGCAAATAATATTTGGAGTAAGAGTAAATATGTGATCCAACACTAGATAAACTTCACTAAGAGAATTGCATGAGAAGATATACAAATAAAACATGCATGCACCAAGTCAATCTATAGCAATATGAAGTTTAACTCTAGTTAATACATGCATACTATAATGAACTCAAATGAATATATATGCACAAATAAATATGACATGAACCAATGTGCATATATAAAATCAACATGCTACTTGGAGTTCACTATGCATTTGCACGAAAGGAATGCAATAACAAATATAGAATAGATACCAAAATTGCATACCTTATCTTTGCTTAACCTTCCTATTTGATTTTCCTCTAAAAGATGAGACTGATACTCAACTAGGCAATAACAAGTTAGTCTCATAGCAATATAATCATATTAGAGGTTTGTCATTTGCTAAGCACTAAGTTAAGCATTTACTTAATTTACATAGATTGTCATTATGAGTGTTTGTCATTAATCACCAAAATAACATTCATTAATCACCAAAATAACATAAGTGCCTAGATGCACTTTCAATCTCCCCCTTTTTGGTGATTTATGACAAACCTATTATCAATTGCACCAAATGACAATATTAAGATATTTTAGCATTAAAACAAGCATAAAGATACAATAAGAGATCATACTTACAAATCATCCCTTTTGTCAATCGATTAGGGACAATTGATAAATCCATAAATTCTCCCCTTTGTCATTAATCCCAAAAGGTGCTTAAAAGATTCTTATTGTTTATTCAATAAAATCTGTTCTCCCCTTGATTGCACACTCAATATAAAGATTAGGAGAAAATAAAAGAAAGATAAGGAGCTAGTAATATGACAATAATATTAGCTCCCCTAAATCTAGGCAAGATATGATACCAATTATTTCCAAGATTTAGGTAATAGATTTTTCTAGTTATACCAAATTAAAGAAGTCATGATTCTTAGGGTATAAGTGATGCTTAAACATGACACACGAATATGATTTCACATATTCTTTAAACATCAAGATCATATAGCAAATTTATATAATTTAAGCACATGCTCATGATCAAATCAAATTCTAACAATCAAGATCATATAAAGAAGATTACACAAGTAGGAATTGCTTATATGATCACAAGATGTATACAAGATCATGAATCAAGGTTGTATAAGTAAGATGCACTTTCATGATCAAGAATTTCATAAACTTATCAAGGGCATACCTCTTTGCAATGTGTCACCCATATGTACCTTTTAGTTCTTGATAATGCCGAATGCAAGTTAGATGACACTTCAAAACAATTTAGGATTAGAGGATACCTCTTGAAAGATACCAATTAATCATATCAATTGAAAAATACAACACCATTTAGAATACCACAATTTAGCATAATGGTGTGCACAGACATTATTGAATATAGTCAGAAAAGAAACACGCCCTTTGTCGATTCTTGTCCACCGCATGTTCGAATTGGTCATGATCACCGCGCCGGTCTTAGATCCTCGTACTATGGAGCTCCTCTCCATTTCCTTCATCCCACCGTCGAAGATGACCCCTTTTCCAATACCTTGAACATCAATAGACAAGCACACGATTTCCGGGAACAAATATCTTTTAATTTGACCCAAGTTAGTTTGATAATGTCTAAGTACAACATGCATGATATATATGATATACAAGACAATACTCTTTGCATGCAATTTTAAAAAAAAATTCAAGATATCAATTAAAGATTTTATTACACCACTTGACAATGAAAATATTTGAAACTCATTCAAATTTAATCTTGACATCCACTTGTAAGAGAGACAATGAGTAAAACACATTCAAACTCACTCTTGAGCTTACAAGGGAAATTTTCTCTTTTCCATAATAAACTCCGAGTTATGCAAGAGAGGAAACATTTTGAGGCTAAGTTACAATTAAATCCAATTTCCAAAAGAACTTAGCCAAAAGATGCACTTTCATTGGAATGAAAACTTAAATAGATATGCTCCACTTTGAAGCTTGGAGCAATGGATAAGTTCACTTAGTTTTCATCTTGAAAGGCTTGCCAAGATTCCAATTTAAAACTCTTAAAGTCTCAAAAAGATTCAAATAGCAGCACAAAGTCGATTATAACTTTTAAACTATTGCTCAAATACAAAAATCATCAACGCGGAACAGATCCGACTCGAAATCCTCTTCGAGGGCTATGAAGACTGAATATTGATTTGAGCAAAGGAGAAACCCCAAAAATAGGATGAACAAGATATTGCAAGAAAGTGTAGATAGCAATTTCAGAATTTGGGCCGAGCAGTACAACCCGGATACTCCGGTATTTTGATCCGGAGTGTCGGATAATCCGGATACTCGGATATATTACCCGGATACTCGGGTTGTTCAAACTTCATCCCTAAAGCGAACATTTTGAATTTGGATCAAATCTTGATCAAATGAAGTCCAATAGCCATAAGATTTTGCAGAAATGATCCATGAACATCCAAGAGACTTTTTCCAAAAGTATTTTCTCAAATATCACCCTCCAATAAAAAATTAGATCAAAAGAAGCATAGGAGGTTTAGTTTTGACACTAAGTCAAATAAAGTCAACAATCTCGCAAATGAGTTCAAATAAATTTGAGAATTTTTCAGATATGAACTCCATATGTGAGAGAAGGTTTTCCAACAAAGATTTTCAATAAATAAATTTCATTTCGAGAAATATGATGAAAGATGCATATGAAACACATAAAAGATTAAGATTTTCACCAAATCCTCAAAATAGAACCAAATGAGTTTTGAATGGTAATATGCAATTATATGGCTTCATATGATTTAGAGAGATGTTTATAAGCCTATTTGCATAATCAAATCCATTCAAATCGTAAAATCCAACTTAATGCGATAGTATGCCAAATAAGATCAAAAGAGAGAAAAAGGCATAACTATTTCAAATTAAGTTGAAATTATTTTAAATTGTGCATAAATATTCTTTAGACTCCCAAGAAACCTTTTCAAAAAGAATTTTCCAAAAAGGAGTCTCCAAAAAAGATATGCCAAATTTTGATTTGTAGGCATGATTTTTACTCAAAGAGAAGAAAAGTCAAAACTTTTTCAAATTGAGTCCAAATGGTTTGAAACTTTCCAGAAATAAACATTGGACTATTTAGAAGGTTTCCCAAAAAGAATTTCATTAAAAGGAATTTTCGTTCAAAAGATATGGCAAAATACGCTTTGTAGGTTTGAGAAGAAATTGAATTTTCACCAAATGCTCAAAATGCATTCCGGATTGAAATTTATGGAGATTTGAGCTTTCATAGCTTTGTATGAGTAAGAAATACTGTTTCAATCCAAGATATGCAAATAAATCCAATTCAAATAGCGAAATCCACAAAATGCAACAACGGGTCATTTTGGGTCAATTGGATGATTTTGGCCAAATTCAAATGGCTATAACTTTTGAACGGTTGGTCGTTTGGAAAAACTTTGAACTAAAGAAATGCTTAAAATGACCAACCTTATGAGTTTTGTATTGACCACTTTTTCAAACTCCAAATAGATATTGCTTTAGAAAAATTTGAAGTTAAATGCAAAAGCAAGATCACAAAGATCTTTTTAGGCCAAAGTTTGACTTTTAGCTTCTAGCCAAGGGTTAGATACTTGAAAACATTTGAAATGCATTTGAAAACATTTTTAGAAGACTATTTTCATAAGATTTTGCATTTCAAACAAATATTTTGCTTTTAACCCTTTTTGAAGCAAGTTAAAATAGGTAATAGTTTTTCATAAAAAGCCTCAAAATACAACTCAATTTGGATTTCATGTAATTTCAATTTCCATGGCTTAGAGAATTGATTATCAAGATGGTTTCTAGCCAACATTTATAATGAAATCCAACTTGAATGCTAAGATTTGAGCAATATGCTTAAATAAGCTATTTTAGTTCAAACCAAAAAACTTTTCGGGCTAAAATTGATTTCAATATAGAATTTTTATTTTGAAAGCTTGTAAAACATTTGAAATACATATTAGAATACTTTTACAAAGCTTTTCACAATTTTGGGCCTTTTAAACATAAGATTTGACTTTTGACCAAAATGGTCCTTTTGAAATAGCTATTTGTAAAACAAAGTCAAATATTTCAACACAAGATTCAAATGAAGAATAAGATGAGATATAGAGATTTGAATTTTGTGTATGAGTCTAAGATACCATTTTGAACCAAGATACTACACAAGATCCGGTCCAAACGGAGAAACTCACTAAGTGCAATAATATGACAATTATGGGTCAAATATAGTTTTTCGGCGAGTTTCAAAATCAAATAACTTTCACTAGGTTGGTCTTTTGAACACAAGAATTGTTAAGAATGACCAACTCTAGGATTTTCGTTTTGGAATTACTTTCAAATTCATTTTACATTTAATACTATGAAAATTATAAGTTTAAATCCAAAACAAGATACTACTATCTAGATTTTGATCATGAAACTCATTTTCTTTTCAAAATGGATTTTGTGAAGCCAAAACCTTTGAAAAACATTTCAAATATATTTGTATACATTTTGCAACTAGTTTTTCACAAGAATACTAATGGTATACAAAATTTTGACTTTTGGCTAAATGGCTTGATTTTGAAAATATATATTTGCACTTATATAAATATGGGCACATGTAGGGATGTAATATACATGGTTATGATTTAGCACTCCCCCTTAATGTGCCACTTACCCAAACTTGCTCAAGATTGCAATCAGAACAACTAATAAGCATGAGCAAGCATATAATCAAGCAATCTAAATTGATTTTCATGAATAATGCAATATAACCTACACAAGGCTATAAGCTATAAGAATCAATTTAAATACTTGTTACCCGAGATGGCATTGGTTTATGATTGAAGTGAATGTCTTCAAGTTTGGCTTCTTTTTGCACATGATGGAATCATTCTCTTGATAAGCCAAAACTTCCAATGCATCTCCAAGTACCTACAATTCTTTTAGGCGCTTTTTGGTACCCAATTTTTGTTGGGTCCAAAAATGTTAGTCACAATAGATTTAGGAACCCAAATGGCCCTAACATTAATAGTCTTAGGTGAACTAACATGACTAGCAATGGATTTGCGATTGTTATTACTCCTAAGCGAATTATTGGAATTGAATTGAGGAGGCTTAGGAGTTTTAGCATTTTTAGCAAATCCATTTCTAATTTGATCCTTTCTAAGCACATAATAATCATTACAATGCAAGGGCTTAGAAGATCTAGCAAATCTAGCAAATGGTTTGCTATTGTTATTTTTCCTAAGCACATGATCAACATGATTTTTCTTTGTCTTAGGAAGTCTAGCATTTTGAGCAAACACATTTCTAGATTCATTTCTCCTAAGCAATTGAATATCATAATTTTGCAAATACTTGGGAGAATCGACAAACTTGGCAAACACATTGCCATTTTTGTCCTTCCTAAGCAAATAATGATCATTGACAATAATAGGCTTAGGAGTAATACCTTTGGGACAATCCTTACCGATGTGTCCCTTTCTCCGACAATTGTAGCAAGTAGGCTTTGAGCGTCTCTTCTTCTTCTTGACTTGCTCTTTGTCGGTTTGCCTCATTGTTGATGATTGTGGCTTGATCTCCACTTTATTAGGGCACACGGAGGCGACGTGTCCCATCTTGTTGCAAGCAAAGCACTTGATGATCTTCGAATGTCTTTCGTTGTGCCTTGTCTTGCTAGTCTCCCTCTTGAAGATGTAGCCGAGTCCTCGCTTATCTTGAGGCGCCCTTGGCTTGCTCAAGATCTAAATCGAGAACGGCTTTTCCCTTTACGTACTTCTTTAAGTCATTTTCTAATCTAATGACTTGGGCCTTGAGCTCCTTGTTTTCCTCTACAAGATTAGTCTCAATATGCATAGAGGAAGTTGAAGCAATATTTTCATTTGAGCAACAAGGCATATCATCACTAGAGGTGGGCATATTAATTTTAGATGAAATGCTAGAATTTGAAGTTAAGCATGGCATATCATCAATTAAATCACATGTAATTCCTATGTCCACCTTAGGCTTATGAATTTCTTTGGAAAGGAGGGATTCATGATTTTCTTGAAGCATGTTATAATCATTTTGAAGTGATTCATGTTCAAGCTTCAAAATTTTATATTTCTTTTTCTCCTTTCCAAGACATTTATTGAGCTCCTCTAGCAAATTCATAAGTTCATCATAAGTGAGCTCATCATCATCATCGTCACTTACCTCATTCTTACCTTTCGCCATGAAGCAACGGATTTGTGATGGAAGAGCATCTTCATCGTCACTTGAGGCGGAGGTTGAGGTTGATGGAGATGTCGGTTCTTCATCACTTGAGCTTGAGGTGGAGCTTGATGTTTCATCTCCCGACATCTCTTCCTTAATGCAATCCTCAATAGAAGTGGATGATTCAAATAGATCTTGAAGCTTTATCCACATTTCATGAGCGCTCTTGAGATTGCATATTCTATCAAAGATTTCATCGCTCACAACACAAAATAAAACATTAGTAGCTTGAGCGTCGAGATGTAGGCATTTCCTCTCTCCTTCGGTTGGAGCAACTTCATTCAACGGAGAGGAAAAGCCGACATCTACGATCCACCATATTTGGGGGCTCATGGATTTAAAATGAGAAGTCATAATTAATTTCCATGAAGCATAATTTGTGCCATCTAGCACAAGTGGATTATGTGAGTGCACTAATCCTCTAGTCGACATCCTTTACTCTCTAGACGGTTAAGTCTAATAAAAAGAGAGACCTTGCTCTGATACCAATTGAAAGGACAGGGGATGTCGCCTAGAGGGGGGGTGAATAGGCGGATTAAAAACTTTATAGCTTAAATGCAGCGGAATAAAAATTTGCAGCTAAATAAAATCTCCCGAATTTCCTGAACAATCCGGAGTGTCCGGATATTCAATCCGGATACTCCGGATAGTCCGATCCCGAGGGTCCTAACCCGGAGTGTCCGGGTTATTCAATCCGGATACTCCGGATTATCCGGACTGTCCGGTCAGGGATTCGGATACTCCGGATTGAGGACTTCGAATGGAGATTTTAAATCTTTGCAATTTTTCAACAATCTACTTGAACACAAAAGATCTTAATGATGTCAGGTACCTAAGGGCATAGAAGATCTGGAGCCAAACACAACAAAAGAGTAGATCGGGCAATTTCAAGATTCAAAATCAAATGCTAAAGCAAGAGAAAGAAGCAAACTTGGAGACAATGATTTTTCACCCGAAGTTCGGATCCTTGAGGATCCTACGTCTCCGTGAGGCGGCTCGGTCACACTTGAGCCGGGGTCTCTTTCAACCCTCTTCCTCCCGGTGTTGCACAAATGCACTCGCCGGTCTTCACTCCTTTGATTCCTTCCCTTACGGAGGCGGAACCGGCCTTCACAAACTTCCCACGGCCAACCACACAAAGCTCCGGTGGCTCGTAGGCGACCTCCTAGCCGTCTAGGAGTCCTCAACCTCCAAGAGTAACAAATGCTCACGAAGAACAAACTTGGAGATGAAATCAAGTGCTCAACCAACTCAAATCTCACTCAACAAACTCTTCCCAACCCTTCTCACAAGGGATCACTTAGATCTAAGGGTAAAAGCTCCTCAAAGCCCCTCACACAGCCCTCAAAAATCCACACCAAAAACCTCACCAAAAGCTCACTCAAAAGAGGAGGAAGGGCTATATATAGAACTCCCAAAACTAGCCGTTGGGGGCAGGTGCGCACAACCGAGTCTCGGATTTCAATCCGGATACTCGGATTGACTGAGAAAGGCTAACAGAGAGACTCAATCCGAGAGTCCGGATGAATATCCGGATACTCGGATGATCCGGATAGTCCGGACTAACTCCGGATAGTCCGAATCAGACCGAGCAGCTCGACTAAAACGAGCATAACTTTTGACTCGGACTCGATTTCAGAGATTTTGGACTCTCCGAAAGCTAAGAACGAGGGCTACACAAACAACAAGATCTCACTATCCAAAACTCAAAGGATAACCACAGATTTCACAAAGAAATCAAGAGAGACCTACAACCCTCACTTTCCGCACTACCAACACCACTCTCTTTCTAAGATTCACAAGGATGGATCACTTGAGCACTTGACACATCTAAAAGTCATTCGACATCGCATCCCTCTTAATAGTACGGCAATCCTTAGACTCAAATTAAATCAAAGATAATATAAGTCTAGAACTAGTCACTTGCCGTCTTCTTTCTTGATGTCGATGCATGAAGACCTTCACCATATAATTGATGACATCTTCGCCTTGTCCAACTCGACTCGATTCACCTCATGAGACTCTCGTCCTATCAACCTTGACTTGATCATCCTCTCGACGATCTCCACACCAAGTTGCTCTTGACTTAGTCCTCAGCTCTTGGTGACACCGCGTCTTGTTGACCTCAGCTTAATGATCATCCTCCAAGATACCTTGGTCATCATACACATACGGGACCTAATTCTTTCCAAACTACTCATGAAAGACATTAGTCCCAAAAGCTCAATAGATATGAATAAATTGATATTTTGTGAGCAGTTGATTACAACAAGTGTTTCATATAAAGAAGCACAATATAAATGGAAACACTTGACATAAGAAATGTTCTCTACTAAGTACATCATGATGAATACGTAATTGATCTATATGCACTAGAGAGATATATAATTGCCAATATGATGAATCAATTAAATCATGGCAAGGATCACAGACTTTACTTAAATGAAGCACATGATAGAATATACACGAATTGTACATGTGCAAATAATATTTGGAGTAAGAGTAAATATGTGATCCAACACTAGATAAACTTCACTAAGAGAATTGCATGAGAAGATATACAAATAAAACATGCATGCACCAAGTCAATCTATAGCAATATGAAGTTTAACTCTAGTTAATACATGCATACTATAATGAACTCAAATGAATATATATGCACAAATAAATATGACATGAACCAATGTGCATATATAAAATCAACATGCTACTTGGAGTTCACTATGCATTTGCACGAAAGGAATGCAATAACAAATATAGAATAGATACCAAAA
Source organism: Otatea glauca (assembly GCA_036346275.1). Classification (NCBI taxonomy): domain Eukaryota; kingdom Viridiplantae; phylum Streptophyta; class Magnoliopsida; order Poales; family Poaceae; genus Otatea; species Otatea glauca. Next base: position 47,575,130 of record CM070718.1, read on the forward strand.
TTGCATACCTTATCTTTGCTTAACCTTCCTATTTGATTTTCCTCTAAAAGATGAGACTGATACTCAACTAGGCAATAACAAGTTAGTCTCATAGCAATATAATCATATTAGAGGTTTGTCATTTACTAAGCACTAAGTTAAGCATTTACTTAATTTACATAGATTGTCATTATGAGTGTTTGTCATTAATCACCAAAATAACATTCATTAATCACCAAAATAACATAAGTGCCTAGATGCACTTTCATGGTTTATTGCACATCTTTGTGGGCATTGCTATGTGAGGAGTTTCCTTGTTTTTGATGGTTGCAGGACGACGGTGCTAGGTCATGGTGAGGCGAAGGATGACCGGGACTAGGCGAGGAGCGTCGGAGGTCCAGACGGTTGGGAGATCGCCGGAAGATGATCGGAGACGGAGTCCGGGCAAGTCAAGAAGACAAGCAAAGGAGTTGATGCTAGCTAGATGCCGCGTGTATAAATGAGGGCCGTCGGATTGAGGTCTAGTTGATAGGTTAGCGGGTCTAGTTAGTATGCTTTGAAAACCGTGCAAGAAAACCCGGTATGTGTGTGGGTTTTGGGTTAGCCCTTGCATGGCTGTGTGTGTGGGTTAATCCTAGCCCTTAGATGAGTGCTCTAGGGTTGAGGGACTCATCCAAGGGTGGTAGGTGGCCCAAGAGTAGTATAAATAGGGGTGGAGGGGTAGCCTCCTTCCCTTGAAGGTGTTGAGGTTTTTTATGCTCATTTGAGCTTTGCCCACATGAATGTGAGGCTTTGTAACCTCCCCTTCCAGAAATGAAAGTTTTATCCATCCACCTCTGAATTTATTTTGCGCATTTACATTATGTCTTTACTTTACGCAATTTAAATTCAGCATTTACTTTCCCGCAATTACATTCCCGCAATTTACTTTCAAGTAATTTGGATTTGCCTCCCCTCCTTCTAAATTCTACTGATCTTGATGTTTTGAGTGTGTTCATATGGTTTTACATCTCTTTTGCACTCTTGGATTGAGTAGAGAAAATCTTTTCTTTCAAGTTCCAACTTTGTTCAGAACTTGTTCTTCGCGCAGTAGTCAGTGTTTGATTTTTGTAAAAATATAGATAAATCCTTTTTGAGTTATTCTTGTTGGAGGAGGTGCGGACCTCTGATATACACCTGCAGAAAATTTTGGTGTTCACTTGTTGCACCGTTTGGGCTCCATGAGGTGAAAACCGAGCCCCAAACTTCTGCTCGAAGTTCTTGAGCATACTGTGTTCTTAGATTTTTCCTGTTTTTTCTGTAAGGCTTTTTGAGGCGAAATCTGGTGGAGTTCTTCACGACTCTAGTCTCATAGGGAGAAAAATTCTCAGAATTTTGTGAGCTGCAGAAACCCACCAACCTCCTGTGCAAATTGAGGACAAGTTCTGGAAATTCTGCTTTTGCTTTTCTGAAAGTGACTTTTGTGATTTGAATTGATGTCCTTTCTAAAAGCAAGAGTTTGAATTGATTCCTCTTTATCTTGGACACTAGACAACCAGGATTGTGACTCAAAAATCCCCACATATTTTATGGTACTTATCCATGCAAGCTTGGGGTACACATAGTTATCTAGTTTTTCGGGTTTTTCACAATTTCCTTTGAGCGATCTTGTCGAGGTTTTTGTTGGAGTATTTTGGGGGAATTTTTATTTGCGACCATTCACCCCCCCTTTGTTCGCCATCTCGGTCCTTCAATTGGTATCAGAGCCGGTTCTGCTCTTTCTAGATCTTGACCGGTCTCAAGAGCCATGGCGACGGACAAATATTCCACCAAGCCTCCCATCTTTAATGGAGTTGATTTTCCTTTTGGAAGTCCGGATGGAGTCATACATCACACGCCGGGGCTACGATATGGCGAAGGTGAAACTCCCGTATGAGGTTCCTGGCGATGAAAATGTCACGGCCATCAATATGGTTGGCGTTTAGGCGAATGCTAAGGCAAGGAACATTCTCATACAGGTCTTAGCCATGTGAGTATGATAGGATTTCTCACCTTCGCTCCGCTCACGAGATTTGGGTAACCCTCGATGCTTACCATGAGGGCTCTACTCAAATCAAAACTGTGAGGCAAGACCAGTTCAAGCGCGAGTACAACAAGTTTGATCAACGCGTTGGTAAGAGTCTCGGCGAGTGTTTTGGTCGGTTTACAAAGATTTTGTGCGACCTCCGAGCGATTGGTTGCATATACTCGACTCGGACAATGCTCAAGCATTTCTTGACCGCACTAGACCTTCGGGTTTGGGAGATGAAGGTGACCACCATCAAGGACACCACCGACTTATCGACTCGACTCTTGGCGGGCTTTATTCCGCCTCAAGACTCATGAGATCGATGTCGTCTCTCGGAAGACGAAATCTCAGTCGATGGCTTTGGTCACCGATCCCATTGGATCTTCTTCTTCTGATCCTTCTATTGGTTTCTCTCTTTCCGCCCTTTGCGAGCTAAGCGATGACCAACTGGAAAAATTTCCAGAAAATGAGCTTGCTCGTCTCGCTCGCAAGTTTTCTCATGCATACAAGAGGGTGAGAGAGAGGAAGAGAGGTGGCATGATCACCTGCTTCGAGTGTGGTGGCCCCAACCACATTCGGGCGAACTGTCCCAAGCCGGAGAAGGGCAAGAACGGCGTTGGTGGTTCGGGCAAGAACGACTACACCGACAAGAACCGCAACAAGAAGCCTCCGGTTCGTGAATAGCGCACGAGAAGAAGTACCGCAACTTCTCCAAGAACAAGAAGCTCTTCCACCGCTTCCTCGCCGCTTGCTTGCGACATCAATCTCTCCGACACGGAGACATGGAGCGACGAGGCGAGGATGATCCGCAAGAGAAGAAGGGCGGCGATGACTTCTCGGCATGTGCTTCATGGCCGACACCAACGACATCAGCGACTCGAGCTCTCAATGACTCGGATGAGGTACCCTCCTATGACCAGCTCAACGAAGCTTTCTGCAAATTAGGAAAATTTCATGCTAGAGCTAGAGCTAGGTGTACGGAGCTTGAGAAGGAAGTAGGTACCTTGACTCGGGAGTTACCTTCACTTAGATCTTCTCCCTCCCGAGTCACTGATGATTGCTCTTTGTGTGATGCTATTCTTGTGGAGTTGGAGAACCTAAGGACCATACATGATAGTGTGCTTGCTGAACTTGATGGTCTTAGGTTGAAGAATGCTAGCACTAGTTCTATTGATGCTATTCCTATTGAGGCTAGTTTTCTTCATGCTCACTCCACTCCATCATGTGCTAATTGCCCTAAATTGCTTGCGAAATTGATGCCATGGCGAACACCTTAGAAAGCTTTACGCTAGAAATGATGAACTTGAATTGCATGCTTTTAAGGACCCGGTCGGCTCGGTGAGGGTAAGCAACTAAAACTTGACAATGATGCTTTGAATGTCAAGTGTGATCAACTTGCTAAGGATTTACTAGTTAAGTCACAAACTGGTTGCTTGCTGTGTGTTGGGGTTAAGGATGATGTGGATCAAATCCATGTCGAGCTTAAGAAGAAGTTAAAAGACCAAACCCTTAGGATTAGAGATGCTCCTTGCGTTTCTTGTGAGGCCCTCAAGATTGAGGCAGCCGTGCTAAGGGAACAAAAAGCACGTGCTGAGAGATCTTCTCTTTCTGGTTCTTCTTCTTCCTCTCTTTCCCCCTGTTCTTCTTGTGCTTCTTTCTTCCGAGATTGCCAGTATCTTATGAGCACTCTCGAGAAGTTTGTTGGAGGCAAGAAGAAGCTCAATCTTTTTCTAGACCAATCCAAGATTAGTAGATTCAATCAAGGTCTAGGATTTGATCTCTTGGAGCACGCTAGAGCGCATCCTCCCACCATTGTGCGTGGCTCCAAGAGTGGTGAGATTGTGGTAGCTCCCAGAGTGAGTACCACCGTGTTTAGGTCTGCCGGGGTTGTCCATAGGACTTCTGACCAGAAGGGTGTTACTCCTGTTGCTTCTGTCTCTAGCAAGGCGAAGTACACATGCACCTTCTGTAAGAAGGATGGTCACCTAGTAGATTTTTGCTTCAGGCACGCCAAGATCACTCGGCGTAAGCGTGTTGCTGCTCTTAGGGGTATTCGGGGTCATCCTCAGACTTTGAGTGCTCCTAAGGCACACACTGCTTCTAGACAGGTTAGAGAGTCGCCTGTTTTTAGGCAGCGTCCAGGACTTGGTTTTCATGCTAGTTCTTGAGTTTTAGTCACGGAGCTGTTCAGTAGTCGATCTTTTCGCCGTCCTCTTGATATTCCTCGTTTTCCCATCGAGGTAGATATCGTGGCGTGAGGTGTTTTCGGTAGGAGATCCAGCAGCCTTCTTTGGGATGGTCGGTTTTGCACCACGGCGTGCCAACCCGCTTTGACTCCTAGATTATCTACGAGTTGCTCTGATTGTGTGAGAGTTGAGCGTCGAGAGACACTCGAGTCGATCTTCTTCGTGGTTTGGTACTACGAGGTGTCGTATGGTTCAAGATTGGGTTCCTAAGTCTTCACTCTATCCCGAGATTGAGTCATCTTTCTCTCTTGTGTCTTGATCAGGTTAAATCCGGATGGGGAAGGGCGATGTTTGGATTGTTGACTCGGTTGTTCTCGTCATATGACCGGAGATTCTCGTTGGTTCTCTTCCCTAGTCCGAGCCCCCGGTGATGAGTTTTATCACTTTTGGGGATGCATCTTCAGGTAGAGTCTTTGCTAAAGGTACCATCTGCATTAACAAAAATTTCATTCTTAAAGATGTTGCCTTAGTAAGTAAGTCGCAATACAATCTGCTCTCTGTTTCTCACTTATCAATGACTCTTTCGAGGTAAGTTTCAAGAGTAATGCTGTAGAATCCTTGATTCATCGGGAGGGTTAGTTCTTGGATTTCTAGATTTGGGAGAGTCTTTCGTGCTGATTTTTCTGCTTCTTCGGAGACTCTCTTGATGTTTGATTGCTTCGAGTCCCGTGATCTCTCCTTACGCATAGGAGACTTGGTCACATTGGTTTTGATCATTTGACCGAGTTAGCAACCACGATCTCATTCGGGTTTGCCTAAACTCAAGATGGTCAAAGACTTAGTTTGCTCTCCTTGCCGACATGGCAAGATGGTTATCGCTTCTCATCCTCCGACCACCGTAGTGATGGTGATGCACCGGACAGCTTTTACATATGGACATTGTTGGTCCGGCTAGAGTGCGATCGGCAGGAGAGAAGTGGTATGTTCTTGTCATCGTTGATGATTTTTCTAGATACTCTTGGGTATTCTTCATGGCTTGAAGGATGAGACCTTTTCTCACTTGGGGTTTGATCAAGAGGTTGTCTATTGAGCTCCCGGTGCATTCGAGCTATATGCGGTGATAATGGCACGGAGTTCAAGAATTCCTACTTTGAGAGTTTTTGTGTGGAGTCTGGTTTAGAGCATCAGTTCTCTTCTCCCTACGCCCCTCAGTAGAATGGCGTAGTGGAAAGGAAGAACAGGACCCTGGTTGAGATGGCCAGGACGATGCTAGAAGAGTACAATACTCCTAGGAAGTTTTGGGCTGAGGCTATAGCTACTGCTTGCCATGTTTCTAATCGCGTGTTTTTGAGAGCACATTTGCATCGCACTTCTTCTGAGTTGAGGTATGGGCGAAAGCCCGGTGTGTCTCATTTTGCGTTTTGGTAGCAAGTGTTTTATCTTGAAGTCAGTAACCTAGATAAGTTTGAGTCTCGCTCTTCCGATGGTATCTTTCTAGGTTACTCGACTTCTTCTCGTAGCTATAAGTGCGGAGCGTTGATGCGCATAGGATCATAGAGACGTGATGTGACCTTTGATGAGGCTAGCCCAGAGCTAGACACGATGTTTGAGCTCTTCTTATCCCTCCGAGACCATCTTTGTAGAAGATGAGGATGATGGAGATGATGGTGTTCCACGGATCCAGTCCCTCTACACCGAGGTGCCTCTGTTTCCATTTACGCACCTCGGGAGACCAGCCCTTGCCTTCCGACTCTCCTTGGAGTGGCTCTGCTCCTACCTCTTACGTGCATGAGGTAGAGGCCACTACGCTTCGGTCCTCCCGTCATATCCGAAGCTCATCCACCGATCGGATCATTGGTGATCTGTTTGAGCGGGTCACTCGCTCAAAATCAGGTTTGTCCAGTTTCTGCCTCCACTCTGCCTTTGTTGCCTCCTTTGAGCCGAAGGATGTTTCTCATGCATTATCCAATGAATCGTGGATTAATGCTATGCATGAGGAGCTTGAGAACTTTGAGAGGAACAAGGTATGATAGCTTGTCGAGCCCCCATCTGGTCATAATGTCATTGGACCAAGTGGGTGTTCAAAAACAAGCAGAGTAAGGATGGGGTTGTCATTCGCAACAAGGCTAGGCTAGTTGCACAGGGCTTTTCTCAGGTTGAGGGTCTTGACTTTGAGGAGACCTTTGCCCCTGTAGCTAGACTAGAGGCTATTAGGATCCTGCTTGCATTCTCTGCATCCCAGGGCTTCAAGCTCTATCAAATGGATGTCAAGAGTGCATTCCTGAATGACTATATTGAGGAAGAGGTTTATGTCAAACAACCTCCAAGATTCGAGAACCCCAAGTTTCTGAGTCATGTATACAAGCTCTCCAAAGCTTTGTATGGACTCAAGCAGGCCCCCAGAGCATGGTATGAGAGGCTCAAGTCTTATCTTCTCGGTCATGACTTCAAAATGGGCATAGTAGACAAAACTCTGTTCATCAAACACCATGAGTCTAATTTTCTTCTTGTCCAGATTTATGTGGACGATATCATTTTTGGTGGCTCGTCTCATTCGCTTGTGTCTCAGTTTTCTGAGGTGATGAGCACAGAGTTTGAGATGAGTATGATGGGCGAGTTGAGCTACTTTCTTGGCTTCCAAATCAAGCAGACTCGGGAGGGTACTTTCTTGCATCAAGGCAAATATACGTGACCTCCGAGGCGCTCGACATGTCGATGGGAAGCCGGTGATGACTCCTATGGCCACCACTTACGTCCTCGAGCCCGATGAGGATGGTGAGCCTCTTGATCAAAAGGAGTTTGAGCATGATCGGCTCCTCTTGTACCTCACCGCTTCGAGGTAGGACATACATTTTCTTTGTGTGTGCGTGCGCTCGATTTCAAGCTTCTCCTCGCGCCTCTCAACCTCCAGGCGGTCAAGCGCATCTTCAGTACCTTCGTGCTACCACCGATTATGGTATTTGGTACTCTTCGTCTTCTTGTCTATCTCTTAGAGCCTTTTCCGATGCCGACTTTCTTTGGTCAGGATAGATAGGAAGAGCACTTCGGCACTTGCCAATTCATTAGCACTTCTCTTGTTTCTTGGTCATCTAGGAAGCGATGCAGGGTTGCCACATCCACCGTTGAGGCCGAGTATGTTCTTTGCAGACCGATTCTTTGTAGCAGTGCTCTGGATGAGATCGACCTTACGGGACTATGGGTTAGAGATAGAGAGTGTGCCACTTTTACGTGACAACACTTCAGCTATTTGCATTGCTAAAAACCTAGTGCAACATTCCGGACCAAGCACATTGATATTAGATATCACTTCCTTAGAGACCATGTGGAGAAGGGAGATATCGCGCTTGATTCAGAGAGAGTGACCTTGATTAGCCGATATCTTCACCAAGCCTTTGGATAGCTCATTTGTTGCCTTGAGGAGTTAGCTTGGAGTCGTGAGCCCTTACGGCCTTTCGTGAGGGGGAGCTGGTTTGTATATTATGTATTATATGTTTTCTCCCAGCTTAGCTTTTCTTTTCTTTGTGTTTCTTTTGGGTGACTTTGGGCTTGTTTTCTTGAGTTGAGTTCACTCACTTAGACTTCTGGCATGTCTTCCATGGACCTCTTATCTTGTGCTTTAGGTTGCTATCATGCGTGATTAGCTGTTCTCTCTTCTCTCTAGGTTGAGTTCCCTCACAGTCTTATAAGTCTAGCAGGTATTGGGCCTCCTGGGTAGACAAGGTTTGTGTGCACTCCTTAGTTGGGATCTAGAGTCAGCTTCCCTATGTAAGTCACTGGGGAAGATAAGAGCGAGTCTAAGCCGTAGTGAGTCTCTTCTATCTTATCTATGCTCAATAGCCATCCAGTTTTGCAGTTTCTCGGCTTCTTCTCCTCATTCTATTTTTCTGGTTGTTATTGAGTTCATTCGGGTTTTCTTTATGCCTAATCTTGATAATAACTCAACTTTAACCAGATTTGAGCTTAAAATTGATTCATTTGTTGAGGGGGAGTTTGGGAATCTGTTCATGCATTGCATTTAGACTGTATTTTCTGTTTTATGAGCTTTGTCTATTATGCAATTGATTTCTTCTTCATGCTATACACCATGCTACATCATTTGAAGAAAATCACTAGCTTAGGTATGTCCAAGTTCATTTAACTTGCTAAGCTTAAAAATGAAATAAGCCTTAAATGAAAAACTTGATGAAACTTGTTGCTTTTACTTGCTAGGTTTCTTCTCTAGAGGTTTGTGCCATAATTCGAGAAATTTAGGAGTTCTCTAGAGTCCCTATAGCAACTTGGGGTGAAACTAGTTTGATCCATGCTAGAGTCCTTCAATTGCTCATGAATCATTGTGCAAAAAAAATGAAAATTAAACAAAATTGACTCTTCTTGTGCACATATGACTCAACACCTTGCATTCACAAGACCGCTTCCCATTGCACTTGGGATGAACTTGGAATACATCGTGTTTGACCTAGACCATCCTCTTAAGAGTTCATCTTGAGATGGTCGCATACGGCTTGAGTCAATTGGTTGTCAAAAGAAAATACAAATAAATTAAAAACAAAGACATATGTGGGTAAAGAATGCAAATAATGTCAAACATTTGCACCCGCTATGTCTTGTATGATGATAAATCAAAATTTGCATTAAGTGATAAATGAGCCCGAAGGACCTTGTATGCTCTTCTAGATTCCCAAAGTGTTGAGTAGGTTGAACTCTAGGTTTTCCTTTTGATCCTTAGAGTGGCTATTCTTCTATTTTTGAAACTAAAGCTAAGTGTTGCACTTGTCTAATCTTGCTAAAATGAAATATTCAAAACTAAGCTCGTATTTGCACTTGGACATGTCTTAGTTTAGTCATCTTCTGAAATTGACAAGCTTGGTGTAATATCCTTCCATTTTGATCAATTGGATAATCTTCAAAGCTCTTTCGATTGCATTTCATGCATACATAAAAAAAATTGATGCCTATATTGCCAAAAGGGGGAGAAAACGTAGAAAAGGCATCACTAAAATGATAAAAATGTGAATGCTTATTTGGTTATTATGATCTTTGTAAAATTATGCTAATACTTCTGTTGGATCATAATCTCATAATCACATTTGACATGTTTAGTTGGATTTTAGAGTTTTTGTTGAAAACTTGCTCTTTCTTAACTTTAACTCTAAAATCTGAATTCCTCTTCGTCAACTTGGTCATGGTTCTAATTTCTATCTTTGGACCAAGTTTGACTTTGCAACTAAAAATTGCTTTCTTCTTCATTTTCTTCAAACTCAAATTTATGCATTTTGTGTGGTTTGTCAATATACTCATCAAGGGGGAGATTGAAGGACCATGTGGAGGTCCATCCATGTTTGTAGTATTTGACTTTATTTGAGCAAGGTGTGCTCAAGTTTGAGTTTGATTTGGATTGATTTTCAAAATGAAGCAATTTGAGTTGTCTCTGCCAGGAGTGGCAACACCGGTCGTATGGACGCGGTAGTGATGAGGTGGATGGTTTATTGCACATCTTTGTGGGCATTGCTATGTGAGGAGTTTCCTTGTTTTTGATGGTTGCAGGACGACGGTGCTAGGTCATGGTGAGGCAAAGGATGACCGGGACTAGGCGAGGAGAGTCAGAGGTCCAGACGGTTGGGAGATCACCGGAAGATGATCGGAGACGGAGTCCGGGAAAGTCAAGAAGACAAGGAAAGGAGTTGATGCTAGCTAGATGCCGCGTGGATCAATGAGGGCCGTCGGATTGAGGTCTAGTTGATAGGTTAGCGGGTCTAGGTAGTATGCTTTGAAAACCGTGCAAGAAAACCAGGTATGTGTGTGGGTTTTGGGTTAACCCTTGCATGACTGTGTGTGTGGGTTAATCCTAGCTCTTAGATGAGTGCTCTAGGGTTGAGGGACTCATCCAAGGGTGGTAGGTGGCCCAAGAGTAGTATAAATAGGGGTGGAGGGGTAGCCTCCTTCCTTTGAAGGTGTTGAGGTTTTTTATGCTCATTTGAGCTTTTGCCCACATGAATGTGAGGCTTTGTAACCTCCCTTCCAGAAATGAAAGTTTTATCCATCCACCTCTGAATTTATTTTGCGCATTTACATTATGTCTTTACTTTACGCAATTTAAATTCAGCATTTACTTTCCCGCAATTACATTCCCGCAATTTACTTTCAAGTAATTTGGATTTGCCTCCCTTCCTTCTAAATGCTGCTGATCTTGGATGTTTTGAGTGTGTTCATATGGTTTTACATCTCTTTTGCACTCTTGGATTGAGTAGAGAACATCTTTTCTTTCAAGTTCCAACTTTGTTCATAACGTGTTCTTCGCGCAGCAGTCAGTTTTTTATTTTTGTAAAAATATAGAAAAATCCTTTTTGAGTGATTCTTATTGGAGGAGGTGCGGGCCTCTGATATACACCTGCAGAAAAATTTTGGTGTTCACTTGTTGCACCGTTTGGGCGCCATGAGGTGAAAACCGAGCCCCAAACTTTCTACTCGAAGTTCTTGAGCATACTGTGTTCTTAGATTTTGTCTGTTTTTTCTGTAAGGCTTTTTGAGGAGAAATTTGGTGGAGTTCTTCACGACTCTGATTCTCAATGGGAGAAAAATTCTCAGAATTTTTGAGCTGCAGAAACCCACCAACCTCCTGTGCAAATTGAGGACAAGTTCTGGAAATTCTGCTTTTGCTTTTTCTGAAAGTGACTTTTGTGATTTGAATTGATGTCCTTTCTAAAAGCAAGAGTTTGAATTGATTCCTCTTTATCTTGGACACTAGACAACCAGGATTGTGACTTAGAAATCCTCACATATTTTATGGTACTTATCCATGCAAGCTTGGGGTACACATAGTTGTCTAGTTTTTCGGGTTTTTCACAATTTCTTTTGAGCGATCTTGTCGAGGTTTTTGTTGGAGTATTTTGGGGGAATTTTTATTTGTGATCATTCACCCCCCCTCTGTTCGCCATCTCGGTCCTTCACTTATATATAGATTTTACTATCGATATATATATATGTGTTTTACTATCATACAGTAGTAAATCAATGTTCATTTTAGCGGTAAAATTTGATTCATGCAATGTTTATTACTGAAACTTATATCATGTTGTTCCTCTCGTCATCAGTAATCTACTTGTGAAACTTGTTCGTGAATCAGAGCATCGAATAAAAAGTTATAACTAAAATAAAAAAGAACATACTTGCATACAAACTAAAGAATGAAGTAACTAGTCAAGCAGTAAGCAAGCAGGTTCTGTAATTTCGACCAGTGCGTAGAATAGCTTAATCTGCGCGTAGGCGCAGAATAGCGCCACCGTGTGTGTGTATATATATATATAGGAAGCCTTTTTTGTACTCCTGGGAGTACATACTCTCACCTCTAATATACCACTTAAATGAATGTTTTATGTTCTTTTATCATTTTCGGTATACTCCAATAATGATTATAAGATACTCCAATGCGACATGATTGAAAAATTTCATCAGATCCCTTTATTTTTTTTGCTACATGCCTTTTTCCATATCTAAAAAGAATATATAAACAAATTATGCTATAAAGGGCGGACTTTTATGAAATTTTTTGTAGAACTCACTTTGGAGTATCTTATAATCAGTATTAGAGTATACTCAAAAGGATAAAGAGATATAACAACATCATTTAAATGGTATACTGGAGGTGAGAGTACGTACACCCAGGAGTATGAAATCATTTTCATATATATATATATATATATATATATATACACGTCTTCTTCACACGCTTGAATTTATCGGAAACATTTAAGGCCTCATAGTATATAGGTACATGCTTTCCCACTCAACACTTGCGGGTGTATACCTCCTAAAATTGGTGGACACCAACAGTAGCCAGAAACATGAACTCTGACGGATTACGTGCACACTTACAACCAAGAAAGTGTGAGTCTACGGGAAAATTGATTGTACCATCCTGCCTAGCATGAGTTTGAGAGCTCGAGATTGATCTCGTGGGAGTTAGAGTCCACGAGATCGTGTTGAGTACTCCTAACAATGGCATCCTCAAGACCCTCAAACTTCTGGACACACATCCTCCTGGCGTTAGCTCCACGCTCAGTACCTCCTGGTGCCATAGCACGCTCCCATCCGTCATCGGCCGTGGCACGCGCTCCGCCCACGATTTTTTTTAAATAATACTATTTTTATTCTATTTTACAAAAATAATATGCTGAATTTTTTTTACAAAACTACCCACTTGTCGATATTTCAAACGGCGACAGAGAGTCTGTCGTCATTTCAAATGGCGATAGACAGTCTGTCGCCGTTTCAGATAAGGACAGGCTCTCTGTCGCTATTTCAAATGATGACAAAGAGCAACCGTCACCTCTGTCGCTAAATTAAATAGCGACAGTCTGTCTGTCGCCAATTGAAATAGCGACAGACTCTCTATCGCCATTTGAACTGGCGACAGACAGTGCCTATATAAAGCCGCGCGCGGCCTGCCCCCACTCGAGCCAGCCATCGAGTGCACAGGAAAAAAACAGAGAGGAAGAGAGGAGGAGAAGGAGAAGGAGAAGAAGAAGAAGGAGAAGGATGAGGAGGAGGAGGAGAAAGGGAGAGGGAGAGAAGGAGATCTGCATTTCGTCAGGTACTAATTTTTTTTGTGTAAGTATTTAAATGTTAAATATGTAATATAGTAATTAGATTAAATAGAGTAATAATAGTTATTTAGCTAGATGACTTAGTTATGAATGAGTACCAGATGCAAGTTGTTTAGCTAGTTAACTTAGTTAGGAAATTATAATTATTTCGGCAAGGATAGATGTTTAGTTAGATGAATTAGTTAGGAATTTATAGTTATGTCGGTATAGACAGATGTTTAGTTATATGACTTCGTTAGTAATTAATAATTCGTTCGGTACGGATTAAAATGTCGTAGAGGACTTGTAGGTTCTCTGATCGTAATAATAGTTATTTGATTAGAATTTGTGGATAAATTTTCGATGTAGGGATGACCTAGAGGTAGGGATTAGAATTTCGATTGTAATAATAGTTTTTTGATTAGAGATTCTGGATAAATTTTCGACGAACTGGGAAATGTAGAATCCAAATTCGGTTATTTGTGTACTGAGAAATCAAAGATGTCATGTAGAGCTAGCTGGCTAAAATTGTCAGGACCGAAAAATAACTCAATCTGTAGAGGTTCCTAACACATTAGTTTAGACGCTGGCCGGCAAGTATGGACCGAAAGAAAAATGAATTAAACTACGTTCTTAGAATTCAAATTTGTGATCATTATTAATCGTACAATGTAGCGTTAAACTGTGCAAATGTCAAGAATTCGATGAATTTGCATGACAGGTATGGATGATAGAGTGAAATTTAAAATATATTATGGAGAAGGAGTTCCGCACATGGGTGTTGAAGGGGTAGATCTAAGTCATTTCGCAAGTGTAGAGGCTAGCCTGTCACGCGCAGGGGAGCGTTCATGGGCTACGGTTATGAGATGGTTGTACCACATGTTCTCTTTGGACCGTGAATTGCATGATCTGAAGTTACACGGAGTAGTTTGCCGGAGAATAGATTGCACGTACTGGGAGTTAATGGAAATGAGAGGGCCGAAATCTTGGAGTTCGTACGTATGAATTGCAATTGAGAAAGGATGGCCATTAGTGTTATTGGCACAAGCATTTGGGAAAGTCAATACCGGACATGCGACGCAGCAAAAGGTTGTTGATGAAGAACCAGAGGAAGTTGGGGAGAGCAGTAGAAGTAGAGAAGGCTTAGTAGAGCAAGATGTAGGTTTGGGTCAGTACGAAGTGCAAGGTGAGAGAGCTGATGTTGCAATAGGAGAGGTTCAAGAAGCAATGGGTATGGCAGACGAGGGCGAAAACATTGAATCAGTGGTCGAAGCGATGGACACAGAGAATGAGGACTATGAGGCTTTAAGTAATGATGAAGCTGCTGAAGATCTATTCCCTGCAGAGTGGGATGAGTATCCGTTCGATAGGCTGGTGGTGAACGATGACGAACAGTTCCCTTCGCAGTATGATCAGAATGAGGTGAGACAAGGTGCAATTTACAAGAATAAGAGTGAGGTTCAAGAAGCAGTAATAGCATGGGCAGTGTCGTTGCGCAGAACCTTCAAGGTTGTAAAGTCCGATCAGCGGGTGTATATGTCAGATGCCAGACGGAGGGTTGCCCGTGGCATGTCCATGTGTACCAGCCTAAATGGGACACCATTTGGAAGTGTTCTATAGTCGTCCCACATACATGTGTACTAACGGAGTCTGCGCAGTTACATCGGAACATATCATCAGGCTTTATTGCCAATGCAATGTACGGAGAGATTGTAGGTAACCTAGATTTAGAGCCACGGGTTATCGTACTCGCAATACAACAGAGATTCCAGTATACAATAAGCTACGCGAAGGCATGGAGAGCAAAGCAGAAGGCATTGGAAACACGGTTCGGCACGTACGAAGACTCCTACCAGAACTTGCAGGTTTGCTTTAGGTCATAAAGGACAGAAATCCTAGAACTTATGTGGACATTTGTGAGCATCCTTCACAGCGCTTCTCTGGGAAGATGGTTTTGAAGCGGGCATTCTTCGCTTTAGGTGCATGCATCAATGCGTTTAGGCATTGTCGTCCTTTGTTATGTGTGGATGGGACATTTTTGACTGGTAAATACAAAGGGCAGATATTGACTACCATAGGAGTGGATGGCAATAATCAAGTTCTCCCCGTAGCGCTCGCATTCGTGGAGGGTGAAAACATAGATAGCTGGCATTGGTTCCTACGGAATGTCAAAGCCGGTGTCGTTCATCAGCGGCCTGGAGTGTGTATCATACACGATCGGCATACCGGGCTTTTGAGGGCAATTATTCAGTTGCAGCAAGGTGTGGATGAGACTCATCTATGGCCTGATTTGCGTAGTAGGTGGTGCAAGCGCCATATGGGTGCCAACTTTTACAAGCAGTTCAGGAACAAGGAGCTAACAAAGCTTTTCAAGAGGCTCTGCGACCAGAACCAGCAGAGAAAGTTTGATGTACTCTGGAAGAAATTGGATGAGCTGACATCGAGGCACACAGCTGAGGCAACGAAGAGGGCAGCCCCGGCCATAGGGGAGGCCCCAGTCGCGCTGGAGGAGTTACCCACTGACCCTCCTCACCTGGTTCGAAGGAATGGGAGGGCTCTGAAATGCTTCTCCGAATGGATAGAGCATGAGCCTAGGGAGAAATGGGCTCTGCTTTACGACACCGATGGTGCGAGGTATGGGGTCATGACAACAAACCTTGTGGAGGTTTACAACTGGGTGATGCGAGGGTTGAGACCCCTTCCCTTGGTTGGTATAGTTGAGGGTGTTCTTCATGGCATCACAAAGTAATTCGTTGATCGCCATGCAAGGGCGATCACGCGCATGAACGATCCTGCTATGAAGTACTCAGAGATAATTTTTGCATACATGGAGGACAAAGGCAAGAAGGGGGAGATGCACGCAGCAACGAAGATGGGTACGAGGGAGCTCCGTTTCGAGGTGATGTGCAAGGAGAAAGCCGGTCGTGGGATGAACCAGTGGAAAGTTGCTCACGAATGCATCATACACAGGCAAACTTGTGTCTGCACTTGCAATAAGCCTCGTCTATTACACAGGCCATGCTCCCATGTTATGGCTGCCTGCTCGACGATTCATATGGATCCAGGAATATTCATGTCTCAATTCTTTAGTAAGGAAGCTGTGGCTGCAACTTGGAGCGCGAAAATGTACGATTTTCGAGTGGTGGGTTTATTCACGGAGCACAAAAGCTGGGAGGATACACGTTGGGTCCCAGACATGAGCAAGCTAAAGGGAGTAGGAAGAAGGCAATCCAGTCGTATAAGGAATGATATGGACGCCGCTGAAAGTGGCCGCCGCGTAAAGAAATATTCTACTTGCAAGGAGACAGGGCACTCTTTCAAGAGTTGCCCGAAGATTTAGAAGCCGTGAAGTGTTATATGTTCTTTCTGTACTGAACTGTGGTTTACTTCGATGCACTAGAATTTCATTTGCTTGTATGGAATTCATACGTGTGGTCAAAATATGTACTATGAATGTTATTGTACTTGATTAAATGAGAGTGTAGTATGTTGTATTCATTTTGTATCTTTTTAACGCTTTGCACATAGATGAACATTTTTACTTCCATGTATTACGTGTGCTCTAAATTACGACAGTACTTGTTCCATTCATATTATATCCATAATTGTTGTATTTATTTTGCACCTTTTTTACACCTTGTAGTAACATAAACATTTTTATTTGCAGGCATGGCGGGCGGACAGTTGTACGAGTTGCTTGACCCATCGGTCGACGTGACTCACCGGAGCCGTTTAGCGACCTTGCCCCCACAGGGTGGGGAGGCGGCGTTGGAGCTTGGGGCCCTGCGCTTGCGCACCCCCATGAGGGCGTGGCATCTCGATCCGCGATGGATTCCGAGGTTAGTTCAATTTCATCGCAGTGTTGTACTCATGTCCCCTTCAACACCACAATAATACTTATCACATTCTTTTGCGAGTTGAGGCGGTGGCCTACTACATTGCTGTCGATGGTCGAGGCGACCGCCGCGGATGCGCAGGACCGACGGAATGCCTCTAGGCGGTTCCCTTACGACAGGAGCTTGCTGACTGCTCTAGTGGACCGGTGGCGGCCTGAGACCCACACTTTTCACCTGCCGTGTGGTGAGATGGCGCCGACACTAGAGGACGTCAGTTACCTCCTGGGCCTGCCCTGCTCAGGGGATGCGGTGGTTCCTGCAGACGTCGACCCAGAGTGGCAGGCAGATATCCTTCGTCGATTCCAGGGGGTGCTACCCCAGGCACAGTACACGACTTTCGCAGCTGCGCACGGTCCGACGCAGCGGTGGCTTGTGCAGTTCTATGTAAGTGCGATTTTTCCTTGTCGTATGTGATTTGACTCACCGTGTGTGATTTTCATTGCATTCAACAACCTAACCATTACTTTCTGCAGCCCGAGAGGATGGTAGCCGGAGCTGGGGAGCAGGCCGTCGCCTGGCACTTGGAGGCGTACCTTATGTGGCTCTTCGGGTGGGTCTTGTTCTGCTCGTCGCACGGGGACACTTTCGACAAGCACATGATCCAGTTTGCGAGGACGATCGCTGACGCCGACTTGGAGGAGATCCCGCAGCTGGCTTGGGGACCTGCGGTACTTGCCGCGATGTACCGGGCATTGTGCGACGAGTGTCGTCGCGTGTCCGACTCGTCCAATCTCGCCAGATGCCCTTTGCTACTACAGCTGTGGTCGTTCGAGAGGTTGCAGATCGGACGACCACTGATAGACCTGTTAGCTTACGGCCGAGACTTCTACAGGGTTCCCGGGGACGAGGTTGATCATCCGACGATGGGGGCATTGTGGAGTCGCCAACCGATCAGTACTATCTATCGTAGCCGTATGTTGTTTTTTTAATTCTCCACGTGCTGTACTAACGTTCATCGCTGTTGTTTTCTTTTGCAGCCGCGGTTCACCCCAGTTACGACGCACGCTTCGTACCCTCAGTACATAGCGATGTTGGACCAGCTCACGGACGACCGCGTCATATGGCGCCCCTACGTTCCTGAGCTTGTCCAGGCACGTGCGCCGCTTGGCCTGTCGCTGCAGTGCACTGCTGACGCGACGTACTGGTTGACACGACGTCACTTAGTGTTCGACGTGTTCGTCGAGCCGTACGCCTCCCATCGTGTCTTGAGGTAGTTTGGTCTGCGGCAGGAGTTCCCAATACCCACAGGCGATATCGTTCCAGCAGCCGTGCACTCGTTCGTATTTCTACATTTTTTCCCTTCTATTAGTACTTACGATCTCGGTGGCTTGCGAATTAATGTTGCACTTTCGTTTTTGTAGGTACACATGCAAAGGCTTAGTCGGCACGCAGAGCTGGGCAGCACGCATGGTACCTCATGCGCAGCAGTGGGCACTGGCTCTTGCGGATGTGATCGACGAGACTGCCCCCTACGACCACGGCACGTACGACGCATATATCGAGTGGTACAGCACGCGCACCGGCGTTCGAGTTGTGCGTGTCGTGGAGTCACCTCCCAGGCACGATCCGACCACTTCCGACACGTACCCCACCCAGCCAAACTCTGCTTTCCACCGCACGGTTCGTACTCCTTCCATTTGTCATTCAATGTAACGTCTTGAAAATTATGCCAACTAACTAGCCTCTTTTCGTTTTCGCAGAGCGACCTTGCCAGGGAGGCACACGAGGCGACGTCGGCGTTGATACAGGCGGTCGGTGCCACCCATACGATAGGGGTCACAGCGGACGGCCTTCGAGGGGCGCTGCACCATATTCAGGACTTGACTCACCGTGTCGTACACCTGACGTCGTGTAGGTGGCCCAGGGCGGACGACATGGTACAGATCCCCCCTTGTTCATCTGCTGTACGAGGTCGACACAGGCAGACCCCGATCGCCCCTCGTCCAGACCTGCCTGGGGGCTCCAGCTGGTACCGGACCCCGCCGTCTGTCCCGATGACCATAGGTACATCAGGTGGTCTCTTTTTTCATATATTTTGTTCTTCATATAACGTGTCGTTCTTACTTGAAAAGTTTGTCAACAGCGGCCGATCCTGCCCCTGACCAGAGTGCGAGCACCTCGGGGGACTACGGTACTTTCCAGGATGAGGACTTCGACTTTCTCGTGGATCTTTATCAGCAGCCCGCGGGTGTGGTACTTGGTTCGTTGCAGCTCGCACCAGCCCCCGGCCCATCTCAGCCGACACAAGACGCCTTCGCTACTCTGCCAGCCCCGGTCCGGCCTCCTAGGAGTACTCATGGACAGGCCCCTAACCAGCTCACATATCTATCTGGACATGTGCAGCGTCGTAGGAGGCCTGGGACCACACGAGGTGTTGCACCGCGCAGGGGCCCTAGCTAGTTTGTTTCTTTTACACATGATGTATCGTAAACAATATCGTCTTTTACTTCCTTAGCTCATTTAATATCACATATGTTAGTTTTATTTATGAAGTTTTGTGCTATATATAATCTTTTACTTCTGTGGCGCTATTTGTAAATACGCTACAAGTACCTTTGTCACGTCGATAGGACAGCACACATGTAGCTACTTTGTCAGTGCAATGCGACAACACGCTGCTGACAGCTATCCCAGCTAGCTTTTTTCTTTCATATATTTTGTACTGAACACAAAATGATGCTTTATTTCCTCATATTACGTCAAATTCAGCTATGGAATTTTGTTTTCAAAATTTATGTTTTATTACGGTATGATCACTATAGCTTTTTATGGATTCCGTAAAATAACAGGTTTACATGGAAAATTATGGAGTAATAGCCCTGAAACACCCTTCGACATTTGTACTACCTTGCAGCAGCTTTTCACGCGCGATTAGACAACTCACGGGCGCAATGCTTTCAACCTTTTCAGGCCGATTTGACCACACGCTGACAGACCTCTACTGTTTCGCACACAGGCTTTGTCACACATGCAGGCACAGTTCAAAGTGACCACTCACTGCCTACTTTTGTTCGTGCTGCCAGGTCGTGTGGCTTTTCTCAGATGGTGACAAGTCGTGCAGCTTTGATGATGGGTGACACGTCGTGCAGCTTTTCACAGAGGATGCTAGGACGTCAAACTGGACAAGTGTTGTAGTCGTGCGGAGTAACCCCTCACCACCACTATAAAACTGGCCTAGGGGTACACATCCAACACAACCAAGCAAGCAATACACGCCAGCTGAATCTACACAAATTAGGGCACGATGTCGTTCTACCGTCGCCTCTTCAGCAAGCAAAGTCATCCCGCCCGAATACCGGATACGATGGCGTGGGCGCCCGATTCACGGAGTTGCCTAGACCGAAATGCGACTGCAACCTTCAGGCAAAGATGATGCAATCTACCCACGGAGAGACGGCCGCCCGCGCTCACTCTTTGTTGTGCCGTCCCTACAGGTAAACCTACTTGTATCCACAAAATACAGGCTAACAATACCATTTCAAGCATCATTCTTTCTTTTCTCAGCACAAGGACCGGTGTTGCTTCTTCCAATGGATCGACTGGCCGGAACAGCGTGACTTCGAATTTATCTACAACTGCCATGACGCCTGAAAGATCGATATGGCCTAGAGGGGGGTGAATAGGCAATTTTGCAATTTCTAGCAACAACTTAATTTATCAGAGAGCAACTTATAGCAAGAATAAAACAGAATTCAAACAACTAATAATAACAGCGAAAGGAATAAACAAAACGAGTTCAGAGCCGCACTCCTAATCCACGTTGAAGCACTTCTTTCGAAGTTCTGCTTCTCCAAAGCTAGTCGCAGTAACTCTGGTGATCACTCAGGTAACTCTTTCACTTCTCCAGTGAGGTGAGTTCCAAACCTCTCACAAACACAGTTGCCTTCCACAAACACCTTTGGACAGGTCACACTGTTAACTTCCTCCAAGCTGTCTAGGATCACCAAGATCCAAGAGTAATAAACCTTGCATAAGTTCTGTCTCATGGTTCACTTTGCAATTCACACAACTAGACACTGACTTGGAGCTTACACACTTAGAGATGTATGAAGATTTTTGTGTGAAAATGAAGCACAGACTCCTTTTGAGAATGAGAGCTATATTTCAACACCAAAGTGTAAGGAGTTCATCTATGTATGTGGTAGATGGCTCAGGAAATGCTTATATAGCCATTTTGAGTGAATATAGCCGTTACACCTGCTACAGTAGCCGTTGGACGTGTCAGATGTCAGAAACAACAGAAATATACACGTACAACGGACTATGTATCAGTGCTTAGTGATACTAGTTATGTGTATGTCGGACCAAATATGAGAGTTCACGACGAACCAAATATTTTGGTCCGTAGTACACGGGTTGATCAGAGAAGATGGTCTGGCATACAACTGAGAGATATTTATGAGCATCAGACCAAATTGCTTGGTCCTTTACATATGGCTTTCAAAAGATTTGCTTAGGCATAGAGACCTATGTACGTCGGACCAAATATTTTGGTCCGTCATACATGGACAATGTAAGAGTTTCGCCAGGAATAGAGACACATGTACTTCGGACCAAATTTTTGGTCCGTCATACATGGACTTCACAGAAGATTGGTTTGGCATGGAAACACATGTTCTTCGGACCAAATTTTTGGTCCGTCATACATGGTCTTTTCAGAAGATTGGTGCCAAGAACCTTTTTCAACATAGATAAATTTTATCCAAGTTTTTTATTTTAGCAACGGACTAAAAATAGTTAAACACAAATGCTTGGTCCGTTTCCTTAGTAAAACTTCTTTTGAAGATAGAGAATATTTATTTTAGGTTTCGATTAAAAGTACATCAAAGATTTAGTCCGGCCAAAAACTTATACACTGAAGGGGATGCCGGACCAAATTTTTGGTCTGCTGAGGATGGGAAACCTAAGATATTTTGGTCCGATACTGAGGAGAGAAAATTGTATGTATACCGGACTGAAGCGTTTTGGTCCGTCATACATAGGCAAACTTTTGACTAAGATGATTTTCAAAGAGTGTTTTGATCAAAGATATGTGGATATGAAAGCGAGAATATTTCAATCTGATGATCAGATATTCAAAGTGAGTTTTTACGTAGAATAGTTTCAAGGTATGCAACGGACTGAAGAATATAGATAGGTAAAGATTGGTCTGTTGTACTAAAAGGTATGATTTTATAAAGATAAAGACTAAGTGTCTTTTGCTCCGAGTGGTCTAGTTTTGCCTTTGCCTAACAAACTATTTCCTTGTGCAAAGTCCCTCTTTTAGACAACTAGAACAGACAAAACAAACCTAGGCTATTTGACTTAAAACATCTCCCAAGTCATAAACTAAAAACTGAACACCTTAATCTTGTTGTCCCAACTTGTTCCATCATAGATTCCAGTTTACTTTCTACAAAGCTTTGAGTGTTACTAACTTAGTCATCAATACCAAAACCATAATAATACAGAAATAAAATTGAGGGGTGCCTAGATGCAATAAATCTCCCCCTTTTTGGTAATTGATGACAACATACCTTTTAGTTAGTAATATCTCATTTATTCTGCAAAACAGAGTTAGCTGAATATACTGACAGCAGAAATAGTGAGTGAGTTTTCTCCCCCTTAATGAATGCATTCATATCAAAGAATAGAAAACGAGCATATAGCATCTAAACAGTTTAAATATAAACAATATATATGATCATAAACAAAGCACACCATAAAAATAGCACACATAGGTAGTACACACAGGACAAATACACATAATATTCATATAGTTAAGCCAGCCTACAGAACAGAACTTAAGAGACTATGGCTAAGGCTATAAGGTTTTTCTCCCCCTTTGGCATCAATAGCCAAAAATGGGCCCTATTTGCGTCTTGAAAAGATTCTTTTGAGCTGGCCCTGAGCTTTGCTTTTCTTTGGAGGAGAGATAGGTGGATCATCAGTGGCTTCTTGGCTTGGAATATCTGGCCCTTGAGACATAGCTTGTTCATGCCAACTTGGATAGTCTAGGTCTCCTGGCCGGATAGTCATCAGTTGAAGATATGACTGAATTTGATCTAAAGATTCATTCATGTTCCGAGTCTCAGCAAGGACATCGCCCACATCATATATGCAGTCATGTGCTAGGCGAGTATAGTCGTGCAAGGCATCTTCAGTGAATTCTGAAAGATGATCTAATTGATGCCTTATCCATAACTGATTGCTTGTATGAGATGTACTTGCAGCTTCAACTTGATTTCTCAGTTTCTTGTATTGATCATCCATTTTTTGGTTCATGTCATGCAGTCGATCCTTGATCAGATTTTGATTAGTATCGAGCTGTTGGACATGCTGTCTAAGATTTTCCTGATTTCTGCTTAGGTGGTCAAATCTTGACATGACTTCATTTTGGAACTTTATTTCTTCCTCATATCTTTGAGCTGCTGTATTCTGATTTTCCATGTATCTAGCTTGGAATCCTCTTTGATCAGCATAGTATTGTTGCTCAAAGTTTGAAAACCAGGAAGGCTGAGAGTCAAAGATATTTTCTTGAGCCTGAAATGTATTATCTTGTCCTTGCTCATCATACTTTGGAGAGGATGGTATGGGATACTGACAATCAAACAAACTTTCCCAACCAGGAAACGTGTCCCTTTGATCATGCTCAGGATGAGCTGATGATGAAGGATAGTAGGGTTCAAAATGCTGGGGCATCTCAGATGGCATCCCAGATCCTCCTGCTTCATTTTCATTTGCTCCTGGTCTGAAAGTTTGTGCCTCCATGAACCTTGCTGCTGCTGCTGATTCTTGAAGTTGATAAATTTGTTGCTCTTCATCCAAGGTTCTATCAACTGAGCTTGAAAGCTTTTGAGTAGCAGCATCATCCATATTCCATGATTCACTTCCATGAATCACTTCAGTTGCTTCTGGAGAAAGGTGGCTCAGAGTCTTCCCTTTTCCCTTTTGAACACTAGGTTCTCTGTCATTTCTGCTTTGATCAGACATATGATGACTCTCATAGGCTTGATGAAAGCTTTCATAGGATTGATGCCAGGAGTCACTTTGTTGTGCTTGGGAAAGATTTCTAGCACTGTTTCTGTCAAACTCATTTTCAGCCTCAGCCCTTTCTTCACTTTCTTCCTCAGCCTGAATTTGTTGATTTTCTGCCACTCTTTGAAGAAAACCAGAAATCCTTAAGCTTTGTCCAGTAGCTTGATGCATATTGTATTTCTTTGGAAAGCACTTGAATTCTTTATTTAGATCATCTTGAGAGATAATGCCTTGAGCCAACAGGACTCCAGTGATTAACTGGGCAAAAGGTAAAGAGCTACTGAACTTTTTGTAGATGGCTTCCTCCATCTGCCCAAAGAAATAATCAACTAGATCTACAGGCTGTCTTGACAAAATGAGATGTAGCAACCAAGCTAATACGGCGGTTACTCCTTCCTTATATCCAGACTTGGGATATATAGTATGCCTCAATATTAAAAGCAGAACTTTAGCTTCTTCAGACAGGCAGGACACCCTATTTGGATTAAAATCCTCACTTGAGGTGTCTTTGTATGTGTGCCCTGACACTTGCAAGTCTGGCATGTCCCCACTCAGTCTCCACCTCTGATGAGGATACATCTTTTCAAAGATTCTTGTCTTATTTGCTAGAGGACTTGAAGCTCCGATTGCTGATTCAAATTGAGATGACTTGATTTTTCTTATTTTTCCCTTCAGAGTGAACATGATATATTTTCTTTGCTTGTTCACTAGTAAAGATGCATAAAACTCTAGAGTCCTTGAGACACTCCATGGAATTGTTTTGTTTGACATGATTCTTATTAGTCCGGGAGTGGAGTTTATGCAATCAAACAGTCCAGATGATCCAATAATATTGTTCACTTGATCCCATTCTACATATTGGTGATTTGACAGAGCAGAAATCAACTTTCCTTTTCCATCCCTTCTATTCAGATAGGCATTGTATATATTTTTGTGTAACAAGGACACAAAATTTTTTCCCAGGGCTGGCCTTGACTCTGGGAACCAGACCTTCTCACTTACTAACCGAACTGCTCTCAACTTCTTAGTACTAAGGTTTGTCAGTTCTTCACTGCTAAGAATATCAATCTCACAGACTAGTTCAGTACTTCCTGAGGAGGATTCACTGTCGGGTTCATAGGGACAATCCTCAGAGGATGACTCAGAATCAACTATCTGCTTTCCTTTTCTTGGATGAGAGGTTACTACTTTTCGGTTTGCTCGAGCAGCATTATGAATATCTGGGATTAGTACTGGTCCATGAGGTTGTTCAGGCAGATTTGTTTCAGAAGTAGAACTGGATCTTCTTTGCTTCTTACTCTTAACTTTATCAATGATTTTTCCAATCAAACCCCTTTTATCTGGATTCTTTGACCTCATTCTGATTTCTGACTCAAACACAGACTTATTTCTCAGACTCAGGACCAGGTCCTCTTCATGAAGAACAGACCTAAAAGGAAGAACTAAATCTAAGCACTAGGTCTAGGGTTCGAGACTTTGAAGAAAAAAGAGAAGTTCTAAGGAACTTACTGAGCTTGAAGGAGATTCTTGCGCAGAATGTCAAAAGATCACCATCGCCAAGATCCGGTCAGGATTTGCTTCGGTGCAGAGAAGAAGGAAACTTCCGTTTCAGAGAAGTTTTTGCGCAAGCAAGGAAATAACAAGGAGGTTTTTGATGGAAGAAGTTACTGCATTGAATGCATTTGCAGAAGTAAATAGGCCTTGGAAACTGACACCTTTTAACCAGGGTAGTTGGAGGGGAACAGAAGTTTTTGTAAGGACAGTGGGACCTCCCGTTTTGAGGACAGTTTGAGTAGGCACAGAGAGTCCCAAAAAATAAGGACAGGTTAGCAATGGGTAAGACCTAAAGCAATAGGTAAGATATTGAACAACTTTTGAAATCTTGAGAGGAGAATAAGGAATTTTATTTAAGCTGGTATAAATCGTTTGAATTTAGATAAGAGTTAAGACTTAGAGATATTTAATCATGAGGCAGACTTGACTTAAACGGATTTAGAAGATTACTAGTTGGGCCGGACCAAAAAGGCTTTATACTCAGCCTGGACCAGTTTTAGTCCGTCTATGGAGGAGTTTTAGTCTTGCTTGGTGTTAAGACCGAAACTTTTATTAACGACGGACCAAAAAGAAATTTAGTCCGGCGAGCATTGACAGTTTATTTGAGATTAGTCCGATCCAAGAGGAACCTGTAACTTTAAGTTGTTCTCAGTCTGCATCATATCTATATTTCTGAGGATTTTAAAAATAAGAGATATATCTAAGATCAACAACCAAAAAATCAACAAACAACAAAAAAATTAATGTTTGAGTTTGATAATCAAGTAAGCTTAAGTATTTCTTTAAACTAAGCTTATCTGAAGAACTCAAGTACTTCAATATGCACACTTTGCTGAAAAGGTCAGATGATTTTTTTTAAAAAAAAAATTGATTAGATAAGAATGAGCATAGAAAGATGAGTCTTATAGCAGCATTTTTATTATTGTTAAAAAAAACTTTATTCAAAGAGTTATTTTATCTTGACATTTTTACTTTATCCATATCGTGTAGTCGAAATAGTAAGCTGTCGGACTAGAATCGCGAAAGATATTAACATGATGTGCTATGCGGCTAGTCGAAGTTATGTTTTAGCGACGTACGCTTATGAATAAAGTTCAACTAATAAAGCAAGACAAGAGATGACTCAAGGAGCATTTTTAGAACATCATTACTTTATTTAAATACAGTGTCCCGGATTACATGATCAGAGGGAACGGGACAAGATAAGAACAGAAACTTAGTTTTCTCCCCTACGCGCGCGCCCTAGTGCTTCTATGAGCGTTGCTCTAGCCCTGGAAAGAGCGGGGAAGGCTTCAAGAAAGGCATCCACAGCTGCACTGTCTCTGACGACAGCCCTTTCTTCAGCTAGTTCTGCCAGAGCACGATCAAACTCCCTCCAGAGCTCTGCAAGCTCTGGGTCATCCCGATCATCGTTGTAGGGTCTTTTCGGCATGACGAAGAACTTAGATTAGAGCAGAAAAGAGAAGGGATAAGTTTAAGGATTGTATCTCCAGGGTCTCTGGTACGCCTTTTATAGCCATTGCGACAAGAGAAAAGTAAATGCATCATAATCCGAAGCGGCTTGAAGTTAGAGAAGATACGGAAAAACTGGGAGTTACGGAAACCGAACCGATTTTTAACATAAGTCATGCAAAGCTGGGGTAAGAAACCAAGGGATATGAGTATCAGGATATGCATAGCAAACAAACTTGCTCCCCCTTAGTCAGACATTATCGAGCAATATTTGAAAAGGCAATGATATTTAGTTTATTTCTTAATTTTGAAAATTTGGCCTCATCAAGCGGCTTAGTGCAAATATCAGCCAATTGGTCCTCAGTTCTTACATGACTAACACTACAAGAAACAGAAAAAAATTCGTGGGCCCAAAAAAAACCCACGAATTTATTTATTTAAATTCGTCGGTTTGTATAAAACCCACGTTTTTAATTAAATTTGTGGGCCAAAATGAAACCCACGAATTTAATCATTTAAATTCGTGGGCCAGAAGTAACCCACGAATTTAAATATTTAAATTCGTGTGCCAAAAAATTACCCACGAATTTAAAAATTTAAATTCGTGGGCCACCAATTACCCACAATTTAAGTTTTTAAATTCGTGGGCCCACCTTACCACGAATTTATCCTGCAAAAAACCCTCACGGGCCCGCCGTGACGCTACCGCCTCCCTCCCCATGCCCGCGTGCGCGCCGCCGCCGCGCCCGCCCGCCCGCCCGCATGCGGCTGCGCCGCTGCGCCCGCCCGTTCCCAGCGTCGCCGCGCCCGCCGCCGCGCGCCTGCCCGCCCCTGCGCGCCGCTCCACTCGGCGCGAACCACCACCGGCCGC
This sequence comes from Otatea glauca, assembly GCA_036346275.1. Lineage (NCBI taxonomy): Eukaryota > Viridiplantae > Streptophyta > Magnoliopsida > Poales > Poaceae > Otatea > Otatea glauca. The sequence goes on from CM070718.1 coordinate 47,602,714, forward strand.
CCTCCGCCGGCGCAGCACCTTCGGCCGCCGAGACCCGCCCGGCCGGCCGCCGCGCCGCCGCGCCGCCCCTCGCCGGTCGGCCACGAGCTTGCCCGCCGCCCGCCGGCTCGCCGCCGCCCGCCGCCGCCGCCCGCCGCCCTCCCGCCCGCGCCGCACCCGGCCGACCGCCGCCCGGCTGTCCCCCGCCGCGACGCCGCCCGGCCGGCCGCCCGCCACGCCGCCCCCCTCCGCGCGACGCTGCCCGGCCGCCGCCCTTGCTGCGCGCGCCGCCATGCTGCCTCGCCCGGCCGACCTCCGCGACGCGGTGTCGCCCGCCGCCGACCACCCGCGCTGCTCGCCGCCGCCCGCCGCCGGCCGGCTGCCCTCCCGCCGCGCGCCGCCCGCCCGCCGCCCCGCGCTGCCCCGCCGCGACGTCGCTTCGCCGTCGCCCGACCACGTTGCCCCCCGACGCGACGCTGCCCGGCAGTCGCCGGCCGCGCGCCCGCGCCGCTGCTGCCTCGCCGTGCCACCGCCCGCTCGGTTGCGAGACGCCGCCACGCCGCCCGGCGACCGCACCCCACCCCGCCCGCTGTCCGCCCGCCGCGCCACCGCGCGCCGCCCGCGGTGACGCCTCGCCGTCGCTGGCGCCACCCCGCCCTCCCCGGACCCTCCGCGACGCCCCCACCGGCGTTGGAGAAGGTATATTTCGTCTCTTTTTATATTCGTTTAAAGTTATTTCATCTCATTTTATATTCGCTGCATATGATATATATATTTTTATTTTCTCGCTACCGTTGTATATAACGTTAGAGTTTAGGGTTTGTGTCGAACAGTAGAGAGCATAGGCGTCACCGTTCAGAACGGCGCATCTCACATTTGCTTGTGAGTGCGCGCGTTCGAATTATCAGCGTATTTTGGACGCCCGAGAATGTTGGTTGTTGCATAGGACACGTGACGTGCGGCGATCGAGCGTGATTTCGGCCACATAACCCTGTTGTTCTCCGACGGCATCAGGCGTGCGTTTGGAGAACAGCGGGGTTATGCTGCCGAAATTTCGTTCGGTTCGTAGCGCACGTCACAGGTCGCATGCAATAGCCTCCATTCTTGGGTGGGTTTAGGACAAATCTTTCCTAATAGGGTTGTCATTGTCACCTAAGCCACGGTCGTACGTTGACATTGTTTCATTTGTTTAGCTTTGATAATGGGTGACGATCGAAGGGCGATGTATGACGGATGGAGGAGTGATGGGGGGCACTCAAGGGAATGGGGGCAGATCACGGATGCTTTCTTGAAGCAAGCATTCACTGGAGGAGCTGAATATGTGTATTGCCCGTGTACCCTCTGCGAGAATAACAGCTACTACAGCAAGGATATAGTGCAGTATCACATTTGCAAAAACGGGTTCATGCCTAACTATTTGGTGTGGCACCGTCATGGAGAGGCCGCAGGGCAGGCCATTGAGACAGAAGAGATGCTGGACCATGTGGGGGATCACGACCGGATGGAAGACATGCTGGAGGGGGCCTAAAGCATGGGAGGTTCGTTAATAAAACTGATTTTATTTGTTTTCGCTCTACTAAGGAAAAAAAATTGCATGGTCACATTTCAGTATATATCGTTTGTAGGTGGGCCATGGGGGATGGAGTTGTGGACTGCGATCGTCCTATTTACAAGAGAGGTCATGCCGAAATTTTGTACATTTCGGAGACTTAGTTTTAAGCCGGTTTTGAAGAGTTAAAAGGTTGGTTTGATATTTTTAATCTTGGTAATAGGTTTGGTGTCTCGTTTGTTAATTCTTCGCTCGCTTGAACTTCATTGTGGAGTTTGTCTTTTGTGTTAGTGTTTCTGATCAGATTTGAACAAAATAGATGATCCTTCATATTTATTCTTCGCTTAGCAATTTTTAGTTTCAATTTTCTTTTGCCTTTTCTTTTCTTCTTTAGTTGTTATATGTATTGAGTCGATATATATATATATATATATATATATATATATATATATATATATATATATATATATATAAATACATACATTTGGATATATGTATATATGTATTGAGTGCGATACATATATATATAAAAATACATACATTTGGATATATATACATTTTTTTTGTAAAAATGACAGTTAAATTCGTGGGTTTATTAAACCCACGAATTTAATCTGTTTAAATTTGTGGGTTTATTAAACCCACGAATTTATCAGATTAAATTCGTGGGATAAAAAACCCACGAATTTATCAGATTAAATTCGTGGGTTTAATAAACCCACGAATTTAATCTATTTAAATAAATGGGTTTATTAAACCCACGAATTTAACCCAGAAACCCAATTAAATTCGTGGGCTTAGCAGAAACCCACGAATTTAACTTAAATTCGTGGGTACCCACGAATTTAATTAATTAATTTCATCGAGTTAAATTCGTGAACTAAATTTGACGGTTTGCTCACGAATTTAAATTAAATTCGTGGGTTTTAGCTTAAATTCGTGGGTTTTTGGCCCACGAATTTTTCCCTGATTCTTGTAGTGTAAGCATAATATTTCCTTTAGCAACATGATCACGAATAAAGTGATGTCGAATTTCTATATGCTTAGTTCTGGAATGTTGGATCGGATTGTTTGCTATTTTCACTGCACTTTCATTATCACACAGCAGAGGCACATTATCAAATTTTATATCAAAATCTAAGAATGTTTGTTTGATGAATAAAATTTGAGCACAACAACTTCCAGCAGCCACATATTCGGCTTCGGCGGTGGATAGTGCTACTGAATTTTTCTTTTTAGAAAACCAAGAAACTAAAGACCTTCCAAGCAAATGACAGCTCCCTGAGGTGCTCTTACGATCAATCTTGCATCCGGCATAATCAGAATCTGAGTAGCCTAGAAGCTCAAAGGGAGCACCTTTGGGGTACCATAAACCAATACTAGAAGTAAACTTAAGATATCTAAATATTCTTTTTACAGCACTCAAGTGAATTTCTTTAGGAGCAGCTTGAAATCTAGCACACATACACACACTAAACATGATATCAGGCCTAGATGCTGTCAAGTATAGTAAAGAACCTATCATGGATCTAAAAAGCTTTTGATCAACAGACTTACCTCCCACATCTTGATCAAGATGTGTATTAGTAGCCATGGGAGTCTTTACGATCTTGCATTCTTCCATTTTGAAGCGTTTGAGGAGATCCTTGGTATATTTTTCTAGCGAAATAAAAGTTCCTTCCATCAACTGCTTGATTTGAAATCCCAGAAAGAATGATAGTTCCCCAATCATAGACATCTCGAATTCTTTGGCCATCATGTCACCAAATTCTTTACAGAGAGAAATATTAGTACAGCCAAAGATAATATCATCAACATATATTTGACAAATCATTAATGTTCCATTGATATCTTTTAGAAATAATGTTGGATCAACCTTTCAAGTTTTGAAGTCCTTTTTGAGTAGAAAATCTCTAAGATACTATACCAAGCTCTAGGAGCTTGTTTTAGACCGTAGAGTGCCTTAGATAATTTATACACATGATTTGGCAAATTTGGGTCATCAAAACTAGGTGGCTGTTCAACATAGACAGTTTCATCAATGAATTCATTTAGAAATGCACTTTTACATCCATTTGAAATAGAGTGATATTAAAATGAGTAGCAAAGGCAAGAAGAAACCAAATAGCTTCAAGACGAGCCACTGGGGCATAAGTCTCTCCATAGTCCAGTCCTTCTATTTGAGTAAATCCTTGAGCTACCAGTCTGGCTTTATTCCTTATCACCACTCCATTTTCATCTTGCTTATTTCTAAACACCCATTTTGTACCAATAACATTGTGATCCTTTGGGCGATTTGTTAAACTCCAGACTTTGTTTCTTTCAAAATTGTTAAGTTCTTCTTCCATAACAATTATCCAATCAGCATTTTCTAGTGCTTCTTCCACTGTTTTAGGCTTAATACACGAGACAAAGGAGTAATGTTCACAAAAAGAAGCTTGTCTAGAACGAGTTTGAATACCCTTACTGAATTCACCAATGATTTGATCTGAGGGATGATCCTTTGCAATGGTATGATGGCTTTTGATGAGAACTGGACGATCTTGTTCTTTTTCATCTTCTTCTTCCTCTTGAGTTCCAGCATGAGGCACCATTGATTGATTGGGGAGTTCATCCTTGTCTTCCTTCGGTCGAATATCACCCACTTCCATCTTCTTCATTGCTTGTGCCAAGCCATCATCTCCTACATCATCTAAATTCTCCTGCTCACCTTGTGAGCCATTAGATTCATCAAACTTTACATCATAAGTTTCTTCTACTAGTCCAGTGGTATTATTAAAGATTCTATATGCTTTGGACTTAAAGGAATAACCTAGCATAAAACCAGTGTCACATCTGTTTGAAACTTTCCCAAATGAGTTCTCTTTTTATAGATATAAACTTTGCAACCAAACACACGAAAATATGATACATTTGGTCTTCTTCCTACCAAAAGTTCATAAGGAGTTTTCTTAAGCAGTCTATGAAGATAAAGTCTATTTACAGCATGACAAGCAGTATTGATTGCTTCAGCCCAAAAAGCATCAGAGGTTTCATATTCATCGAGCATAGATCTAGCCATTTCAATCAAGGTTCGATTTTTCTTTTTAACAGCACCATTTTGCTGAGGAGTATAAGTAGCAGAGAGTTCATGCTTAATTCCTAATTCATCACAGTATTCAATGATATTTGTGTTAACGAACTCAGATCCATTGTAACTTTTTATTTTTTTGATGGGACAATCAAATTCATTTTGAGTCCTTTTTGCAAATGTTTTAAGATTTTTCCAACTTCACTTTTGTTTGGCAAAAAGAATACCTAAGTGAATCTGGAAAAATCATCAACAATCACTAAACAATAAGAGTTACCACCAATGCTGGCATATGAGGTGGGACCAAACACATCCATATGCAGAAGCTCAAGTGGTCTAGTGATTGACAATACTTTTAATTGGGTGAGAATTAGCTACCTGTTTGCCTGCTTGACAAGCACTACATAGCTTATTCTTTTCAAATTTGACATCTTTCAAACCCACCACAAGCTCATTTTTGAAAAGCTTCTTTAGATTAGACATACCTACATGCCCAAGACGCCTATGCCAAAGCCATCCAAGGGAAACTTTAGCTAACAGGCAGGTTGAGATACATGAGGAGTTAGATTTGAAATCTACTAAATAGAGATTTTGAAATCTGAAACCTTTGAATATAAGCTTTTCATTTTTATCAAATACAGTTACCCCATCAGAAGAGAAGTTACAATGAAATCCAAGATCACATAATTGAGCAAATGACAATAGATTGAAATTTAAGGAATCAACGAGAAGAATATTGTCAATAGAGTGATCATTTGAAATGGCAATCTTACCAAGACCTTTTACCTTTCTTTTGCTGTTGTCCCCAAAGGTGATTTTGTGACTTGGATAACTTTCTCCTTCAATTGAAGTGAACATTCTTGAGATACCGGTCATGTGTTGAGTGCAGCCACTGTCTTTGACCCAATGTCTGCCTCCACTCTTATAATTTACCTACAAGTTCATTTCTTCATTTTAGGTACCCAAATACTTTTGGGTCCTTTGATGTTAGTTACAGCCATCTTAGGTTTGAAAGGATTTATCAGCATGGCCTTAGGTACCCAGACAGCTTTAAGTTTCTTATTTAGATTTGAGGGGCCTACATATTTCACATTTGCTTTGCCCCTGAAATCTTTAAATAACATGTAATGGGCATCTACCATGCAATCCCTTTTGGCATGAGAAACATTTGCAAGATAGCAGTTTTTAGATGCATGATTCGATTCATGATAATAATAACATTGAGTGCTTTTCTTGACAAAAATTTGTTTAACATGACCTGATGCATTTTTATTTGGCAAACTGTTGGGTTTATATCCCAAGCCCTTTTTGCCCAAGTTTGGTCTTTGTCCAACAAGAATTTTGTCAAGGGTAGCACTTCCCAAAAAACATTTTTCTAAGCCTTTATCAAATGTGGCTATTTGAGCTTTTAGTTCTTTATTTTTGGTTTCAAGCTCCTTGACACAGGAGGCATATTTGCAATTTCCTTTGCAAGCATCAGAAGAACCACATGTCAAGATCTCTTCTGTTGAAGAGTCACATGAGATAGATGTATTACTTAAAGAGACATGACTGGATTTGTTAGACATCATCTCATTTTCAATTTCTAGCTCACAGTAGTTAATTTTCAAGTCTTCATAATTTTTAGCAAGCAAAGCATGACTTGCAACTAGATCATCATGAATTTGTACAGACTTTTCATGTTCATGCATAAGTTTTTCATGCTTGTCTGTTAGCATCCTTTGATCATTAAGCAAGCTAGAGATAGTCTTCTTAAGAGTTCTAGTTGAATTTGTTTTATCATGCAAGGCATTATTTAGTTCTTCAACTAGTTCTACTAGCTCATCATAAGAAGGAGAGTCACTCACCTTTTCCTCATCTGATCCTGCCATAAGACACAGAGGAAATAAGGGTGGCGGTGGAGTTGACTCATCTAGAGCGAGTCCAGCTAGCCCCTTTGACTTCGGACTTTCTTCATCTGAGGATGAGTCTTCACTTTCACTTTCATCGTCGGTGACCCATTCTCCTATGTGAGCTTCTCCCTTTCCTTTCTTCACAAATCTCTTGGAGTCGCTCTTTTGAAAAACTTCTTCTTTGGTTTTTCGTGAGTCTTTTCCTCATCCTCATCATCATTATTCTTGTACTTGTTCTTCTTCTTGATTTTGTTGGGACACCGAGCAGCTATGTATCCCTTTTCATTGCAATCAAAGCATACAACATTAGAAAAAGGATTTTTCTTTGAGTAAGAGTTTGACCTTTCTCTGTCTTTGAAATTGACCCTTCTCATGAGTTTGTTTGCTCTTCTCATGAGTAGAGCTAATTTCTTCACGTCTTCATCTTCATCTTCACTTGACTCTTCATCATCTTCTTCAGATGAGTCTTGAACAACTTCTTTAGCCTTTAATGCGATGGATTTCTTTCTTGGAGCATCTTCATCAGCCAAAGTGAGCTCATGAGCAGATATTTTGCCCAGAAGTTCAGTTGTAGTGAGCCTTTTAAGATCACCACTGTTAGACAGATAAGTGATCAAGCTGTGATATGATCGTGGAAGCACTCTAATCATCTTCCTGCATACTTCAACATCTGAAATTTTAGTTCCTAGGCCCTTTAGTTCATTGACAATAGGATTTAGCCTAGAGAACATGTCATTTGCATTTTCTTGAGGAAGCATTTTGAATTGATCAAGATTTTCCCTAACAACATAGTATTTTTCTTCTTTTACATCAGAGGTACCTTCATGAATTTCTTGTAATGTTGTCCATATGTCATAGGCTGAAGTAAGATTACTTACTCTATCAAAGACTTCTAAGCTAAGGCAGGAAAATATGGCATTTCTAGCTTGAGCATTATATTGCATATTTTGAATTTCACCAGGAGTGGGTTCTCCATATGCAGATTGCCCTTCAGGTATGACACGAGGAGGCATAGGCTTCTCTGTAACCCTCCACACATCATACCCTACAGCTTCTAAATAGCATCTCATCCTAATTTTCCAATAAGTATAGTTTGTGCCATCAAAAACAGGTACTCTACCAATACTAACAGTTGCAGAACCATTTCCCTCAGCCATTTACCAAAGCTAGTTAAGCTAAACAAGGTAAACCTACGCTCTGATACCACTTGAAAGATCGATATGGCCTAGAGGGGGGCTGAATAGGCAATTTTACAATTTCTAGCAACTGACTTAATTTATCAGAGAGCAACTTACAGTAAGAATAAAACAGAATTCAAACAACTAATAATAAAAGCGAAAGCAATAAACAAAATGATACAGGAGAGACAAAGATTTATCCCATGGTTCAGAGCCGCACTCCTAATCCACGTTGAAAACTTCTTTCGAAGTTCTGCTTCTCCAAAGCTAGTCGCAGTAGCTCTGGTGATCACTCAGGTAACTCTTTCACTTCTCCAGTGAGGTGAGTTCCAAACCTCTCACAAACACAGTTGCCTTCCACAAACACGTTGGACAGGTCACACTGTTCACTTCCTCCAAGCTGTCTAGGATCACCAAGATCCAAGAGTAATAAACCTTGCACAAGTTCTGTCTCTTGGTTCACTTTGCAATTCACACAACTAGACACTGACTTGGAGCTTACACACTTAGAGATGTATGAAGATTTTTGTGTGAAAATGAAGCACATACTCCTTTTGAGAATGAGAGCTATATTTCAACACCAAAGTGTAAGGAGTTCATCTATGTATGTGGTAGATGGCTCAGGAAATGCTTATATAGCCATTTTGAGTGAATATAGCCGTTACACCTGCTACAGTAGCCGTTGGACGTGTCAGATGTTAGAAACAACAGAAATATACACGTACAACGGACTATGTATCAGTGCTTAGCGATACTAGTTATGTGTATGTCGGACCAAATATGAGAGTTCACGACGGACCAAATATTTTGGTCCGTAGTACACGGGTTGATCAGAGAAGATGGTCTGGCATACAACTGAGAGATATTTATGAGCATCAGACCAAATTGCTTGGTCCTTTACATATGGCTTTCAAAAGATTTGCTTAGGCATAGAGACCTATGTACGTCGGACCAAATATTTTGGTCCGTCATACATGGACAATGTAAGAGTTTTGCCAGGAATAGAGACACATGTACTTCGGACCAAATTTTTGGTCTGTCATACATGGACTTCACAGAAGATTGGTTTGGCATGGAAACACATGTTCTTCGGACCAAATTTTTGGTCCGTCATACATGGTCATTTCAGAAGATTGGTGCCAAGAACCTTTTTCAACATAGATAAATTTTATCCAAGTTTTTTTATTTTAGCAACGGACTGAAAATAGTTAAACACAAATGCTTGGTCCGTTTCCTGAGTAAAACTTCTTTTGAAGATAGAGAATATTTATTTTTGGTTTCGATTAAAAGTACATCAAAGATTTAGTCCGGCCAAAAACTTATACACTGAAGGGGATGCCGGACCAAATTTTTGGTCCGCTGAGGATGGGAAACCTAAGATATTTTGGTCCGATACTGAGGAGAGAAAATTGTATGTATGCTGGACTAAAGCGTTTTGGTCTGTCATACATAGGCAAACTTTTGACTAAGATGATTTTCAAAGAGTGTTTTGATCAAGGATATGTGGATATGAAAGCGAGAATATTTCAATATGATGATCAGATATTCAAAGTGAGTTTTGACGTAGAATAGTTTCAAGGTATGCAACGGACTGAAGAATATAGATAGGTAAAGATTGGTCCGTTGTACTAAAAGGTATGATTTTATAAAGATAAAGATTAAGTGTCTTTTGCTCCGAGTGGTCTAGTTTTGACTTTGCCTAACAAACTATTTCCTTGTGCAAAGTCCCTCTTTTAGACAACTAGAACAGACAAAACAAACCTAGGCTATTTGACTTAAAACATCTCCCAAGTCATAAACTAAAAACTGAACACCTTAATCTTGTTGTCCCAACTTGTTCCATCATAGATTCCAGCTTACTTTCTACAAAGCTTTGAGTATTACTAACTTAGTCATCAATACCAAAACCATAATAATACAGAAATAAAATTGAGGGGTGCCTAGATGCTATCAACGCCTACCCCGCTTCGGCCGAGAACTTCACCCAGTGGGAGAGGCCGCCAGGATATGTCCCCGCTCTAGATCCACCAGAGCTCAGGGCCGGTGGGCAAGGGGCCAACCAATAGGTGAGTTTCATGTGACATACTCATGTTTCACTCACAAAGTAGTAATTCTAAACCAGTTCATCGCATACGGGAGTTCAAAAAGAAAATTGCAAAATTGCTGGAGTCAAAGGAGAAACCTCCTCAAGGCTCACCCGAAATGCCCGACTTTTGCGAACACGGCCTTCAGGCAATGGTAGATACCTGCCACGATGAACTAGCGGACCGGAGATTCTACCGGTGCCCCTTGGCTGAGGATGAATGGTGCGGCTACTTCAATTGGGTGGACCCGGAGACATACCACCCACATCTCAAACTTCCTGTATGGGATAACCGGGGGAGCAACCCTCTCTGTGGTGCTACTACCGCCCAGAAAAGCCAGACCCCGAGTACACCTACGGTGTTATTCAACGGCTAAAGCGGGCATACTGCATTGACTGCAGGGCACGCTTCCGGTTGTACAACGATAAGCCCAACACACACCTCCTGCACCATACAGTGGAGTGCGAGCCGAAACAGAGCAGGCGTCTCGGCAAGTGTCCGGCAACGGCTAACACACCAGAGGTGCAAGAGGGTACCTCCTCTCGAAGAGGAAGGGACAAGGGGAAGCAGCCGGCCGAGGTCCGCACCACGCAACAAATCATTGTCGCGTTACGCAGACCATCTGAGAACCCAGGTGGTATTAACATAGGGGACGCCAGGAATTGGGATGACATGCCCATGTGGGAGGGCAGAAATCCACATCAAAAAGACTAAAAAATTATGTCTTATACACCTGAAACGTACGGCATAGGGCACCCATTCGGCGATAGCTGGGAGCACTGCGGATCCCCATGGAGTTCTTTCATAGTAGGGATTGAGCGGTGTCCGAGTACAAATCGCAAAATTTACACGAGTCATGTAATATGCAGAAAATGTTGTGCATCATTCCCGCTGGACCTAGATAGGCGGAACGATCATTTGTTTCACTATGACAACCAGTACTTTCGTTAGTTAGTTCGGCAAGCAACTTCATCACTGTTGTAATGCCCTCGCAATATAATCTATCTATTGCTTATTTTATCATCTGAACTTTCGATGAATGTGCCCTTATATATATGTTCAACAAATAATTTAAGTGCTTCGTGGGAACTATTTATAACATGCGTTGTTGTCGACTATAATACTTAGAGTTGTTGCACTAGTGGAAATTAGATGCAAAGCAAGGTGTAAATTAAATATTTTCCTAGAATACGGTAGTGCATATATCAAAGAGCAAATCTGGTCTACTCTTCCTAAAAATTACATTTAAACATTAAATTTTATGGGCTGCCGAAAAGGCTAAAAAATCACTCTCCCTGATCTCAGATTCGCACTCCCTTTGATCCCCCTCTCCCTTTTATTCAATAGTACACCGAAGGAGAATGACGAACAAAGAAATTTGATTTTTTTTCCTGAAAAAATTTACTCACAATTACCACATTAATTTCGTAAAACATCGCAACAACTAATAGTGACTTTTTATTAACTACAGCTCATAATTTACATACATTTTTCCATTAATATCAAATATATTTTTTGCAACTCGAATAAAAAAAATGGGCAAAACCTCTCTGTCGCCATTTGAAACGGCGATAGAGAGTCCTTCGCTATTTCAAATGGCGACAGAAAGTCTATCGCCGTTTCAAACGGCAACAGAGAGCCTGTCCCTATCTGAAACGGCGACAGACTCTGTCGCCATTTGAAATGGCGACAGAGACTCTGTCCCTATTTGAAACGGCGACAGACTCTCTGTCGCCGTTTGAAATGGCAATTAGTGGATAGTTTTGTAAAAAAAAATTCGGCATATTATTTTTATAAAATAGAATAAAAATAGTATTATTTAAAAAAAATTCCTCCGCCCACACCATGCACGGTTGCGACTGGAACACCACGGTCACCACGCCCGCCACCCGTCGAACCCATGACATTTGCAAGTTGTACACCAGCACACAGGCAGATCTCCTACCGATCTGTATCTCTAGGAAACCGATCATGTTAATGTCTTTCTTTTTGTTACATGATGTGTTACAGTCCTTAGAGTATGTACAATTGTGTGATATCAACTGTTTATATGCTTTAACATGTAAGATTTTTGATGATATGGAAGAGAGAGGAGGAGAGAGAATATAATTGCCTCTTTGTGAAGAGATGACCATATAGACAGTATGAAACATCATTACACAAGTTGTTGTCTATAATAAACACTTTTGTATATCATAATTAAAAGATTGTAAGATCTCGTAGAGATAACTTTAAGATGTTATATATTGTAGAAATTGTCTTTAGTTTTATCTTTTGATAATATGAAAGAGTATATAGATAACTGTCATCTCTGTTATTGTACATACTCTTATATTTTGCGGTCAGTTCCACGTCTTTGGACCAGAATGTGTCACCTATATAAGGCTATGTACTGCATCGATGCAACTTAGAGTTGATTTTTATGTATTAAAAACATGTGTGTGTGTTTTTTTGGGTGAGATCTTGTGAAAATCCACCAGTTTGTGAGTTCCAATATGAAATTGTACTTTGTGGGGATTCATGTCACGTACGGGAGTTTACTCGTTGGATAATTAGATCCACTTGTGTTACTAAACGCACAACAAAAAAGATAGAATCAAAGGTAAGGGAGACATGGATTGTACGTGGAAAATCGATTTTTTCATGAAAAACCACGGGTGCACAAAGGCTATATCACTATATAAGGAGATATTTACAATGAGCTCTTGCTTTTTTTATGGACTATAGGGATATTTATAGTAGTATATAACAGACTCATCTGTGTAAGAATAGATTTGAGATGGAGTAGGAAAAAAATTCGTATCACCCTCAAACTCAACAACTTGTCCCAAGTTATGCATTGTGGTGCACACAGTTCAAGGCAATTCCTTATATGCCACTAAAAGTTAACCTCGTTCCTTATATGCCACTCATTGTGTCATTGACATGTGGGTCCTCACCCCACATGTCAGTAACACATTTATGGATTTTTTGAAATTCCAATGGCATATGAAGAATTAATCTTTTATCTTGGTAAGGGTTGCATCTGTTCATCAGATCGTAGACCGTGCTAGTTATCTCGGCATATTCTTGCTATTCCACCATGAAATTTTTTCCTAATCTTAAAATTTGGATATTAAATTTCATGCTCTAAATTTTCAATTCTAATTTTGTATATATATCTACTTTATAAACAATGTGGCCATACAATTTCAAACTTGTACTAATTTTAATAAATTTTCATTTGTAATTCATATTCATATGGATGGCAAAAACTTTGCTCCAAAATTCCAATTCTGAATTTTAAAGTTTTAAGTTTTGGAAATTTGTAATTTGTTTTTTTATTTTGATCTAAATTATACTATTTGGATAACACATTCTTAATTTCCAAATTTGAATTATAAATTATAAATTTATATTCTTACTTTATTTGTAATTCCTTATTTTATTCATTTATGAAGTATTATAAATTTGAATAACTATAATTATATATTTGGATTTTTATCTTCTGAACTCGAAGTTATATTTGTAAAAGTTTACTAATTTTTTATTTGGATTTAATTTTATATTTGAATTCATATTTCTATATATTCATAGTTTAGTTTATTTTAATTTCAAATTTAAATTTAAATTAGTGCAGACTATGGTCGCTTTCTCTTTTTTGTTTAATATGGAAATTTGTTGTATTTAATTAACCTCTTTGAATAAACGTGGAGGCTTCTAGGGGATATTCTGATTGCTAGAGTGTGAAATCGGAGGAAAACCCTGACTTTTTTTTGGCATGTGGTTGCCAATTCCCACCAGTAGGGGGACAACGGCATCAAGGATAGAATTAGCTTACTCCCCTTACGCCTTTCCTGCCTAGCTATTTGCTTCTGAACTAGAAACAATTAGCAGACTTACTCGCGTAACTACGCGTCTAGATATTATGATATAATTGTCTTTGATATACAACTCTACTTTCAATTATTAAATACAATTGTATTTATTATATAACTCTATTTATATATAATTAATCTGCACCGTTATAATCTGGTCCCACCAAAATAAGTGTTGGAGATCCTTTCTATGATTGAAATACAATTATATTTGTTATATATGATTAATCTGCACCGTTATAATCTTGTCTCACCAAAATAAGTGGTGGAGATCCTTCTCTTTTTCTTCCGATTAATGTGGGAATTTCTAGAATTTAGGATTATTGTGAGATTTTCTTACCCTTAAAACAAAAGATGTGCCTTAAATATCACCGTTTGTTTATATATATATATATATATATATATATATATATATATATTTCAGTAATCCATAAAACATTGTAATGAACCACACTGATTGCACTATCTGAAATTTTCTATCCGTTAGAGCTGAAAGCTTACCTTTACAAATTAGCAGAGCTCTGCATTTCATCAATGAGCTGAAATTAGCAGAGCTCTGCATTTCTAGAGATTGTGCAGGAGAAGGAGACGTTGGGAGGCAGTTGGGTTTGGCTTGCACGCGGAAGCCCTCTTGCGCAGCAGCGTTGCACTGAAAGGGTTGGATGATCTCCCGCTGCGTTTTTTATTAGTAACATAAGAGAGGTAACTGCTGACAGATCACATGATATGCTCTAAAGCCTCTAATGAGGCTATTTTATCAAGGTGAATATCATCTATACCGTAAAAAAATGTATTTCACTGGCTTAATTTTTATTGATTCTCTCTTTGGTACTTCATACCAAAGTTGATTAATTCTATGGTAATATGCCCTTAGCAGAGATTTTTTTTCTTAATTCTTCTTAGTTATCTTCATCCAAAGGACGACTAAGAAAATTTGCTTGTTTAATTCTAAAAACTAGGAAGGAACATAATTTTCATTATGCCAACGCAAAGAAATGAACAAAATATTAGTCATTTGCAGTATACAAGTGAAAGAACTGATCCTGGCTTTCGGCCGCTACACTAATATTATTTGTTATTCTACTTGGTTGATTCAGCGATATAGATAAACCAAATCAGTACCGAGTTTCCAACCACCTACTATTCCAATATTATCCATAGTGGTTCAAGATTTGGGGAATTTTACTGAAATGAGTAATCAAAGTGATGGGAGGTTCAGAAGGGAAGCCACCAACACGGGTTAATTCCTTGTACGTGGGGAACTACCTATTTGAAAAGAAAAATGAGATACGTGGACAAATGAAAATTTACACTGTGTGATAGAATCTGATGATTATATTTGCTCAAAGTAAGAGAAGTTCAATCTGCATCCCTTATCACGAGTCTAATTGTCCCTCTCAAATACAAAATTGTTTACTCCACGTCCTCCAACTGTCAAAAAGGTGGAAAAAACACCCTATCTGTTTTACTGTGCCATGCTAGCCCCCCAAATCACTGGTTGTCACCATTAAACATGACATGTAGTTTCTTTGTGCCCACGTAGGTCTACATCAATGTCATTTTATGACATTATAAGTAGACTATTAGTAAAATATGCAATACGTCTATATTGGTGTACTTATGTGTTAGATTATTATGGGGATGGCCCATAATTAATTTAATAGAAATTCCAAAAGGTCCATTAAAATACTAGGAGTCATGAAATTGGTTTAGTACCATATGGGTAATTGAGAGAAGGTTTGAACAACTTAAATAGTTAAGTTGTGTGTCTCTCAATTAGCAATGTGGAAAAGGGTAAAGGCTGTGCCACACGCGCGCGCCGAGCTGAGTCGTGATGTGCGCAGCGCAGGCCAGTCCGGACGTGCTAGGCGGGAGCGGTTTGTTTTGCCGTTTCAGTGATCAATGTGACCAGTAACCGCAGTGATCAATGTGACCAGTAACTGCCGTCAGTTACTTGTAACGGACGTGGTTGATGGCTGGCTCATAATGATCGTCGGTTACTGGTAACGGCTACATGATTTGATAGCTGGTAACTCCTGCTCCTGCCCGTTGCATGTCGCGAGGCTATATAAGGAGAGCAACGGCTGTGCCTTTCTCTTCCACTTGTAGCTGCTACTGTCTTTGCATTTCCGCCTCGGTTTTCTTGCGCGCACAAGTAGCGGAGGAAGCAAGCCTCCGGAACCTCGCCCTTCTTGAGATCTTGCTCGAGATAGAAGGCCAATAAAGTTTTTGGGGAGCGTATCATGCGACTGCTCGAGTGTCGGTGTTTTTGGAGACGCATCTGCACTGCACCAACGTTCGACTGCATCGACCTCTCCACTGTACCAAGGCTTCATTGCGATAACTTGTGATCGTCTACTTCGACCGTCATGGCGAACGAGAATATTCTGCCTGCGCCTGTGCCAACGGTGGCACCGGCTCAAGGTATATTGACTTATACCGTGTTTTAATCATGTTGTTTTCTTGTTCATTAGTCTTTGCGTATGAGATAGATAATTTGTTATCTAGTACCTTTGGCTTTGAACTAAAATTGCATCATTGTTTAATCATGATTTACATAATTCTGTGGATTAAAATATTGAGAAAATTCCTAATATTTCCAACATTATGTATTAATATAATTTTGAGACGTCAACTTTAATGACAAATACATGTTTATTATTCTTCCCACTAACTACACAATTGTAATCATATTTTTTTCTATCCTACATCACACCAACAAATCCCTTACGATTTTATTTCAAATAAATATTTTATAAAGCATACTCAACACCACAGCAACACGCGGGAGGTCACCTAGTCATCATAGTTTAGAAGTTTAACCTTTTTCTTAGTACAGCACAAAAGAACAACATGAAAAATATAACTGAAGCAGCAAAGCTACCTCCTATAGTCCAACCTAAAAACAAAAAATTCACGATGTTCAGAGTTGGGACTGCCATCCTCAGAGGACAGGACAGTTACAGTTATTGCCATACCAAAAGTCCCTTAGAAGTTAGAACCTAAACAAGGGATCAAGGGAAATAAGTGAGGCATTCCTTATATCTTCAAAGAAATGTGGATCATCGTCATCAACGTTTTCGTGCATCTATACCCCTTTATAATGCACCTAAGCATTCTTTTCTACGTCCACCCTAAATAATGCACCCACTAGAGATGGCCCAACCTTCATGCACCCAGCGAAACGTCCCCAGAAACTTGCCTCCATCAAAATTAACCTCTCAGATCTTTCCTCAGCTTTGCTCACCCACATCCGATGGCCATTGTTTAATGTGTCTAACTCATCCCTGTGGTCCACAACAAATCTCCCCCACCTCCAGCATCTGTACCCCTTTATAATGCACCTAAGCAAATTTTCCTACGTCCACCCTAAATAATGCACCTCATTAGAGATGGCCCAATATTCGTGCACCCAGCAAAACGTCCCCAGAAACTTGCATTCATCAAAATGAACGTCTCAGATCTTTCCTCAGTTTTACTCACCCACATCCGATGGTCATTATTTAATGTGTCTAATCATCCCTGTGGCCCATAAGACCTCCCCACCTATATATTTGGAAGGAGAGCGAATCAAACAAGGAAATAAATAAGGAGGATCCGCATGCAAGGAAACTAGATTTGAATTTTTTACTGGCCAAAATTGTACGTACTACATATTTGGAAGGAGGGTGAATCAAACAAGGAAATAAATAGGGAGGATCCGCATGCAAGGAAATAAGACTTGAATTTTTTATTGTCCTGGCATTGTGATCGTTTTTTCGAATCGACCCTTCTCGAGACTTTTTATGGATCTAGCCCCATAGAGCCTAATTTGACGCACGGAGAGCATGAATTTTTGTTTTCATTTTTATTTAAGGAACCAACATGCATGAGTGCTACTTAATTTTTTTAACTTTTTCTTGGAACGGTATGGCGTGAGCACTTATTTAATTTTATCTTTTTTCCTTGCGGATCCGGCTGTCGGCAGCTTGATTTATTTTCCATATTTTCCGAAATCATCCATGTAGCCTACAATAGACCTTCCTCACCTCCGGCATCAACAAGGAAAAGGAAACAAACGTCCGGAATCAAGGAAAAGAAACAAACGTCTGGAAAAGGAAAGGAACATACATTACGTCTTTGGGAAAAGAAAACCGGAGATGGGGGGCAGGGAGAAAGCAGTCCGCAATGGCTCCACAGTGCGCCATCGGTGGCTTTTGCCTTGGCGAGGTTCTTTGTCGGCGACCTCGCGGCCGCCGTCTCTCGATAAATTTATAATTTATTTTTTTTGAAAATAATTTTATTAAGTACAAAATAATCGAAAGTTTTTTTGAGAATTTTTCTAGAATTTTTTAACCTAATGTGCTATCTTTTCAAAAATCCTTCTATATTTAAAAAAATGAAGGCAACTCACATGTAGCTTCTTTTAGTTGCAGCCCAGACCAGAGAAGCTTCTTCTCTTCCCTCCCTCCATTAAAGCAAGATAGAAGCTCCAAAGCTCCATCAATCCCGCACCAAATCTCCTCTTTCCATCTATGGTGTTAATTCTCCAAATTTCGTGCTCTATTGCCAAAATTTCCTCCCAATCGATTTGATCCCAAATTATGGTTTCCATAAATATGCTTGTTTCGTGCTATAAAAGCCGCGAGCTTTCCTCCACCCCATCGCATTGCGTAAATCCCCAAG
This sequence comes from Otatea glauca, assembly GCA_036346275.1. Lineage (NCBI taxonomy): Eukaryota > Viridiplantae > Streptophyta > Magnoliopsida > Poales > Poaceae > Otatea > Otatea glauca. The sequence goes on from CM070718.1 coordinate 47,620,988, forward strand.
TGCTCCCTCTTGTAAAGATCGCCGGATTTTGGAGGTAACCCAAGCCGTCACCGTCATCTTTCCCGGTGAAATTCACCACAACCGTGACTCCTCCCCCGCAGGCGTCGGTGCCGACGATCTCGCCGCACAGATGCCGACCCACACCGCCACCACCACCTGGCCTTCCTCCCCTTGCCCTGGCCAAGCCGAGAGAGTGTGCTCTCTGTGGAAGCTGCAAAAAAAATAATCCAATATCAGAAAATTCTTTTTTCTTTCTCTTTCTTGATTTAAAATCTTTTGGGAGCCCGTTTTCGCCTATTCGACCTCCATTTAGTTCCGTTTTTCTTTCTAAATTCATTTAAAATTCTAAATTTCTCTTTTATTATTAAGTGTTGTATTCATAATTATCTTCTCATTTAATTGATAAGCGGATGTACTGCCGTCGTAGCGTTAGCACAGGCACTATACTAGTACCAAAGAATGTAAGCGGAGCAAGGCTGACTTGCAGCCTATGTGGAATACGAGTAGTAATCTCCAAATAGTGTCTGGAGACTCTGGACCATATTCAATGATACGTAACTGCTTGCCCTCGATATCACAGTAAGATATGCACCATGGGCGATGAACCAGCAAGTCATGCTCCCCAGACACCACGACACTATTATCCCAGCCCGGATCTTCTCCTATGCATGAGAACACCAACTAGTTAATCCGGCGCTTGAAGGTCCAAAGCCCAGCCTCGTAGCCCTGCAACAACCAAAGATCCATGGTGATGCGGCTGCAGATCATAGCTAGTGTGCCTGCCATCTCAAACAACATCAGCCCTAGGCCGACGGAAGGACGACGGCTGGACCGAAACGTCTCGGCCACCGTATCGAACGCTATTATGTCGCCGTCGTTGATCGGCTCCCAATGCAGGTTGCCACGGAGGACTACCGGTGCTTGTACAGCGGCGTGTGGCAGCCCATCCACCAACACCTTTTCCACGGATTCGCATGCCGTGGGACGTCCGATGCATCTCGGCTCCCCGGCGGATCCCAAGGTGAGGACATGGTACACGCACTACTACAGAACAGCCAATCCTTGTCGGCATATCACTGCCGGTTAGGACTGATCCGACAGTGATAACGTATCTCTGCCGGTTCGAAAGTTAAGTTGGGAGGAGAACTTATCACTGCCGGTTCATGCAACCAACCGGCAGTAAAAAGCAAGATATCACTGCCGGTTTGAGACAACAACCGCAGAGATATATCACCGCCGGTCGTTCTTAAACCGGCAGGATACTTGCATTTTCACTGCCGGGTTAAGCGAGGACCGGCGGTGATATTATCTTCCAGCGCAATATGTTTTTCGCGGCGCATTGAGCTTATCACTGCGGTTCTGCGCGAACCGGCAGTGATAAGTCTTTATATAATTGAGACCCACGCCTCCCGGCCGATCGAGCAAAGACAGAGAGGCGCTCTGTCTTTGCTCGATTTGTAGATTGCAACGATCTCACGAAAAATTTGTTAAAATTTGTATTGTGCTTCTTTTCGAGGTTAGTAATTTGATCTCTATTTTTGTAAATAATAAAAATTGCCACGTGGATTTTTACATAATGAAAAAGGTGTATTTTCAAATGTTGAAATAATAAAAACTTGTTAGATGGATATTTACCTAATAAAAAATGTTGATATATTTTAATGTCTTTGAAAGTATATCTTAAGTACTTACAATTTTTTCCAAATTTGTAAATAATAAGGAATTGCAAGATGGATATTGGCGCAATGAAAAAAGATTGATATATTTTGATATAGTCTAAATATATCCTAACTATTACAATTATTTTCATTTTTACAATACTAAAAATTGCTATATGGATATTTACATAACGGAAAAGGTTGATGTATTTTAATATAGTCAAAATTGCTACATATGTTTTTAAATCTAATTGTTTACAATTATTTGTTATTTGCAATTATATGCGTATGTAATGTTTGATTTAATTAATTGTAGATGGACCAAAGGTGGATGTATGACACGGACCGTTGTGGGGCGAGTTTTTAATGGTGTGAGTTATTTTCTAAACGTGGCTGCGGCGCTAAGTCGAAGAATCTGGCGGACTACATGTGCTGTCCATGCGTTGACCGCAAAAATCGAAGTTGTTTTCTACCATAGAGTCGTCGTGCACACTTGCTTGAAGAGGTTTCAAGGTGGCTATACTGTTGGACCAAGCACGGCGAAGATGAGATTGTACATGAAGGGCAACACATTATTGAAGATGACGGAGACAACGGTATGACGGCGGCGATTGAAGATACGTTTGTCGGCGACCACGACGAAGATCTGGATCAAATGTTGCGTGATGGGAGGAGACTTCACGAGTGAAAGAGAGTTTCAAAAGTTCCAACATATGGTAAAGGACTCCACGACACTATTGTACCCAGGCTGCAAGGAGGAGCACAAAAAATTGCAGACCGTGCTTACACTACTGCAGTTGAAGGCAAGCAATGGTTGGTCCGATAAGAGCTTCACTGAGCTCTTATGTCTCTTGGGGGATTTGCTTCATGAGGGTAACGTGTTGCCTACAAGTACGTACCGGGCCAAGCAGGTTGTTTGCCCGTTGGGATTGGAAGTACAAAGGATACACGCATGTCCAAACGATTACATGTTGTATCGCAATGAGTTTGCGGACTTGGATGGCTGTGCTGTTTGCAAAGCAAAGCGGTATAAGGGCAACAATGATGACATCGATAATGAAGATGTCGGGTGAAGCGTAAGAAGATGAGATCTCCCGTAAGGTGGTGTGGTATTTTCCTATAATTCCCGTCTGAATCGATTGTTTGCGAACAAAAGGCATGCCCAATTGCTACGATGGCACGCCAAGAGCGTAAAACGATGGAATGCTCGGACACCTGCGACTACGTGCAATGGAGGAACATCGAGAAAATATAAGAAGCACTTTGCATATGATGTAAGGAATATAAGGTTCGGGTTGAGTACGGATGGGATGAATCCTTTCGGTAACATGAGCGATCGTCATAGCACTTGGCGGTAACTCTATGTATCTACAACCTTCCTCCTTGGCTTTGTATGAAGCGGAAGTACATTATGATGCCACTACTGATCCAAGGGCCCGAGCAACCCGCAGCGATATCGATGTGTACCTCAAACCATTGGTTGAAGATCTTCTAATCTTGTGGAGCGATGGAGTACGGGTATGGGATGAGTATAAAGAGAACTTTATCCTCGCGCATTGTTGTTCGTAACCATCAATGATTACCTTGCCCTTGGTAACTTTGTCGGGACAGACGACAAAAGGCTTCAATGGATCGTCAATGCTTAGATGGTACAGCTAGTCGGTGGCTGAAGAACTGTCGAAAAATGTCTTACATGCGGCATCGTAGGTTCCTCCGCAAGGATCACCCATACCGCAATAATAAGAAAGCTTTTGATGGGACAAAGGAGACCGCTTTAGCTCCGAAGAATCACACTAGGAGAGAGATATTTGCAGCTGTAAGGGATCTTAAAATTATCCACGGAAAGGGAGCAGGCAGTACATCTATCCCGAGTTCCCGTGATAAGGCTCCTTTGTGGAAAAAGAGATCAGTATTTTGGGTCCTACCTTACTGGCAGCACTTAGAAGTGCGACACGCAATCGACGTCATGCACATAGAGAAGAACGTGTGTGACAGCTTGCTTGGTATCTTACTGGATATACCTGGCAAAACAAAAGATACTCTCCAAGCACGGATGGACCTTGAAGATATGAAACTCGGGAAGGAGCGCATCACGAGAGACATGGATCAGGGAAAAAGTACCTTCCATGACTGCTACACTCGAGCAAGAAAGAAAAATTAGCTTTGTCACGAATGCTTGCACGGAGTGAAAGTTCCGTCCGGATACTCTGCCAACATAAAGAGACTAGTCTCAATGAAAGACTTAAAATTAATTGGTATGAAGTCTCACGATTGCCACGTGATGATGACGCAGATGCTTCCAATTGCGATTAGGGTGTTCGCAGAGAAAGTCCGAGACCCAATTGTGAAGTTGTGTTCATTCTTCAACGCGATTTCACGAAGGCCATCGATCCATTGAAACTAGATAAGCTACAGAAGGCGTGGTCCACACTCTCTGCGCAGCTCGAGATGTGTTTCCCTCCATCTTTTTTGATATTATGGTCCATCTCATTGTTCACATCGTGAAAGAGATCTGATTCTAGGTCCGTGTTTCTACATCGATGTATCCTTTTGAGAGGTTCATGGGGTCATAAAGAAATATGTTCGTAATCGACATCGGTAGGAAGGTTGCATTGCAGATGGTTGGGGAACCGAGGAGGTCATTGAGTTCTGCGTTGATTACATGGATCTCAAACCGATTGGTGTGCCTACATCACGACATGAGGGTAGGCTACGAGGAAAAGGACATCTGGCGAAATCACTCCGTACAAACAATCTAGCTTCATTCACACAAGCACATTTCGCGATTCTGGGACAATCGGTTGTGGTGGCCCGTATGTCAACATGCACAAGAGCATGCTATCTAGAACAAACCCAACGAAGCGAGAGGTTGGATCGCGAGAGAGCATAGACATAACCGGCGATTGGTTGCGTAGGCACATGATGCATACGGAGGCAGAGTGCGCTCGATTGAAAGTGTTGGCTCAAGGACCGTCCACTACAATTCGGACATTCCAAGGATACGATATAAATGGTTTTACTTTTTATACAAGAGCACAAGATAAAAGAGCACCAACCAAAGCAGCGGTATCCGTATGGATGCCTCACGACAAAGAACGGAGATAGGAAAACCTACTACGGATTCATAGAAGAGATTTGGGAGCTTGATTACGGACCTTTGAAGGTCCCTCTCTTTCGGTGCCAATGGGTAAGACTTCCAAGGGCATGAACATCGACAAGTGCGGTATCACTACCGTGGACCTAAAACTGGTCGGATCTGAGAGAAGAACCATTCGTACTTGCTAATTGTGTTACACAAATCTTTTTGTATCCGATCCGGCTAACAAGGAGCGCCACGTGGTTATTCAAGGAAAAGAAGGATTGTCGGGGTTGAGAATGTTGTCGACGAGGAAGAGTACAACCAATTCGATGAGCTTCCTCCTTTCGGAGAGGGCGTTGACCTCGGTCTCATGGAAGAGAGTGAGGACGAGTTACATACATACGCCGCGATCATGACGAAGGTCGAATCGTAGCTTAGTTGTCCTAATTAAATACATTTTATTTTCGATATGTAACAATTAATGTATTCTTTTGTCATATGTATCAATTTGTGTGAATTCAACTTCATCTGTGTGTTTTTTTGTATTTGTGTGAATTTTTGAAGCGATGGTTGGTCTACTGCATTTGTTTGAATTTAAATCAAATATTACATGTCCTGAAGTATTCTTCCAAAAATTTCCAGAAAATTTGGATAAAAATTGATAGGATTTCAAAGCAATCGACAATTTGAATTTTTATTTTGAAATATTAAAACTATGAAAACAGTGAGCACTCTGGATTTTTATAATTTTACAACTTTGTCAAAACTTAGGGGAAATATTTAAATCAAATATTACATATCCTGAAGAATTCCTCCAAAAATTTGGATAAAAATTGATAGGATTTAAAACTCCCAAAGCAATCATCCTTTGAAAACTTTGACATAATTGATGGAGCTTATCACTTTGCGGTTGTATCATTAAGCGGCGGTGAAGTGCTTTATCCTTTGCGGTTTGTAGTATTAACCCGGCGGTGATAATCAAGTATTCTTGCCGGTTTTGTTTTGAACGGCGGTGATAAATACTTTCACTGCGGTGTAGAAACAGCGGCGGTGATAATGTATTATCACTGCGGGTTGACATTGAACCGGCGGTGATAAGTTTTTTCTGCGGGTTGAGATTGAACCGGCGGTGATAAATACTTCCACTGCGGGTTGAGCTTGAGCGGCGGTGATAATTCAACTATCACTGCGGTTCTCTTTATTATCCGCGGTGATAGTTTATCACTGCCGGTTTTTGTTGACCCAGCGGTGATACTCTAACCCTATAAATTGAACGCCGCGCCACTCGGCCCCTCATTTCCCCTTCAACCAGACGCCGCCACTTCGTCTCCTCGCATCGCCCCGCCGTCGCCCCGCATCTCCCCGGCCGTCGCCTCGACCTCACCGCCCGGACCTCACTGCCCCGCCGTCGCCCGAACCTCACCGACCCGCCGTCGCCGCGACCGCATCGCCTCGGCCGTCGCCCCGCCGTTCTTTGCTTCGGTAATGACCCGCCGTCGCCCCGCCGTGCATATGTTTATTGCTATATGTTTGATTTGTGCCGAGAGACAATTGGAGTAAGCTTTCATGTCTCCTTTTCCTGACCTTCATTTGTGCAAATTACTGTGATTTCTCAGTGTAATAATGGACAATGCAAATACTACTAGTACTATGGATGAATGAGATGCTTCTTGTTTATCTTTGCCCTGTCTTGCAGCAAAATTTTTGTTAATACTTTGTACTTTCACATTGTGTGATGTGGCTCACCCTTTTGGGGACCAAGGAAGATGTGGTGCTCAAGACTACTGTACTATGTCAGGTCAGGACGCGTATGTATGCTCTGGTCCTTCGTGAAGGTAGAGGCAATGCGGATCTGGCTATCATTTGCAAGCTTCCTCATGCGGCTACAAGAATTTGATGTAATTTTTGGCGGATCAACGAGCCAAGAAATAGATAGAAAAACCTCTAATAACTGCAAAACTTTGTTATAGAAAATTAGCCGTAAGTGCTAGTAGTAGCAAATGTTTTCTTATCTAAACTTGAGTAGCCAATGGAGTATGACGAGATCTCCGCGACACCTCGCACTATGCAACTTCTTGAGGGAATCCAAAATTACAACGTATTCAAATGGTGAATAAATACTAAATTTAGTGGGGCACTTATGTTTATTGCTATATGTTTGATATGTGTATGTGTCCTTCAAGGATGTTTGTGTATCTGAGATAAAAAATATATGTGTGTACATGTTCTTTAAAGATGTGTATTATTGAGTACTCCTTTCAATAAACATGCCATGTAGCTTTCTATTTAGTAGAATTGCTTGATTTAGTTTGGAATTTGGGGCGTGATACAATTATAAAGAGTCTGTAATGACGTAATTATAAAGAAAAATGAAAGAGAGCAACACTTCAACTGACCATTCTCAATTTCAAGTAGTTCTCTACAATATTAATGTAAAGATGTACATGTGTATGTATCACGGGATATGTAAACATCCTTTCACGGGATTAACTTTAATGTCAATCCTCGTTTGTATGTGTATTTCAAAAGTGACCTTGTTAATTGGAAATTTTCAACAAACTTGCTAGGAATGGCCTCCGACGAAGGACAAGTGCGGAGGAGTTGGGCCCTCAAATATGGACGAAGGAGGAAGGGTAGCCGAATAATAGCCCAACGTCCTATCTCGAACTGCGCAGGATCGACCATGGACCAACCGACGATACTCACGTAAGCGAGGTAAAGTTTTAGTACATCGTGGTTCCCAAAACATGGTAGGCCCAGATGACTAATAATTTAGAAGATCAATTTGTAGGCTCAAAGGCGTCGATCAACGAAGCGTAGCGCAAGTCGTGGTCCGAACAAGATGCCTAAGGGAATTTTTAACATAGTGGAGCTCTCGGCGGTCGTGGAACCCGCTATACGAGTCATCATTGGGGCCGTCTGGGACAGCTGCGGGGTTATTGCTAGGGATGATGTGCCCATCACTATAGATCATGGATTGGCGCGGAGGTGACCAATGGGTGGTACCTAATGAGTGAAGAACTCTTTATGGGACAAGTGAAACAAGTTTTCCAGTTCCCCAAGGGACCGAGTGGTGCAAAGAAAGCGAGCACTCTGCATCATGTGCCTGCGTGGAAGAATTGGAAGACAGCGCTAAACAAGAATTATGTGAAAAGAATGAAACGCTTGAATTTTGACACGTACCCAAAGTTAAGGGAGTTCGGGATGAATTTGTGGCGTACAAGAGGTCGAAGAAGCTCACATAGTAAGTGAAAGGAACAAAGCAAGCGCGGATAAGAATATTCACCCTCACGGACTAGGAGCAGGAGGGTGCGTGAAGAAAATACCGGCATGGGATCGGTCCGAACAAGAAATGACCCGCAAGGGTATAATTCTCGCAACGGCCGCCTTAAGCGAAAGATCGAAGCTTGGTTGCTTGGGAGGGGTGCTTCTATCTCCGATGATGGCGGCTTAAGCTTCGAACCGATAGAGAGCGGGAAGTGTTGCGAGAATCACGGATGCTCACTCGCGATCTTCCCAAGGATCTTTCGCGCCACGAAGGGAGAATGACGAGCTAACCATAGCCCTTGGTAACAAGGAGCATCCAGTCGCACTGAGGAGTTGGTTTGGTCACGTGGAAAGAAGCCTTCCCGCGAGCGCATGGATGTACAAGCGTTCAAAGAGATTAAGAGAAGATCAAGCTGGAGCGTCGGATAAAGATCTTTATCACGAGGCGCTAGAGGAACAAAGATCGGAACTAGATAAGGGCGTGGAGCAAGCCGCATGAAAGCTCTCACCACGACCGCCACCGGTGAAAGCCACGAGCTCCTCGGTCCGGTGCTCGTAAGAGTAGCTGCGGCGTCCACGAGGATTCGAAGAGCATGGATGCGTTTTCTGTGGATGACATCAAAGAACCGACACCGTGCAAGCTACATTTGGCCGCACATGGCATTACCATAAAGGTGGTGAGGCGGGGCTTGGCCATGCCAGAGTCACGGACTTTGCATCGCCGCCCGATACCACGAGGATTCGCGAGTCGAAGTGGGCGATGTCGTCCGTCAATACCGAAAAATGGAGGTAGAGATCCTAGCGAGGATGGGAACAAAAGCTAGGAGAAAGCGTGAATGGCTTCCTCGCGTGGCGCAAGAGCTTGATTAAGTTTGGCTCGGACGATGAGGCGGCGGCGATGATGATTAGCCGCACTCTCCACACGAGACCTCCGCCCTTCGCCGCCAACCGGGAAAAGTCCAACTCCTCCGCGGCACCAACTAGAAAAAGCCCGACTCCTCCGCCAAAAGCGTAAAGAATCGAACAACGGGAACATCTCGGCGATCGGCACCGTCCTCGAAGAAATCTCAACCATCGTGTGAACCCGGGACAACCACAAAAGAAACTATCGGTGACATGACCGAGGAAGAGCGGAAAAATCATGTAGCGCTGCGTAGCATCTCACTTTAAAAGGTGCCATCAAGTAAGAAGACTAAAGTTGATCTTGTGCGCAAAAGTTTTTCTTGAGTATGGCAAAAGTGCAAAAGACGGGCGAGCTTCGAACCTTGCAAAATATCGGACTACGGCGCATATCCGTAAAGCAAGATTTGCGGTGGCTAGTGCCGACACGTAAAGCGGGATGCTCAAGCGGATGATGTTCAAGTAGATGCTCTGGCGCAAGGTCTCGGTGGAAGTTTGTTATGGGAAAACATTGGTTGAACCGGCTCATTTCGACAACCTTACAACTCAATGCGGCGCGTCCATCGATGGTACATGCGGCGATCCAACGATGGTATGGGGCGTTCCCGATCGGATACACGAGCAAGATTTTCACAATGGGGATAACATCTGTGGGTTCTTTTCATGGAGTGTATATGTTGTACCAAACAAGATGCCCGGGCGTGAACATACTTAGACTATGGACTTTGTAAGTGCATCATTATATCGTTGAGCATTTACATTGTTTAATTGCATCTCTAACTTCTTTCTTATGTAGAATGGAGGCACGACATGTAGAAGAAATAACAATGACAATCTAGCATTCCTAGATCCGGGGCTCAAATCAACGAGAAACTTGTGAACGACAATCCACGATTCGTTGAAGACTATTTATTTAATACTTTTTTGAAGCTGCAATACAAAACCTCTGTACTTTTACCCTATAACTTCAAGTACGTATCTCCTGACTTCTAATATCGTTTTACTATTTTTGCGTAACACGTACGATGTGGGAGTAATTAACTACGTTGACATATATGTGCAGTTTCACTGGGTCCTCCTCGTCATCGATTAGATGCTAGCAGGATTTTTGTCTTGGACTCGGAGAAAACAAACTAATGCATACCAAGACCTTTGGGACATCAATGTAAACTCGATCGTTGCGTTATTACTCTAGCAAAATTCCATTCTATTGCATTCAAGTTTAATTACTACTCAAAATCATTCACAGGGCTTTCGCACGATACCGCAAGAAAAGTGTTCGGTATCGTCCATACCGGAAAATTTTGAAATAATAAATGACTTCCCATGCATGAAGCAGGGAACCCGGAAACAATTTATATGCATTCATGTATGTACAAATATGCATTCAATTGTCACGAGAGTGTCGGCTATAACGAAGCCATGATGCGTAATTACACTTTGATGCCCTTTTTATTTAACAAATATCATCATTAAGTAACTTCCTTTTTGTTCAAAAACAACGCTCCAAGCGAGAACCAATAAGTTATTCTTGTGAAATTATAGCAATTCAAGAACAGATCGCGGATTCATTCATGATGAGATCATCAATCCAAGCGGCGAGTTCCACGAGTAGCCTCATCGCCCTCATTCCTACGGCCTAGACGCGCGTGACATGTCTACTTGACTCATTGTAAAATCAAAGCAAGCGGGATGACATGTAGTCGAGCTACATTGTAAAAGCAAATTATGTGATGCGTAATTTAATATATTTGAATTATGATTTTAACGATGCTTAGTCGATACATGCATATATTTGAATTATGATTTGAGCGATGCTTTATATACTAACATATGGACATGTAAACAATTATATAAATATATATATATATATTGCACGAAAAATATGCAAGATTGTCACCGCGGTTCTTGGAAAACCGGCAGTGATATGTATATATCATCGTCGGATTATGGTACAACTTTGGCAGTGCTAGTACAATATCCACGCGGTTGTAGATATAACGGCGGTGATAATCCTTATCTTTGCCGGATTTTGGTTTGATCCGCGGTGATAGTCCTTATCACCGCCGGATTTTGGTTTGATCCGGCGGTGATAGTCAATATCACTGCGGTTGTAGGTAGAACCGGCGGTGATAATCCTTATCACTGCCGGTTCTGAGCCGGCAGTGATAATCTCGAGTATCATGCCGACCAATCACGCCGGCGCCAATGACCGGCGGTGATGGGGTTTTGGAACCGGCAGTGATGTGCTGTTTTGTAGTAGTAGTGACCTTTGCTCGTGGGGATTTTGTCGATCTGACCTCTATACTCGCCGAAGCACGGTGCGGGTAGAGCCCGGCGACATGGTTCTTCCATGGTCGACCACTCCGATCAACAAGCTGCGGAGTAAGGCTCGCCGACGAGTAGTCGGGATTCTGGATCGATGTAGTAACATCTATCGAAAGATCGAATATATCCTCGATGAAAATGAAGCACCCCATCACAAGCGGCATGGACAATAAAGGAGTCGACGGAGAAGTGTCGGGTGAAGCGGACGATGGGCGGAAGAATTACATCCTCTAGGTTGGGGAGTGGAATAATGACTTTCGGAACACGAGGATACGGCTCGCAAGGAAATCTTCTGGATGAGGACGACGGAAGCGGGGCTGGTTTGGTGGTTTGCGAGGACGAATTCACGGGTGGAGGTGGCGGCACCACGACATGCAGGCGGCACGGCAGCGGCGGAGGACGGCCTTCGGCGGCGGCGGGCAAGGATCTCCCGGATGATGATCGCCTCCGGCAGGTAGCCGGATGTACAACGGAGCGCTGCGTGTTCCTTCAGAACATCTAACAAACGGATACAAACAGGAGAGAAAGATAAGTGAAAGACCGAGATGGCGACTAGAGGGGGGGTGAATGGTCCCAAAATAAATTTTCCCACCTCTTGGACAAATGCTAGTCAAAAGACTCAATACTGCTTTTAAAGAACAGAGACTAGAAAAACACAAGCAGTGTTTCAAAACAAAGACGACTCCAAAAGCCAATCTGTGATCTTGGCTTGCTTGTGAGATTCTAATGATCAAGATAGACTTTGAATGCCTTCTCATACATCACAGCAAGCAAGATAGCACAAGAGTAAACACCAAAACTCGATCAATTAAGAATTCATCATGAAGGAACAAAAGATCAGTTTCTTTGCAGAACTTGAACCAGGGTTGCTTAGAGAATTTGGATATGCTCTGAGTGAAAATTCATCCAATCAATCCCTCATTCTTTGCAACAAGAACCAGAAGCAAATCAAAACTAAAGAACTGCAAGTCACACGTTTTACACACTTCAAGAACACACAGATTTACAACTTGCAACAAGAACAGAAGGATTGCCTAAATGATTGAAAGCATCGAATCAAGAGAAGAGTTCATCAACCATGAATTTCAACAAAGATTCAATAGCATGTAGAAGGAGATGAGGCAAATCCAAATTACGTAAAGTAAATTGCAAGTAAGTAAATGCGGAATTTAGATAGCAGAATTTAAGTGCGTAATGTAAATGCGTAAGGGAAATGAAACTAGAACATAAATGAAGAACATTTCATTTCGGAAGGAGGTTTACAAAGCCTCACAACAAAGTGGGCAAAACTCAAATGAGCAGCAAAAACCTCAGAACCTTCAAAGAGGGGAGGCTGCCCCTACCCCTCTATTTATAGTGACCTAGGATCAATTCCCACCCTTGGATGTCTTGCTTCAATCCTAAGCCAACTTCCAAGAGCCAGGATTTGATCCTTACATCATCACTCTCAACAACTCTCAACTACACTCGGTACTTTCTTAGTACACTGATGACAAGCTACACTTTATCCACTACTTTATCTTCCAGAACTGCAACCCTACAGCTCTCCTTGATCCAAGTAGTGATAAGCTAGCTTCTCCACTGATCTCTTGTCTCTTGGAACTGCACCGACTTCATCTCCGGCCATCTTCCGGCGAACTTTCGGCCAACTTGAACCTCCGGCCATCTCATGCCTAGTTCCAGCCTCCCTTCGCCTCACCATGACCACCAAATGAAGTCCTACATTCACAAAGACAAGAAATTCCTTCTTGGTTCCACCATGAACCCATCACAACAATTCGATCACGAGTTGGGGTTAGAAAAGACCAAAAACGGACCAAAGCATTTCAACCAAATGCAGACTAGCTGTTTTCAATACAGCAGGATCTTCTCAATTTGTTATAATTTTATATGTTGTTCTACTGAAAATCTTGTCAACATGAAAAAGTTGTGTTTCGAAATTATCTACAACTTTCATGTAGAACACATAATTTTTCGAGCACGGGAAGACCCTCAAAAATGCATATTACTGCACGCTGGAAAAATTGGTCCGTAGTACACATGGAAACCATCGCGATTTGGTCCGTAGTACACATGAGAACCATCGCGATTTGGTCCGTAGTACACATGAGAACCATCGCGATTTGGTCCGTCATACACATGAAGATCATAAAAATTTGGTCCGGCCTACACATGAAGATCATAAAAATTTGGTCCGGCCAACACATGAAGATCATAAAAATTTGGTCCGGCCTACACATGAAGATCACAAAAATTTGGTCCGGCCTACACATGAAGATCATAAAAATTTGGTCCGGCCTACACATGAAGATCATAAAAATTTGGTCTGGCAAACACATGAAGATCATAAAAATTTGGTCCGGCCAACACATGAAGATCATAAAAATTTGGTCCGGCCAACACATGAAGATCATAAAAATTTGGTCCGGCCAACACATGAAGATCACATTTAAATACAAACTCAAATCTAAGCTATCCTAGATCATATAAAGTCAAATACTCATCACAAGCAAGGATGGACCTCCACATGGTCCTTCAATCTCCCCCTTGATGAGTATATTGACAAACCTTATAAAAGGCATAAATTTGAGTTTGAGTAAGATAAGAAGAAAGCAATTTGATTGCAAAAACACACATGGTCCAGAGAGAATAGACTGAGAACATGACCAAGTTGGTAAGACATATTTTAGAGCTAAATCAAGTAAAGAGCAAGTTTTCCACAAAAAACTCTAAAATCCAATCATAAGCGCCAAATGTGATTATGTAATTATGATCCATAAGAATTAGCAAAATTTTACAAAGATCATAAGAACCAAATAAGCTTTCACATTTTTAATGATGCCTTTTCTACGATTTCTCCCCCTTTTGGCAATATAGGCATCAAAATGAAAATTTCTCCCCCTTTTTATGTATGCATGAAATGCAACCTAAGGGAGCTTTGAAGATTATCCAAATGATCATAATGACAAGATATGACACCAAGCTTATCAATCTCAGATTATGACCAAACTAAGACATGTCCAAGTGCAAATAACAAATTTTGCTCATAAGCTAGGTTTTAAAAATGTATCTTTTTATCAAGAGTTGACAAGTGCAAAACTTAGCAAAGTTTCAAAACTAGAAGCAAAACCACTCAAGGATCAAAATGGAAAACCTAGAGTTCAACCTACTCAACACTTTGGGGAATTTTGAAGTGCATATAAGGTCCTTGAGCCCATTTTTCAATTTATGCAAATTTTCTTTAAGACTTCGAAAAACATAGCGGGGTGCAAATGTTTGACATTATTTGCATTCTTTACCCACTTATGTGTTTGATATTTGCATTTTTTTTGTTGATTGACTCAAGCCATTTTCGATCATCTCAAGAGTAACTCTTAAGAGAATGATCTTGGTCATACACAATATATTCCAAGTTCATCCCAAATGCAATGGGAGGCATCTCGAGAATATAAAGTCTTGAGATCAATTTTGCACAAAAGAGTCAAATTTTTTTAATTTTCAATTTAGCACATATGAGCAATTCTGAAGGACTCAAATATGGATCAAGCAAATTTCACCCAAGTTGCTATAGGGACTCTTGAGAAATCCAAAATTTCACAATTTATGGTAAAAGCCCCTAAAGAAGAAACTTAGTAAGTAAAAGCAACATGTTTCATCAAATTTTCATTTAAAGCTTTTAAGTTTTTGATTTTAATTAACCTTAGCTTGATAAATGAACTTGGACATATCTAAGCTAGTGATTTTCTTCAAAAGATATAGCATGATGTATTTCACGAAGATTGAGTCAAATGCATAATAGACAAAGCTCATAAAATAGAAAATGCAGTCTAAATGCAATGCATGAACAGATTCCCAAAACTCCCCCTCAACATATGAATCAATTTTAAGCTCAAATCTGGTTAAAGTTGAGTTATTATCAAGATTAGGCATAAAGAAAACCCAATTGAACTCAATAACAACGGAAAAATAGAATGAGGAGAAGAAGTCGAGAAAGCGCAAACCGGGTGGCTATTGAGTGTAGAAAAGATAGAAGAGACTCACTACGGCTTAGACTTGCTCTTATCTTCCCCAGTGAGTGACATAGGGAAGCTGACTCTAGATCCCAACTAAGGAGTGCACACAGACCATGTCTACCCAGGAGGCCCAACACCTGCTAGACTTATAAGGCGTGAGGGAACTCAACCTAGAGAGAAGAGAGAACAGCTAATCACGCATGATAGCAACCTAAAGCACAAGATAAGATGTCCATACAAGGCATGCCAGAAGACTAAGTGAGTGAACTCAACTCAAGAAAACAAGCCCAAAGTCACCCAGAAGAAGAAAGGAAAAGCTGGAAGAGAATATATAGTACATAATATACAAACCAGCTCCCCCTCAAGATAAGCCGTATGGGCTCACGACTCCAAGCTCACTCCTCAAGGCAACAAACTTGGAGCTATCCAAAGGCTTGGTGAAGATATCGGCTAACTGGAGGTCACTCTCTACAAACTGAAGCGCGATATCTCCCTTCTCCACATGGTCTCTAAGGAAGTGATATCTAATGTCAATGTGCTTGGTCCGAGAATGTTGCACTGGGTTTTTAGCAATGCAAATAGCAGAAGTGTTGTCACAGAAAAGTGGCACACTCTCTATCTCTAACCCATAGTCTCGCAAGGTCGATCTCATCCGAGCACACACAAAGGCTCACAAAGACAACATACTCGGCCTCAGCGGTGGATTGTGCAACCCCAGACTGCTTCCTAGATGACCAAGAAACAAGAGAAGTGCCAATGAATTGGCAAGTGCCAGAAGTGCTCTTCCTATCTATCCTCTGACCCGACAAAGTCGGCATCGGAAAAGGCTCTAAGAGATAGACAAGAAGAAGAAGAGTACCAAATACCATAATCGGTGGTATACGAAGGTACTCGAAGATGCGCTTGACCGCTGGCGGTGAGAGCGCGAGGAGAAGCTTGAAATCGAGCGCACGGACACACAATGAAATGTATGTCGGCCTCGAAGCGGTGAGGTACAAGAGGAGCCGATCATGCTCAAACTCCTTTTGATCAGCAGGCTCACCAACCTCATCGGACTCGAGGACAGCGGTGGTGGCCATAGGAGTCATCACCGGCTTCCCATCGGACATATCGAAGCACCTCAGGAGGTCACGGGTATATTTGCCTTGATGCAAGAAAGTACCCTCTCGAGTCTGCTTGATTTGGAAGCCAAGAAAGTAGCTCAACTCGCCCATCATACTCATCTCAAACTCTGTGCTCATCACCTCGTAAAACCGAGACACAAGCGAATGAGACGAGCCACCAAAATGATATCGTCCACATAAACGGACAAGAAGAAAATGAGACTCATGGTGTCGATGAATGAGTTTTGTCTACTATGCCCATTTTAAAGTCATGGTGAGAAGATAAGATTTGAGCCTCTCATACCATGCTCTGGGGCTGCTTGAGTCCATCTGAGCTTTGGAAAGCTTGTATACATGACTCAGAAACTTGGGGTTCTCGAATCCTGGAGGTTGCTTGACATAAACCTCTTCCTCAATATAGCCATTGAGGAATGCACTCTTGACATCCATTTGATAGAGCTTGAAGCCCCGGGATGTAGAAAATGCAAGCAGGATCCTAATAGCCTCTAGCCTAGCTACAGGGGCAAAGGTCTCCTCAAAGTCAAGACCCTCAACTTGAGAAAAGCCCTGTGCAACTAGCCTAGCCTTGTTGCGAATGACAACCCCATCCTCACTATGCTTGTTTTTGAACACCCGCTTGGTCCCAATGACATTATGACCAGATGGGGGCTCGACAAGCTGCCATACCTTGTTCCTCTCAAAGTTCTCAAGTTCCTCATGCATAGCATTAATCCACGACTCATCGGATAATGCATGAGAAACATCCTTCGGCTCAAAGGAGGCAACAAAGGCAGAGTGAAGGCAGAAGGAGGGCAGACCGTTCTTGGCGTGTGACACGCTCGAACAAATCGCCAATCATCTGATCAGGAGGATGGCGTCTCGAATATGACGGGAGGTCCAACAATGAGTAGCCTCTACCTCTTGAATAGAAGAGGTAGGAACAGAGCCACTCGCTGAAGGAGAGTCGGAAGGCAAGGGCTGGTCTCCCTGAGGTGCAGAAATGGAAACAGGAGGCACCTTAGGTGGAGAGGGGACTGGATCCGGTGGAACACCATCATTTCCATCATCCTCATCTTCTTCAAAGATGGTCTCGAAGGGATAAGAAGAGCCTGAAACATCAGGTCTAGCTCCTGGGCTAGCCTCATCAAAGGTCACATCACAGGTCTCTAAGATCCTATGCGCATCAACACTCCAGACCCTATAGCTACGAGAAGAAGACGAGTAACCTAGAAAGATACCATCAGAAGAGCGAGACTCAAACTTATCTAGTTTACCAGACTTCAAGATAAAACACTTGCAACCGAAAACGCGAAAATGAGATACACTGGGTTTTCGCCCATACCTCAACTCATAAGAAGTGCGATGCAAATGTGCTCTCAAAAACACGCGATTAGAAACATGGCAAGCAGTAGCTATAGCCTCAGCCCAAAACTTCCTAGGACTACTCTACTCATCTAGCATCGTCCTGGCCATCTCAACCAGGGTCCTGTTCTTCCTTTCCACTACGCCATTCTGCTGAGGGGCGTAGGGAGAAGAGAACTGATGCTCTAAACTAGACTCTACACAAAAACTCTCAAAGTAGGAATTCTTGAACTCCGTGCCATTATCACTACGTATAGCTCGTAATGCACCTGGGAGCTCAATGGACAACCTACTAACCAAACCCCTGAAGTGAGAAAAGTCTCATCCTTCAAGGCTATGAAGAATACCCAAGAGTATCTAGAAAAATCATCAACGATGACAAGAACATACCACTTCCCTCCTGTGTTGCACTCTATTTGGACCAACAAAGTGTCCATATGTAAAAGCTGTCACGGTGCATCAGTCATCACTACGGTGGATCGGAGGATGAGAAGCGATAACCATCTTGCCATGTCGGCAAGGAGAGCAAACTAAGTCTTTGACCATCTTGAGTTTGGTCAAACCCGAATGAGATCGTGGTCGCTAACTCGGGTCAAATGATCAAAACCAATGTGACCAAGTCTCCTATGCGGAAGGAGAGATCACGGGACTCGAAGCAATCAAACATCGAAGAGAGTCTCGGAAGAAGCGGAAAAATCAGCACGAAAGACTCTCCCAAATCTAGAAATCCATAAACTAACCCTCCCGATGAATCAAGGATTCTCGAGGCATTACTCTTGAAGCTTACCTCGAAAGAGTCATCGATAAGTCGAGAAAGCAGAGAGCATATTGTATTGCGACTTACTTACTAAGGCAACATCTTTAGGAATGAAATTTTGGTTAATGCAGATGGTACCTTTAGCAATGACTCTACCGAAGATGCATCCCCAAAGTGATTAACTCATCACGGGGCTCGGACTAGGGAAGATAACCAACGAGAATCTCCGGTCATATGGCGAGAACAACCGAGTCAACAATCCAAACATCGCCCTTCCCATCAAGACGAACTGATCAAGACACAAGAGAGAAAGATGACTCAGTACTGGGATAGAGTGAAGACTTAGGAACCCAATACTGAACCATACGACACCTCAGAGTACCAGCCACAGAAGAAGACTGGACTCGAGTGTCTCTCTGACGCTCAACTCTCACACAATCAGGAGCAACTCTGGTAGATAATCTAGGAGTCAAAACTGGGTTGGCACGCCGTAGTGCAAAAGCCGGACCATCCCAGTAAGGCTGCCTGAATCTCCTACCGGAAAACACCTCACGCCGTTGATATCTACCTCGATGGAAAAAATGAGGAATATCAAGAGGACGGCGAAAAGACTGACTACGAACAGCTCCAGGACTAAAACTCGAAGAACTAGCATGAAAACCAAGTCCTGGACGCTGCCTAAAAACAGGCGACTCTCTAACCTGTCTAGAAGCAGTGTGTGCCTTAGGAGCACTCAAAGTCTAAGGATGACCCTGAATACCCCTAAGAGCAGCAACACGCTTACGCCGAGTGATCTTGGCGCGCCTGAAGCAAAAATCTACTAGGTGACCATCCTTCTTACAGAAGGTGCATGTGTACTTCGCCTTGCTAGAGACAGAAGCAACAGGAGTAACACCCTTCTGGTCAGAAGTCCTATGGACAACCCCGGCAGACCTAAACACGGTGGTACTCACTCTGGGAGCTACCACAATCTCACCACTCTTGGAGCCACGCACAATGGTGGGAGGATGCGCTCTAGCGTGCTCCAAGAGATCAAATCCTAAACCTTGATTGAATCTACTAATCTTGGATTCGTCTAGAATAAGATTGAGTTTCTTTTTGCCTCCAACAAACTTCTCGAGAGTGCTCATGAGATACTCACACTCCCGGAAGAACGAGGCACATGAAGAACAGAGGGAAGGAAAGGAAGAATGAGAACCAGAAAGAGAAGATCTCTCAGCACGTGCTTTTTGTTCCCTTAGCACGGCTGCCTCAATCTTGAGGGCCTCACAAGAAACGCAAGGGGCATTTCTAATCCTAAGAGTTTGGTCTTCTAACTTCTTTCTAAGCTCAACATGGATTTTATCCATATCATCCTTAACCCCAACACACAGCAGGCAACCAATTTTTGACTTAACTAGTAAGTCCTTAGCAAGTTGATCACACTTGACATTCAAAGCATTATTGTCAAGTTTTAGTTGCCTACAACTCTCACATGAGCTGACTGGATCCTTAGAAGCATGCAATTCAAGTTCATCATTTCTAGCAGAAAGCTTTCTAAGGTGTGAGCTCATGGCATCAATTTCAGTAAGCAGTTTAGGGCAATTGTCACAAGAAGCATTTGAGTGAGCAGGAGAAAAGCTAGCATCAGTAGGAATATCAAAGGTAACAGAACTAGCATTCTTCAACTTCAGATTCTCAAGATCAACAAGCACACTATCATGCAACTTCCTTAGGTTCTCCAGCTCCACAAGCAAAGCATCACAGAGAGTACAGCTATCAGAGTCTCGGGAGGAACATGATTTACGTAAAGCTAACTCCCGAGACAGGCTATCTACCTCCTTCTCTAACTCCAAACACCTCGACCTAGCCTTAGCATGAAACTTGCCTAATTTACAGAAGGCATCATTTAACTCGTCGTAGGTGGGTACCTGATCCGTGTCGCTGTACAGCTCGGAGTCGCTCACTTCAATGGCGCCTGCCATGAAGCACATGCCGGAGAAGTCGTCGCCGCTCTTCACCTTCTCTTGCGGATCGTCCACGCTTGCATCGCTCCAGTTCTCAATGTCGGAGAGCTCGATGTCGCCGGTAGCGGTGAGGACCCGTGAAAGAGCTTCTTGTTCTTGGCGGTTGAGGTACTTCTTCTTCGGCGGCTCATGGTGGGCCTTCTTGTTGCGGTTCTTGTCGGTAATCGTTCTTGCCCGAACCGCCTTGTTCGCTCTTGCCCTTCTCGGCTTGCTCGAATGTGGTTGGGGCCACCACACTCGAAGCGGTGATCACGCCACCTCTTTTCTCTCTTACCTCTTGTAGGCATGAGAAAACTTGCGAGCAAGAAGAGCAAGCTCATTTTCGGAAATTTTTCAGTTGGTCATTGCTTAGCTTAGCTCGCAAAGCAAGGGTTGCATCCCATAAAGCGCGCACAACCCGTCGGTGAGCCCGCCTCCTTTGAGCCACGATCGCTCCCGATCGGGGCGGCTTATTCTTCTCCCTCTTCGGCGCCCCGGTTCCGCTCCTTAGGAAGCTTGAAGCGGCGCGCACCAACGTTTGAGCGTGAGCCATTGGAAACCCTTGTTGGACGAGGCGTTTACCTCAGTACTCGTTACTTCTTTCGAGGGCAGTGCCTCCTGGCATGCCAGTCTGGCTCGATCCCAGGAAGGCCTCGCCTGGTGATGAAGATGGCGATGTGGAGGACCCCATTGGGGTTGAGATGGTGCACCTCCACCTTGTAGTGAGACAATGACCCTGGGCGAATGGGTCGTGGCGGGCCAAGCGCTCGAAGAAAGAAGCGGGCACCACGACCTCGTCACCCCCCTTAATGTGAGGTAGCCCGACGGTCGGCACCCTCCGGCGAGAAGGTCTGCGGCATGAGAAGCCCTTCTTCACCAAACCGAGCGCCGCGGCATTTGTCTTGCGCGGAGCACTCCGTACGACATCTTCACGGGGAGGCAGGGTGAGAAAGAAAGTTTGAGGTTTCTTTCCTTAGCTCTCTGGTGCTTTTCTTGTTTGAGAAGACAGAGAAGGCAAAGCGTGACTACAGAAGCACTGGGCGTATTTATAGAGGACAAGCGAACACCCGGCCGCGAGGCACCCGTCAAGAGCGTCGCGTTCACCCTCGCCCATTCGCGGCCCTAGTAACTCGAGTTCAATACCACTCCCCTTTTAATCCTGTTCAGTTGCTTTCCGAGGCTTGCGGCCCAACTGGGACCTAGGGCAGCCCAAAAGCTTTGTGGCTTGCGCGGGGGTGAGGTATGGGTTCAAAGGCCTACCCGCGGATGGGTATAAGGCGTGGTGCAAATGTGGTTGGGGCCACCACACTCATAAAGCGGTGCTTAGCTCGCAAAGGGTGGAGAGAGAAAACCACAAGAAGAGTCGGAAGAGGAAGATCCAATGGGATCAGTGACCAAGGCCATCGACTGAGATTTCGTCTTTCGCGAGACGACGTCGATCTCATGAGTCTTGAGGTGGGAATACAACCCGTCAAGAGTCAAGGTCGACAGGTCGGTGGTGTCCTTGATGGTGGTCACTTTTATTTCCCAAACACGAAGATCGAGTGCGGTCAAAAAATGTCGAGCATTATCCGAGTCAGGGTATATGCAACCGACTGCTCGGAGGTCGCTCAAAATCTTCGTAAACCGACCAAAGCACTCGTCAAGACTCTCACCAGCATGCTTTTCAAACTTGTTGAACTCACGCTTGAATTGGTCCTGTCGAACTGTCTTGATTTGGGTAGTGCCCTCATGGTAAGCATCGAGGGTTACCCAAATCTCATGAGCAGAACGAAGGTGAGAAATCCTGTCATACTCACTTCGGCTAAGACCCTGTATGAGGATGTTCCTTGCCTTAGCGTTCGCCTCAACGTCAGCCATATTGCCGGCCGTGACGTTTTCATCGGCAGGAACCTCATATGGGAGTTTCACCTTCTGTCATATCAGGAAGCCCTAGGCAGTGATGTACGACTCCATGCGTGACTTCCAGAATTGAAAATCGACTCCAAAGAAAATGGGTGGCTTGGTGGAATACTTGTCCATCGCCATAGCTCTTAAGACCGGTCAAGATCTATGAAAGAGCAAAACCGGCTCTGATACCAATTGAAAGACCGAGATGGCGACCAGAGGGGGGGTGAATGGTCCCAAAATAAATTTTCCCACCTCTTGGACAAATGCTAGTCAAAAGACTCAATACTGCTTTTAAAGAATAGAGACTAGAAAAACACAAGCGGTGTTCGAAAACAAAGACGACTCAAAAGCCAATCTGTGATCTTGGCTTGCTTGTGAGATTCTAATGATCAAGATAGACTTTGAATGCCTTCTCATACATCACAGCAAGCAAGATAGCACAAGAGTAAACACCAAAACTCGATCAATTAAGAATTCATCATGAAGGAACAAAAGATCAGTTTCTTTGTAGAACTTGAACCAGGGTTGCTTAGAGAATTTGGATATGCTCTGAGTGAAAATTCATCCAATCAATCCCTCATTCTTTGCAACAAGAACCAGAAGCAAATCAAAACTAAAGAAGCGCAAGTCACACGTTTTACACACTTCAAGAACACAGATTTACAACTTGCAACAAGAACAGAAGGATTGCCTAAATGATTGAAAGCATCGAATCAAGAGAAGAGTTCATCAACCATGAATTTCAACAAAGATTCAATAGCATGTAGAAGGAGATGAGGCAAATCCAAATTACGTAAAGTAAATTGCAAGTAAGTAAATGCGAAATTTAGATAGCAGAATTTAAGTGCGTAATGTAAATGCGTAAGGAAATGAAACTAGAACATAAATGAAGAATATTTCATTTCGGAAGGGAGGTTTACAAAGCCTCACAACAAAGTGGGCAAAACTCAAATGATCAAAAAAACCTCGGAACCTTCAAAGAAGGAGGCTGCCCTACCCCTCTATTTATAGTGACTGGATCAATTCCCACCCTTGGATGTCTTGCTTCAATCCTAAGCCAACTTCCAAGAGCCAGGATTTGATCCTTACATTATCACTCTCAACAACTCTCAACTACACTCGGTACTTTCTTAGTACACTGACAAACAAGCTACACTTTATCCACTACTTTATCTTCCGTAACGCAACCCTACAGCTCTCCTTGATCCAAGTAGTGATAAGCTAGCTTCTCCACTGATCTCTTGTCTCTTGGAACTGCACCGACTTCATCTCGGCCATCTTCCGCGAACTTTCGGCCAACTTGAACCTCCGGCCATCCCATGCCTAGTTCCACCTCCCTTCGCCTCACCATGACCACCAAATGAAGTCCTACATTCACAAAGACAAGAAATTCCTTCTTGGTTCCACCATGAACCCATCACAACAATTCGATCACGAGTTGGGGTTTGAAAAGACCAAAAACGGACCAAAGCATTTCAACCAAATGCAGACTAGCTGTTTTCAATACAGCAGGATCTTCTCAATTTGTTATGATTTTATATGTTGTTGTACTGAAAATCTTGTCAACATGAAAAAGTTGTGTTTGGAAATTATCTACAACTTTCATGTAGAACACATAATTTTTCGAGCACGGGAAGACCCTCAAAAATGCATATTACTGCACGCTGGAAAAATTGGTCCGTAGTACACATGGGAATCATCGCGATTTGGTCCGTAGTACACATGAGAACCATCGCGATTTGGTCCGTAGTACACATGAGAACCATCGCGATTTGGTCCGTAGTACACATGAAGATCATAAAAATTTGGTCCGGCCTACACATGAAGATCATAAAAATTTGGTCCGGCTAACACATGAAGATCATAAAAATTTGGTCCGGCCTACACATGAAGATCACAAAAATCTGGTCCGACCTACACATGAAGATCACAAAAATTTGGTCCGGCCTACACATGAAGATCATAAAAATTTGGTCCGGCCTACACATGAAGATCATAAAAATTTGGTCCAGCCAACACATGAAGATCATAAAAATTTGGTCCGACCAACACATAAAGATCATAAAAATTTGGTCCAGCCAACACATGAAGATCATATTTAAATACAAACTCAAATCTAAGCTATCCTAAATCATATAAAGTCAAATACTCATCACAAACAAGGATGAACCTCCACATGGTCAAGTAAGATGAGCATGCATGTACGGCGAGTCGCGCCAGCTTCAAGCTCACTCACCTGCATTCATCTTGGCCGCTTCTCTCGCCTCCTCGGTGTCTTCAACAATCGTCCTGTTCGTGAAATCAAATGGAATGTGCGCAAAGTGATAAATGGCCTGCATGGAGTGCTTTCAACATTATGTTAAAATTCGAGTATATGTACTGATCACTGAACGCTCATATTCATTCGTTCCTGTGTGGAAACAAAATGCATATATTCACTACTCAAGCAATATCCACGGACTCAAATGTATAGCACAAGAATGACTAACGAACTTCTCATACGAGAGGTATATGTATACATGTAGAGAATTGCTAGTACTGTTCAATTCATTCACGGTATCTCTAGACTCTTGAGGGGGAAGCTGCTGCGAATGAGTTCTTGGGGGATTTTTAAATGGATGATACGAAGTTCCTGCTGCCCATTAAAAGATGATTAACTTTTTCTTGCGCGTTTTCCCACCAGGGTTAACAAAATCGGTTTGGATAAAATCGGACGAAATTCGAAAATCGAAAATCGGAAATATCAAGCCAAAAATTGGTAGAAAATCGTCAAAAATCGTAGAGTTTAAAAATCAAAATTTTTGAAAAGAAAAATAAAAAATCGTCTGTTTTCATGGAAAATTGGCCGATTTCCGTGGAAAATCGACAAACGAGTTGAACTTTTTGGCGGACGATTTTTTTGAGCGATTTTCACCGATTTTCGACCGTTTACGTCGCATAAATTTTTCCAATTTTTTAAATTTTTTGATGTTTTTTAATTGAGCCGATTTATCGAGCGGTTTTAGAAGCCAAGTCGTGCCGATACGACCAAAAGTCATGATTTTTCACCGATTTTCATCGATTTTGCGAACCCTATTCCCACAACTGCCTCTTCAGATACATATCTCGATCGTGTTGCGCGTGTGAGAGAGGGAATCCTGACGACTAGTTCAAGGAAGCAGCTATGGACCGCGCGCACCGCCATTGATCACCCACGGCGGATTTTTACATATATTTATCGGATTTGCTAATAATCATAGAAATTTTCTTGGCATTTAGCCACAGAAGAATGAAACTATAATATGTACAATCCAAACAAAATAATTTTGACCAAACATATCACGTACAATATATGGTCTGGATATATAAAAATAATACGAGTGAATTTGTCGTAACAGATATTTTCATGATATATCACTTTTATTATTTTCTTTGGAAATTATGATTATAAAACTGAGTGGTCAAATTTTTATCTTGTTGACTTTAAAAAGAAAAAACATGATTTTTTTGACAGAAGGAGTATCTCTCGATCACCTAAAATTCCAAGGCACCAAGCCCAAAAATTGCATTGCTAAGAAATTCACAATTTTAGTACACTTTTCTGCAACTTTTAGTTCTATTTGTTTTTTTTGTCCAGATTAGAAATTTGTTTTGTTTTTCTGTTTTGCAGGGATCCACCAAACTCACAATTCATTTTTGTCTATGTTAAAATAATTCTGTAATATAAGGAAGCTCACAAGTTAATCCTAAATTAACTAAAATTCAGAATAAAAATAAAAAAATTAACAATTTGACTTCCCTATGATTTGCAATGTAAATCCATAAAAAACTAAAATTTAGAATAATAATTAAATAAGAATTAGAAAATTAAAACAAAGAACCTACGTCAAGTATAAACCTAATTAACTAAGATTTAGAATAAAATACCCAAGCTATGATGGCTTAGATTAAAAATCAAGTCCATATAAAATACAATCTAAATTAACTAAAATTTAGAATTCAAAATTAAGGAAAATTAGCAAATTGACTTCCATACGATTTCCAAATTAAATCCATAAATGACTAAAATATAGAATAATAATTAAATAAAAATTAGCTAATTAAAACAAAGAGTCTATGTAAAGTACAAGCAAAATTA
This sequence comes from Otatea glauca, assembly GCA_036346275.1. Classification (NCBI taxonomy): domain Eukaryota; kingdom Viridiplantae; phylum Streptophyta; class Magnoliopsida; order Poales; family Poaceae; genus Otatea; species Otatea glauca. The sequence continues at coordinate 47,647,447 of CM070718.1, forward strand.
ATTAAAATTCAGAATACAAAAAGAAAACCCAATTATAACGACTTAGATTAAAAGAAAGAGTCTATGTCAAATACAATATATATTAACTGAAATTTAGAATAAAAGATTAAGAAAAATTAGCAATTTGACTTCCACACGATTTCTAAAGAAAATCCAAATAATTTTTTTTATAATTATAGTCATATAAAAATTATCAAATTAAAACAGAGTTTCTATGTTTAGTACTAATTTCATGATAAACCCTATAAATAAAATTAAAAATAATAATAAATAAATTTTCATACAAATTCTAGCCTAAAACTAAAATAACCCACCCCAAATACAATAAAAAAATATGCAAATTTGGAATAAGAATTAAAGTTGTGATTAGAGATTTGACTTGTATGACCTCCAAAGTAACATCTATAAATAAAAAAGTTCAAAATTATAGTTACTTACTCCGTCCAAGTTTGTAGGGTATATTTTCTCTGGGCATATAGACCAAGGTGATATTAAAAATGACTAGAATACTCATAATTATTATCTATAAACATTATACAATGCATGCATATAGAGGATATAAAGTAAAGCTAGATATTTGTTAGGAGTGTAGAGGGAAGATCACACTAATTTTTATTAGAATATGAAATATGGCCTATATTTATGAAGAAGACCATTCAAAAAATAAGCACTATAGTTTTAGACGGAGTGAGTCTTTATCAAGTACAAACTAAATTAACTATAATTTAGAATAAAAATTGTAATTTGATTTCTATACGAATTCGAAAATAAAATTTGAATAACAATAAATGAAATAGACAATGGATTTTTATATGAAGACCAACCTAAAAATGAAAGAAAAAATCCAACCAAAGTATGATCCAAAAATATGTGAATTAGGGATAAATTAAAGGATGATTAGATATTTGATTTTTATGCAAATTAAAATGCTAAATTCTAAAAATATTTAAATTCATAATAAAAACTATTACATGCTCTAATTATGAACTAGTAAAAAAATTTCTCATTAACCGAGAAAAGGATAAGATTTAGCTCCCATCTATCAAAACCAAGTTATAGTGGCTATTATGTACAATCGAAATTAACGGACTCAAGTAAATTTATCTAAGATGTTAGCCCATGCATTCACACGGGTTAATGACTACTAGTAGTGTATCTAATTCTCGATCTGTTTGAACCATCGTGTTCGATTCAGTAAGATGTAATATAAAATAAAATTAATGTTCAATATATTTTCGGCTTTGTGCTGTTAGAATATATTACCGACAAACCGAAAAAACATTTGTTGTACACACAAAAGAGATAGTGGGGACCACACATAACACCTATTGGTGGCGTGGTGGAGTTTTGGGTTTACAATTTCCACATATACAGAGTTCGAAACTTCGAATCCTGCTGTCAACATCTTTGCACCCACAAGTGTGCCTCAGTAGGGACTATGATGTCACAGATTATAAGCTCTTTATCCTTTTAAGAATATAATTAAAAGTGAGTTCCATGATTTTTTTTTTATCAAAATCCACTTTTTTATAGCATAATTTGTGTATATACCTCTTTTACATATAAAACAGGTATATAGCAAAAATAAAGGTCTCCGATGAAACTTTTTCAACCATGTCGTATTGGAGTATCATAGAATTACTATTTAAATATACCAAAAGTGATAAATAAGTATATCACATTCGTTTAAATAGTATATTGGAGGTGAGAGTATGTACTCTCATGAGTAAGGAAAAGCTTCATATATTGTATACATATGTGTGTATATACTATATGTGTGTGTGTATATATACATATGTACTTATATACATATATATATATATACACACACAGTAGCGTTAATCTACGCTTGCGCGTTGATTAGGCTATTCTATGTATGAGCTGCTTACTGTGAACGCAAATCGATAGTAGATTATGTATACATACACATACCATGTGGACGCAAATCCGCAAATCTATACACTAGCATGTGTTGCTTGCATATCCTAGTTATACATGAATCTAATTTTTATTTGTTTTAGTTGTAACTTTTTATTCGCAGCTCCGATTAACGAACGAATTTCACCATTAGATTACTGATGATGAGAGGAACAATAAGATATAAGTCTCGCTAATAAACATCACAAAAATCAAATTTTATTTCCAAATGAACATCAATTTACTATTGTATGATAGTAAAATCTATATAGAAATATAGTAAGTTCTATATATAGATGTAGTAAAATATGTTATTAGCCAGTAAAATGACTATTTATTAGTAAGGCTTATATAATTAATTGCTGTTGTCGTTAGTAAGCTAGTGGTAAAAAGCGTTCGTGCATCAGAGTTGTCAATAAAAAAGTTATGACTAAATAAAAAAAAGACATATTCATATTCAAACAAGAATCACATTACTAGTGATGCATTACCGACTAGTTAAAATGTCCTCTGTAATGTGTTTTATAGTTTGTATATGAATTTGTGTATTCTTTCATTTTGCCATAACTTTTTATTGGCACCGATGCATAAACGGTTTTCACCAGTAGCTTACCGACGACGACGAGGGCAACATAATGATATAAGTCTCGCTAATAAACGCTGCACGAATGAGTTTTTACATCTATTTTACCAAATGTATCATAAGATTTTACTACCACATAGATCGCTGATGATAGTAAAATCTACGTAGAAATGTAATAATTTCTAAATATAGATGTAGTAAATTTTTTAATAGCAAGCAAAATTACTATTTATTAACGAGACTTATATCATTATGTTTCTTTCTTCGATTTAGTCATAACTTTTTATTGACAACTCGGATGCACGAACGCTTTTTACCACTAGCTTACTGACGACGATAGCAACATAATGATATAACCTCGCTAATAAACAGTAATTTTACTGGCTAATAACAGATTTTACTACATCTACATATAGAATATACTACATTTCTACATAGATTTTACTATCATTCAGTAGTAAATTGATGTTCATTTGGCAGTAAATATTGATTTATGTGATATTTATTAGCGAAACTTATATCGTGTTGTTTCTCTCGTCATTAGTAATGTAATGGTGAAATTCGTTTATGAATCGGAGCTGCGAATAAAAAGTTATGATTAAAATAAATAAAAAATAGATTCATGTATAACTAGGAAATGCAAGCAACACATGCTGGTGCATACGTCTTTGCATCTCTCGGTCAAACACATGCATGCAAATTAATTCTGGACACTTAATCTTCCAAATTTTTTGAAACTTGTTCCTGACTGCATTACGCTCGGCTCGGTCATGAACTTCGAAGCGCTGGTCGTTCAGTCTGGTCACGCTATGGATCGGTCGGACTAGTCACACATAGAATGTCCTATTCTACATGCACGTATAATATACACCCCCCTTAGCATAGAATAGTTATTCTACGTGAGAGTTGGATGAGCACTTCCAAAGCATCCATATATGCCTACTTCATGTGTTGACTAAGTCTACCAGTTACGAGGCCAACCAACTAGTAAATACTTTTCTTTGTTTGTAGATGAATCTTTTTTCTTTGATTTAGAAATAACTTTTTATTGGTAGCTTTGAATCACGAATGATTTTCACCAATAACTTACTGACGACAAGAGCAATATAATGATATAAGTATCACCATTAAATGCTATATGAATAAGATTTCAATAGCAAATGAATACCAAATTATTAAATATGTTGTAAGATTTTCCTACTGCAAAGGCTTTATAGACTGATGAACCCTCTTGCATGATAGTAAAGGGTTCAGTAGTCTATGGAGTCTATTTAGTAGTAAAATTTTACAATATATAGATTTTACTATACCATCTATAACAGTAATAGAGTAGCAACGCAGGTCGTAGAATGCACTGGTTATTGACCACACCTTGCAGCCTGCCAAACTCAATCAAGTTACTTATCAACTGGCACAACACGACAGTTGAGAGGAGCAACCAGCTGCAAGGTGACACATCGTACTCCGATTTAGGACACTAAGCAGGTGATCAGATCAGATCAACAACAAAGGTAAAAGTACTTGTAGTAGGATCATTAGTCTTACTACCAGAGGGCTTTTTTTCACGTAATCCATAGCACGTTAAAACACTCGGTGTTGTCTCTGTTCGAAATTAACATTTGCAGTTGCATGTTCTGGCATGCATGCGTCTACTCTGAATAAGTTCACTTTGTGATCCATGGCACGTTAAAACACTATATATATATATATATATATATATATATATATATATATATATATATATATATATATATATATATATATATATATATATATATATATATATATATATCATACAATAAAGTACATATCACAGCGGAGCATATCTCGGCAAGTTAGTAAATAAAACAGATTATAAACAAATGTTTTATGTTGAGTCTCGTCCAACATGAATTGCAGTTGTATTATAAGATATCTATATGTAAGAACTTTGTAGACGATATTTTTGGTAAATGTCTCATCTGAATTGAAACACCCATCCTTTGCAGCATAACAAATATTTTAAGATTGCTCGTAGAAACAGTTTGTGAGAGTGCGATGTAAAGTTGTCCATGAGAGAACTAGATTAGGGAGATAGAGACACATATCTAGGATAGTTTGACCATATGCCTTGCAAATGATCACAACGATTTTTTTCTTCAAAACCCTTAAAAATATCTGCGAAGCACATCTGGCTACACAGATTAAGGTTCCACATAGAAAAAGAAATAATGATCATTCACATGGAGACTATTACTATGGTTATCACTTTAAGCTTTATTAGTTTTTGGGCAAAAAATCACTTTGAGAAATGTATTATTAACCATCAACCAAAGTAATATATGTATTTTAGGAGGGCAATTAACTTCAAACTTTTTGAATAATGACACCCCTAACACTAAATATGTGCAAACCATTGGAAATGAGCTTCGAGACAGATTAATTTTCACCCTCATTTAGCTCAACTGATTTAGCAATTCTCACAATCTCATACCACACATGCATAAGCCTTTCTCCTATGGAAGATATATGAGATTAGCCAAAATCTTCATGGCAAACATAATCATCTCTTTGCCGTTGCCATGGACAAAACCAATATTATGCTTTACTATACTTCCATGGATAGAACCATGTGTAGAACCATTTTTCGTTGTTTGCCATGTATATAATTGATCTGGGTTAGCAAAATTTGGAACTGATCTAAGATGTGTTATAAACATAGTATGAATCAGAAAGCCTGACCTTTCAGGTGGAGAATAAGATTTCATCACAGTGCTAGTTCCTCCTAGAGATACTCTGCCTATCATTGTAGACTCACTTTCAACCACACCAACCAAAGATCAGAATAACACAAACCCAAGAGGAAAAGAAATGTAGAGTCGATTGGACAACAAAACTATTTTTTCAACCTTCTACGAATTTTTCAATATTTCTAATTTTTTTTCGATTTTTTTGGAATTTTTTGGTGCCAAACGGGCAAGCAGGCTGGCCTCGGCCCATTGGCCCATGAGGACACATGCCGGCATGGCGCAGCTTGTGAAGCCACCGGGTCGTGCTTGGGCTGAGAACTTGGCACGTGAAGGGGCACGACAAGACCTATTTATTAGTTGGATCTAAACAAGTCGTGCCTAAGAGGGCCGTGTCGCCTAGTAAATAGGCCAGGCTGTACCACCCGTTGGACACCTCTGGATGAGAGGAAGGGGCGAGATGATCGGGCTAAATCCCTTTCCATCTCAGACGTTCATGTCAGATCCAACGGATCATGTGTGTTGGAGGAGAACGAACGGCCACTACCAACTCCTAATTAGAAATAGTAAAGACATTGATAGTAAAATCTATATATTGTAAGTTTTTACTACAGTACAGACTCTACAGACTAGTGAACTCTTAGTATGATAGTAAAATCTATATATATAAATATTAAAATCTATACTATCATAAGAGAGGGTTCAGCAACCTACTGTGTAGTAGTAAAATCTTACAACACATTCAGTAATTTGGTGTTCATTTGGTAGTAAAATCTTATTCATGTGGTATTTATTGACGAGACTTGTATCATTATGTTGCTCTCGTCGTTACTAAGCTACTAGTGAAAACCGTTTGTGAATCGGAGCCATCAATAAAAAGTTATGGCTAAATCAAAGATAAAAAGATTCTAGTACAAACAAGAAAACATATTTACTACTTAATCGACCACTTAACTCATTGGGTTAGTCAACAAAAGAAGTAGGTGGGCTCGGTCAAATTTTGTTGACTTGCTCATGCATATAATAGGCTATTCTACATGTAGTTGAAGAATATGTTCGGCTAGTTTAATCAATTGATTGTGTTTTAATTAATTAATCGTCAACTATTGAAATATGTTTTTCTCCTTATACCTGTTTAGATAGATTGTCACAAATTAGAATATGATCTTATCTATAGTGACAAAGAGGTCTTTTAATTTATACAGCCTGCATTTGGGAACAAATTTAAAGAACTTGAGCTTTTGTAGCTAATTGTAAGTCACAATTACTCTTCATTATCATATATATATATATATATATATATATATATATATATATATATATATATATAGTTGATTATGAGTTGTTCTTTGATATTAGACATATTAGACATATACGATTTTGTTATGACTTTATCATTATCTGGTTATTAATTATGCTTGGAATTAAAGTAAAAGAGATTTACTAATACCGCATTATTTTCAACACAGAATGCATCACGATTCACGAAAGGTAGAGGGCACAAAAAAAAATAGAAGAAAGAGACTGAAGAAAACATGTCAGTACGTGATGTTCGGGCGCGCTCTTGAATATTGGAGGATGTGGATTTTTTTTTCAAAAAATAAATCTTGATGGAACTTGCGATATGTGATCTAGATAAATACAAATTCGTTATTAAAATATGAAGTTAAATAATGAAAATATTAAATTTTTTAAGCCTGTAGACTGTTAATTGTATTGGAAGCCATCATTCTAATTAAAGAAAAAGCATAGAGATTGCACAATCAACCAAACAGCGTCACGCGGGAGGTCACCTAGTCATCATACTTTAGAAGATTAACCTTTTTCTTAGTACATAACAAAAGAACCACATGAAAAATATAACTAAAGCAGCAAAGCTAACTCCTACAGTGCAATTTCAAAAAAAAGGATGTTCAGAGTTCAGACTGCCATAATTAGAGGACAATTACATTTATTGCCAAACCAAGTCCCTTAGAACCTAAACAAGGGATCAAGAGGAAGAATTAAGTCACTCAATAGATCTTCAAAGAAAGGTGGATCATCGCCATCATTGTTTTCGCGCATACCAAAGAATGTAAGCGGAGCAAGGCTGACTTGAAGACTATGTGGAATAAGACAAGATTCCATATCGTCCTGACCATATTCAATGATTCTTAACTGTTTGCCCTTGATATCACAGTAAGATATGCACCATGGGCGACTGACAAGCAAGTCATGTTCCCCAAACACAACTACATTACGATCCCAGCCCAGAACACCAATGTATGACAACGGAAAAATGTCAATCCAGTGCTTGAAGGTCCAAAGCCCAGCCTCATAGACCTGCAACAACAAAGATCGACGGTGGTAGCGCTGCAGATCATAGCTAATGTACCTGCCATCTCAAACAACAACTGCACTTGGCCAACAGAAGGACCACAAACGGAGCGTAACGTCTCGGCCACTGTATCGAACACCATTATATATGTCGCCGAGGTTGTGCAGCCACCAATGCAGGTTGCCACTTTAGAGTACAGCGGCTTGAGGCAGCCAATCTGCCAACATCTCTTCGACGGATTCACATGCCGTGGGACGTCCGATGCACCTTGGCTCTCCGTCAGATCCCAAGGTGAGGACATGGTACACAGCACTGCTCTCTGGGGATTTCGTCCAGTAAAGCACTCTGTACTCGCCGGAAGCACGGTGCGGGTAGAGCCCGACGATTTGTCAAAGTACCAAGCGGATCAACAAGCTGCCGGAGTAAGGCTCGACGGCGAGTGGCCGCATTGCAGATGTAGAAACTCCTCTTCCAAGCACTGATGCTGTTAAGGAAAATGAGAAGAAGACCGTCACAGGCGGCAAGGACAGTTAAGTAGTGTAAGATGGCGTGTGGGGTGTATCGGATGATGGGCCGGAGAATAGCATCCTCTAGGCTGGGGACGAGAACACGGATGTTCCGACTCAGAGGGACACCGCGAAAGTTGAGTATGTCGTCGTGGATGTGGACGATGGGGAGCGGAGGCTGGTTTCGGTGGTGTGCGAGGACGAATTCACGGGTGGAGGTGAGGCGGCACCACGACTTGCAGACGGCACGGCAGCGGAGGACGGCCTTCGGCGGCAGGCGGGCAAGGATCTCCCAGATGATGATCGCCTCCGGCAGGTAGCCGGATGTACAACCGAGCGCTGCGAGTTCCTTCGGAACATCTAACAAACAGGAGAAAAAAAGATAAGTAAGATTAGCACACTTTACTGTAACTTCCATGAAACAGCTTCAAGCTCACTCACCTGCATTCATCTTGGCCGCTTCCCTCGCCTCCTCGGTGTCTTCAACCATCGTCCTGTTCCTGAAGTCAAATGGAATGTGCGCAAAGTGATAAATAACCTTCATGGACTGCTTTCAACATTATGTTAAAATTCGAGTATATGTACTGATCACTGCACGTTCATATTCATTCGTTCCTGTGTAGAAACAAAATGCATATATTCACTACAAAAGCAATATCCACGGACTCAAATGTATAGCCCAAGAATGACTAATGAACTTATCATATGAGAGGTATATGTATATATGCAGAGATTTGCTAGTATTGTTCAATTCACTCAGCCCTCCTAAAAGTGGAAGGATGAAAAGCTCAACTTACCGTTCACGTTGTCTTGACTATTGATGGGGTAGCTGCTGCGAATGAGTTCTTGGCGATTTTTATACGAAGTTCCTGTTGTCTATTAAAAGATGCTTAACTTTTTCTTGTGCGTTTTCCCACAACGGCCTCTTCAGAGTTCAGATACATATCTCGATCTTGTCGAGCGTGTGGAATACCAGGCGTCGCCATCTTGGGAAGCTCAGGGCTAATTAATCCTGACGACTAGTTTCATGGAAGCAGCTATGGGCCGCGCGCGCCGCCATTGGTCACGCACGGCAGATTGCACGGTACCAAGCCCAAAAATTGCATTGCTAAGCAATTCACTATATTAGTACACTTTACTGTAACTTTTAGTCCTATTTTTTTCTCTATTTTTCCGGCCTACTTCAGTTTAATTTGTTTTGTCTAGATTAGAAATTTGTGGAAGCTAAAAAGAAGTGTAGAATGGTAAGTTCAAATCTTCCAATCTAGATCTACTGGCGCTTCCATTTCCATGCCGAAATAGTACCACCTGTCCGTTGATCCATAATCCAAGAACGGCATATATGATTGATTCATCGTCCGCCAAGAAATCAAGGATTTGTTCTTGATTCGGCCGTCCAAACATAAAAATAGTATCGGACCATCTCCATCGTCCATATTAGCGAATTATGTGAATTGTCGAAGAATTGATGCTTGTGCTTTCCTTTTATTTTCTGCAGTTTGCTTCATCATACTGTTGATCTGCATCTTATACCTCTCTGGTGGATTAGGCGAGAGGTGGCGCAAGGACAAGATGAATCTCTACCATTAAGGAACCTTCAAATGCAGGGTAGAAGATCATCACTCAGTAGTGATATTCAGTCTGACCATAGACGACGTTGAGGGAGCTCATCGAGAGGCTCAACGGCACGATCGGCGTGGTGCTAACGGTGCTGATGAGCTTCGCGCTGGAGGTGGTGCGGGAGCTGGGCGTCCTGAGCATGGTGTTCTAGGGCTACAGCGTGGACTCGCTAATGGGCCACATGAGGCTCCAGGAGCTTAGGGAAAGAGGCTATGTGTCACTCAGAGGTAACTCCATCAGTGAATCAACAACGAACTGATGCGACTTTGCGTTTGTGTGCTTATGGAGCAAAATTTTGCTGCATTTTTTTCTCAATGTTACAATTAGTATTGTATAATGTTGCACAATCGAAATCAGAATGTTTCAAGAGCTATCTCAATTGTTATGTAGGAGAACACCTGAGTGTTGGTCTTGTGTTGCAATCCAACAGATTTTTTGTTGCAGTTCACTGTACACTTTGTTGCAATCGGGAGGTTTTGTTGCACATGTTGATTACAATAGAGCGGGATTTTGTTGTAGATATAGTGAATTTTTGTTGCATTGCTACAAATTTGTTGCACATATTCAAATTTGATATTTCATTTTGTTGCAAACATTTTTCTCCGATTGTTGCATGAGCAACTCTAAAATGTTACAACTATTCTTTTAATATGTTGAAGTGTTGTGTTCTTGTAACTTTCTTTTGTTTACATTGTCTAAAATATTTTAAAATCTAGCTACCTTCTATACTCATGGTTTCATCCAATTTAGATTTTTTTTCTCGACATTCCTACTATTATTGTGCATTTTATTGCAGGCGGTGATTACAATTGTTACACGCATTGTTAAAAAATGTTACCCTGATTCCTAATCCTCCCCTATTAATTATGGAGTTAATGGACTATTCATAGCCAACTCTTAGGGGTTGACAGACTACCACAATGTTCTTATACCCCAATTAGTCACTGGGAGTATGGCCATCATTTTACTTCCTGCTCAGGTCCACATGTCGCCTCTTCTTGTCCATGATCATGCTACCACGGGATGGATGCAGTCCACTAGGTCTAGTGTGATCCGGCAATTGTGATGCTAAGTGGAGCAGATCCAACAGCCACAGCTAGTGTTGTTCGTTTAGCAGTCCTTGCCTGGCCGTAATTCGCTGACGGTTAAGGTGACCCCTACAACAGAGAGTTATCACAAAAATTGATACGTGATGACGTCCATCCGATGTCACGACCACAGCAACTGTCTCTTCCCCTAGTAGCCACACCTTCCCGTGGAAGACAAAAAAGTGGAAAAAAAAATAAACAGTCACCTCAAAGATCTAGGATGGTTGAGAGGAAGTGCACCACGCGAGTAGGTGATGTTGCCCCCACATGTCATCACTAGAGGGACAGATCAGGGAAATTTGTCGCAATCACACGGCTTAGAAAGATTGTCCACGGGTTCTCCCTGCGCGTAACCACAAACGATCAACTGCGTTTGTACTCTCTATCTCCGTTCCGCACATTCCAGAGAGTCAACAAGTCTTTTAACTTATGTCACCCCCAAACCATCTCCCCGTATACACAATCACAATTAAATAGTCTCGTCAAAATTGAGAAAGGTACGAGAGAAAATAACTTAGATGTCACTCACTTAATTTTTTTTAGAAGATGAAAGATATACTTAATGTGGGTGGTAATGAATAAATGTATATGGTTGAGAGAGAATAAATAAGGGTATAAAAAGGAAGGCCTCATTAAATCTACATGCAAGTCTATTTGTGAACAAAATTATTCAAAAAATAAGCCTTATAAAAGTGAACCGAGGGAGTACCAATTCTTTATGTTGCAAGCAAGGTTCTAAATTTTGTTTTTGGTTCACATCTCGTTACCCTTCGAAATCCAAAATTTCAGTGAAATCTCGTTATTTCGGACGAAATCCAGACAAAATCTAAAAAGCAAAATTCAAATCTTGTTTTTTATCTAGATTTCCGATATCTCTGCGAGATTTGTCAAGATCTGGGTGTTTTTTAACCGAAAGAAAATTTGTCAAAAACGCGTCAAAAATTTCAATTTTTTTTGTGAATGGTCCTGACACATCACTAATATTCCTATAAAAATTTCAGATGATTATCATGCATGAGGAATTTTTAAAATTTTTGAAAGTGCTTGGCAAATTTCAACCCAATCGAAAATAGTGCAAATCATGTTATAAACTTCTGAAAATTTTTGTGGGTAGTTCTGATACATCCATAATATTGCCATAAAAGTTTTAGATAATTATCAATCTTTATGAATTTTTAATAAATTGAATAGTGCTATGAAGGCTGTTCGGCAAATTTCAATTGAATGAAAATTGGTCTAAACCATGTTAGAAAATTTTTAAAAAATTTATGCATAGTCTTGATGCATCACTATTGTTCTCATAAAATTTTCAGATGATGATCAAACTTGAGGAATTTTCAATAATTATGAATCTCAGGGTTCCCATAGTTGGACTTTTGAGTTTAGATCATAATCCTCTTAACCCGAATCATCAATCGCAGCACAGAGTATTTTAGGCTAACTAGTATAAATTGGTAATTTATTTTGATGGTTCGGGGGATGCATTTCAAATTTCAAGTAATGCATCAAACCTATTAGGATTGACCTTTACACCCCAAAGCTGTCCTTCACTTCCTAGATGAACTGGGAAACAACAAGCATTGAGGTGATGCTGCTTAAAGCGGCGATTCATTCTGTGTGATTGCACAGAAATGACCAAACTACAAACCAGATCAACCTAATGGTAGCTCAGCACGGTAAATATACGAGATGCAAGCCTGACGCGATGGACTCTAACCTGCAAATGCGAGCGAGAAGAACAATGGGAGACACGGAAGAAAGCGAGGTGAGAAGGGGAGAAATGTCGAGAGAAGAGGAGAAACGTTGGGAGGCAGGGAGGCGGCTTGGCTCCCAAAGGCAAGTGGACGGGCGCAGTAGAGGCGAATGCGAGGCGGCGCCATAGCTCCCAGAGGAGGGAAGGAAAGGCAGGAGCCACGGCTGAGGCACTCACCTAGCGAAGCGGCCGTCGGCCACGGCGGAGAGACTTGGGAGACGGCGGAGCTCCCGAAGGAAACCGGACGGAGCGGCCGAGGTGAGCACCGGGCAGATTTGGGAGTTGCGATCGAGGCCCGTCGAAGAGGAAGGCACAAAGGGGACGGGCGGAACATTCCAGAGGCGCGTGCGCTCCCCGTAGCGCAAATCCAAACCGCGCAAAGAGCCATCGCAACGGGCGACGGCTAGGAGAGTGCCACGAGCCTAATGGGGATGGCGCGGCGAAGAACGGAATGGTGGGCGGAGACGAAATTGCGCGCGCACGGAGGCACGAAAGACCTGGCTGCGATATCGGTCTTTTCGAGAGTTTTTGCGCGAAAGATGTGACGTGGTGTCACCCATAGCCCGGCAATCCCAGGTGCTATTATATAGACTATATTACTAAAATCTATGTCCTGGTTCGACTAATCTGACATGAATATCAGAGAGGAAAATAGGAATGCAAAGAAACACTGCTAGCATATCTGTTAGCAACCCGGTTTTCTCTCCCGGCCAGGACGCTCTTGCCTTGCATGGCGCTGCATGCAAGCCTATCTTCACGCGTGTGCGTTAATCCTCCCGGCCAGGACGCTCTTGCCTTGCATGGCGCTGCATGCAAGCCTATCTTCACGTGTGTGCGTTAATCCTCCCGGCCAAGACGCTCTTGCCTTGCATGGCGCTGCATGCAAGCCTATCTTCACGCGTGTTCGTTAATCCCGCCCAGCCATTCCTTGTTTTCTCTTGGCTTGAGCTATTTATTGTATTGTATACCTTTGAGTAATCAATCAATAACAATGCGTGAATTATCTCGCTATCATAGTATCAGAAGATTTCTCTTCCTGTGATCTACCGCTTCCGCTACACAAATCCTAACAGCAGCCGGTGCTCTCATCCATGGCCGATCCCGCTACCTCTGCTGCCGCCACTCAGCAGCGCGAGGCTGCCGCTGCCAAGGAACGCGAAGCTGCTGTTGCCCAAGATCGCGATCGGGAGACTGCTGCTGATAAAGATCGTGAACACATGATCCTCACCAGAGCCGCCGCTGCTGCCAAGGCAACCTCTGACGCCCAGGCCCGTGAGCGTGCCACCGCCGCCGCTCTTGAACGCGAGCGCGAGGACACCGCCGCCCTGGCGCGCGAGGCCGCTTCAGTGCGCCAACGCGCCTCCCTCGGGGACGGCACCCTGCTCTCCGATGACGACCCTCCTAAGGACGCCGCCTCCGCATCCTATGAGGCCATCGCTGTGGTTAACCTGCATGCTCAGGCCGACGACGTCCAGAACATATGGGCCCTTGTACCCGTTGTGCTTGACTTGACGTCGACCCACTACAACAAATGGCATGATCTGGTCTTCCTCACCCTCGGCCGGTACTCCCTCGCCGATCACGTGACCTCCGATGCAGCTTTCCCCGACGTTCCTGCCTGGCACCGCATGCATGAGTACCGTACAAGGCAAAAAAGGGGTTCTAGAGGAGAGGGTCTTGGATGGCAGACGGTTGAAAATATATGTGGCTGTGTGGAGACCCTCGACCCAGTAGGATGGATGAAGGGAGGCCTGGAACAGAAGCGATCGCACAATGTTGTTAAGGGAACGAAGAGTGTGCTCAGCTTTACCGTTCTGCTGGGATGTGTAGGGGCAGGACATACGGAGAGCAACGCCATGTGTGAGGAAGAAGTTGCGAGAGGTCGAGTTGTCAAACTGGCGGTTGTTGTCACACTAGACACCCTTGATTGTGCAAGAGAACTGAGTTGCCACATAGGGAAAAAATGAGCTAGGGTGGAAAAAGTATCGGATTTGAGACGTAAAGGGAATGTCCAAACAAAGTGCGAGCAATCATCAAGAATGACCAAATAGTATTTATAATCAGACACACTCACGACAGGAGAGGTCCAAAGATCACAATGAATAAGATCAAAATTCTTGAGAGCCCGAGAAGATGAACTAGCAAAAGGCAAGCGAATGTGGCGACTAAGCTGACATGCATGGCAAATATTGTCGTAAGCATTTTTATTACACGAAATAGCAGATGCACTTGTAAATCTGGAGAATGCCTCATTGCCAGGATGTCCAAGGCGGCGATGCCAAACAGTGGAGGTAACACCGATGAGGAGGGCACATGATGATTGCCGTGGCGCAGGAAGGTGCAAGGAGTATAGGGGGCCAGAACTATTGCACCTGGCGATCACGTTCCTGGAACGAAGATCCTTCACAGAGAGGCCAAATGGGTCAAACTCAACAGAACAATTATTGTCAGTGGTGAACTGGCGAACAGAGATAAGAGACTTAATAATGTTCGGAGCAACTAGAACATTGTTAAGATAAAAGGGACCAGGTAAAACTGTGTGACCAGTGTGCGTGACGGGTAAAGAGGACCCATTGCCAACAATGATAGATGAAGGAAGGGTGGAACGGGACGAGTGAAAAGGGGAAATGTTACCAGTATCAGGCGTCATATGCAAGGAAGCTCTAGAGTCCATAACCCACTCGTTGGTAGAGGGAGGGTTGAGGGACATGGTGCTGAACGTATTGGCAAGTGCCGGCTGATCCCAGGAAGTCCCAAACCAAGGCGTCCATGGTGAGGGCGACGCAGGCAGTTGGCCGAGCGGGGCAGCTGGTGCAGGAGGGGGTAGCCTGGGCTGCTGCTGCGGCACAAAAGGATAGCCGTAGGGCCCGAGCGCAGCAGCATCAAGAGCATGCAGTGGCAGGATGCCAGCGCTAGTGGGCACGGGCGACCTTGGTATTGTATACCTTTGAGTAATCAATCAATAACAATGCATGAATTATCTCGCTATCATGGTATCAGAAGATTTCTCTTCCTGTGACCTACCGCTTCTGCTACACAAATCCTAGTTGCAGCCGGTGCTCTCATCCATGGCCGATCCTACTGGCGCTGGCATCCAGCCACCGCATGCTCTTGTTGCTGCTACGCCCGGGCCCTACGGCTATCCTTTTGTGCTGCAGTAGCAGCCCGGGCTGCCCCCTCCTGCACCAGCTACCCCGCTCGGCCAATTGGCTGCGTCGCCCTCACCATGGACGCCTTGATCTGGGACTTCCTGGGATCAGCCGGCACTTGCCAATGCGTTCAGCACCATGTCCCTCAACCCTCCCTCTACCAACGAGTGGGTTATGGACTCCGGAGCTTCCTCACATATGACGCCTGATACTGGTAACATTTCCCTTTTCACTCGTCCCGTTCCACCCTTCCTTCATCTATCATTGTTGGCAATGGGTCCTCTTTACCCGTCACGCACACTGGTCACACAGTTTTACCTGGTCCCTTTTATCTTAACAATGTTCTAGTTGCTCCGAACATTATTAAGTCTCTTATCTCTGTTCGCCAGTTCACCACTGACAATAATTGTTCTGTTGAGTTTGACCCATTTGGCCTCTCTGTGAAGGATCTTCGTTCCAGGAACGTGATCGCCAGGTGCAATAGTTTCGGCCCCCTATACTCCTTGCACCTTCCTGCGCCACGGCAATCATCATGTGCCCTCCTCATCGGTGTTACCTCCACTGTTTGGCATCGCCGCCTTGGACATCCTGGCCATGAGGCGTTCTCCAGACTTACAAGTGCATCTGCTATTTCGTGCAATAAAAATGCTTGCGACAATATTTGCCATGCATGTCAGCTTAGTCGCCACATTCGCCATATCAGCTTAGTCGCCACATTCGCTTGCCTTTTGCTAGTTCATCTTCTCGGGCTCTCAGGAATTTTGATCTTATTCATTGTGATCTTTGGACCTCTCCTATCGTGAGTGTGTCTGGTTATAAATACTATTTAGTCATTCTTGATGATTGCTCGCACTTTGTTTGGACGTTCCCTTTATGTCTCAAATCCGATACTTTTTCCACCCTAGCTCATTTTTTTCCTATGTGGCAACTCAGTTCTCTTGCACAATCAAGGGTGTCCAGTATGACAACAACCGCGAGTTTGACAACTCCACTTCTCGCAACTTCTTCCTCACACATGGCGTTGCTCTCTGTATGTCCTGCCCCTACACATCCCAGCAGAACGGTAAACCTAAGCGCACTCTTCATTCCCTTTACAACATTATGCGATCGCTTTTGTTCCAGGCCTCCCTTCCTCCATCCTACTGGGTCGAGGGTCTCCACACAACAACATATCTTTTCAACCGTCTGCTATCAAAGACCCTCTCCTCTGAAACCCCCTTTTTTGCCCTGTACGGTACTCATCCCTCATATACCCACCTTCGTGTGTTTGGCTGTGCTTGCTACCCCAACCTCCCCTCCACTGCACCTCACAAACTCGCACCCCATTCATCTCTCTGCGTGTTTTTGGGCTATTCAAACGAGCATAAGAGTTACTGGTGTCTTGATCTTGCTTCTAACAAGGTCATTATCTCTCGACACGTCACCTTTGACGAGTCCCAATTTCCCTTCTCCAACACCCAGAAATCAGCCATCGATACTCTTGATTTTCTCACTAACTTTGTAGACCAGCTGGTGCCAATTGGCCTGCCTAGCTCGCTCTCTCCTGTAGGTACTCGACGTTCTGCACCAGTGACGCTTGATGCTGTGTCGCCCATGGTCGCTACGGTCTCTCCAGCCGCGCCCACCGTGGCACCCCAGTGCCCATCCACGTCACGTGCGGCTGCAACCTCACCCGCCGTGCCATGCGCGGCCACGACGCCCTCAAGCTCTTCAGCCTACACGCCATGCGCGGTCACGGCTACTGCGCCTTCACCCATTGTGCCACGTGCGACCACGTCGCCCCACGCGGCAACGCCGCCCATGGTGCCTGCGTTGGGCCATGCCAGCACGCCACGCGTGGCCACGACGCCACCTCTTCCCGCATCCATGGTGCCTGTGGTACCTGCGTCTGTGGCAGTCCCGGAGGCCAACCCGTCGGCACCACCTCCCCGGATCATCGCCACCCGCATGGGCTCCCGCACAGTCACCACCATCCCGCCCATCACCAATGCTCATCGCATGGTCACGCGTGGGAAAGCGGGGTTCCGTGTGGATATTGATCCTCTGACCCTTCATGCGGATGTCATGTTGCCGCTCCCGAAGACATACCGCATCGCCCTTGCCGATGTTAATTGGCGCGCTGCGATGACCGAGGAGTTCGACGCCCTTCAGGCAAACCGCACCTGGGATCTTGTCCCTCGCCCTCCTAGCGTCAACATTGTGACCGGTAAATGGGTCTTCAGGCACAAGTTCAATGCCGATGGCACGTTGGACCGTTACAAGGCTTGTTGGTTCTTCGCGATTTCACACAGCGCCCAGGCATCGACTATGATGAGACTTTTAGCCCAGTCATAAAGCCCGCGACAGTTCATACTGTGCTCTCCCTCGCTTTGTCTCGCGACTGGCCTGTCCATCAGCTTGATGTCAAGAACGCCTTCTTGCATGGCACTCTGTCAGAGACAGTTTACTTCTCCTAGCCGACCGGGTTCACTAATTCCTCCCATCCTGATTGGGTCTGCCTGGGTTTTGTGGAGGCCAAGTCTAACACCTCACTATTCATTTTCCGTCGAGACGCTGACACAGTATATCTGTTGCTCTACGTGGACGACATAGTCTTGACTGCATCCTCCCCAACTTTGCTACGTCAGACTATCACCGCCCATCAACATGAGTTTGCCATGAAGGATCTTGGTGAATTACACTATTTCTTGGGAGTTTCTGTTCAACGGTGCTCGGCTGGGTTATTCCTCTCACAACGGCAGTATGCACTGGATATTTTGGAGCGCGCAGGCATGGCTGATTGCAAGCCCTGCACCACGCCCATCGACATTCAGCCCAAGATGTCTGGTTCTGTCGGCTCCTCAGTCAGTGATCCTACTCATTACCACAGCATGGCTGGTGCGCTGTAGTATCTGACCTTCACTCGACCTGACATCTCCTATGCCGTTCAGCAGGTGTGCCTTTACATGCATGACCCACGAGAGCATCATCTCACTGCTATGAAGCGCATCCTGCGCTATATCTGGGGGACCCTCGACCATGGCTTACTTCTACGCCGCTCTGCGCCATCGGAGCTTGTTGTCTACTCCGATGCCGATTGGGCCGGGTGCCCTGACACACGCAAATCCACTTCGGGCTATGCTGTTTTTTGGGTGCCAACCTTGTTTCCTGGTCTTCCAAACAACAATAGACCGTCTCCCGATCAAGTGCAGAGGCCGAGTATCACGCTGTGGCTAATGGTGTTGCCGAGGCCGCCTGGCTACGGCAACTCCTTCAGGAGCTCCACAGTCCCCTACCCAGGGCTACACTCGTCTCCTGCGATAACGTCAGCGCCATGTATCTTTCGACGAACCCCGTCCAACATCAACGCACCAAGCACGTGGAGATTGATCTTCACTTCGTCCGCGAGCGGGTTGCTGTCGGTGACGTCTGAGTCCTACATGTGCCGACCACGTCCCAGTTTGCCGATATCTTCACCAAGGGGCTGCCAATGCCTGTTTTTACCGAGTTCCATTTCAGTCTGAACGTCTACCGTGTAGACGTACCAACTGCAGGGGGGGTGTTAGCAACCCGGTTTTCTCTCCCAGCCAGGACGCTCTTGCCTTGCATGGCGCTGCATGCAAGCCTATCTTCACGCGTGTGCGTTAATCCTCCCGGCCGGGACGCTCTTGCCTTGCATGGCGCTGCATGCAAGCCTATCTTCACGCGTGTGCGTTAATCCCGCCCAGCCATTCCTTGTTTTCTCTTGGCTTGGGCTATTTATTGTATTGTATACCTTTGTGTAGTCAATCAATAACAATGCGTGAATTATCTCGCTATCAATATCAATGATGATCAGATCTGAACATCATAGAGGAAAAACAAAATGTAAAGAAACAAGCTTCAAAAAAATGTATAACTAAAATCTGTGTGATTTTTGGCAGTTTTGCTAGCTACTAAACTCACTTTCAAGCTTAAAAAAATAAAGACACCGAACCAGCTCTCCTAAAGATTAGGACCTGGAACCTACATCATGGCCTCCGTCCAATCTAACAAGTGAGCCGAAGGAGGGTTATGTTCTTATTGCGAAATGTTTATATATATATTACATAGTATCACAGTTATCAAAAAATGACACCTAATCCGGTCCAAATACATTGCAATCCAGTCCAAAATGTATTAAATCCGGTCCAAAACACCAAAATTTTGGCAAGAATTGCCAAAAATCTTGCCGAAATTACCGAAAGCATCGTAGCAGTTTGAATATTTTTTTCAAATATTTGTATTCCGTCGGGATTATAAATCTCAAAAAGGGTCGAAATCCAAGATTTTGCCAAAATTCACCGGGATTTTGAACCTTGGTTGCAAGCTGAATGCTGCTGAAGTAGTATATTCTCATTTCGTGCCCTATATGCTGCTGTAGTACTTGTTGAGGACAGTGATATGTGTGTTGTGTCAAGGCAGCGTGATAAGTATTTTTGTCCTTAATCCGCTTACTCCGGCCACATAGGCTCCGAGAGAGCCTTGCTCTTACAATCATCCGTACGTGCTACTGCGTCTATCCCGTGATTTAAGTCCAACATATATATCTAAGAGGTATATTATTTAAGTAATGTTTAATAAAGTTAGATCATTTTTTTTTTCTAATAGGAGTAGTATTGTGTCTATTTAAAAGGACAACAATCTATGATTCTAATTGCACCTAATCTTATATTAGCTATTTATGAGTGGTTGATATGTATTACTCCAGGTATATTACCTACCGATCTTATTACGTCAACGGTTTTGGTCCAAGTTTACGCTTCTTTGGGATAGGCACATTCACTTTAGATGACGTAAATAAGAGAAATTTAATCTTTTCCTCTCCCATTCCTGAATGGTGTGATTTCTTTATCTTTGTACCTGTTTAGGACATGACAAGCATCAATATAGCCTACCATTCCTTGGAAAGTCCATTTATTTCTAACATGGCGTTAACCATCTCATAATAGGAGGCGTCCTCTCATGGATTATTCCATCTTAAAATAGTGAAAAGCCTCATCTTTTGACTTTAATAAATACACATAGCAATATCTGTAGAATCATCAATCAAAGTCATGAAATACCTCTTTAAGTTCTAACGATTGCCAAATGGGTCTTGCTTATTCTTCTTCTTCTTGAAGCTAGTAGTTTGAGCGGCCTTGTTCTTGTTCTCAGGCTTTTCAGACTTATTTTTATTCTTCTTGTTGAATTGAAAGATTTTCTTTTGTACCACATTGGCACTAGAACTTTCTTTCCCACGTATATCTTTTGCCCTCGCTTTCTCTCAACATTTAGAGACCCAATGAGACCCAAGAACGCTGAACTCTTGTCTCTTGTGTTTTAGAGTAGTGGCAAAATCCCTCCAAGAAGGTGGCAGCTTCGCTATGATGCATCCCGCCACAAACTTGTCGGGTAATGCACATGTAAAATTCTCAAGTTCTTTCGCAAAAGCTTGAACCTCATGAGCCTGTTCTACTACAGAGTGGTCATCAACCATCTTGTAGTCATGAAACTGCTCCATGACATAGAGTTCACTTTGCGTCGAGAGACTCGAATTTTGCCTCAAGTGCATCCCACATTTCTTTACCACTTGGCAAAATCATGTACACATCAACAAGATTTTCTCCAAGAACACTAATCACGGCGCCTCTGAACAAGTTATCATGACCGTGAAGGCACTCTCTGCTCGGAGAGAGCCCACCCTCGGTCATGGTTGCCTTGCGCAATGTGATACACGTTCATGGCGGTCAACCACAAAATCATCTTAGCGCATAGCGCTTGTAATTTGCGCCGTCAAATATAGTTGGCTTAATAGCAAGAATGAAACCGATGGTTGTAAAATTCCTAGTATAAGGTTTTGGATTGTTGGAAATATTAGGAATTTTCTCAATATTTTAATCACGAATTACGTAAATCATGATTAAACAAAGATGCATTTTTGTTCAAAGCCAAAGGTACTAGATAACAAATTATCTATCTCATACGCAAAGACTAATGAACAAGAAATCGGCATGAATAAAACACGGTATAAGTTAATATACCCTTGAGCAGGTGCCACATTAGCACCGGCAGAAAGGTAACATTCTCGTTCAGCCATGGCGGTGAAGTAGACGATCACGGGTTGTCGCGATGAAGCGTTGGTGCGGTGAAGCGAAGGGAGAAGCAAATGTTAAAAGATGAGTGGTTGATAATCTACCTCAAAACAACATATATACTACTCCAACGGCCCCATATCAAATTACATGATGCACATAGAACCCACAACGCAGCCACAGTGAAAGAACCTTGTAGAAAAAATATTCTCAATTCTGGTTAAGAATGGGTCTTCCAAACAAGACATAAAGGAAGAGCCTTGAATCCCTCTACTGACTACTGGAGGCCCTCCTTTGGATTTTGCGGTGTAGCACAGCACGAATCTAAAAGCATTCTTCTCCTACCCGTCCCTTCCCGTCTTCCTCACCCATGCCCTCTGAATAACAATATATATAACTTTTCAACATAGTGTTCTCAAATAATCTGAAAAACAACAGAAATATGTAGCGTAGCATTGCAAAATTGCATTCAGTACAATCAGCAAGCTTACTGAGCCAGCAATATTGCCTGATAAATTATTGAGTATAAATACGAGATTCCCAATTGATAGAGGATCACTATTGTGACAATGTGAATGTCAAAATGTATTGGAGGTTCAGCAACTAATATGATGAGGACATCCCTTCCACTGTTACAATCATACCTATTGCTTCTCAACTAGATATACAAGGACCAATTACCAGAGCACGTGCTCGTCAACTTAACTATCAGGTACAGTCGTTCTTAGGCGTATCTAATTACACTTTTGAGAATAATCCACTACCTAATGCATGTGATGTGCTTATACTTAGGAACCACGGTTTGGATCAGCAAGGATGCATATCTACGTCAAGTAAAGTTGGAGATCAAGTGTGCCATGTTTTGAAGCCCAATTCGGCCCCCAGATACCAGTCTGAAGTAAAATAAGCATAACTTTTGCATACGGAGTCCAATTGGAGAGTTCTTGTACTTGATTGAAAGCTTACAATAAGACCTTTCAAATGGATCTGGTCCCAGCCGTAGATTCATCGTGGATCAGCCGAAATCATCAAAACAATAAGCTACATCACTGTTTTGGGCTGTTTTGGGCTGTTTTGGGCCTTGTAAGCGTGTGGGGGGCCCAAGCCCAAGTTGTGTGCGCCCCCTGGCTGCATACAACCCTAGGATGACCCTCTCACATCCCTCCCTCTCATAAAATCAGTAGCCGCCATATTAGAAACTTGGGTTTTGTTTAGTTGTAGTTTTCCTTGGTGAAACTATTTGGTATTCTCTTGTTCGGCGAGATCAACAGCAATACCGTGCTTCGGAACCCCACATCAATAATTCAATTATATTTGCAATTTCAGATTGCTTTTGCTTTGTTCTTGCTTGTTCTTCGATTGCTTGCAGGAATTGATCTTCGTGATCAGTTCAACCGGGTTTTGGCACGGTTGATAACAACTCGGAGTTTGGTTCAGCGACTGCTTGGCGTCGGTCGTGTTTCGATTGTAACCTGGATCATGAGGGTCATCTCCACTAATCGATAGTTATCCATCTCACCGAAAGATCGGGCCTCCGTTAAGCCTCATTAGGTGGTATCAGAGCGTCAAGTTGCTCGATGAGAGATTCTGTACCGTAGATTAGTTTTTGTTTTCTGTCCTAAATTGAAAATTACTCCACAAAAATTCAACCTTTAGATTCAATATGGTATTTTAGTGAGTTTTGTTAGGTTTTGATCCATTAATGTCCTTGTTTTAGTTGCTGATCATTTTTCCTTCGCGTAGTTTTTTTTCAATCTGTCCAGTATATTGTTTTATTCATAACTTTCGCATACGTGCTCGAATTCTAGTATTTTTGCACTTTCCTAAAACCTGGGAACGATCACTATAAAAACCTAGTTGGGCATGGACTCTAATTCTGGATCTAAATCTATTTAATCTGGATGTTAAAGTTGTTGAAGCAAGTTGTACTTCCAATCCATATCGTTTCGGTATTTTGATCATAATTCTCACGTCCGAACTCCGATTAAAAAGTTTTTGTACTTTGCTGAATCCTTGAAGAGTCCTCTACAAAAACGTTTTTGGGTGTCCTTTGTGATTCGGACTCCTTCAAACCGAATTTGATTCGGATTCGGAATCGGACTCGCAGGCTGAAATTGGGGGTATTCTGTGGTGTTCGGTTTTTGAGCCATAACTTTCACACCTGATCTCCAAATTGCATGTTCTTGTACTCTTTTGAAATCTGAGGACATAAGCTTCAATTCTCTCCATAGTGAACCTTCTAAATTCGGTCGTTTGGATGCTTTAATCTAGGCGACAATCTACTGCTGCCCTAGAAACATTGAATTTGGGTATCTTGCTTCAATTCGTGTTCTAGCTTTGTTCCTTTGAGTTGGTTGAGTCTAGTAGCATCCACAATCCATAAAACCCAAAAAATATCAGTACACATACCTCTGGGAACCAATTCATCCTTTGCGAATACTTTGATCCCAAATGAGACTAGGGATAGCAATTTTACCCATGGGTTTGGGTACCCGTGGGTACCCGACCCGATAAGAACGGGTATGGATAGCACTTCAGACCCATGGGTTTACGGGTTTGGGTACCCGATAAGCCCACAGGATGGGTGTGGGTATCAATTTGTATCCATGGGTACCCAATAGGTATCCTATGATATGTGGGCCCACTTTTTAGAGATGTATTAGAAAAACAAACTCACTGATTACTCGACTGAGTTGACTCCTCCCTAATTCCCCTCGCACCCATCTCCTCCCTCCCTTTGCCCCCATCGCCTGATTGCCTCGACCTCCTCCCCTCACCTCTGCCTCCCTCGGTGGCCGACACCGCTCCTCCCCTCGCCTCGCATCCCTTGGCATCGGCTCCTCCTATTGCCTCCCTCCGCCCTGGGGCGCACTGTGCCCAAAAGAAGAGAGAGAAAGGGAGGTGAGAAGGAGATAGAGGGAGAGGCGACCCCTACTCACCCGGAACGCACTACCCCCCGCACGTACCCCCGAGGTCTAGTGTTCCGACGGAGCCATAGCGAGCCTGCGACCGACCAGAAGCTACGTCGTCATCGGGACAAGGCAATCTGGAGGAAGCTCCGCGAGGTCCGCTTTATCGAGGAGTCTGTCAGGCGTCGTGACAAGGCGACGCCGCGGCGCTCATCACCTACATCACCCTACTCGAGTCTGAGGTACCTCTCTCTCTCCCCTCGCTCCTGTGGTGCAGTTGATGTGTCGGGTTTTGGTTTCTTGGCTCAATGATTTGCCGTTCTTGGTATATCGGAGTAGTTCTTGGTGGGTTTCTTTCGGGCAGGAGAGAAGGAACAATAGACGAAAAGAATTGGTCGGTCGTCATTGGAGAATCACTCTTTGCCTCGTCGGTGTTGTTGCCTCCTCCGCCATAGCCACCTCCCTTGACCTCCGGTGTCCGTAAGAGGGGAGGGGAGCATGAGGCGGCCATGGCGCCCCCACCTCACCGCCTTTGCCCTTCGGTGCTCACGCACAGATCTGTGCCCGTGGGTACCCATTGGGTATCGGGTACCCATTGGGTTTGGGTATGGGTATAGATCTGTACCCGTAATGCTTAGTGGGTTTGGGTAGACGGGACTTTGTTTGGGTTTGGGTTTGGGTTTAAGGCGGTGGTACCCGGAGGTACCCACCCGATTGCCATCCCTACGTGTATGAAGGGAATCGTACAACATTTTCCACACTCTTGAATGAACATTCAGATCGCCTTGAGGGACTCTAGATCGTACCAATGGAGAGCTTGCTGCACTTGCTACACGCGTAGGGCAGCTAAAGAGAGCTCCACCACCTGCTGCCCCTGCTGCTGTCGGTGTACCACAACAATGCCGTACGCCTTCCATTGCTCGCTCATGGACAGACAAAGTAGAAGAAGAATTCGTTGATGAAGGAAATCAATATGTTGCTGATACAGAGTCTGATGGAGGATTCAATCCTAACAATGATCGTGATCATCGGCAATGTCGTTTCAATCACCAAGGTATGAGAAGAGATCCACCACCAAGAGAGGTACGTGACCGTGATGATCCACTTGGTAAAATTAAATTCACTATGCCTACTTTTGCTGGAAAGTATGATCCTGATGTATATCTCACATGGGAACTAGCCGTAGAACAAAAATTTGCTTGGTATGCTTTTCCTGAAGATAAGAAAGTTAGGGCTGCTACTAGTGAGTTTACTGATTTTGCATCTATTTGGTGGAGTAAGTATTGTCAAAATATTCAGAACATACCTAGAAATTGGAATGCTTTGAAGAGAGCTATGAGACATAGATTTGTACCTTCTTATTATTCTCGTGATTTGCTAAACAAGTTGCAACGTTTAAGACAAGGTAGTAGTTCTATAGAGGACTACTATCAAGAGTTGCAAACTAGATTATTACGTTGTGGTTTAGAAGAAACTGATGATGCTAAAATGGCTAGATTTTTGGGTGGGTTAAACCGTGAAATTCAGGATATTCTTGATTATAAGGAGTACAATTCTATCACTCGCTTATTTCATCTTGCTTCTAAGGCTAAAAGAGAAGTACAGGGACGACAATCCAAGACAAGAGGAAATTTTGGAGGATCTTTTGCAGGTCGTCCCAATCAAGTGCAATCAAAGGTTCCATACAACACTTCTAGCTGAGCCACTGTACCAAGTTCCTCCCACAAGAGTCAGCGCCCCACTACTTCCACTACTCCTCCACGTGCACCATAAACAAGCAAAACCACGGTACCAGCCCCCACACCATGTTCATCCTCGATTGCTTCGATAGGAAGAACACAAGAAATACAGTGTCATCGCTGCAAGGGCTACGATCATATGATGAGGGACTGCCCTAGAAAGAGAGCTCTCCTCATAAAGGATAATGGTGAGTATACTTCAGCTAGTGATATTGAGGAGGAATATGCTATGTTTGCAACTGACCCTGCAGGTGACGAACAAGGATCTGAACATGAAGAAGAATGTTTTGGTGCTGAAGTTTCTGATAAGTACTTAAGCATCATTGTGAAGCGTGTGCTAAGTGCTCAAATGGAGCGTGCTGAACAAAATTAACGCCACAATATGTTCCAAACAAAGTTTGTTGTCAAGGACTGTTCGTGTCGTGTGATCATTGATGGAGGGAGTTGTAACAATCTTGCAAGCATGGACATGGTCGAGAAGCTTGGCTTGACAACGAATCAGCACCCCCGTCCTTACTACATTCAATGGTTTAATTCTTGTGGTAAGCTGAAGGTAACTCACATTGTTAGAGTACATTTATCTATTGGTTCATATCAACATTATACTAATTACGATGTCGTACCTATGCAAGCTTGTTATTTGTTGTTAGGTAGACCATGGCAATATGATTGAGATACCTTACATCATGGTAGAACTAATCAATATACTCTCATATCTAAAGGAAAGAAAATCACTTTGTTGCCCATGTCTCCTGAGGCAATTTTAAAAGATAAATTAGAGAGAGCTAATAGAGAAAAGAAGAGTAGCAAAAGTGAAAATCAGATTGTAGCTAAAGAACTTGTACAACAAAAGAAGAAAGAACTTAGTGCTAGTAAAGATGAATTTAAATTGAAAGGTGCTGTTTTGCTTGCTACAAAACCTGATATTGTTGAGATGGAAGCTAGTAATTCTGTTTGCTATGCTTTAGTGTGTAAAGAAGTATTATTTTCTTTTGAGAATGTGCCTCCTTCCTTGCCTCCTGCTGTTGTTAACGTTTTGCAGGAATTTGCTGATGTGTTTCCAAGTGAAGTACCTCCGGGGCTGCTACCAATTCGAGGAATTGAGCATCAAATTGATTTGATCCCGAGAGCTTCATTACCAAACCGTGCACCCTATAGGACCAATCCGGAGGAGACTAAGGAAATTCAGCGTCAAGTGCAAGAATTACTTGATAAAGGGTACATACGCGAAAGACTTAGTCCATGTGTTGTCCCTGTTATTTTGGTTCCTAAGAAAGATGGATCATAGCATATGTGTGTTGATTGTAGAGCTATCAATAATATTACAATTAGATATCGTCATCAAATTCCTAGGTTAGATGATATGCTTGATGAATTAAGTGGCTCTACCATATTTTCTAAAGTGGACTTGCGTAGTGGTTACCACCAAATTAGAATGAAACTTGGAGATGAATGAAAAACTGCGTTTAAAACTAAGTTCGGGTTATATGAGTGGTTAGTAATGCCTTTTGGTTTAACTAATGCACCTAGTACTTTTATGAGATTAATGAATGAAGTTTTACATGTTTTCTTTGGTAAATTTGTGGTGGTTTACTTTGATGATATATTAATTTATAGCAAGTCATTTGATGAACATCTTGAACACTTACGTACTATTTTTAATACTCTACGTGATGCACGTTTATTTGGTAATCTTGAGAAGTGCACCTTTTGCACGGATCGAGTTTCGTTTCTTGGTTATGTTGTTACTCCGTAGGGAATTGAGGTTGATGAGACCAAGATCGAAGCAATCAAGAGTTGGCCGACTCCTAAAACGGTTACACAGGTGCGTAGTTTTTTGGGTCTGGCTGGATTTTATCGTCACTTTGTGAAAGATTTCAGCACTATCGCTGCACCGATGAATGAGCTTTCCAAGAAAGGCGTGCCATTTCAATGGGGACAAGCTAAAGAAGAAGCCTTTAATTTGCTCAAGGACAAATTGACTCATGCACTACTACTCCAACTTTCTGATTTCGGTAAGACTTTTGAGTTAGAATATGATGCTAGTGGTATAGGAATTGGAGGCATGCTAATTCAAGGAGGTAAGCCAATTGCATACTTCAGTGAGAAATTATCAGGCCCTTGTTTGAACTATTCTACTTATGATAAGGAATTATATGCCTTAGTTCGAACTTTAGAAACATGGCATCATTATTTATGGCCAAAAGAATTTGTTATACATTCTGATCATGAATCTTTAAAACATATTAGAAGTCAAAGTAAATTGAACCGTAGACATGCAAAGTAGGTTGAATTTATTGAATCCTTTCCTAATGTCATTAAACACAAGAAAGGGAAGGACAATGTTATTGCTGATGCACTGTCTAGGTGATATACTATGCTATCTCAACTTGACTTTAAGATCTTTGGACTAGAGGGTATTAAAGAGCAATATGTGTATGATGCTGAATTTAAAAAAATATTGTTGAATTGTAAAGAGGGAAAGAGCTGGAATAAATTTGTGATTAATGATGGATTTGTGTTTCATACTAACAAGCTATGCATTCCAGCTAGCTTTGTTCGTCTTTTGTTGTTACAGAAGGCACATGGAGGAGGTTTTATGGGACATTTTGGTGTCACGAAGATGGAGGATGTACTGGCCGGGCATTTCTATTGGCCAAAGATGAGGCGTGACGTCGAGCGCTACATTGCACGCTGCACCACTTGTAAAAAAGCTAAGTCACGATTTAACTCGCATGGTTTATATATGCCTCTTCCTGTTCCTAGCGTACCTTGGGAGGATATTTCTATGGACTTTATTTTATGATTACCTAGAACAAAGAAGGGGATGGACAGCATTTTTGTTGTTGTGGATAGATTTTCTAAGATGACACACTTTATACCTTGTCATAAGAGCAATGATGCTAAAAATGTTGCTGATTTATTTTTTAGAGAAATCGTTCGCCTACATTGAGTCACTTTTGGTGGTCATTATGGGCTAAATTGGGGACAAAGTTGTTGTTTTCTACTACATGCCATCCGCAAACTGACGGACAAACTGAAGTTGTCAACCGCACATTATTTACTATGTTGAGGGTTATTTTGAAGAAAAACTTGAAAATGTGGGAAGATTGTTTGCCCCATGTGGAGTTTGCTTACAACCGTACGCTGCATTCAACCAAAAAGATATGTCCAGGTAGTATATGGATTTATTCCTCGCGCTCCTATTGATTTATTACCTCTACCATCTTCAGAAAAGGTAAATATTGATGCTAAACAACATGCTGAATTGATACTTAAGATGCATGAAACCACTAAGGAGAATATAGAGCGTATGAATGCTAAATATAAACTTTATAGTAGTCAGGGCAGAAAAGAAATTAAATTTGAACCTGATGATCTAGTTTGGTTACACTTGAGAAAAGAAAGGTTCCCTAACTTGAGAAAATCTAAATTGATGCCTAGAGCCGATGGTCTATTTAAAGTGCTACGAAGATTAATGATAATGCATATAAACTTGATCTGCCTGTAGATTTTGGGGTTAGTCCCACATTTAACATTGCAGATTTGAAGCCATACTTGGGAGAAGAAGATGAGCTTAAGTCGAGGATGACTTCAATTCAAGAAGGAGAGGATGATGAGGACATCCCTTCCACTGATACAACCATACCTATTGCTTCTCAACTAGATATATAAGGACCAATTACCAGAGCACGTGCTCGTCAACTCAACTATCAGGTACAGTCATTCTTAGGCGTATCTAATTACACTTTTGAGAATAATCCACTACCTAATGCATGTGATGTGCTTATACTTAGGAACCATGATTTGGATCAGCAAGGATGCATATCTACGTCAAGTAAAGTTGGAGATCAAGTGTGCCACGTTTTGAAGCCCAATTCGGCCCCCAGATACCAGTCTGAAGTAAAATGAGCATAACTTTTGCATACAGAGTCCAATTGGAGAGTTCTTGTACTTGATTGAAAGCTTACAATAAGACCTTTCAAATGGATCTAGTCCCAGCCCTAGATTCATCGTGGATCAGCCGGTATCATCGAAATAATAAGCTACATCACTGTTTTGGGCTGTTTTGGGCCTTGTAAGCGTGTGGGGGCCCAAGCCCAAGTTGTATGCGCCCCCCTGGCTACATACAACCCTAGGATGACCCTCTCACGTCCCTCCCTCTCATAAAATCAGTAGCCGTCACATTAGAAACTTGGGTTTTGTTTAGTTGTAGTTTTCTTTGGTGAAACTATTTGGTATTCTCTTGTTCGGCGAGATCAACAGCAATACTGTGCTTCAGAACCCCACATCAATACTTCAATTATATTTGCAATTTCAGATTGCTTTTGCTTTGTTCTTGCTTGTTCTTCGATTGCTTGCAGGAATTGATCTTCGTGATTGGGTCAACCGGGTTTTGGCACGGTTGATAACAACTCGTAGTTTGGTTCAGCGATTGCTTTGCGTCGGTCATGTTTCGGTCGTAACCTGGATCGTTAGGGTCATCTCTACTAATCGATAGTTATCCATCTCACCGAAAGATCGGGCCTCCGTTAAGACTCTTCGTAATATCAACTAAAGAAGCCTAGTTTGTATTGGAAATCAAATAAGCATGCTTTTATATCTGATGAAAACTTTGTTACTGTCCTCTGGAAACCTCCTGTCTTCAGCTGAAAGTTCGTCCACCTTAGTAGTATTTTTTCAGGAGACAGGCTCGTAAGCTACTCCATCTCCTACAATAATCACTCAAAGCATTGACAGAGAGTTATTTTCCCATAACACAGAGATCAAAATAGTCTACACTATGTATTAGAATGAATAGAAATTATGAACTACCTTGCTGTCTCCAACCAGTTCAACCAGCTGTGAGGTGTGCTCTTCAGGTTTACATCTGACAATAGTTGTATCTTCAGGTTACATAAGAGAGGGTTTTCATAAGCTTACCCAACATGGACTTCAGTCCCGTTTGTCATCATCAACCTCTGAATGAACACCCAAGTACCCAACATAAAAGAAAATAACTGAAACATTCAACTTTACTCTGAATCTCATACTATCATATATATGTAATGCGATGGTCACAGAAATAAGCAAGAAATTGAATAAGAAACAGGGAGAGTCCTACCCTCCCCTCCACGAGGTCCTGCATTCCGATTTTGATGATAGGGAATTGAGGCCAGTGAGGGGAGGGGGGCGGCGAGGGTTAGGGGGAATTGCCGCGGCGTTGTTGGGGGAGGAGGTCGCCGAGAGGCCAGGCGTGGGTAGGAAGTCACCGGGAGGCCAGGCGCGGGGAGGACGGCTGCGAAGGACAGATAGACGGGGGAGAACTGCTTTATATGTACTAAAGCAATCACAGACGGTTCTATTATTCGTGTCAAATTCTAAACTCTTGTTTCTATCATTGTATATTTGTATTGCCAAGCAACTACTTCCTCCATCCAAGTTTATATAGCGTATTTTCTCTTGATACATACTAAAAATGACTAGACATAAAACTAATTATTTTCTCTAAACACTATATTCAATACATAAATATAAAGAATATAAATTAAAGTTGGATATTTATTAGGGGTATGGATGGAACATCGCAATAATTTTGTATTACAATATTAAGTGTGTCTATATATATATATATATTCAAAAATTCTAAAAAAAATTACCATACGTAGGGGGAGATGAGCTTCTACAATCTTGCAGAATTTGAAAACCAAACTCAATTGCATTTGAAAGATATGAAAAAGACAAATTCAGCTTGAATAGTGATTTTTCACTGTTCAATACTATTCATCTCGCTGTTTGTCTTTTTTGTATCTTGCAAATGCGATTGAGTTTGGTTTTCAAATTTTTTGGATCATATAATCTCATCTCCCCTACATATGGTAATTTTTTTGAGAATTTTTGAAAACTTGTACATGTGAATTTCACGGAGTTTTTACTAGATATGTTGCCATATATAAATATCCCCTATATTTTTGGACGTGGAATATTATTTCCATTGCAAGGCATAATGCTTTCTTTAAGTAGAGCACATATGAATCACATAGTTCATCACTTTTTTAGTCCTATGTGTATTTTTTTTTCAAACTTGATCTCCTCCTAAACGTAATTGCAAAAATAACCTTATCTCCAACCTTACACAAGGGACTAGAAAAACGATGATTTCATGAATCACCATGTTAAGAATTACCAACAAAGGGTAATTTTTTAGACTACTATACAAGAATCTTTCTTGTAACATTTATCAAAATGCGTGATGCTAGATTGCCAGCTTGTCTATTTTAGTTGTTGTGAGACAACAATAAAACGTCGCATCCATCATGTCAAGAATCTGGAGTTTTTTTTGAAAAAAAATTGATGCTGAACATAGAAAACGTTATCACAATGCATTAAAAATTATCATGGCAAATTCTTAGCCAGTTAGTAGTCCTATGTGTGGAAAACTAATGAAGCTCCGTAGCAGAGCTGCCAGAGCTTGTCTGTTCTAGAGCAAGGCTTACTTTAGCTTTGCATCCTAGTTCACCCCAAAAAAAAGTGTATCATCGTTTGAAAAACTGTGTTCATGATTTCTAACACCGAAAGGCTTTCTGAAGTTACTTGCAAACTATTGACTATAATAATTACTTTCCTTCTGCACGGAACTTGTTTCAGAACTGTGGAAGGTAGTCACTGCCAATTAACTAAAGGAGGACTAAGATGAAAAAACCAGGGATCGGATCATATCAGACTACAGTGATAAAGAAAGCAACTTGTTTAATAGCGACTGGATTCAACTAATACGTTGGAATTGTTGGCTTCATCAATCAACAATGCTGAGTTACTGGTTCATTACACGGTATCCAGGAGAGAGCTTTCATACGGTCATGCCTAAATGTCAAACTGAAAGAGGGTTCTGTCACTTGTCAGTTTGAAATATTTGCCGCTCCAGTTTGGAGGATTGTTTTGTCCACATCGAAGACAAGAACAAGAGGTAGGGCCAAATGTTGACAGGAAAAAGTATTGGCCTAATGGATTCGCAAAACTGAAGCTGGAAATGCTCAAAAGACTAGAACTCTCCATTGATCTGCAACTTCTACGTATGCAGTCAAATATTAGCTGTTGATACACAAGAGCTGTCTTGCGCTAGATTAGCCAAATATTAGCTTAGCTGAAACACGGAGCAACTCCACACTCCACGGTTGCAGGATCAGAAACACATGAGAATGCAAGGGTAGTTTCTGGAGATCTGACCACTGGGATCGATATCAGGTATGTTGCGTACACCCATAGCTTTAACACACTACTTATTCGCAATATTTCATAATTTAGATAGATCTAAGGCTAGGAATGCTTAAAAGCCTGTTTGTTTTAGCTTTGAATTCACTAAAAACTGATTCTGGATTGTGTTTGTAGCGAAGCTAATTCTTCAAAAGTTGGAATCCAAAAGCACATATGAAGTGGATTGTGAATTCTAGTGTATATAGGTGGGTGTTTGCACCAAAATTCGGCAAGTTAGTCTAAATCAGGCAAATACAAATTAAAGATGCGGGAGCTAATAGAAGTTTGGAAAGAATCTGAGATGTTTGGTAAAACTAAGATTTTTAAGGAAACAACCTCTAAAGATAAGGCCGATACGGATACGGACCTTGAAGCGTGTTGGAGTAGGATACGATCGGTCAAGGGTATAAAAGAAGAGCCAAGCAAAGCGCAAAAAGAATCATCAACACATACAAACAATCACTTTACTTTTCATCTATTTTTCCGTCGACTAGGAGTAGTTCTTGTAATTTAGCCTTTGTAATCGATCTTGATCAATAAAGTTGCGCATCGCCGATTGTTGATCTTCGTCAATTACGCCCGTGTTCGATTTATTCGATTTTGTTGCGCATCGCCTTCTTCGTAATCGATCGCCTTTATCCTCCGATTAGCTTTAATCGCTAATTAGACTTACCTTGTTACTTTGATCTTGATCGGCTTCAAGTCGATTGAGTATAAGCCGATTGATCTTAACGATCGCTTGAGTGAATTTTATTGTTTTTACCTTGTCGATTCAGTCAAATCGACCGCACGCTCTGAACTGTGTGTTAAATGCGGTGTGCCGTTGTCGTAAACCCTACATCAAGTTTTGACGCCAACACACTCTTGGCACGCCCGATGGGACCCGTAATGTCTTCATCGAAGTCGATTCCGCCATCGGATCTCAACTCGAAGTTATAATCGTCCCAACAATGGACGATTTGTCCGCAGTAACAACGCCAAGAAATTGAAGCTCGGAAAGCTGCTCTTGAAGAGATGATGCTAAGTTGCTATCGTAAAACAAGACGTGGCGTTACTCAAAAATCCGCCCTACCGACGGTCAACATACAGGTGATGCGGGCATACGTAACAAGTAAGCCGATATCTACCGCCAAGCCGAATTATCGCTATGATTAATCAATCTGCACACCACGCCTTGATAAATCAATCATCGGCTCTAGTGACAACCCTCGCCGATGATAGCAAATAGCGCCAAAACTATAGCCCGTGAGTTGGCCTCGTCCAGAAGTTTGCTAGATCCACTACAAGCTCGCCAAATTATCCCGCTTTTTCAAGATCACAAAACACACAGAGCACACCGATCGATCCTAAACCATCGGCTATAACCTCACCTCCCACGATGATGCCCACACAACCCACGGTCATACCGCCTAGGATCCTCGGTCAAGTGGGGTGAGCCATTACCACGCCTATACCGACGCCGCTAAGTTAGATTCGTCCATCAACCTACCGCCGCCGGCTCCTTTACGTTTCCCCAATCGGTTTCACAACCGATTGATCCGAGAGATATCCCCAAGAGCCTACCTCGCTTAGAAACCCAGGTCCACACAGGTAGTAACGATTCGAACCGTTTATCCGGTCAGGAACCACAATTAGGCATAATCGCACGATCAAGATAATCGAATGCCGACGGCACGCGCGATTGGCAACCCGAGCTTGCACTCGGGGCAGGATCTGATTATGATCGACATTATCGGGGCCCGCTTGTGCGGTGGCGATAATGCCGATTGGACCGATCAAATCTGCACTGCTTTGAGGGATCGGTTTGGCATACAACCGAAAGGAAAAGTGATCGCTATAGAAAGCCGCACTCGATTACATAGATCGATGCCCTACCCTCATAATTTTAGAGTCCGGACTTCGCCAAATTCTCCGGATGACTCGATCACAACCTTGGAGCATGTTGGACGCTTTATCGCACAATGCGGTGAAGCGACCCGATCCGACGGTTTGAAAATTAGATTATTTCCGTTATCTTTGTGCTGGGCAGCATTTACTTGGTTTACTTGTTTGCCTCGAATTCGGTCCATCGTGGAACGATTTGGAAAGCCGATTCCATGAATATTTCTTTTCGGGCGCTGGAGCTTAGAATTTGGATCCGAGTTGAGACGTCAAAAATTTGGGGAATCGAATGATTACATCAAGAGGTTTAGAGAAATTAGGAATCGGTGTTTTAGTGTCACGTTACGACAACCAATTGGCCGATTTAGCATTTCAAGGTTTGATCCCGCCACTTAGGAGAAATTCGAGGACAAGAATTCACCGACCTTAGCCATTTGTTGCACTGTATCGGCTCAAGAAAGCCGATTTATCGATCACAAAGTATTTAAAGACAGATTTAAGAACAATAATAGCAATAATAAAGAGAAGGATAAGGCCAAGGTTAATATGGTTGAGTATTGTCCTAGTGATTAAATCGGAGGATGAGGAAGCGTATAAACATAGCCGAATGGATAAGAGGGTCTAAGAAATCCTTAATCTGTTCTTGGTCGGGCCGACTAGGAACAAGTCGGAGGCCAAATACTCTTTTAGACGCTTCCAAGTGCGATCGCATTTTTGATTTACTTTTGCAAGAAAAATAATACGGTTGCCGGAGGGACATGTAATACCATCAACCGACGAGATCAAAAAACGCAGGTATTGCAAGTAGCATCATTCTTATTCACATAACACTAATGACTGCAATATCTTCCGTCATCAGATCCAAATCCGCCATTGAAGATGGTCGGTTGAAGTTCGCCGATGAGCCGACCATGCAGGTGGACGTCGATCCATTTCCTATTAATGTGGTACAATGCTCGGCTAAAGGAAAAGAGCCGATGCAAAATGAGCAGAAGAAGGATCAACAAGACGATATACAATCGAGCTCGGACGGCGGCCAGACACTAAAGATTACCATCGGCTCCGTACAAATAGAAGCCGATCGAGACGGAAAAAATTCAAGGACCATTAAACCTAAGGGGAATCCCCAGATAGGCAAATGGTACAAAGCAGAAAAGGTTCCATTAAGGCAGCCAGCGAAAAGGCCAGGTCCTACGTTCTCACAATTAATGGAGAAATATGAAGGGATGAATAGCCGACCACGGTACCACACCCGCCGGTCGGATAATTTGTACCGCACAGAGAACGTGGAGAGGGCACATAGAAGGTGTCCCTTTTGGCAATTTTGCTGGGAGAGGAGAGTAGCGTTGCCATCACCGTATACCGCCGATGGAACATTATCCTCGAGACGGTTGGCCAACACAATCGGCCAGACACAGGCTATCTGGGCCGATCAGAGAGCAAGACAGAAGTCACAGAAGGCCGGTCCATGAAAGATTATCTAAACCAAATCAAGAGCAAAGCCAAGCCAAGACACACACAACCGCTTCTACGCAAGAAGACTTGGTGGTCGATACGAAGCGGTGGAACCTAAACCGGTGGTGCCCATCAGCCCGAGCAAATCACAACGACGATGGCTTTAGAGGCTAAGGACACAAGAAATTCGTGAAGCCGATGCCGAGAAAGAAAGAGACGGTGTTTAATGAACTTCGCCCAATGAGATGCGTCAGAAAGAGTGGAGAAGAAAAGATCAAGTCAAGAAGATTTGAATCGGTGATGACCTGACTCTCCCATGATTAGAGACGATACACTCCCATGGACGCCAACATGGTGTTCACCTTGCTTACCGAGTTCAAAGTCGAAGAGAATCGCCAATGAGGCCGCTGCTCGATTATGCTCCGGAGTGTAACGCCATCTTTGAGAAACCCAAAGACGATCATCGCATCTCAAACCATTGTACCTAAAAGGATATATAAATGGCAAGTCGATATCAAGAATCTTTGGTAGATGGAGGCGCCACAGTGAATCTAATGCCTTACACGACATGTAAAAGTCGGGTAAGTCCGATGAAGACTTAATTAAAACTAACATGGTTCGAATGACTTCACAAAGCGACCCTACTGAAGCAAAAGGTGTCATGGTCACAGAGCTAATCGTCGGTAGTAAGACTTTGCCGACGCCGTTTTTGTAATTGACGCCAAGGAAACTATAGTGTCTTTGCTCGGTCGAGATTGGATTCATGCAATTGTCGTATCCCATCGACCATGCACCAAGCACTAGTTCAATGGAACGGAGAAGAAGTTGAAATCGTCACAGCCGATACATCGGCACACATCGCCATGGCTAGTTCCGATGCAAATTGGCAACACGAAGAAGCTGGCTGCATATCGGGCAAGGCACTGGACGATTGCGACTTCATATGCGTGAGCAAACCGACTAATGCCGATCGGTGTCAAGCCTGGCACTTTTGATCGGGCAAATGAAGTATTGCGCCGATGGGGACAAGAAAAGCATTGAGGGTGCTACAAAACAAAATGCAAAGCTATCGGCAAACAACAGATAGCTACGAAGTCATAGAAGACTATGAAGAAATCGAAAAGTTAGGTCAAGGATTCACGTCCACCGACTTGCTTGAAGAAGTCGATATAGGTGAAGGTGATAAAAAGACCAACTTTTGTCGATTGCAAATTTAGATGTAAAGTACAAGGAAAAATTAATAAAAATACTTAGGAATTATAAAGATTGTTTCGCTTGGGAATATCACGAGATGCCCGGATTAAGCCGTCACCGGTGGAACATCGGCTACCTATTAAATCGGCTATCGACCGCTCAAACAAGATCCCGAGCGTTTTAATCCACCTTGTACCAAGTCATAAAAGAAGAGATAGAACGATTGTTAGAAGCAAAGTTTATCGAGGCCTTGCCGATACTGTTGAATGGGTTTCCAACATCGTCCAAAGAATGAAGAAAATGGAAAACTTCGAGTATGTGTCGATTTTAGAGATCCGAACAAGGCGACGCCTAAAAGACGAATACCCTATGCCAATAGCCGATATGCTTATCGATCTTCGCATCGAAATAAGATCATAAGCTTTTTGACGGTAATGCCGATATAATCGATACTCATGGCGAAGTCGATATACCCAAGACGACCTTCGATGTCCGGTGCAATAGGTTTATTCGAGTGGATCAGAATGACTTTCGCTTGAAAACGCCGGTGCAATATATCGTGGGCAATGAATCTTATTTTCCACGATTTAATCGGCCACTGTGTTGAGATTTATATAGATGATGTAGTGGTAAAATCGCAAAAATCTCCAACATCCGCCGATTTGGAGAGGGTGTTCAAAAACATAAGAGCGCATGGTTTGAAGATGAATCCTTACAAGTGTGCGTTAGTGTCGGCAGGGGCAGTTTTGGGCTTTATGGTACATGAAAGAGGAATCAAGTCACCAAACAAGGGTCAAAGCCATAGCCAATACCAAACCGCCAACATGTAAAAGCGAATTACAAAAGTTGATCGGCAAAATTAACTATCTTCGTCGGTTCATCTCGAACCTCTGGTAGGATTCGTGCTTTTACTCCTTTATCAAGTTAAAAGACAATGAAGAATTTATATGGGGAGCCGATCAACAGAAAGCATTTGTGAAGTAAAAGGTATTTATCCAACCCTCCATTCCTGCCGCACCTCAAAAAGGTGTTCCTTTCAGATTGTATGTCTCAAACCAAGAAGATACTATTGGAGCTGTTTTGGCACAAGAAGTACATGGTAAAGAGAGGGTTATCTTTTATTTAAGCCGACGGTTGCTAGATGCGAAGTCGTACCCTTTCATTGAAAAATTATGTTTATCTTTGTACTTTTCATGCACAAGGCTAAGGCACTACATACTAGCATCGGCTTGTAAAGTCATCAGAAACCGATGTTATAAAGTATATATTGTCGGCTCCAATTTTGCGAGGTCGACTTGGCAAATGGGCTTACGCCTTGGTCGAGTTCGATTTATCATATGAATCACCAAAGCGCTTAAGGGACAAGTCCTAGCCGATTTTATAACAGACATGACACAACGGCAAACTTAGTCTTGATCGCGCCATGGCGATTCTTTGATGGATCAAGATGCGAGGAAGGATATGGTATCGGCATTGTACTCACTTCACCTAGAGGGCATAGCTTTGAATTTGCATTTCGCTAAATAGTCGATGCTCAAACAACCGTGCCGAGTATGAAGCGTTACTCAAAGGCTTACAGCTTGTTGGAAAATATTGGAGTGAGCGCTTGGTTGAAGCGTATGGTGATTCACTATTGGTAGTACAGCAAATAAAAGGAGAATATCAATGTCGAGATGAAGTACTAACGAAATACTTAGAACAATGCTTAGAGATGATAAGCTCTTTTACATCATTTTTTATTGGTCATGTTCCTCGAGGATTGAACGACAGAGCTAATGCTTTGGCCCAACAAGCATCAGGGTATAGAGATGTTGGCCGAAGTCAGGAAACTGAACTTGTAGATAAAGCAATAATGTGCACGGATATTCTTGATTGGAGGACGAAATAAAAGATTATCTAGTTGATCCATCTAAGCCAACGGAACGAAGGATACGGCAACAAGCATTGAAATACGTTATCATGGACGATACAATCGATTATCGGACTATGGAAGGCTTGTTGCTAAAATGCCTTGAGGTCAAGAAGCCCGAGTGGCGATGGGTGAAGTGCATGAAGGAATTTGTGGATCTCATCAATCGGCACATAAAATGAAATGGATGCTTAGGCGGACAAAGTTATTTTTGGCCAACGATGCTAGAAGATTGCTTCAAATATTACAAAGGATGTCGACATGTCAAAAGTTTGGCAACGCATAACTAGCACCAAAGATCGGCTTTGCATCCAATTATCAAACCTTGGCCATTCAGAGGTTGGGGAATAGACATAATCGCCAAATTTTTCTCGCTTCAAGTAAAGGCCATAAATTTATTTTGGCGCAACCGATTATTTTTCAAAATGGGTTGAAGCTATACCACTTAAGAAGGTGACTAGCGTTGAGGCGATTAGCTTCGTGAATGAACATATCGTCCATCGGTTTGGAATACTACAGACAATCACGACCGATCAAGGGACGGTATTCATGTCTAACGAAGTTTCAAGGTTATGCAACGAGTCTAGGATCAAATTGTTAAATTCCTCGCCAGACACGCCAAAGCTAATGGACGGCCGAGTCGTCTAATAAAACACTTATTAAATTAATCAAAAGAAAGATTGATGAAAAGCCGAGGAATTGGCACTCGACACTATCGGAGTCATTGTGGGCCTATCGGCTATCTTATCACGGGCAACGAAGCTTTCACCCTACCGGTTGGTGTATGGACAGAAGCCGTTCTACTGTGGAGATCAACATTGAGTCGATATTGAATAGCCGGACAAAATGGTTTGTCGGCTCAAGATTACAACG
The DNA here is from genome assembly GCA_036346275.1 of Otatea glauca. Taxonomy (NCBI): domain Eukaryota; kingdom Viridiplantae; phylum Streptophyta; class Magnoliopsida; order Poales; family Poaceae; genus Otatea; species Otatea glauca. Next base: position 47,688,370 of record CM070718.1, read on the forward strand.
ATTTAATGATAGACAACTTGGACGAGTTGGTGGGTTACGCTTGGTTACACTTGATCGGCTTAAGAAGAACAAGATCGAGTAGCAAAGGCGATAACAAAAGGTCTTGCCTAAATCTTTCGATCAAGCCGATTTAGTATGGAAAACTATACTACCGTTGGTTCCAAAGATAACCGATTTGGGAAATGGTCGCCACGTGGGAAGGACCATACAAGATTAATCGACTAGTCGGTGGGAACTCGTATTTATCGGAAACACTTGAAGGGCATGTCCCGCCTAAAGCCATTAATGGGAAATATCTAAAGAAATATTATCCTAGCGTTTGGATCGAGCCTAGCCGACTAAAATCATGTTCGTGGCCAAGATTAACACGATGTCGTTAATCGGTGAAAGGATTACGACTAGAGATGTAAGCAAGATAAAATCGTTAAAAAGCCGATTATAAACATAACAAGTACTGATTACAAGAATATTCGTGATGATTCGGGACAAGTTTTCCAAAATGAACAATAAAGTTTTATTGGATGCCGATCTCGAAGAGTCGCGCCAAAGCCGATAAAACACCACCGCCTTTGCAATGATCCTTGATTTCGCCCGTAAGACGCTCATCGCCCTTGGCATTCCGGGCACCATTTTTACCTTGGCCGATTGCTTGGTCACATTTTCAACAACCACGCAATGCTAAGTTTTTCTTCCTTCACTCGATGCGATGGTCTCCAAGGTTTGTTGGCCTTTTCCGATTTGTTTCTCGAGCTTGACCAATTCTTCCCGGAGAAATTTCTTTGTTTTTTCCAATTTCAAGAGAGCTTCCTTGGTCGATTTGAGATGCCGAGCACCAGATCAAATTTGCGCTTTTGGCCTTGGCATCAAGATTCCTCCAGAGTTTCCGACGGCCTCTTGGGCCTCACGGCGCTTGATCCGCTTCTCTGCCTCCTCAACTTCTTTTCTTCCGTCGTCCAAATGACATACATCCGTAAGAGCTTGCATTGCTTCGGAAGGAAGATTGGCTTCAACGGCAGCCATGGCATCCCTTATCTACCGATTGTTAACCAGATCTCCGATCGTGGTTGCATCACAAGCTTGAAAAGCCCGCCAAGACGCTCTTTCATGCCCGAGCGGAGGTAACCACAGCCGATGCCTTTACGATACTTCAAGAATTCTTCTGATTTCTGCATCATAGTCGTCCGTAGCCATAATCTCTGGGTCGTCAAGATCGGCCAGTGAAAATCCAAGCAGATTTGTCGGATCTGATGGTTCCGGGAAATCGATGATCAAGCAGAGTTGGCTCGTGCAAGAGTTGGAGCAGTTGAAATGTTCGAAAATCGGCAAGGATCTTCTCGACTTGAGCAGATTATGCTGGCTAAAGAAAAATAAAAGATAAGCCAATGCATTGAGTATAAGAGTTATTGCACAAAGTGTTGTGACCTACCTTTCCAATAGCCGATACATGAGGCGAAACTCGCCGCTTGCTCTTTAGGTTTGGGTCCTTTCTTTGTTGGAGCCTTGGTATATTTTGCCTTCTTCTTTTCTCGAAATTTAAATCTGATAAAGGTTAAATCAAGGAGGAAGAGGAAATGTCAAAGCTAATTTATGCTTACTTTGTTTTTTCTCGATATCCGACAAAGAAGGACTATGCACTCCAGAGTGCGGAGGTGTAACTGAAGGCGGCCGATGGATGAGCTCTCTTGCCTTGCTCATTCCTGCATTGGCTAGAAATGCCTTCTTGCCGACATCCTTAGCCTCGCAAATATATAGGAAGTGTGATTATAAAATGCATTCAATTAAGGCCGATGCATGAGGCAAGATTATTCAAAGCCGATACCTTATCTACTAAGCTTGAGTTAGTATAACCCGACGAGCTAGCTTCATTGCTAGATTCACCGTTAGATACTAAGGATGTCTCCGCAGATTTGGAAAAATTCTTTGACAATAGTCGAAGGGTCTTCTCCATATACAAACATGCTGCGATAGCCGACCACCATGTCGTGAAACCTCGCAAGCGAGCATTGGATGGAAGTGAGGAGATCTGCAAGTAGTTGGAGTTCGTCGGCTAACTCTAACTAGCCTCGCGGATGTGGCATTGCGGACCTCGCTCTTGGTTGAAGCCGATCTAGAAGTGGCGACTTGGTATCACTTGGCCAAAGCCGAGCCGCCTTGCATATATCAAGGGTGATAAAACTCGATGAAGGCCGGAAAGTCCGATTCGAGTATGAAGGCCGACATGGAATATGCATGGAGAAATAAAAATTTATACAAGTCCGTAGTCTCCGAGGCATCGAGAGCTATCGGCTTCAGATGAAGAAAAGAAGGCCAAAGAAAATCGGTTGCAAACCGTAGCTAAAGAAATCTTGTCGCTTGAAACTTTCGTGTCCAATTGCAAGAAAATGACGAAACCTTCTACCGCTGTCGAGAAAGGCCCTTGTCTCATTTCTCGAGCACATCATAAATCTTTCACCAAAGGATCGGCATTCTCTAAATTGAATAGGTGCCCTTCGTATATCTTCCTTGGAAAAGGAGTATCATCGGCTAAATCCAAATTAAAAGAACTTTGAATAAACAAGATACCCATATTTGCACAAACCACATTGGGCCACCTACATTACCAACGGTGAATTTTCCAAAACCCGTATAAAGCCGACTCCTTATTATGTAAAGCATTTGGTACACAAAGACCCAAGAAGATTTTTCCTAAAGCCACCGACGACCCTCAACAAGTCGCTCGCTATCATTTGATATACTTGAGTTGGTCCAAGAGATGCACCACGTATAGAAAACGGTCTAGCCAAAGATTCGTAAAAGCCACATGTTCCTCGTCCGATACTAAGCCATTGACCTTGTTATTATTTCCAATATATTTGGCCCAACCTCTCCCTTGGATCGGATGAGCCTATATTTTGGTTTTCCACTAAAAGTCGATATTTGATCTCCATCCGCCAAGACAACACAAATGAGCAACATCTAAAAGAGTTGGGCCGATGGGACCGGCGCGGAATAAGAAAGCATTAAAACAGTCCGACCAAAAATAACAGGCCGTGGCCACTAAGGGCTCATTGGCTTCAGGGTCGGCTAAAGAAAGTGAAATACACTCAGCTATGCCCATTCTTTCCCATTCACTCCTCTTTGGGCTGCTACCGATAAACCAATTTCTCCATCCTTTGAGAGTCAGTTCGGCCAAGCCCTGAAACTCTTATTCCACCCCTCTATGTTATGACCAGAAGCCGACAGAGGTAATCGAGGGACTTCTTGGTTTGTTACGGTATGGACGTCTAGATTTCCCAAAGGACCCAAAAAATATTGGTCATTGCTGTGCGGAATCGGAATAAGTACCTGACTAGGATCCATTGTAGCCGATGAAGGAAGTGAATGAGTTGAATTGCCTCAAGAGTACTTTAAACGGAATGTTCAAGCCGATTGAAGGTGATTCGAGAGCTTGTGCGTGTGAGGAATGAATGAGGTGGGCCGATTTTATAGGACAGTGAAAATTTGAAAAGGCGGAAGTGAATTTCAAAAGGCGTGCGGTTAAAATGCACTACCCGCATGTCGAGATTTACGACGCGAATAAAGCAAAGAATTAATGGGTGAAGATCAAACGTTAGCCGATTGCACAAGCCGATAATTGTGATTTTGATGATGACAAGTCATCTCTCAAAAATGGGGGCATATGTTTGCACCAAAATTCGCAAGTTAGTCTAAATCGTGCAAATACAAATTAAAGATGCGGAGCTAATAGAAGTTTGGAAAGAATCGAGATGTTTGGTAAAACTAAGATTTTAAGGAAACAACCTCTAAAGATAAGGCCGATACGGATACGGACCTTGAAGCGTGTTGGAGTAGGATACGATCGGCAAGGGTATAAAAGAAGAGCCAAGCAAACCGCAAAAAGAATCATCAACACATACAAACAATCGCCTTTACTTTTCATCTATTTTTCCGTCGACTAGGAGTAGTTCTTGTAATTTAGCCTTTGTAATCGATCTTGATCAATAAAGTTGCGCATCGCCGATTGTTGATCTTCGTCAATTACGCCTGTGTTCGATTTATTCGATTTTGTTGCGCATCGCCTTCTTCGTAATCGACCGCCTTTATCCTCGATTAGCTTTAATCGCTAATTAGACTTACCTTGTTACTTTGATCTTGATCGGCTTCAAGTCGATTGAGTATAAGCCGATTGATCTTAACGATCGGCTTGAGTGAATTTTATTGTTTTTACCTTGTCGATTCCGTGTCAAATCGACCGCACGCCTCAACCTGTGTTAAATGCGGTGTCTTTGTTGTAAACCCTACATCAAGTTTTTGACGCCAACAGTGGGTTAGATTGTGAGAATCGAATTTTAAAATCGAGCTGTTTATTTTTTATTATACTTTTAAAGTCAGAATCCAGAATAAAAAACAAAAACAAATAGGCCCTAAGAGTATTTTGACGTTCACGCCCCAACAGCAGCTTCGAGGCTGGAACAAGGTTACAAAAACCGGCGAAATTCGGCGAAATCTCATCGAAATCTCGGATTTCGGACCCCAGCGAGTTTGCACAGACCGGCCGGATGGAAAAATCTGAAAAAAATTTGAAATTGCTACAGTAAATTTCGGAATTTTAATTTTTCGGCGAGATTTCGGCAAAAACCGCCGAGATTTCGGAATTTTAAACCGGAATTTGATTTTTTTTTTGGCCGAATCTGACCGGAATTATATCAATAAGTTCTCAGGAAGTGATCTTCAATGATAATATTTCGAAAAAGTTGATTTTTTAGACTTTTTGGCATTTCGACAGAAACACTCTCTGAATTTTAAAAAATTGAGAATTTATTTTCATGCTATGAGAAATTTATGGGAGTATCATAACATATGTAGGATAATACATAAAATTTATGAAAATATTTTAACATCATTTGTTATGTTTTAAAAATAAAAATCAGAAATAGGATAAATGAGGCAGTGACAGTGCTAGAATTTTATAAATTTATTAATGTCTTATAATTACCTCAAATTTTTATGGGAGCTTAAAAATTCTCTCATAACCCTGTTTTAAAAGTTTAAAAAAATTTCAACCAGTTTTGATGAGTCAATAAAAATTTTATGTGGTACAAGGACGTGATGTACATTTCGAAAACAGTGATGTACTACATACACATATTTTTTGTATTTTTTTGTGATTGATCATGATCTCAAAACTTTATCACAAGATCATTGATGCTTTCCAAATATGTACCAATTTTTTTTGTAATTTTTACATTGTTGAAACTATTGGAAAAAAACTATTATGAAGTAACACTTTCATGTTTTCTGTGATTGTTTTATGCTTGATCATCTTCTCAAAATTTTATGACAGCATCATTGATGCATTCCAACTATGTTAAAAAAATTTGGTAATTTTTACATGCTCCGAACTATGGAAAAAAAAGTTGCAAAGAAATGTCGTTGTGAAGATTCGAACTCGTGACCTCTTGTTTGATAGAGTTTAGCCTTACCACTGAGATATGTGTGCTCATGTGTTCTAGAGATGAGAAATAACTCATTTTATACATTGACAACTCACTGGTTTTAATACATCGTCAATCATTGAAGTTCATTCACAGCTCATTCCACCGAGAGGCTCTCTGCCATTTCACTTTCCCCTGCGCAGCTCCCTTCTCCACCTTGCTCCCTCTCTGCTCCGGCCAAGTCCGGCCAGCCCCTAGCCTCAGGAGGTAAATCTCGGCCTCCCAGGGCGAGATTTCGGGCCTACAAGGCGAAATCTCGGGCTTGAAAGGCGAAATTTCGGGCTTCCAAAAAAATCGGTATGAACAAATTGATTTGTTGGATTTTAAGTGCAGCTGTATTTTTTTTGCTTATTTAGACATGTATTCATGTGGGATATAGTCTAGTAAGAACTAACAATGCATGTACTCATGTGGGAATTGAGATATAATTCATATGTCAGTATGTCTTCAAAACTCAAAAGACCATGTCACTTACTCACTTAGTCACTTGTATGGTAGTATGGTACAGCTAGCAAGTCTCACAACGAAAGGCATATATCATGCATTTTAGCAAACATCAGTGAGTTAAGAATGTTGACTGCAGGCTGTAGGTCGTTGTGATAGTCATACAAGCTTATATATCATGCATTTTTTTCGTAATGATGCAAACATACATTCATTTAATTGTCATATGCAAATATGTGAAGACTTGTTGTGTGTATCGATTTTATTACATTCTTAATAATTGTCATGCCAATATATATTAATTGTTTCGAATTGTGACTCTCAATCTTCGAATTTCAGTCAAAATGCTACCGAAATTTCATACTTCATGCATACCAAAATTCCTCGAGCTTCAGTAACAACTGAAAATTTTATGGCAATATTATTCACATGTCAGAATCATGCTATTAAAATTTCAAATATTTATAACATACTTTGTCCCATTTTTCATTCAGTTCAAAATTGCCGGTGAGCGTTTCATTACGACAGTACCAATGTTTCAATTTTTTAAAAAAATACATGATTCAAAAAAATCTGAAAGTTTTATGACAACATTAATAATACGTCAGAACTCTCCACAAAAAATTTCGAAATTTTTCTCCATCTTTTGGACCAATTTTCGGGCTTGTCAACCTGGCCGAAATTTCGCCAATTCTCGGCGAGATTTCGCCCAATCTCGCCGAAATTCGGTATTTACCGGTAGAAAAAAAAACGGATTCAAATTTTGAATTTGAATTTCCGGACGAGATTTGTCCGAAATTACCGAATTTCGCCGAAATTTCGTTTTCCGGACATGAACGGTATTTTATCCAAAACCGAAATCCGAAACCCTGGGCTGGAAGGAAATAGTAAGCAATGCAATCCAACACGATGGGTGATGCAACAGACAGGTAGTTACATGTGTCTAATGCATCCAGGGTTCACAATTTCGTTTCGAAGCCGAAAACCACTAGCTCGGCGGTCGCGGTTTTCGTAAGAAATCGCTCGAAAACCGTGAAAAACCGAACGGTTTGTAAATTCAAAAAATTTGAATTCTAGTCAAACCTACGCACGAAAACCGCGTTTTTTTGACGAAAAACCGCTCGGTTTTCATGAAAAAGCGTAGTTTTTCACGAAAAACCGATCGACCAATTAGATGTCCCTACAAAACGGTTTTTGAGCGGTGCGGTTTTTCAACGGTTTTCAAGCGGTTTTTAACGCATAATTTTTTTCATTGTTTTTGAATTTTTCAATTTTTTAAAATTAGAGCGGTTTTGGATCTCAAGCCGCAGCGGTATGGTCGAAAAGCGCGGTTTTCGAATGATTTTTCGTGATTTTGTCAACCCTGGATGCATCAATCCTTTGTCTGAATCTCAAGATGTTGCTACGTCTAGTTTCTGTGTAAGTTTGGGAAAAACCACACAGAGGCCTTTGCACTGATTCTGTATGTTTGGGAAAAACCACGCAAGAACCTCTGCATTGATTATATATATATATATATATATATATATATATATATATATATATATATATATATATATATATATATATATGCTATTCTACGTGTCTGTATTGTGTTGCCTATTCTACACACGAGCCTTGTCCCTGTGATGCTTCAACCAGAGAACTGCGTTCAAATCATCCCGCGTAGGCCTGTGTGGACTAAACCAATCGCTAGTAAAACATGAATAAAGCTACTACTAAATCAGTACAACAATGAATGAATTACTAAGTTTGTACATGAATCTATTTCTTGTTTATTTTAGCCATATCTTTTTATTGGTAACTCGGATTTGCAAATAGTTTTCACTAGTAGGTTACTGATGACAAGAGGAAAAAATGATATAAGTCTCGCTATTAAACAATAATTTTTTGATTGGTACCAGAAATTACTACATATACAATATGAAATTACTATATATACAACATAATATTACTACATCTATAGCATATTCTGCACAGATCAATTATTCGGTAGTAAAGTCCACGAAATTGTACTTACAAGTTATGAAAAATTCTCAAAAAATTACCATACAGTGAGTTTCTACATCTATAAAATTTGAATATCAAACTCAGCCGCATTTGAAAGATATGAAATTAATTGTTAATTTCATATCTTTCAAATACGATAGAGTTTGGTATTCAAATTTTATAGAGCATTAGAAGCTCATATCCCCTACGTATGGTAATATTTTGAGAAATGTTCATAACTTGTACTTCTAGTTTTTTAGTTATTTGGCAGTAAAAGTCTGTAAAAACTATATGTACAAGTTCTAAAAAATTCTCAAAAAAATTACCATAGGTTGGAGATATGAGCTTCTACAGCTCTGTAAAATTTAATACCAAACTCAATCACATTTTAAAGATATGTAAATGATAAATTTACTATTCATCACTGACTAACGCTTCTCAATTTTATATTTTTCAAATGCGACTGAGTTTGGTATTCAAAATTTACAAGACTGTAGAATCTCACATCCCCTATATATGGTAATTTTTTTAGAATTTTACAGAACTTGTATATATAGTTTCATAGACTTTTACTGCTAAAATGACTTATCTATGTAGTATAATAGTAAAATCCAATTATTGATACTACACAAATCAGTCATTTTGATAGTAAAAGTTCGTGAAACTATATGTACAAGTTCGAAAAAATTCTCAAAAAATTACCATAACTAAGGGATATGAGCTTCTATATCCTGTAAAATTTGAATACCAAACTCACTCGCATTTAAAAGATATGAAAATGATAAATTTACTATTCATCACTGATTAGCGCTTTTCAAATTCATATCTTTCAAATACGGTTGAGTTTGGTATTCAAATTTTGCAAGACTGCAGAAGCTCACAACCCTTACGTATGGTAATTTTTTGAATTTTTTCAAAATTTTTACATATAGTTTCATAGAAATTTACTATTAAAAAGACTAATCTGTGTAGTATAATAGTAAAATCAATTAGTGATACTACACAGATAAGTTATTTTGGCAATAAAAATCCGTGAAGCTATATGTATAGTTTCTAAAAGAAATTCAAAAAATTATCATAGGTAAAAGATGTGAGTTTATATAGTCCTGTAAAATTTGAATACAAAACTTACTCGTATTTGAAAGATATGAAAATGATAAATTTACTATTCATCACTGATTAGCGCGTGCCAATTTCATAACTTTCCAATGCAACTGAGTTAGGTATTCAAATTTTACAGAGCTGTAGAAGCTCACATCCCCTACATATGTTAATTTTTTGAGAATTTTTCAGAACTTGTACATATAGTTTTTTTAGTTATTTGACAGTAAAAGTCCATAGAAAATATATGTATAAGAATTGGAAATTCTCAAAAAATTATCATAGGTAGGAGATGTGAGCTTCTACATCTATGTAAAATTTGAATACCAAAATCAGTCGTGTACTGAGATTGGTATTCAAATTTTACAGGGCTTTAGAAGCTCATATTCCCTACTTATGGTAATTTTTTGAGAATTTTTCAAAACTTGTACACATAATTTTTATAGACTTTACTGTCGAATAATTGATCTGTGCAGAATATGCTGGAGATATAGTAATTTCATATTGTATATGTAGTAATGTCATGTTGTACATGTAGTAATTTCTGTTACCTGTCAGGAAAATTACTATTTAACAATGGGATTTATATCATTTTATTCCTCTCGTCGTCAGTAAGCTACTAGTGAAAATCATTTGCAAATTCAAACTACAAATAAAAAGATATGACTAAAACAAAGAGAAAATATATTCATGTACAAATTATGAAATGTATTAAGTAGTCTATTTGACATCGTAAGTAATAAATGGTTCATACATGCATGCACAAATAATAAATATGAGTAATTCGGCTTGATCGACTGCGTACACTGGCCGGCTAGATTAAACTGCGTAAACTGATAGACATGTAGAATACACTGAGCTATACGGTAGTGGCTCGTATCCAGGGTAGACTGGGTGCTGTACTCAAGAAGCCGGAGTGGACAGTCCAAAATCGATTAACTCCGCTAGTGAGATTGGTTTGAAGTCCAGTCAACTAGACTCGGCAGTCTTATCCCTTCGTGTGGCCTTAGGAAGCAACCAATCACGGGCACAAGCACAACAGAGAAACAGACCATTGCATCGGGCGTCTCGCGCGGGTGCAGCCAGAGGCGATCGGCCGGGCGAGAGCCGGTGGGCCGCCGGTAGTCGGCCGGAGGCGGCGTCAAGAGGTGCTCTGGATGTGGAAGACGCTCGGGTGACGGTGCAACAACCGAGGCGATAGACGACGTCGCAGACTTGGTATTTATGGTACTTTTCTATCTTTTCGGGTTTTTCAAAAACAAAGTTACTATTAATTTTGAGTTAAGGAGAGATTTATTAGAGATAAGTTAATATCTCAATTTATCATATTTTTTTAGTTTTATTTAAATATATAGTTATTTTAATCTTCAACAATTCAAACCCTTTTGACACTAGCACAACCGTACAAGGTTAGTTCCATGGGATTACGAAAGATATTGTTAGTTAGCAATAGGTAATAATATCAACCATATCGGGAGCAGATCAAGAGAGATCCCTAGAAACGAGGATACGCGAGGTGTATACCTTTGGAGTTAGGACTTAAAACTACGTTTTGTCGCACGGTATTTTTTTTTAGCTCATACTTCGGCATATCTCATTTCAAAATATAGTATTCGTTATTGTTAAAGAACCTCGCTATCGAATAGTCCGGAGTTCTCGAACAGATCTAAAATTGGAGAACAGAGAGAGACACAGGTATAGGGAGAACGACGACAGAATAATTTATTGATCTCTGATTGTTTGTACATAGGGAGGACCCCCTCCTCCTTATATAGTAGTCGCCTAGGGTTTCGGCTAAGAGACCATCGTTGGCTTTCATTGGGTCACGTGGTTTCCCAACACTCCCTCTTGGGCCTTTTTCCGCGAGATGCATATGCCTCATTAAAACTCCAGAAAAACCCAGTGGGAAAAATACTTGGAGAAAGGTACATAGCATATGCTTACTGTGTTGCACGAATTGCCTCGTCAAAACCTTATGCAAGAAAACTTCATGAAAAACTTGCTAAGGGAAAAGAGTACAATTCACCCAAACTTCAATTGCTAATCTTCGAGATTCATGTTGGGTATTCATAATTCATGTTCGAGATTCATGTGGGAGTATGTGAAATATCTCCCCCTGAAATCTGCACTTCTCTAAGTCTCGTCGTCCCAATCCCTTTTACGCACCTTTCATAGGTAGATGCTGGGAGTGATTTAGTGAACAAATCTGCGAGATTTTCACATGACTTAGTATGCAATATCTTAATCTCGTTTATCTTATGCAATTCGTGAGCATAGAAGAACTTGGGGTTGATATGCTTCGTGAGATTGTTCTTCACATAACCCATCTGTGCTTGGGCAACACAAGCTGCATTATCTTCATAAATGATTGTGGGAGTTTGCTCAATATTCAAGCCACATGACTTCTGGATGTGGTGAACCATTCTTCGGAGCCATGCACATTCACGAGATGCTTCATACAAAGCGATGATTACCGAGTGGTTTGTCGACGTCGAGACAAGGGTCTGCTTAAACGACTTCCAGGAAACTGATGTTCCTCCACATAGGAAAACATAGCCAGTTTGGGACTTGCCAGTATGCGGGTCTGATAAGTACCCAGCATCGGCGTAGCCAACCAAATTCAATTCATTGTTTCTTCTGAAAAACAAACCAAGATCTTTGCTTCCTTGGAGGTAACGAAAGATGTCCTTGATCCCTTTCCAATGCCTTTTGGTGGGTTCTCAGATCTGATCGAGCTAGCAAATTCACAAATAACGCAATGTCCGCCTTGTGCTATTCGCAAGGTACATGAGCACTCCAACAGCACTCAGATATGGGAATTTTGCTCCCAGGACTTCCTCCCCCTCTTCTCTAGGTCTGTATGGGTCTTAGGTCTGCTTGGAGTGACCTTCCGACCATTGGAGTCTTTGCAGGATATGCCTTTTCAAAGCCAAATCTTTCCAACACTTTATGCGTGTAGGTTGATTGATTTACCAAGATTCCTCCTTGGACATGTTCAAGCTGCAAGCCTAAACAAAACTTGGTTTTACCCAAATCCTTCATTTCAAACTCAGACTTCAAGTATGAGTATGCTTCTTCAATTTCTTCATCCGTCCCAATGATGTTCAAGTCATCTACATAGACGGAGATTATACCGAATCCATTCGGGATCATCAGATAAACACACATGGACAATCTTCGCTGTTTGTGTAGCCTTTCTTGCAGAGGAAGTCACTCAAGCGATTGTACCACATTCTTCCTGACTGCTTTAGCCCATACAGTGATTTCTCCAATTTCACACTGTATAGGTTTCTATTTGCTCCGTCTTGGTTCGGGATAGGGATTCCTTCCGATACTTTCATGTATATCTCCGAATCCAAGTTTCCATACAAATATGCTGTGACAATATCCATTAGCTTCATTCTCAACTTCAAGTTGACTGCCATTGAGATCAAATATCTAAAAGTAATTCCTTCCATGACCGGAGAATAGGTTTCTTCATAATCAACTCCAGGACGTTGAGTGAAACCTTGAGCTACGAGCCTTGCCTTGTACCTTACAACTTCGTTGTTTTCATTTCTCTTCCAACAAAGACCCATTTGTGACCTCTGGGGTTTATATGGGGAGGTGTGCGGCATACGAGCTCAAACACCTCTCTCGGTTCGAGAGACTAACTCGCAGTGATTGCCTTTTCCATTCTTCCCAATCTAGCCTTTTCTTGCACTCTGCGAGAGATGCAGGCTCGGGATCATGATCAATGATCGTGGCAATCTTCTTTGCAAAGTATGCATCAACGTTGGCTGTTGCTCTATTCAGGGATTCTCCTGTTATTACAAAGTTTATGGCTATTTCTTCATGGGGTGCTTCATGCACTTCTACTTGCTCGCTGCTATTCCCTATCGCAGGAGCAAGTTCCCTTAGCTTTTTATCGCCTATGTGTGCGCACACATTATTTTCGGCGGCTTCCTTCAGTGGAAGGTTCAAGTCTGGAATTGCCTTTCCCGTTGGCTTCTTTCCAGTGCCAGGTCTCAACTGGCTCCCCTTCTTTCCTTGGGGTATTTTCGTGATTGGTTGTGGTAAGTCCTCTCGCCCAGTTTTCTCCAAACGTCTTCGGGTACTTTGGGTTTGAGGAGCCAGATTTCCTGTTCTTTTTCTTTGAGGCCTCTGAACAGGATGAGGGATACCTTCTATTTTCTTTGGTATTTCCACCCTCTCTGGTGCATTTCTTGCCGGTACATGCGACTTAACCACGCCCTTCAGATCACAAAAATGATCAGACAGTTCATTTGCTAGATTCCGCAAATCAATTATCTTCTGGACTTCTTGATTTGCTTCATTAGTGCGGGGGTCATGCGCGGGGATCCCTGTGGAATGCCATATGATTTCCCGGCATTTTTCATCCAAAGGTTGATTTCTTCCCCCTAATGACGGGAAACGATCATCGTCAAAAATGCAATCAGCGAATCGGGCTGTATTCAAGTCTCCAGTCATGGGTTCCAAATACCTGATTATGGATGCACTCTCATAACCAACGTATATCCCGGACTTGCGAGAGGGCCCATTGCGATCCGTGAGGGGTGGTATAGGTACATATACCATACACCCAAATTTCCTGAGATGGGAGATCTTTGGGATGATCCCGTGCACAAGCTGCATAGGAGAATGGATGTTGTAGGCCGAAGGTCTGAAATTGATGAGAGCTGCTGCGTGCAGGACTGCGTGTCCCCAACAAGTGTTGGGCAAGTTACAACTTTGCAAAAGTGGTCTGGCAATAAATTTAATCCTTTTTATTAGTGCTTCAGCTAGTCCATTCTGCGTATGGACATGCGTTACAGAGTGCTCAACTGCTATCCTTGTTGCAGTGCAATAATCATCAAATGCCTTTGAAGTAAATTCTCTGGCATTGTCCATTCTGATGGACTTCACGCGATGATCAGGGAAAGCATTCTTAATTCTTATGATCTGCGAGATCAGCTTTGCGAAAGCATAGTTTCTTGTTGACAATAAGCATACATGCGACCATTTCGAGGAAGCATCAATGATCACCATAAAGTACCGAAACGGCCCTGACAAGGGCAGAATCGGGCCGCAAATATCCCTCTGGATGCGTTCCAGGAATGCAGGAATTTCACTTTGCACTTTCATGATAGAGGGTCTAGTTATTAATTTCCCGGTGGCACATGCAGTGCACACAAAATCTTCATGATTCGGGAAATTTTTAACATTAATGCCGTGACCTTGTGAGTTGTTGACTATATTTCTCATCATTCTAAGACCAGGATGACCTAATCTACCATGCCATAAAGAAAATAACTCAGAGCTTCTAAAAACAGTCTTCAAGGAAGTATACACTTCGGGTGCATGAATATTCGTGTAGTACAACCCAGATTCATATGAGGGACATTTTTCTAATACCATTTTTCCACATACCGCGTGCTTCACGATGCACAAGTATTCTTTGCCATTTTCTTCATTGGTTTCTACATGAAAACCATTGGCACGGATGTCTTTAAAGCTTAAGAGAGTGCGTGTTGATTCAGGGTACAAAAGGGCTTCTTCAATTACCAAAGTTGTACCCATAGGCAATATAATAGTGGCTCTTCCTGAGCCTATTACATATGAATCGCTTCCTGTGATCGTAGTAATCTTTCCAGCATTCTTCATGATCGACTGGAAGTATTTAGACTCTCTTAAGATGGTATTTGTTGTGCCACTATCAACAATGCATATATCTTCCATTTGGGCGCTACACGATTTCTAGATAAAAGAAATATAATTCCAATCAAACAGAGGCGAAATAATTCAAATATTGCTTGTAAGTGAAAGAATACTGGAATAAAGAATAAATTGCATATTTATTCATGAGAGAAGTATGCTCTTCTAGAGCTTACAATTCATTATTCAAAAGAAAATGCTAACAACCATAATCTAAAAAAAATAATGCGATTCATCCATTAACGGGCTTTGAACTTTCCCTTGGCCTGAACTTCTCTTTTCCACCCTGCTTGCCCTTCTTTCTATGAATGGGCTTTCTCACCTTATAGCTATTGGCATTAACTTCTGTGCCAGTGCCCCTTCCAGGTGGCTGTGAGACATAGTTCTTACGTAGAACATCGTCTTGCGATTCCGCAACTTGCATTACATCAATCAGTTCGCTATACTCCTTGTATGCGTCTTGACGATAGCTGCGTGCACTCTGGATAGCATTTGGGTGGAAGGTAGAGAGAGTTTTCTCAATCTTCTCCTCATCAGTGATCTTCTTGTCACATAGGGAGAGATTAGTACAAATTCTGTGCAAGGCAGAATTGTACTCGGCCACTGTTCTGTAGTCTGCAAACCTTAGGCGGACCCAATCTTGCTGTGCTTGGGGCAAGATGGTGTACTTGAGCTTCTCGAACCGCTTCTGAAGTGCAGTCCAAAGCTCAAGTGCACTCTTCTCAGCCATATATTCATTCTTCAGAGTGGCTGAGAGGTGGTGCCTGAGGAAGTGCAGGGCTTGATCGTTCTGCTCGGCGGTAGGTTTCGCGTCATGCGAGGACCCTAGACCAATCGCTACACGGAGCTTCTTGCCCCCAAGAACGATCTTCACGTCCGATGCCCAAGTGAGGTAGTTCTGACCGTGCGGGGCCAGTTCTTCAAACTCACGATTCACGATGCCGGACATCTGCATGATTTCAAAATTCCGATATTAGATTACTACGTGTAATCTAATAGAAAATGGTTGCAAAAGCATAAAGTGCAGAAAATAACATGCATTGCAGTATACAAAATAAAGCAATGAATTCACAAATCATAAAGAATATTCATAAAAACAGAGAAATAAAGCTAGAAAAATTAAAAATAGAGCCAAAAATTTTCTAGATTTTTTGACAATTTGTTCAAAATTTTCTGCTATTTTTTTTTCTTTTTTCTTCTCCTTTTCTTTTTATTCCCCTTTTTTTTTCTTTCTTTCTTCGGCCGTGATAGACCTACGTGGGCCACCCCTTGCAGCCCATAAAGCAAGGCGGCTAGGGCATTCCAAATGCGCGCAGGGCCCAGGCGACGGTGGCGGGCCGGCCTTCGAGCCAATCGAGCCGAGCAGCGCGGCGAGGAGAGGCGGCTTATCGCGCGCTTGGCGCGACTTCACGCGCGGCGGCGAGGAGCTTCAGCGCGGCCACCGGCGGCGCGGTGGCATCGGAACGACAGCAGCGCACGGCGAAGCGCGCTATGGCGTGGCTTCATGCGCTGCCGCTGGGGCTCGAACGGTGTCGGCGATGCCTTGGGCGACGGGGCGAGGCAGCGGCCGACCGAGGGCCGAGGCGGCGGCGGCGGCGGGCGCGGCTGCGAGCCGGGCGGCGATCGGGCGGCGGCGGCGGCGCGGCGGACGGCGCGCGGCGAAGCCGGGCGGGCGAGGCGGCGACGCGGCGGCGAGCGGCGATAAGGCTGGCGGCGCTGGCTGCGAGCCGGGTGGCGAGGCGGCGCGTGGGCGGCGGGGCGGCTGCGAGCCGGGTGGCCGAGATAATGGCGCGGCACGCGAGCGCGAGATGGCTGCGGCCGTGCGCGCGACGGCCGGGCGCGGCATCGTCTTGCGCGTTGCGCGGAGACCGAGGCTTCGAGCACGGTGGCAAAGTATTGCACGGCGCCGTGCGCGGTGGAGCTTCAAGGCTGGGCGCGGCGACGGCGACGGTCGGCGGGCGACGGTGGCCGCGAGCGATGATGATGGCGCGACGGGCCGACGGCGATCGGCCGCGTAGATGGCGGCGGCCGCGCTGCGGCTTCAGCCGTCGGCGGCACGCAGACCGAGACGGTGGCGCAGTGCTTCGGGCATGAGCTGCCATCTTTTTTTTTCATGTATGAAGAACAAAAACACGCATGTACTATTGCTTCGAGTCGTCTGTAGCTTCGTGCTACATGACGAACAAGTATTGATGCGTAGGGTAGATGCATGTATAGAAACGACAAGCATTTAGATTCAATCGCCGAATACCCACCTTTCTCACCTTTCAATTCTATTCGCCGATAGAGCTTCGTGCTGATAACGTGTTAAGGAACCTCGCTATCGAATAGTTCGGGGTTCCCAAACAGATCTAAAATTGGAGAACAGAGAGAGAGACACAGGTATAGGAAGTGCGACGACAGAATACTTTATTGATTTCTAATTGCTTGTACATAGGGGGGACCCCTCCTCCTTATATAGTAGTCGCCTAGGGTTTCGGTTAAGGGACCATCGTGGGCTTTCATTGGACCACGTGGTTTCCCAATAGTTATGAGATTTTTTACCATTATTTAGAGGTATTAAAATATACATTGAATTAGTACTAAGAGGTATAAAAAAGTTTAAAGGTGCAGGTATTAACAGATATAAGAGTTTAAAGGTAATTTAGTGGTAACTCCTATGGATGTGGTAAAAATTCTAATTTGAAATTTGTGATCTGTGAGTACGGTATTCTTATCACAATGTACCTTTCACTTTTTTCTAGGTTATGCAATAGAAAATCTTGAGAAATTACAAGCAGTGCAACCTAGCTGCCCAAACTCGAAGAGCGATGGTTGAGGCCGTGATTCTTTTAGCTGTGAAAAAGATTGGCATTGCTCTAGGGAATGAAGCAATCAACCAGGCTAGTTCGCAGTTCAAAAGGTTCATTATACAGCTAACAGAGCTTCAAGGTAGCATGGGCCGCATCAGGAGGGAGCTCCGGTTGATGCATGAGTTTCTTTGTCGAATGGATGTACGCAACCGCAACAACCAGACATATGAAGTCTGGGTGGAGGAGGTTCGAGTCCTTGTACATGGGATCGAGGACATTGTCGACGAGTATTTGCATCTTGTTGGTCAGGAACATGACACTGGATGGAGCACCTATCTGAAGAAAGGATTCAAGCGATCGAATGTTCTGCTGTCTCTAAACAGGATAGCTTCGTCGGTTAAGGAAGCAGAGGTCAATCTTGTGCACATGTTTCAGGCCAAAGACCGATGGGTCTCGACAGCGACCGGTGGGAATGCCAGTGATAACTCAAGTTACATTGTTGAGAGGTCCCAGCATCTGGCAATCACTTCATGTTCCATCAGCGACGAAGATCTTGTGGGGGTAGATTATGATAGGAAAGTACTGATGCAGTGGCTGGAAGATGGTGGGTTGGAACGGTCTGTGGTGGTGCTATATGGGATGGGAGGGCTTGGTAAAACAGCCCTAGCTGCAAATGTCTACAAGAAGGAGAGGGAGAAGTTTGAATGCCACGCCTGGGTCTCCATCTCTCAAACTTATTCCAGACAAGATGTTCTGAGGAACTTAATCGAGGAGCTTTTCAAAGATAAAGTGGATGTTCCAGCTCACATTGCCACTGTGGGTGCCACAGGCCTTGAAGAGACACTGAAGGGTTTTCTAGAGGATAAGAAGTATTTGGTCATATTGGATGATGTTTGGACTCCAGAAGCATTCAGTGACTTGTCTGGGGCACTTGTTCGTAATGACAAGGGAAGCAGGCTGGTAATCACAACACGGGAAGGTGATGTTGCCAAGCTTGCTTCTCAGAGACATGTCCTAACTCTGAAAACTTTACCAGATGATAAGGCATGGGAGCTGTTTTGTAAGAAGGCCTTTCCGAGAGATACAGATCATGAATGTCCCGCGAAGTTGAAGGCTCAGTCCGAGGAAATAGTTGTCAAGTGTGAAGGCCTGCCTCTTGCTATTGTGTCTGTTGGTAGCCTCTTGTTTGTGCGAGAGAAAACTGTGGAAGAATGGAGACGAATTAATGACCAGCTCAGCTGGGAGATAATTAATAATCCAAGGCTGGATCATGTCAGGAATGTTCTGCTTTTGAGCTTCATATACCTTCCCACGTACTTGAAAAGTTGTTTCCTATACTGCAGCTTGTTCCCAGAGGACTATCCTCTTAAAAGGAAAAAACTTGTACGCTTGTGGATAGCAGAGGGGTTCGTCGGGAAGAAGGGTGAAAGCACGCTTGAGGAAGTGGCAGAGGGCTATCTAAAGGAATTGGTTGATAGAAACATGCTGCAACTTATTGAGAGGAACTCGTTTGGTAGGATAAAATCATTCAGAATGCATGACATCGTACGGGAGCTGGCGGTCGATTTGTGTAGGAGAGAATGCTTTGGTGTACCATATGAGGATGGTAAACATGGGAGATTCCTCGAGGAGAATGATGAACGTCGAGTGGTAATACGCAAATTCCATGAGGATCTTCATCGGTCTGTTTTAGGTGTGTACCACCTCCGATCTATCATTATGTTGGACAAGAGTGTACCATCGTCCACTATTCTATCTTCAGTGTCAGAGAAATCGAGATATATGTCGGTACTTGAGTTGAGTGGAGTACCCATTGAGACAGTTCCAAGTGCTATGGGTAATCTGTTCAATCTGCGTCATTTGGGCCTGCGTGGATCAAAGGTGAAGGTCCTCCCCAAGTCTATCGAAAAGCTTTCTAATTTGTGGACACTGGACGTTTCGGGATCTGACATAGAGGAGCTGCCCAGAGGGATTGTCAAGCTGAGGAAGCTTCGGCACTTGTTTGCGGAGAAACTGCACGATGCATCCTGGAGAGATTTTCGTTGTTGTACTGGTGTACGCATCCCCAAGGGTATCGGGAACCTGACAAACCTGCAGACGCTACAAGGATTGGAAGCGCAGGACGAGCCTGTTAGACATCTAGGGGAGCTGAGGCAACTCAGAAGCATCAGGATATGGAATGTGAAGGGACTCTACTGCGGGCGCCTATGCAAGTCTCTACTTCAGCTGCAATTTTTGTCCAACTTGTACATCGTGGCAAGCGACGAAGACGAGGTTATCAACTTGAATGATTTCAACCCCGCGCCTGTTAACCTTCAAAGGCTATTTTTGAGAGGACGGCTAGCGGAAGGCACGGTGGGGGAGTCTCCGCTCTTCCAAGACACGGCTGGGCAAAATCTGTATGAATTGCGTCTGTATTGGTCCCGACTGAGCGAAGACCCCCTACCATCCCTCTCTCGTCTGTCTAATTTGACGGACCTACGATTGACAAGAGCATACAACGGAGAACAGCTGGTATTTCTCTCCGGGTGGTTTCCCAATCTGAATATACTCTGGTTGAGAGACATGCCTGATCTAAAGCGACTGGAGATACAACAAGGTGCCATGGTGAGATTGGAGAGATTAACACTAGTCAACCTCAACAACATGACGGAGGTCCCACCTGGCATCGAGTTCCTCATGCCCCTCCAGTTTCTTGGCTTTCTGGAGATCACCCAGGACTTCCTAATGTTATTGCGCCCATGTTCTAGAATTGGAGGTTCGCGGTGGCGGTATTCTCTCCGAGATTAATGATCGCTGCTAGTCTGACTGGAGATGTAAGTGCCTTCAACAGGCGGCTACTATTCGAGTATTGGTACCACAACTTACCATCTTAGCAACACATGTTGCCTTAGCATCTTCATGTCTTACTGGCAGGAAATTGTTCAGAGGGACGCATGGAGCATCATCCTCTTCATTTAGACAGTATCCTAGTTGTATTGTATAGAGATTGTTAGTTGTATTGTATAAATATTGTTAGCCTGGTATAGATATTGTCTTATATTTGCTTTTCTTTAGTACCCACTTGTACATGCATATATCTTGGCCTATTACCCTCGATGAAAACAAGTGCTATCACTACCTTGAAAAAGGCCATCAGTGGCGGTTCATAACTGCCATCAGTGACGGTTTTTGAACCGTCATAGATTTAGTGCCACTGATAATCGAGGATTATCAGTGGCGGTTCTAGAACCGCCACAGATAACACTATCTGTGGCGGTTTTTGGCTAGAACAGTCACTGATATTCGGGTATTAGTGGCGATTCGAGCCAAAAACCGTCACTAATAATACAATTATCAGTGACGGTTGTTGGATAGAACCGCTACTGATACTCAAATATCAGTAGCGGTTCTAGACCAAAAATCGCCACTGATAATACGACTATTAGTGGCGGTTTTGGCTAGAATCGCCATCGATACAACTATCGATGGCGGTTGTATATAAAACCGTCATCGATAGACATAATATCGATGACGGTTTTTGATAGAACCGTCACAGATATTACTTGAAGAGCGGTTTTGGGCTAAAACCGCCACGATAATCCCACGCACGAAAATAAAAAGCGGCATTTTGGCTAGCCTCAGCGGCGCTAGCCATGCCTCTTCATTATGTACACACAGCAGTAAGAATACATTGAATTATTGAAATTTGAGTATACATATTAGTACCTATTCTTTGTTATAGACTAACCAATATAATCCAAATAACATGTATTGCTAATTGTTGATACAAACCATCCAGAAAGAAAGAAGGAAAAAGAGAGTGCTTACCTCTAGTCTGCATAGTGCAAAGCTCATAAATGATATGGATAACACAGAGCGGTGAAGTTTGCGGGAAGAGACACAAATTTCTAGAAATACAAAAATGAAGCATCTAGGAGATAGTACATGGTAGCGATTAAAGTGATCAAGAATCCAATATATCAGACTCAAGAAAGACAGAGGCATGAGATAAATACGAAAATTCCATACCTCCGTAGCGACAAGGTTCTTTTTGAGAGTTCCTTCTGAGACCACTTTGGTGACATGGTTTGCCATTGTTTCATACATCATAAACTGAATTGATGGTTTACATACATAACAATTTACACGGTTCAACCTATGGAACTACATATATAGCCATTAAATTTTGGTTACGATGTTCTAAAAATAGACAACCAAGCATGATTCTGTCACAACAAGTCTTTTGAGAATCCTCCTATGCTCGCTAAGCTTGCAATTCTTGCACACAAATTTCATGTAGCAGTGAGGACCTATGCACATGCGTATATGGATTGCCATGTCAAAGATATTGTATTTAAGTAAGTGAACCGATCTAGTCCTCTTTTGTTTATTAAAAACAGACCTATAAAAACACATAATATTTGGTTGTAGCCCATCGATTTGTAATATAAGTATGGCTTATTTGCACATAATATCATGAGACATGATATACATAAACCAACTAACAATTATAAATCTACACTCATGTATAAGATTGAGTTGTCTTATTTGCCTCCAAAAACAATTTTACATATGTAACCAAACGCAGTTTTGGAACCACAATACAAACATAGCAAACTTTGAAATGTGAGGATTGCGAACATCTGGAAGATCAAAGCATCCAAGTAGCTTACTAAAAATATGAAATAAGAGATGTTCATCTTATATGCACAACATACCCACACACTAACCTATGCCCTACATGGTATGCCCATACCTATGGTTGTTATATAATTAAGAAGATAACCTATAAGAAGATGCATTTTGATTACTTGTACCATGCTATTCCATTAGCTCCTTCATGTGATCTTGGAAATGTAGAAATTTTCTCTACTCCACAAAGCAAATATATAATATAGAACTAAAAGAGAATGGCAAATACAACTCCATATTCGATTTATTTGGACAGAGAAACAACAAAGCTCTACCTTAGCAGTCAACCGGGCATAAAGGCTGCGGCGTTTATATGCAATAGGAAAAGAAGTAACAAACTGAGTAGCTATTGCATTAAACACAAACAAAACATTAGTCTTGACAATAGAATAATCAAACTAATCATTCCTTTCTCTATAACCCTCCCAAATAACGACATCGAAGATATCTTCATCATTTGACCAACATTGAAGATGTTACCAAACAAATCAGATCCATCATTTGACCAACATACTCATGTATTATCAAGGAACTAGAAAAATATTGAAGGATAAGCTGCACATTCAGTGGTGGTAACTTGCTAGAATAACATGAATTTAGCTTTGTATACTTCAACCGAGCTATGTACGTAAAATTGCCGAGCAAAGTGTCAACCACTGCGAGAAGAACAGATTAGTTTGGGCAGCATTTGTTCAATAAAAGCATGCAAAATGAAGTAATATAAAGAATATTGAAGAAATGAGTATGTCACACCTTGTATAAGTTATTGGCGGTAGCAAACCAGGAATATGCACATCGGATCGTTTCATTTCGGTCAAGACAAAAGCGTAATAGCAAACCAGAAACATATAATATTGTAAGACAAGACAAACAAAAACACCTATAATATTGTAAGACAAGACAAACAAAAACACCATTTTACCTTCTTTGTATACATGTTCATGATGGCGCTTGCTACAGAGTAGTTCCTCTAATTGACCGCTATTTCAGTATTTTGGTGAGATCATTCGCAATTCTAACGAGAAAATAATATATTGAAATAGTATGGCTATATATCTATATAATAGATATACAAGGTGGTTAGTCCATAACAAAGAAAAGGTTCATATAGCTCACGTATATAAATGTTCCTATCGATTACAGGAAGTCATAATATCGAGGATGTGATGATAACACGATGCTCAAACAGTCATATATAAGACAATATACAAAATATCTATGAAGAGTACTTGCATCCAAAAGGCTTGCACAACCACGACAAAATAAGTGACATTGGCAAAAGAAGGGTTCCCATTTGAAAGGAACAAAGAGTTATTTACACTTTGTAATGAAAGCAGAATTGAACTAAAAAGCCTAAACTAGTGGAGGTAAACTAGAAGCCTCACGGGTCTTGGAGGTTGAAGACATGTGATTTGGGACAATAGTATGGATGACTGGATCGTTGTTGTCTTCGTCATAAAACTCGCCATTTTGTTGATTATTTCCTTCATGATGAAGTAGGCGAGCTGGCCCAGAATGCCTTGGATTTGTAAGGAAGCGATCCTACGTAGACAACTTGAGGCGCTGTAAGTATAAAAAACAAAATTAAGAGAGAATATAGAAATTGAGTGGTGTGAATCAATGTGTCATGTCGGCATGTGACCTCTACGTCATTGTCTTTTATTGTGCATGATAAGATTTGCGCATGTCTTGGCAATACGAAGTACCCACATAAATTTGTTCCTTTCTACCGCTTGTGACACCGCAAAAATCGAATGAACTAAGATGTCGTCGAAGGAGCTATTTACTATGAAATATGATATAAGAGTATTCCCTTCGTGCGTACCGGAAACTTCGTACGGATTGTAAGGGATTTGTGGTATGGGCGGTATCTCGAGCTCTTCTGACAATATCTTTTGAACGCCTCATTCACTAAATGTGTCATCTCTTCAAAGTCTTTTTTAGGTTTATCCAGTGGATCCATGATCAGCATCTTGCTCTTTTTTGGATGAATTATTACGAGAATCCAATGGAAGCTACATACACATGCATGATGCCAGTCATTAGTCCTTACATCAGAGTAAATAACGAAATAAACGAGTAATTTAACTAGCTAGTGAGCAACTTACTTAAAATTGTATGGCAAAAGTATAAACTCCTTGTCTTGTAGTTTAATCAAAACTTTATATACGCACTCCTCGACCTCCTTTGGTACTCTTTTGATTTCATGTTGGCAAACCGTTCCGGTCGAGAATCCCATCGCCCTTGGTTCTTCGTACTTCAATCATCTCGTATCTATATAACGAATTAGTTAGACATGAAATTTATCGGTATTACGTGAATGTAGGCCAAGATTAATATATTAGACACTTACAAAGTGACCAAACATCTCAAAAAGATATGTCGAGGCGTCGTGATAGAACAAGTTGTGCAAGTTATCGAATTCTATTAAGAAGTAGCCATGGCCCTCATGGTGAAAATGTTCCTCACGAAAAATTGCGGTGATCATCTTTGGGAGTACGTCTTGGTTGGATCGATCTAAGTACCATGCATGTAATCGCTGCATCATGGGTGTTAGACTTTTAACTTGAGCGGTGACCAAGGGTTTCCTACCTCGAATTTCAATCTTTGTTGATCATCTTGGTCATCGACTTCGCCTTGCCCTTACTTTTTGTCGCACGACATCATACTTGGTCTGGCCTCACTTTGATCCGGTGTCTGACTTGTCTAATGTGCCAATTTTGGGATCGAGGTTGTAGGTTTGTCATTTGAAGTACCAGTGTTATAGGTTTTCGCTTTGGAGTACTAACGGTGGCCATCTTGATGGGGTCCTCAATGCATTTCTTTTCTACCTCATTTTGCTTCTTCCCCGTTTCACTCTCAGGTGCTGGTGACGGATGCGAGGATTGTACTGCAGGAGAGGATGGCACTGCATGGTCCAAGACGATGTCATGCTTGCGCCATTGGATGAATGAGTGGACGGCACTTCCTAGAGTAGTTATCTCATCATTGGTGGGTTTTTCCAGTCCGATCTTAGCAAACTGTGCAAATACCGTGTCCACTTGGACCTTTGCATAACCTGGCGCTATCGGGGTATTGTGCAGGACACCCCCTTCTTGGCACGGATAGACTACCCTCAGAGCGACTGTACAAATATGTTCATCACGGGCACGTTGAGTCGACAGGTGTGGGGTCTGTATGTCGTCCACAGGATAATGGTTGTTGTCCGCTTCTGCCAATGGCGTGGACGCGCAACTGCTGCGACGACCTGTAGGATTGGAGAAAACGTTGTGGGCCTGCGACTGACTCAAGGCTTGTTGTACTTGTCGTTCAACTTGTTCTTCAATGGTGCCTTGTATTTCTCGCAGAACCCTTTCCTTCATCATTTCCATTTCCTTCTCAGCCCGCTCATCTTTAGCTCTCTTCCGACTCCTATAAGAGTCTCCGTGCTCGTGGAATCCACTCCTCCATGGAACCTTGACCCGACGCCTCATGTCCCACCTGTGGTGCTCTTTGTTTTCTAGGGCATTTGTTAGCTCGTCTTTCTCCCCTGTCGGGTGAAAAGATCCTTGGGTGGACTGGGCGTGAAACTCGTGAACTCGTTGCGTCATTGCTTCGTCTTCACTGCTCTTGAATGATAAACCCCCAGTAGACAACATATTTGCCCTCGCTAGCACGTAGTGCTTCACTCGGTCTGGTAGTCCGATCAAGGGACTTGTGCCAGCCAATTGGACCGCTTCTAATTCTTGCCTCTCCCATTGAGCAATTTTACGCGTACCCACTCGTGCCAAGTGCGTGGGGTGAGTATTCCTTCTTGCGATGCTAATGTGGTCCTCATTGGACTTCCTTGTCGCTTCGATTGCTTCATCGCCACAAACTCATCCCAATATGGCTCCAATCTTGGGTACTCTCCGATGGTGACGGTTTTGCTTCACATAATTTGTGTTCACTCGCCTTGAAGTTTCTCCACCGCATCCATGGTCATCAATGCGTCGCGACGCACAAGATCTTGGCTCCTTCGGGAATTGAAGGTTTCTTTGAGCTCATCCACAGATCCTCTTTGGTGGCTCGGGGCACTTTATGCCAATCCGAATAGGTGATTGGCACTTTATCCTACGATGTACCCGCATGTTGACTGTATTTTTCTGCTGATTTTCTCGGTGCAACAGGGCCCCATATCTAAGACCTCCGAGATGGTGTACCGCCTTGAGCTTCTTAGTTTTCCTCGTCCTCGGCGTCTTGCAACAGAGCATCATCTGCAACAGCGGTGGAGGTCTCGGCACATTCGGTGGTTGGGTGGAGGGTAAGGTACCGCTCGGGCTCTCCTCCACTATAGGCTCGGTTTGGGCTCCATTAGAACTCTGATTCAACCCGAAACATAATTTTCGTCAATTATTACAGAATCATCTCATGGAATTTCAAAGCATGGATGTACTATCACTGTGTGTCATATTGTGTGTTGCTAAGATGAAAATGATTTTGCAAGAGCAAGATACTTAATTAGCTCGAACAAAACTAATTAAGCAAGCATTAACTCTTGAACTAGTTACGATTGGTTGTAAATTTTGTGGACCCAATATGTAGCTATGGTGCATACAAGTGAGCACTAAAATGCTACACACATACACCTTGCAACGCCCATGGTTTGCATTAATGAAACTCAATCTAAATAAAACATGTAGGACAAGTGGAAGATGAAAACATGTAGGGCAAGTGGATGACTACGAGAACAAAGCATGCAGATGCAACAAGTGGAAGATGATCCGTAGCATTCTTAGCTAGTTCTAAAATATGGTAGAAGCGAAGAAAGAAGTGTGAGTTCGTCTAATAAGTATAAATGAGCTTCAAGATTTTGGTGTGACGGGTTAGGCTTCAAGATTTTTCAAGTTGAGCGGGCTCCGATTGTCTAGATCAATATTCTAAGAAAATTAGGCAAGTTAATTAATTCTTGTTCCTATTGCTTGCTTAAAGAAACAATTGGCACATATTGCTTGCTTAAAGAAACAATTAGGCAGTAACCATATATATATATAAACTTGTCTCTTTAGGATCCCATGGTCTTAATCATGACACAGAAAAGTGTTTGCAATAGACAATAACTCCTAAAATGATGTTTTGTGCTATGGGTGTATTCATCTTGTGCTAAAGCTGCTCAAAAAATAATTCCATGCCCGCACAACAAACACATATATATCTTTGGTAACAAGTACTTCATAGTGCACAACAAAGACATGATAGTGTCTGATGGAAGTGTTTATTCCTAATTAGTTGATGACTAAGTGTTCCAGTGCACAACAGCACATATATACATGTTTATTCCTAACAAGTACAGCACATATATACATGTTTATTCCTAATTAGTTGATGACTAAGTGTTCCAAAGGCACAACAAACACATGATAGTGTCTGATGGAAGTGTTTTCGGCGTGAGCAACGCAAGAAAGCAGCGATCACGCGTGTCTTGATCAAGAGATGCATGTAGCGCAGAATCATCCAAAATGCACGGCAACCATGCATGCTAATCACAAGAACATGACGAGTAGAGCACTGATGAAAATGTGGCACCGGGGCGGTGTCGGCGGGTCGGCGTCGTTAGGGGGACGGCGTCGGGCGTCGAGTCGGGCGGCGTCGGGGCGAAGCGAGGGCGGCGACCGTGGCGGCGTCGGCTGGGTCGGCGTCGTTAGGGGACGGCGTCGAGGGCGTCGGGTCGGGGGCGGCGTCGGCGCGGGCGAGCGGCGGGACGGTGTCGAGCACGGAAGCTCAACGGTTTTAGGTAGCGAGAGAAGGCGGGAGTTTTAAGGGTAAAGGGTACAAGCGGTGGATCTATTATTTATAGATGGAGTATTATCGATGGCGGTTCTTAGAAAGAACCGCCATCGATAATATTATCGTGGCGGTTCGTATCTGTAACCGCCAGCGATAATGTATTATCGTGGCGGTTCTTAAAAGAACCGCCATCGATTTATTATCTGTGGCGGTTCTTAAGCGAACCGCCAGCGATAATGTATTATCTGTGGCGGTTACGTATACGAACCGCCACAGAGATAATGTTATCGATGGCGGTTCTTTTTAAGAACCGCCACTGATGTGCCTCTATACCTTGAAATTTGTTTCTGAATCTTATACAGCTATTGTCGAATAGAAGCGCTGAGTTCGAAGACCTAGTTTTTGGTCTTTGCGCAATTGCGGCGTTTTACGATTTTGTGTATTACTTGTAAAGCAAATACATAAGCGGTTCTGAGAAAGAATCGGACTCCTTTCACCGACGGACTCAACAAACTCTCCAAACTTTCAATCGGATAGAACACTATTTTGTCATCCCAAGCAAAACAAACAAGTACTCTTGGAATCAAACAATCACCAAAACTAGCAAAGTCCAAACCGACTCAAAGACCAAAAAACTAGCACATAGCTAGGAAACAAAACCAAAACAGACTTTAAACTACCATGCACAAGATTATCTTCAACAAAGTGGTTATCATTAGGGTTGATTACATAGAGGAAGACTTGTGCGGCCTGGTCATAATTTGCCCGGAGCTAGCTCCGCCTCGATATTTGCCATTACTCGTATATAGCTAATTATTTTCTTTCACAATTTGCCCTTCTTCATGATCGTCGCGATGATAGGTAGCTTCTGAGTGGTTTCTTCCTCGAGCCGATGTTGCCATCTACGAAAGGAGGCAACTCATCAAACTGGTTGTACTCTTCCTCATCCATGACATTCTCAACTCCGACGATCCTTCTTTTCCCTGAAGAACTACATGGCGCTTCTTATCTGGTCGATTACATAGAAGACTTGTGCTACTTGCTTCGCAAGTACGAATGGTTCATCTCTGTATCCGACATGTTCGATGTCCAAAGTAGTGAAGCCGTGCTTGTCCACCTTGACACCCTTTGGGAGTTGTACCCAACGACACGAAACATTGGGATCTTAAAAATACGATGAGTCGAGCTCCCAAATCTCTTCTATGAACCCGTAGAAGCTACTCTTCTTCTTGCTGTGTTGTCATAGGCATCTATGCGAACACCACTATTTTGGTAAGTGCTTTTGCTATCCCGAGATCTCGTGTAAAGGTATATCCATTTATGTCGTATCCTTGCCATGTCAAGATTGTACCGATGGCCCTTTGCCACCACCTCAACATGACACTCGTTTCTTTCCAGTCATATGCTCTTTGAACCAAGGATTGAACAAACGGTTATGCTCTTTTGTTACCCAAACCTCTGATCGTCCACGATTTTCCTCTCGTAGCTTATCCTTGTGCATGTCCATATACAAGGACACCTCAACTGACTGTTGCAAAACTGTGAAATGAGCTTTTTCGAATAATCCATGATCGTAAGAATTTGTTGATTTCCTTCCAATCGTCCCTTTCCCAGCCAACCTACCCTCATGTCGGGATACAGGCACTCCTACCGGTTCCACCCCCTCCATGTAATCCACGCAAAACTCGATAACCTCCTCAGTTGCATAACCTTCCACAATGCAGCCCTCCGGCCGAGATCGATTGCGTACATACTTCTTCAGGATACCCATGTACCTTTGAGCGAGTACATCGATGCGAGAATACGGGGCCACATACATTTATCTCATTCACAAGGTGAACAATGAGATGAACCATTATATCAAAAATGATGGAGGAAATACATCTCTAGGCGGCATAGTGTCTTGACCACATCATTCTGCGATTCGAGAAAGTCCGATGGGATCGATGACCTTACGTGAAATCGTGTTGAAGAAGAAACACAACCTCATGATTGCCTCTCGGACCTTTTCGTGCAAAATACCTCTAATTGCAATAGGAAGCATTTGTGCCATCATCACATGACAATCATGAGACTTCATGCCGATTAACTTCAAATCTTTCATCGAGACCAGTTTCTTGATGCTTATGAGTAACCGGACGGAACTTTCACACCATGCAAGCATTTGCAAAGTTACATTCTCTCTTTCTTGAAAGAGTGTAGCAAAGTGGGGAAGGTAAAGTCGCCCTTTCGGTGTCCCGAGGATGTAGCTCAGCTCGATTTTCATATCTTCCAGTCCCTTCGTGCCTTTAGTCCGTCCTTAGTTTTGCTAGGAATGTTGACAAAAGACCAATCAAGCTATCACATACATTTTCTCTCGTGCATGACGTCTATGCAAATGTCGAACTTCTAAGTCCTTCCAATAGGGCAAGTTCCAAAATATCGATCTCTTCTTCCATGTGGTCTTCTCGAGACGAGACCTCGATGTATTATTACTATCTCCTTTCCAAGTACGACATTAATATCCTTAACCATATATATACCTCTTCCCACGGCGAGGCCTTGGGGCTATATCATCCTCTTTTGTCCCGTCAATTGTTTTTCATATTGCGGTAGGGGTGATTCTGCGAAGGAACCTACGGTGATGCATGTACAGTTTTCCTCGAGTTATTGAGCCACACACTAGCGGTTTCATCCATGCTTTGGGGCATGCTTTGGCCCCTTTATAGTACGACCGGATAGGTTACCAAGGCAGTGGAAATCATTGATGGTGCAAAACAACAATGCCCGTAGGATGAAGTACTCTCGCTTGTACTCATCCCATACCTGTACACCTTCGTTCCACAATATCACAAGATCTTCCACCAATGGTTGTAGGTATACATCAATATCATTGCCGAGTTGTCTCGGCCCTTGGATAGCGGCGACATCATAATGTACTTTCGTTTCATACACAACCAAGGAGGAAGGTTGTAGATCTGAGAGTTCTGGGCCAAGTGCTATGAATACTACTCATGTTACCGAAAGGATCCATTCCATCCGTACTCAACCCAAACCTTACATTCCTCGGTTCATTCCTCAAGTCCATCCTAAAGAGCCTATCGATGGTTCTCCTTTGGCGAGAATCGGCAGGTGTCTCGACTTTCCATCCTTTTACGCTCTTACGAGTGCCATCGCATCGATTGGGCATGCTTTTGTTTCAAATAAGCGCTTCAACCTAGGTATTACCGGTAAATACCACACCACTTTAGCGGGAGCCCTTTCTTCACCACGGTGCCCTCATTGTCATGGCCTTTACGCTTGTATCGTGATGATTTGCACACGGACATACATGCATGTCTCGTATACTCTTTGCGATAGAGTATACAATCGTTTGGACATGCATGTATTCTTTCTACTTCAATCCCAATGGACATACAACCTTCTTAGCTAAATAAGTGGTTATCGGCAATACGTTTCCATCTGGAAGCATGTCCGCTAAGAGTTGTAATAGCGCCGTGAAACTTTTATCGGACCAACCATTGCTTGCCTTCAATTTTAGAAGTGAAAGCACGGTGTGTAACTTTGTGTATTCCTCCTTGCAATCCGGGAACAAAGGTGTGTCGAGTCATCCAACAAACCCTTGAATTGATTAAACTCTCTCGACTAGTGTAGTTCCTTCGCATCGCGCAACATCGAGCAAGATTATTATCGTCATCAATGTCCAACCTATCCTCATCGGATCCATAGCGATGTCATTTGCCATAATGCCTTCTCCATCATCCAATACGTTATCACCTTCATGTATGTTTTCCTCTTCACCGTGACTTGTCCAACGTGTATAGCCAAGTACAAAACCTCTTGAATCAAGTGCAAGTGGATGTGCTCTTTGTCCGAAAACATTTTCTCATTCTTGCAATCAATGCATGGACAATGTATGTACTCCGTCTTCTTGTGCAACTTGTTCTCCTCGTGCTCTTAAGCGAGATACCCCATCGATGTAATCTCATTTGTAGCAGTTCGCATTGTACATCCATCTCCGGTCCATCTAAAATTAATTAACATATAAAAATTGATTAAAAACTAATCTAATAACTTATCATCTAAATGAGATAGATAATAAATTAATAATCAAAAAATGAAGAGAATACACCAACCAAATTAGCTAAAATTTCATGTATATTAATATCCAATAATCTTAATTAAATAAATTTAATATATGTCCGCACTAATGGAACCAAATTAATAGTAATTAAAAACTAATCTGAATACTTTTCTGTAAAGAAGCTAGATAATAAATTCATCATCTAAAAATGATGAGCACCCACCTACCAAATTAACTAAAATTTCATTTATATTAATACCCAATAATCTTAATTAAATAAATTTATTATATGCAAGATGTATATGTCAGTACACTAATGGAACTAAATTAATAGTAATTAAAAACTAATCTAATTACTTATCATCTAAAAGAGCTAGATAATAAATTCATATATATTCAAGATGTATATGTCCAGTACACTAATAGAACCCAATTAATAGTAATTAAAAACCAATCTAATTACTTATCATCTAAAGGAGCTAGATAATAAATTCATCATGTATCAAATTAACTTAAAATGCAATTAATATTAAATATATGCTTAATCATAATTCATCATCTATAAAAGGAACACAACATCATCTAATGAACCTAGCTAGAAATAAATTCATCAACTACAAAATGGTAGCTAAATAAAAATAAACAAAATCTAAACTTTTCATCTCATCTACATATAAATCCTAATTAAACTTGGTTTAAAAATTAAATTGCAACAAGATTAACACAAATCAAGAGAGGAGAAAAATAACTCACCAAGGAACAACTAGAGGAAGTACAAGCACAAGAATTGAGAAAGCGAAATCAAATTTAGAAGTTTTGGTTTGCTCTCGGGAAGAAGAAGACCAGTCTTGCTCTGACCACCTATTTATAGGCAATATTATTAGTGGCGGTTTTAACTAGAACCGCCATCGATAACATTATCTGTGGCGGTTCTATCCTAAAACCGCCATCGATAATGAATTATCGATGGCGATTCGAGGATATAACCGCCACGGATAATCAATAGAATCGATGGCGGTTGGAGGATAGCACGCCACTAATAACCTAGTTATCGATGGCGGTTCTAGCCTCCAACCGCCACTGATAATGTATTTGTTATCAGTGGCGGTTCTATCCTTGAACCGCCACTGATAATTAATTATTAGTGGCGGTTCTAGGATAGAACCGCCACTGATATTTTTCCCGCCATTTTTGAAATAGAACCGCCACTGATAATTATCTTTGTGGCGGTTCGAAAAAAACCGCCACAAATAGACCGTCACCTATTGCAGGTTTTGACGTAGTGTATTCATAACATCGTATTAGAGCTAGTTTAGGGTTAAGTTTTTATCGGCATTGCACTTGCGCCATTCTTTTCCATCTACGGTATCTCTTTTCGCCGGCCGCTGCCCCTTTTTGTATGACTCGTCTGCTGCCAGTCGTTTCTTCCTTCGGGCTTGTTGTGCTAGAGCACCCAACGACGTCTGCCCATCCTTTGCTCGGCTCACGCTCGGCGACGATCGCCCATCCCTGCCTCGCCGGTCACCGAAGCCGTCATTTCCTGCTGAAACAACTGCTCCGGTTTGGTGACGTTCGGCCGGCCACCCGCTTGGCCGCCCGTCATCAGCGCCCGATCCAAGTTTGCCACCATCCTCTCCAGACCGTCGTCTCTTGATGGAACAACTCCGGCTTTGGCTTGGCGACGTTCGCCCACTCGTCCTTGCCTCGCCTGTCGCCGGTGCCCGATATAAGTCCGCCCGCTTGCTCAGCCCAGACACGTTGTCCCTAGCCGCCTCGATGCTCACCCGCCCGCCCGCTTGCCGAGATCGCTCGATTGGATCCCAACTGGATTCGAAGACGGTTTTAATTGGGTTTCGGTTCTGGCTTAGGTAAAAAAAAAAATCGTCATCTTCTGGTTTTTCCTCAGGCACCGTTTCTGTTCCTCACTGTCTAGTATCTTCGATGGTGTCAATTATTGAGATTAGGTTCTCTATATACACCTTCACATGAGTGGTTAGTATCTTTGGGAGTTTCTCATTGGCGAGCTATCTTGTCCGCCTTGTCCTGCTCCCCTTACTACGCCTATTATTCCCAAAGAAGTTACTGATGCTGCTCGACAGAAGATATCTGATGATCATGATGATGCTATGGAGTCTTTTCAGACTCAATTTGTTGTCTACAAGATGTGAATTGATGAAGTTGCTCGTGCCTTTGCTATTTTGGTTGCTAGCATTAAGGTGCATCTCACTGGAGACATGGTTGCTTTGGCTTCGGCACAGTTGATGTGGGCACATCTTCGTGACCGCTATGAGCTTGCTGACGATTTTTTGTACCTTACTATTGTGCGTCAGGAGCAGTCGCTGCAGCAAGGTGATTCTACAGTGGATGAATTCTACGCACAGTTGTCCTCGGTGTGGCGTCAGCTCGATTCTCTTGGATCGAAGGTTTGTCACACTTGCCAGTGCTATCAGTGTCAGCTCTCTTTTTTGGATCTTCACCGCAACTATGACTTCTTGACACGTCTTCAGACTGAGTTTGAGCTAATTCATGCCCAACTACTCGATTGCCATCCTTGTGTGACCTTGTTGGATACTCTTGCAGTTATTCGTACTAAGGTGACTCGTTTTCATGGTGCGGGTCTGCTATTGTCTACTTCAGTCTTGGTGGTGCCTCATACTACTCCTCCATCAGTGGCGCCTACTCCAATGGCGACCGCTGGGGGTGGAGGGCTTCACTACATTTACTGCAATAAGAATGAACATATGGAGCAGTTCTGTTACAGGAAGAATAAGAATCTTGCTCATTAAGGTGGACGCCCTCCTAAGGGCACTGCAGGCTTGGGTGTCTCCCCTCAGTGGACCTCTGCTAGCTCTAATTTCACTCAGGAGATTCTCATGCTACTACATCACTTGGCTGCCTCTGCACCCACAGGTTTTACTGGTTCTGCTACTCAGTCTTCTAGTGAGGGACTACCTTCTACATTCTCTTCAGATATCTTACCATGGATTCTTGACTCTGGTGCTTCTTTGCATATGACCTCTGATCCCACGAATCTTCATTCCATTAGTTCTCTTGCTACTCCTATCATTGTCTAGACCGGAGGTGGTACATCTGTTTCTATGGTAGGATGAGGCACTCTTTTATCTTCCTCTTTTCATATTCTTGCTATCTCTAATATTTCCAAACTGACCATATAGCTTATCTCTCTAGTTAGCTCATTGATCATGACTGTCGTGTTATCCTTGATTCTGACTCTTATTGTGCTTAGAATGTTCGCATGGGGTTTCTGGTTGGTACTGGCCCTCGGCGCTGTGATTCGCAGCGTCTTTAGGAGCTTAATTGGCTTCACTTCCTTCCACTGCTCCTGCCAGTCTCTTAGTCTCCTCCACCACCTTTGCCTCTGTTGCATCCTCAACGGCGTCATTTTCTCAATGGCATCACTATTTAGGATATCTTTATGGTTTATGTAACATCCCAAAATTTGGCTTAATTAAGTTGTATTTGCTTAAATGTGCATTTGTGATTTTCTGAAATTTATTTGGATTTTTCTGGATTTATTTGAATTAGTTTGAAATTAAGTTTGTTGCCTTTTATTCAAATCTATTTAAATCTGTGCAAAGTTAAAATAAAGTTTTGCCAAAAATATTTTATTTAAGTCCAGAATGTCTCAAAGTATTTTTGAGATTTTTCTTGGATTTTTCCGGGTTTTTTTTTGTTGCTTAAAATAAATGGAATGAATTTCTGGAATTGTTTTAAATAAGAAATCTTTTAAAAATTCAAGTGCGCGATCAGGGCGAGCCCAAATCATGTCGGCGCTTAGGCCCATTTAGCGCATTGACTCTTGCGCCGCCGGCTGTTCGCCCGTTTTCTAGATGGAATCGCGCATCCGTCGGATCTTGATCGGAGGGTGGGCGTTTTCCCAAACGATGAAACCCTAGCGATCCTTAGCCGTTGGATCGGGGCGCGTGGAGGACCGGATTTCGCCCGTCACGCGCGACGGAGACCGTCCGATTCACGACGCGTGGACGGTTGAGACTTCGTCGTCTCCGGGAATCGTCGCCGTAACGGACTCGGACAGCGCCGCCGCGTACGAAACGAACTCCGCCTCGGACACGACTGCCGAGGGGGCTATTTAAGCTGCGGACCCCGCCCCGATGTTGAACCATCTGCGCCGCTTCGTTTGCCCCGCTCCTCGTCGCTGGAATCGTTGTGTCTTGTCGCCAAAAGCTCGCCGGAAGTGACGCAAGCGTCGCCGAGAGTTTTCGCGAGATCCCGACGGCAGTGAGGGAGTTCTTCGCGCGACGGAACGATTTGAACTCATCTTGTCGCTGCTGAACCGGATCCGCGGCGTCATCTCGCGGGAACGCCAAAGCGCCGCCGCCTTGGTCGTCGTCTTGGTCCGGAGAGCTTCGCCGCCGCATCTTCATCGCTGGGTTCAAAAGCTTGGGCCGTTCGATCTAGGTCTTTCGGTCGAGATCGTGCCACGTAGCTTTTTACCGGCCGCGTCCGTTCGATCGGGTTCGTGCGCTCTGGATCGTGCCGTCGCTGCAGCCAATCTGGCTGTGCCGCGTGTCGGGCGCAAGCGCCGAAGCGTCGTGGACCGGGTCTGCGGTGGACCAGAGGAGGTCTCGTGGACCTAGTCTATGCGCCGGGATACGTGGCGTCGATTAGGTGGCGCCGGGCTGACGTCGGCGTGGCGTCATGTCGACGTCATAAATTGCTTTTTCAGAATAAAAATAAATCTGTTAATTTCGAATTTTTGATTTCAGTATTTATTTCAAACTTCAAAAGGCTATATCTTTTGCATCGTAACTCGGATTTGAGTGATTCCAGTTTCTAAAAATTTGTAAAATTGAGATCTATTTAATAGTGAATTTTATTTGATTTTTGGAGTTCAATTGCTCTCTGGTTTGGCATTTATTTGCTTTTCTTCTTCGGTACGCGTAGACGTTGAATTGTGCGACGCTTCGGAGGAAGATCAAGCAACTCAAGAGCAAACTTCAGATCAAGATCAGGACCTATTCCAAGGCAAGTTGTGCTTTGATCATGTTGAACCCATGTTTATAAAATAGCTATGTTTGATTTACACTATTGCATATATTTCAAATATACAACTGTTTCAAATTAGTTTGGGCTTAGCTAAAATACCAGATTGATCTATACCCTACCTTGTCATTGTATGCCATGATCCATTGTCACCCTAGATTGGTTTAATATAGTTGGTTAATAATTATAATCAACATTGGAGGTTTAGTTCGTATTAGTTGCTTAGCCATGCCACGTCATCACATGTGTCATCACCATTGATAATTAATCTTGATTAATGGAATATGGAACAATGTTATGAACTTGTGTGTCATGTGGGATCACACGATGAGATTGAGTTGTTGTGGCGAGTCATGTCATAGCGATGTTGAATTGTTGATGACACGTGGTGCTTAGTAATCAGCGGGTGATAATCACTTAGATTGGGGCAAGTGGCAAGGGGCGAGGAGGCCAAGGTGGGCCCGATGGGGCGATGGTATGTGGAAGTCTTGCCTTGATCACACTAAGGACTTAACCTTGCAAGCCTTTGACTGAGTCAATCATGCAACCACATATGCAGTATGGGCGACCTAGTGAGTAATTTGCAAAGTCTTAATGTTGATACTATCGTGGTCGGTGTGAGTTCCCGGGGTCGGTGTAATTCACATGGCGCAAGAGGGGGCCTTGGATGTGGTTTCAGACCGCGGTGTTGAAACCTTAGCGGGTAGTACGGATTAAGATAGAGCATTGTAAAGGCTTTGTTATAATCTCTCGCCTTTGTGGTGTTTGGTTGTATCACGTGGGTAAAGTGCATAACCTCTGCAGAGTGTGAAACTATTCGGATAGCCGTGCTCGCGGTATTGAGCAATGCTCGGGAATTCTGATTAAGGGTTAGTTTAATAAA
The DNA here is from genome assembly GCA_036346275.1 of Otatea glauca. NCBI lineage: Eukaryota > Viridiplantae > Streptophyta > Magnoliopsida > Poales > Poaceae > Otatea > Otatea glauca. The sequence continues at coordinate 47,726,254 of CM070718.1, forward strand.
TTGGACAACTTGGTTGGGATGGCGGGATTGCCATATGGAAGATTGGAACTTGACTTAGGATTGGAAACTTGGTTTACTTGAGAAATCTTGAATTTATTTATTATTGCTATTCGTTTTACATTCTTTACAATCTATTATTGTATTTGTTCATAAATGCTTATTGCAAAATAGCCATGATAGCCTATCCTTTGGAATAAGCCTTACATATAGATAAATAGAAGCGCATTACATGCACAACTTGTTGAGTGCTTTAAGTACTCACCCTTGCCAAATAACAATAATCAACAGTTGAAGAATCTACACTGTGTTGGAAGATGAGGTCCAAGAAGACACGAGTCATTAGGGTTAGAGCCTTGTTGGTTGCTGTGGTGAGTGATGAGCTATCTACGTTTCTACTTTCCATTTGCTTAATTATTAGTTTATATTCTCGGTCTTGCCTGCGTGGCTTAATAATGTAAGTTGGTCATAAGATCATACATTTAGCTATATCAATAAATGAACTATTATTCTATTATCGTTGTGTATGATGTGATATGTACCAATGTTAAGTTGTGTGCACTAGCGTTGATCACAGGACTAGTGCGGTAAACACGAGTGGGTTCGAATCGATGGATTCGGGTCCTTACAGAGGTGGTATCGAGCATCTTGTTGTAGGTTTTGGCCCTAGATAGTATGGAGGTGTCTTGTGAGAGTCCAAAACTATTTTCTAAAGAAAATCTAAATTTGATTAATAAAACACTCTTGACTCATCTCATTCTCTCGTCTTGCCTTTGTTAAATTTACCGTCTTACTTGTCATTTGGTGGAGAACTTATTTCAAAGTTCTTGTGGAGCGGATCCGTCGTTCAGACCTTTGAGGAGTCGGTGGCGGTTCGCCATGGAGCCGTGGAGAGTTCTTGAGGACGCTGGGAGGCTTCTACCGTCCGCTTTACGAGGAGGCGGTGGGCGATGAGCGGTGTACACCGAGGATTCATTTGCAAATTGATCATCTACGCTCGGGAACGCGAGAACCAAGAGCCAAGCCAACGCGTCTCCGCGGAAGGTTTCGTATGAAGTTGCAATTCAGAGGTTGCTCGACTTGCTCTTCGCCGTGTCTGCGCGACTACACGACGAGCTTCACGACTCGGTGTTCGACTTCACCCGACGCGTTCAAGCGTGCGAAGGCGGCGGATCGGGGAGCGAGTGTGCTCTGCGACGCACCTTGCGAGTTCGCCCTTGCCGGGAGGATCACATGAGAGATACTACCCGGAGCTGGAGGCGTATGCGAGGCACTTAGAGTGGTCGGCAGAGCTCGAGGTGACCGTGCTTGACCATCGGGATGATCACCGAGTGGGAGAGGCCACAGGCGATTGAGGGCGAGTGGGCGCGTGACTCGTGGGAGTTCAGAGCCACCGAGGAGTCGAGGAGGATCAGAGGAGCGCGAGTGGGAGCGGAGGAGTCACGAGACCCGTTGTTGCGGAGGACCCAGAGTAGGTCACGAGGATAGGTTCGCTCCGATGCCCGCTCATCCACGGTGTATGCGCCGGGTCGCCTCACCGAGGTGGTGGATGAGTGAGTGTCGACCTTGGAGCTGTGTTGAGACTCGAGTGTGAGTCGCGTCTTTAAGTTAGTCTTTACCTTTTTAGTTGGCGTTAAGGTTTCGTGTTTAGTTTGCTTCTTTGTATTCTTGAGTGTGCGTTATGTGTTGCAAAGCTTGTAGGCTTAAATAAGCGATCATACCAAGTTAAATAAAGAATTGTTCAGTTTGGGTATAACATATCTCCCGCTTTAGAAATTCTTACTTCTTATCTATGCTACATCTACCTTTCCTAACCTAAGAGGCAATCATCGGATGGTGAATACTGAGGAAACAACGGTGCTTGAAGTGGATGCGTCAGAATGACAATCCCAATGATGGAGGCGACCCTCAACCACCGACAGATGACATGCGAGAATCTAGGAGCATTTACGGCGCAAAGAGACTCAAGCGATGCGGACAATGATGCGCAGAGAAGCAGATGACCAATGCGTGATAAATCACAACAACCACGCAACTCAAAACAATCATGGTGGACCTCGACCTATGTCAAAGCTATCGATTTTATGAGGACTAGGCCACCAACTTTTTCGAAATGTGAATCCTTTGGAAGCCGATGGCGGCTTAGGACAATTGAGAAAAGGCGCACATCACAGTGTGAAGGAAATGAGAAGGTGCTTTCGCCTCTCATCAACTGGAAGGACCGCCCAGAGTGGTGGGAGAACTCTTGTGGCCGCTCATGGAGCCCCACAGAGATAACACAGGAGGAGTTTACTAATGCTTTCCGATACCATGTCCCGGAGGGAATGATGGATCTTAAGAAGGAGGAGTTGAGCTTTGAAGCAAGGAGGCCAACCAGTGGCCGAATACTTGAACAAATTTACTCAGTTAGCTCGCTATGCCCCTGAAGGCGTAGCGACAGATAAAGCCAGACAGTCTCGTTTCATGAAGGGTGAACTCGGGACTGCAGTGGGGTGATTACCACAATTTCCCAGATTTTGGGAGGTGGTAAATAAGGCTTTGATCCTAGAAGATAAGCGCAAAGAGCTAGGTGAAAACCGTAGCGCTTGATGAATAATCGGTGGGCGTCCAAACCATCTCGTTTAAGGATGTCACCACGGCAATTTGCTAGATTCCAACCACTAGTGGAAACAAGACATCAACCCCGCACCTCGCCGCCAATCGAGCTTTGGACACGGCAAAGACGGGGCAACAATGCACGGGAGGAAATCGGCAATCCGCGGTGAAGAGATGCTATACTTGCAGCGAGCAGGCACTTTTCCAATAGGTGTCCACAAAAGGAGGCATCACGCCGATTCGTTTCAACACAGGAACAACACGCTAAAGCACCCGGCATCGGGGAAATCGTGCACCAAGCCAAGCCGAGCAACGCCAGCGATCAACGATGCGTGGAAGGATCAACCACATCACCGATGGAGCTCAAGAGGTAACGAGGCGTCGTCTTGGGTAAGTTCTGGTCAACTCGATTACTGCTTTCTGATTTTGTTTGATTCGGAGCTTCGATTCGTTTGTGTCTCAAAGTTTTGCAACCAAGAATGGATTTAAAGTGGTGAATCTTAAGTGTGTGCTCTTAGTCCAAGCCCGGGATCGAGCTTAGATCTAGCCTTGGGTGTTTGGGAGCTAAGTTGCTTATGGATGGGATAGAATTCCTAGCGAATCTTATCTTGATAGATGCGCAATCCTAGACGTCATCCTTGGAATGGATTGGTGTCAAAGCATAAGGTCGTTTTGGATTGTGGTAGAAGGATCGTGACTTTGGAAGGCCCTAGTGGCAAGAAAGTGGAGTTTCAGCGACCGCAGATTCGAGATGGGCGATTAGTGGTCAACGGCGTGAAAGCCATCGGCATGGAAGATGTGCGATGGCGAGGAATACCGGATGTGTTTCGGAAGATTTGCGGGATTGCCACGGACCGTGATATCGAGTTCGTTATCGAGTTAGCGCCGGTACAAAGACCGATATCAAAGAGACCATATCGGATGCCTACCGACGAGTTAGTGGAAATGAAGAAGCAGATTGAGGAACTGCAAGAGAAGGGTTTCATTAGACCAAGTTCATCACCGTGGGGAGCCCCGGTTTTGTTTGTTCGCAAGAAGGATGGAAGTCTTAGAATGTGCATTGATTATCGTGCACTTAATGAAGTGACGATCAAGAATAAGTATCCGTTGCCCAGGATCGATGACTTATTTGATCAGTTAAGAGGAGCTGGAGTTTTCTCCAAGATAGATCTTCGTTCAGGATACCATCAGTTGAAGATCCGAGCGGAGGATGTGCCTAAGACCGCGTTTTCTACGCGATATGGACATTATGAGTTCACAGTCATGTCATTTGGATTGACTAATGCCCCATATTTCATGAACATGATGAATAAGGTTTTCATGGAATATTTGGATAAGTTTGTTGTAGTCTTCATAGGCGATATTTTGGTTTACTCAAAGACAGAAGAAGAGCATGCGAGAACATCTAAGGATGGTTTTAGGCAGTGAGAGCATCGACTATATGCAAAGTTTAGCAAGTGTGAATTACGGAAGGAGAAAGTCGAATTCTTGGGTCATGTAATGACTACCAAAGGAGTCTGATTGATCGACAAAGTGGATGCTGATGTTGCATTGGGAGCCACCAAGTCAGTTACTCAGTTCGTAGTTTTACGGGAATGGCGGGATATTACCGTCGGTTCATAGAGGGATTCTCAACAATTGCTAAACCCTTGACACAGTTGTTGAAGAAAGAAAAGAAGTTTGCATGGACGCCAGAGTGCGAGAAAAGTTTTATGGAATTGAAGAAACGCTTAACAACAGCCCCCGTATTAGTGTTGCCGGATGTGCAGAATGGATTTGATATCTATTGCGATGCTTCGAAGCATGGCCTGGGATGCGTGTTAATGCAAGAAGGCAAAGTCGTTGCTTATGTGTCAAGACAATTAAGACCACATGAGGTGAATTATCCAACGCATGATTTGGAATTAGCTGCCGTGGTGCATGCTTTAAAGATATGGCGTCATTATCTCATAGGAAATAGATGTGAGATATATACGGACCATAAGAGTCTGAAATACATATTCACTCAAGCTGACCTGAATATGAGACAGCGAAGATGGCTGGAGCTAATTAAGGATTATAATGTGGGAATCCATTATCACCCTGGAAAAGCCAATGTGGTGGCAGATGCTCTGAGTCGAAAGAGCCATAGCGCGAATACCTTGTCAATTGAGGATCAACCGGAATTATGCAAGGAGTTTCAGAAGTTAAGATTGGAAGTCGTTCCGCAAGGAATGATAGCTGCGCTAGAAGTGAAGCCAACACTAGAGGATCAAATTAGAGAAGGTCAACAAGATGACGATAAAATTTCTAAAATCAAGGCTAAAAAGGAAGAAGGCCTAGCCTTAGATTTTACTCTGGATGAACAAGGGACAATGTTCTTCAAAAGTCGAATTTGTGTACCGGATAAAAAGGAGTTGAAACAATTGATTCTTGAGGAAGCTCATGATTCAAAGTACTCGATTCATCCAGGAAGCGCTAAGATGTACCAAGATTTGAAAGAGAGATTCTGGTGGCCAAATATGAAGCGTGAAGTGGCTGAGCATGTTGCATTATGCGACGTATGTCAGAGAGTAAAGGCTATGCATCAAAGACCCGCTGGTTTGTTGCAGCCGTTGAAAATTCCGGAATGGAAGTGGGAGGAAATCGGAATGGATTTTATCACCGGTTTACCTAAGACTCAGAAAGGTTACGATTCCATTTGGGTTATAGTGGATCGTCTAACCAAGGTCGCTCATTTCATCCCAGTAAAGACCACCTACGCCGGAGATCGTTTGGCAGAATTGTACATGTCAAGGATTGTATGTCTGCATGGAGTGCCAAAGAAGATTGTGTCAGACAGAGGTACCCAATTTACCTCAAGGTTTTGGAATAAGTTGCACGAAGCAATGGGGACCCGTTTGAATTTCAGTACAGCATATCACCCGCAGACAGATGGTCAGACCGAAAGAGTGAATCAGATTTTAGAGGATATGTTGAGAGCCTGTGCTCTAGCGTATGCTACGACGTGGGATAAGTGTTTGCCATATGCGGAATTTAGTTACAATAATAGTTATCAAGCTAGCCTGAAGATGTCACCGTTTGAGGCGTTGTATGGACGTGCTTGTCGTACTCCATTGAATTGGAATGAAACAGAGAGCGATTGGTTTGGGCGGACATTCTCGAGGAAGCCGAAAGTCAAGTCGCAATGATCGAGAGAGGTTGAAGATAGCGATCAAAGAGAAAAGCTACGCAGACAACCGTCGTCGAGATTTGAGTTTTGAACCGTAAGATCATGTGTATCTCGAGGTTACCCCTCTTAAGGGCGTTAAAAGATTTCACGTTAAAGGAAGCTTGCACCAAGATATGTTGGTCCGTTCAAGATTACGAGCCGTCGAGGAGAGGTAGCTTATCGATTAAATTGCCTCGATCCTTGGCAGAGTGCATGATGTATTCCATGTGTCGCAGCTTAAGAAGTGTCTCAGAGTGCCAGCAGAACAAACCCGTTGGATGCGATAGAGTTGCAAGAAGATTTGACTTATAAAGAGCAACCGATCGAATTTTGGATGTTATGGGCGCAAGACCGAGAAACAAGTCTATTCGTTTTGCGAGTTGATGGAGCAATCATTCGGAAAGTGAAGCCACTTGGGAGCGAGAAGAAGATTTGAAGTCGAATTTCAGAACCTATTCTCTAGTTAGCCCCGAATCTCGGGTCGAGATTCATTAAGGGGGAGGTTTGTAACATCCCAAAATTTGGCTTAATTAAGTTGTATTTGCTTAAATGTGCATTTGTGATTTTCTGAAATTTATTTGGATTTTTCTGGATTTATTTGAATTAGTTTGAAATTAAGTTTATTGCCTTTTATTCAAATCTATTTAAATCATGCAAAGTTAAAATAAAGTTTTGCCAAAATATTTTATTTAAGTCCAGAATGTCTCAAAGTATTTTTGAGATTTTTCTTGGATTTTTCCTGGTTTTTTTTTGTTGCTTAAAATAAATGGAATGAATTTCTGGAATTGTTTTAAATAAGAAATCTTTTAAAAATTCAAGTATGCGATCTGGGCCGAGCCCAAATCTTGTGCGCTTAGGCCCATTTCGCGTGACCCGACTCTTGCGCCGCCCGCCACTGTTCGCCCGATTTTCTAGATGGAATCGCCGATCCGTCGGATCTTGATCGGAGGTGGGCGTTTTCCCAAGCGATGAAACCCTAGCGATCCTTAGCCGTTGGATCGACGCGTGGAGGACCGGATTTCGCCACATCGCGCGCGACGGGAGACCGTCCGATTCACGACGCGTGGGCGGTTGAGACCGTCGTCTCAGAGAATCGCCGCCGTAACGGACTCGGACGCGCCGCCCGCGTGCGAAAGCGAACTCCGCCTCGGGCATCGCCGAGGGGCTATTTAAGCTGCGGACCCGCCCGATGTTGAACCATCTGCGCCGCCGTTTGCCCGCTCCTCGTCATTTGGAATAAATCGTGTCTTGTCGCCAAAGCTCGCCGGAAGTAGACGCAAGCGTCGCCGAGTTTTCGCGAGATCCCGGCGGCAGCGGGGAGTTCTTCGCGCGGCGGAACGATTCGAACTCATCTTGTCGCTGTTGAACCGGATCCGCAGCGTCATCTCGCCGGAAACGCCAAAACGCCACGCCTTGGTCGTCGTCTTGGTCCGGTGAGCTTCGCCGCCGCATCTTCATCGCCGGGTTCAAAAGCTTGGGCCGTTCGATCTAGGTCTTTCGGTCGAGATCGTGCCACGTAGCACCGGCCGCATCCGTTCGATCGGGTTCGTGCGCTCTGGATCGTCGCCGTCGCTGCGACCAATCTGGCATGCTTGGCGTGTCGGTATAGCGCCAAGCGTCGTGGGCCGGTCTGCGGTGGACGAGGAGGTCTCGTGGACCTAGTCTATCGCCGGGATACGTGGCAGCGTCGATTGGTCGCGCGCCGGTGGCTGACGTCAGCGTGGCGTCATGTCGACGTCATAAATTGCTTTTTCGAATAAAAATAAATCTGTTAATTTCGAATTTTCGATTTGATATTTATTTCAAACTTCAAAAGGCTATATCTTTTGCATCGTAACTCGGATTTGAGTGATTCCAGTTTCTAAAAATTTGTAAAATTGAGGTCTATTTAATTGTGAATTTTCTTTGATTTTTGGAGTTCAATTGCTCTCTAGTTTGGCATTTATTTGCTTTTCTTCTTGATGCAGCGTGAGGCGTTGAATTGTGCGACGCTTCGGAGGAAGATCAAGCAACTCAAGAGCAAACTTCAGATCAAGATCAGGACCTATTCAAGGCAAGTTGTGCTTTGATCATGTTGAACCCATGTTTATAAAATAGCTATGTTTGATTTACACTATTGCATATATTTCAAATATACAAGCTGTTTCAAATTAGTTTGGGCTTAGCTAAAATACCAGATTGATCTATACCCTACCTTGTCATTGTATGCCATGATCCATTGTCACCCTAGATTGGTTTAATATAGTTGGTTAATAATTATAATCAACATTGGAGGTTTAGTTCGTATTAGTTGCTTAGCCATGCCACGTCATCACATGTGTCATCACCATTGATAATTAATCTTGATTAATGGAATATGGAACAATGTTATGAACTTGTGTGTCATGTGGGATCACACGATGAGATTGAGTTGTTGTGGCGAGTCATGTCGCATAGCGATGTTGAATTGTTGATGACACGTGGTGCTTAGTAATCAAGCGGGTGATAATCACTTAGATTGGGGCAAGTGGCAAGGCGAGGAGGCCAAGGTGGGCCCGATGGGCGATGGTATGTGGAAGTCTTGCCTTGATCACACTAAGGACTTAACCTTGCAAGCCTTTGACTGAGTCAATCATGCAACCACATATGCGGTATGGGCCACCTAGTGAGTAATTTGCAAAGTCTTAATGTTGATACTATCGTGGTCGGTGTGAGTTCCGGTCGAGTGTAATTCACATGGCGCAAGAGGGGGCCTTGGATGTGGTTTACAGACCGCATGATGTTGAAACCTTAGCGGGTAGTACCGGATTAAGATAGAGCATTGTAAAGGCTTTGTTATAATCTCTCGCCTTTGTGGTGTTTGGTTGTATCACGTGGGTAAAGTGCATAACCTCTGCAGAGTGTGAAACTATTCGGATAGCCGTGCTCGCGGTATTGAGCAATGCTCGGAATTACTGATTAAGGGTTAGTTTAATAAATTGGACAACTTGGTTGGGATGGCGGGATTGCCATATGGAAGATGGAACTTGACTTAGGATTGGAAACTTGGTTTACTTGAGAAATCTTGAATTTATTTATTATTGCTATTCGTTTTACATTCTTTACAATCTATTATTGTATTTGTTCATAAATCTTGCTTATTGCAAAATAGCCATGATAGCCTATCCTTTGGAATAAGCCTTACATATAGATAAATAGGCGCATTACATGCACAACTTGTTGAGTGCTTTAAGTACTCACCCTTGCCAAATAACAATAATCAACAGTTGAAGAATCTACACCTGTGTTGGAAGATGAGGTCCAAGAAGACACGAGTCATTAGGGTCCGAGCCTTGTTGGTTGCCTGTGGTGGTGATGAGCTATCTACGTTTCTACTTTCATTTGCTTAATTATTAGTTTATATTCTCAGTCTTGCCCTGCGTGGCTTAATAATGTAAGTTGGTCATAAGATCATACATTTAGCTATATCAATAAATGAACTATTATTCTATTATCGTTGTGTATGATGTGATATGTACCAATGTTAAGCTGTGTGCACTAGCGTTGATCCTGGGACTAGTGCGGTAAACACAGTGGGTTCGAATCAGTGGATTCGGGTCCTTACAGTTTATGTCTATCTTTTTTAGTTCGTCGTGACCTTTTAGGATCTATATTCGGTGATGTCTCTTTAGATTATGCAGGTTGTAAGCTTGGTAAGCAGCTATAACTCCAATATCCTTCCAGTGAGTCTGTGTCCCAGTGTCCTTTTGATCTTGTTCATTATGATGTTTGGAGTTCGGCTCCCTTTGTTTCAAAAGAGGGTCATACATATACATTATTTTTATCGATGATTTCTCTCGCCACACCTAGATATATTTTATGTCTTCTCATAGTGAGGTTTTAACCATCTATAAGAATTTTGCCACCATGATCCGTACTCAGTTTGATTCTCCCATGCGTGTTCTTCGTGTTGACTCGGCTGGGGAGTATATGTTAGGAGCTCTTCGTGCTTTTCCTGCTAAGCAAGGTACTCTTTCTCAGTTTTTCTGTCCTAGTGCTTATGCTCAGAATGGTGTGGCTGGGTGCAAGCATCATCATATTCTTGAGATAGCTCGTGCTCTTTTACTTTATTCTGATGTTCCACCTCACCTCTAGGCAGAGGCTGTTTCCACTGTCACTTACTAGTATAGTGCCCTGTCTTTCGGTTTCCTTTTCCCAGCACGTAATATATGGTCTTTTCCTTTTCTAGAACGTTTGTTTCCTTTTCCTTAATTCTAGGATATTTGTTTCCTTTTCCTTGAGATGATGCTGGAGGTGGGGGGAGATCTGTTGTGGGCCATAGGGATGATTAGACACACTAAACAATAGCCATCGGATGTGGGTGAGTAAAGCTGAGGAAAGATCTGAGAGGTTAATTTTGATGGAGGCAAGTTTCTGGGGACGTTTCGCTGGGTGCACGAAGGTTGGACTATCTCTAGTGGGGTGCACTATTTGGAGTGGACGTAGAAAAGAATGCTTAGGTGCATTATAAAGGAGTATAGACTTGATTAATATTCAGCTTTCTTTTGCTCTTTAGGGTGAGATTCTAGTGCAGTGTCTTTGTGGCATGCCTCTCGATTATTCTAGTCTTTATCTCTTTGGGTGTGTATGCTATATTTGACGAGGATAATTGACTAGTCAAACATCTAAGGGTCCCACATTGAATTATTTAGGTTGTGACCTCCTTAGACCACGACCACTCTTCAAGTCACGACCTCCCTAGGCTATAATCATCCCTTGTTGTGACCTCCTTAAGGCCATGGCCACTCATGGGCGTGACAATCACTTTAGGCCGCTGTCGAATATCTAAACATGGGGTATGTGTCCACAGAGGATACGTGAAGGATATGTCCTAACGACATTCAAAAATTTCGGATATCATGGGCCCAGTTATGTGGGATAAGATATGAGCAGAAAGGATGACTCCATATTAGGAAGGACTCGATCATGTTCCTGTTACGAGGAAACCGACTTGAGTAAGCCTGATATTCAAGGAAGTTTGGATACGCTGCGAAGATCACGCGACGATGGACTCCAATCGGCTACGATCTGGTACTCTAAACCTACTACAACTTGACTTGAGGCTAGGCTACCCCGACTATATAAGGCTGGGGGTAGGGGTCCTCAAGGTGGAGAGCAAAAAAGAAAAGCGAAGGAGGCAGAGCAATTCTCAGAAGATTAGACATTTAGAGCTTTCAAGCAAGTAGTTCTTCTTTGCGCATAGAGTTCAGGAGCCGATGAAGCCTGTTTTGTCATCCTCTAGCATAGCATAGCCTTAGCCTAGGTGCAATCCGCATTGTAACTAGGGCTAGACACATTGCTCTGTACTTTGTTTATCGACTCCATACATCATTCTTACAGGAGTAGGGTATTACTCTGCCAGAGGGTCCGAACCTGTCTACATCTGGAGTCCCTGATTTCGTGTTTGACTCTGCTCACCCGAAGGTACCCGAAGTACAAATTTTATAGTTGATCTCTAACCTTCGACAATTGGCACGCCAAGTAGGGGTCTTCACCTGTTTTTTTGCAGGACAAGCATGTCTTCAGCGCTATCCCACAGCTGGTCTTCCGGTGGCCGTTTGGTCGCACCATCAACTAGGCACCTCTAATTGGATCTGAGATTGCTTCTGGAGTGATGCTTTATCAATGGGGGCCGAGCAAAAATCTGCTATTCGTCGGCTTCATCGAATCCCACTCATGGGATCCATGTCGAGAAGTGGGTTTCATCTACTTTGACCTGACAGAGACTAGCATCTTGATGTGCTTTGACACAGAGAGCGACACCGAAAGTGACGCTTGCAGCAGTTAGGGTAGCAGTCGAATGGATCGATGCATGTTCATGACTAGAGCCAACCACGGGGTTACTGTTGAATGTTCTCAAGACAAGAACTCAGGAGTAGACACCGCGGGAGGCAAGGGACCCCAAAATCCTCTGCACACGCTTTGAGCTCCTGCAGTAATGATGACTATAGTCCGGGAGGCTGCACACACTGTGGCTCCAAACACCACAGATCACCGACGTGACCTGACCGCTACAACCGGAATTGCGATCAATCTATCGAGACAGCTTGACCTCGATGATCCGATAGGGCCCACCCGCGGGCACCGGAGTTTTAGGGGACGCAAGTCCCACGACCTCACGATCACAACAGAAGGTGCGGTTTCGCTCCGGTGGCAGCGTCCCACTAGAGCCACAATAGCGACGTCTTTAGTACCCCTGAAGCCAACGTCCAGTGCACTCACATGATGTTAAAATATCTTCCACCACTAGATCTGGGTAACCCGATGACTCCGGTGTTCGACCAGATGAAGACGCTGCTTGATGTAGCGCAAGCACAAATCGTCCGAGCCGCTAACTCAAGGCTAACTCGTCCTAGCAAGCAGGAACCCAAAAGGCAACGGTCAGGACCATCCCGCCATCATCGAGTAACCGGATCGATGATGGCTAGTTCTAACCAGAGAGTTTCCAGAACAATGCACTCCAACCTCTACTGGGGGCATCCCGAAGATCTCCAAAATCGAATCCCTCACGATCGACGATACTTGCGTGATGTTCTCCGTGATCAATGGGAGGAGTGTGGACGAGAAGACCGCGAGTGGCGGGGGTATGAGCCTCCTCTATCCAGGGGCCGATCTATTGTGCACTGGGCTCGGCAAGGCGACTCTTCGCTCTCGAAGGGCCGTTCCCCCACGCGTCGAAGGCGCTCTCCTCGCCAAAGTCCACGGCATGTGACCCCTGAAGATGACATCGAAGGATGTAAAGCCTTCGCTCCTGAGCTATGTACTGTCAGGTGGCTTGACAAGTTCAAACTAGGCCCCATTGAGAAGTACTCGGGTAAGATCAACCCAGTCGAATGGCTACAGATTTATACCACGGTCATGAGGGCAGCTGGTGGTGACGATAGGGTGATGGCCAACTATCTACTTACCACCCTCGATGGTGGAGCTAGGTCTTGGTTGCTCAACCTCCTGCCTCATTCGATATCCTCATGGGCAGAGTTACGGGCCCAATTCATCGCCAATTTTTAGGGCACCTATGAACGCCCTGAAACTCGCAGCGACTTGCATCGGGTGGTTCAAAAGCCAAGCGAGTCATTGCGCGACTTCATTCGACGCTTTAGTGACAAGCGTAACTCGATTCCGAACGTCTCGGACAAAGTTGTAATCGTTGCCTTCGAGAACAGAGTCAGGGATAAGGAATTGAAGGGGAAGCTGGCTACTCAAAAAATCCGAACTCCCATGGAACTTTTCGAGTTGGTAGACAAATATGCCATACGTGTCGAAGCTCGTGACCACATCGACAACACCGGGTCACGAGACAACAAACCTGGGTCATCCAAGCAAGGGGCAAAAAGAAACAAAAACCGTGGGGAGAAGCGCAAAGGCGACTCCACCGTGGTCGCAGTCGAGCGCGGCAAGGCATGTAATATGGGCGACAACAAGGGCTAGAATAGTGGAGGGGGCAAGTACTGCCGGTCCATCGAACGGACAAGCACGATTTCGATGAGTGCTAGGTGATCAGCAAGAAGATCTAGGAAAAGCTCAAGGCTGCACTCGCCGAGCATGGAGTCGAGCAGGACAAAGAGAAGTCCCAGGACGACAAACCCGAATACCGTGGGGCCGACCACAAGCTGGCGCACATCTTTAGAGGATCCGCCACGTATGAGTCCAAGAGACAATACAAGGCTGTCGAAAGAGAAGTCAACTTGGCTACGCTAGCCCTCCCCAGATTCCTCAAGTGATCAGAAGTACCGATTACCTTCGACCAATTGGATCACCTGGCTATGGTCCCACATCCGGGTCGATACCCCGTAGTAGTCGAGCCTACTATTATCAATATTAAGGTCGCACAGACCTTGATTGATGGGGGTAGCTCACTGAACCTTATCTTCGCTAAGATCCTGGATAACATGGGGATATCTTGGGCGGAAATCAGGGACGGAGCAGAGCCGTTCCACGGTATAACCCCGTGATCATCTTTTATGCTGCTTGGCCAGATCGAGATGCTAGTCACGTTCGGCAAGCCAGACAATTTTCGCACCGAGAGAATCCTCTTCGATGTGGAAAATTTTGAGACTGCCTACAACGTGATCTTAGGCCGCCCCATGCTCGCTAAGTTCATGGCCGTGGTACACTATGCGTACCAGATTGTCAAGATCCCTGCGCCAAAAGGAGTCCTCACAATCAAGGGAGACTAGCGCGCTGCAGTCTGGTGCGACAAGAAGAGCCTAGAGATGGTCGAGCATCTCTGTGGGTCGGTAGCCAGTGCCGGTGATGAGAAAGTTAAGCACCAAAAATCCAAGGGCGTTAATGAGGCTTCTACGTCCAACAGTGCCGCCAAATACTTAGTCAACGATGGCAAGAAGGGTGAGCAGACCGACAGAGGCGTTAGGACGGTGCCCATCCACCCGTCAGAGCCCTCCAAGACGATCAAGGTAGGTGCCAATCTTGACCCCAAATAGTAACTTGAGCTCATCACCTTTCTTTGGGCAAACCGTGATGTGTTTGCATGGCAACCGTTCGACATGCCCAGAGTCCCCAGAGAGGTGATCAAGCATCGAGTAGCTATGGAGCCTAGCGCCAAACCTGTGGTGCAGAAGCAGCGAAGACTTGCAGAAGATAGGAAGCAAGCCATACAAGAGGAGGTCGGCAAACTCCTGAAGGCTGGCTTCATTCGAGAGGTCTGCCACCCGACGTGGCTGGCAAACCCGGTCCTCATCAAGAAACCCAATGGCAAGTGGAGAATGTGCGTCGACTACACCGACCTCAACAAGGACCCTTTTCCTCTCCCCTGCATCGACCAAATTGTGGATTCAACTGCGGGCTGTGAACTGCTAAGTTTTCTAGATATCTACTCGGGGTATCACCAAATTAGCATGGCCACAGAGGATGAGGATAAAACGGCTTTTACTACTCCTATTGGTGTGTTTTGTTACGTGGAAATGCCTTTCGGTTTAAAATGTGCTGGTGCCACTTATCAACGCTGCATTCAAAATTGTTTAAAGTCCCAAATGGGCGCAATGTTGAAGCGTATGTCGATGATATCGTAGTCATGTCAAAAACAGGAAGCACTTTGATCAGCGATCTCGAGGAGACGTTCGGCAACCTCAGGAAGTATCGAATGATGCTTAACCCTGAAAAGTGCACGTTCGGCGTCCCGTCCGGCAAGCTTCTCAGGTTCCTGCTGTCCAGTCGAGGCATCAAGGCTAACCTACGCAAAATTGAGGCCGTCGACCAGATGCGTTCTCCGCGGACTTTAAGGGAGGTGCAAAAGCTTACGGGCTGTATCACTACCCTTAGCCGATTCATCTCTCGGATGGGTGAACGAGGACTGCCTTTCTTCAAATTGCTCAAGAAGCAGGACAACTTCGAGTGGATCAAGGAGGCAGAAGAGGCTTTTCGAGATCTGAAAAAGTACTTATCGTCTCCATCGGTCTTAACCTCACCTAATGAAAAAGAGGAGCTCTTTTTGTACATTGCAGCTACCCCTCAAGTAGTAAGCATGGTTCTGGCGGTCGAACATGATTGCCCCGATAAAAAGACTAAAGTCCAAAAGCTTGTCTACTACGTAAGCGAAGTCTTGCACGACGACAAGTTGCGATACCTGCAGATACAGAAGATGTTGTACGTCATCTTGATGACTTCCCGAAAGTTGTGACATTACTTCCAAGCGCACAAAATTACGGTGATGACAACATATCTGCTCAAGGAGGTGCTACGTAACTGAGAAGCAACATGTCGAATTGCGCAATGGGCGATCGAACTCAATGAGTTTGAGGTCGACTTTGCACTGCGTACCAGCATCAAGTCAGGCATCTTGGCAGACTTCATCGCAGAATGGACACACGTTAAAGAAAAGAAGTGCGAGGCGGTCGATGACCATTGGGCTATGTTCTTCGATGGGTCGCTCACACTTCAAGGCTCAGGGGCTGGCATCGTGCTCAAATCCCCGACAGGTGAGGATTTAAAATATGTTATCAAACTCGATTTTCAAGCTTCTAACAATGTTGCAGAACACAAGGGACTGGTCAACAGACTCCTCACAGCTGCGTCACTAGGCATCAGATGACTACTCGTGAAAGGGGACTCACAGCTAGTTGCAAACCAAGTGCAAAAGGAGTACCAGTGCTCAGACGACAACATGGCGACGTATCTGAACGAGGTTCGCAAGTTGGAGCACAAGTTCGAAGGGCTCAAGGTTAGGCATATAAGGCGATGTGACAATTCTGCAGCCGACGAACTTGCTAGGCTCGCTTCATCTCGTTCGCCCATGCCAACAGGAGTGTTTGTCGAGAAACTCCTTAAACCGTCTGTTTCCCTCGTACAGGAAACAGATGCAGCCCAACTCGATCAACAGCCTGGTCGAGTCAGCGAGGTAGAAACCACAGACACAGAAGCTGCACTACTCGAATGCGAGCCGACTTGGATGACTCCATTCCAAGCCTATCTCGAAGGTCGAGAGCTCCCTGACGATGATGTTGTAGTAGAGAAAATTGCACGTAAGTCCAAGCTATACGCATTGGTAGACGGCAAGCTCTACCGAAAGGGGAGTAACAGAATCTTGATGAAGTGCATCACTCAGGAAGAGGGCAATAAAATATTGCTCGATGTCCATGGAGGCATGCAACACCCTAAAATTTGCTCTAATTTAAATTTTGAAGTATTTTTGATTTTTGAGAATTTCTGAGAATTTATTAGAATTTAAATTGGATTTACTTATTTCTGACCTCTCTTGAATTTCAATAAATTCATGCAAAAGTTTATACAAGGTTTTATTGAAAATATTTTATATGAGTTCCAAATGTCTCAAAGTATTTTCTAGAATTGTTTTGGATTTTTTCGGGTATTTTTGCTATTTATTTTGGCTTTGTTAATTTATCTGATTTATTTTTAATCGAAATGTTTTAAAATCGGATGAGCGAAGAATGGGCCGAGGCACATCTTGTCGCGCCGCCGACGACCACTGCGCCGAAACCCTAGTTGCTACACGCTCGAGCCGTCCGATCAGAATTCCGCGGCTGCCTTTAAGCCACGTCGCCGAACGCGTGCGCCGTCGGATCTTCGCTGCGCGGACGTCCAGGATTGCGCCACGTCGGTCGTCTTCGTGAGATCACCGTAGCTAATGTCACCGACCGTTTCCGCTCGTTTCGCCACCTGTAGCGCACACGTCGAGGCCCTTTAAGCCGCGTTGATGAGCGCGTTCTGCAGAGGACTCAACGCCGCTCAGTTTGACTTCTTGCACGCACGCCGAGACCCCCTCTAGCGCCCGCTGTAGCTCGCCGTAGTTGCTTTTCCTCG
The DNA here is from genome assembly GCA_036346275.1 of Otatea glauca. Taxonomy (NCBI): domain Eukaryota; kingdom Viridiplantae; phylum Streptophyta; class Magnoliopsida; order Poales; family Poaceae; genus Otatea; species Otatea glauca. The sequence continues at coordinate 47,743,331 of CM070718.1, forward strand.
CCGCCGTTGTTTTTGCTTCCTCTCATCGTCGTCCGAGCCACTCCACCGTGCTCCGACCCTGTCCCGAGTTCACCGAAGCAAGCCGCATCGAGTGGACCACTTCTTCTCGCCGGAAAAGCCCCGTAGCGCCGTTGGCTGCGTCGTCTTCCCCAGCTCCGGCAACCTTCGTTTCCTCGCCGCCGTCGCCTTCACCGAGCTCCACCGACCATTCGATCTGCATCGCACGGTTCTGGTACGTCCACGTCGCTGCTCCCTTTTCGTACCCAGCGTTAATCTTGACCGTTAGATCTAGATTGAACGGTGGTGATTAGATTTAGTTTTGGTGCTTGTTTAGATCTCAGCCGTTGGATCGTTAGTGAACGCGTGAGATTGCGCCGCATCGCTATGGTGAACAGTAAACCGCTCGGGTACTGTGGGCCGTTAGATTAGATCTAAACGGTAGAGATTGGATTTGGTTTTGCCCTAAGGATCCGCGCCGTTCAGATTTGAACGTGCGGCGGAGATGGCGCCGTACCCTCACCAAATCGCGTGCTAACGCGTGGGCGTTTTGACCGGGGCGGAGACCAGATCCAGCCATCGATTTCGAGCGCGCCGCTACGATCTTGCCACATGGCCGTGCATGAACTGAGACGCTGCCGAACGTGCGCGAGATCCAGCCGTCGGATCCGGGGGTTCCGTCAGATGCGCGACGCGTGGAGGCGCAGAATGCGATGCGTCACCGAGTCAGTGCGTGGGATCCAGCCGTTGGATCGAGCGACCGTCGGATGCGCGACGTGTGTCGCATGGATTCTAGGCAGTGCAGGTGACGCGTGAGATCTGACCGTTGATTCAATGAACGGCTAGGATCTTGCCGCGTGGATGCACTGTTCTGGTGGACCGAGTCCACGGTAGACCAGAGCCGAGCCGTGAACCGAGCCCATAGACCGAAACGACGTGGTGGCACCAGAGGCTGCCACTTGTCATGCTGAGGTCATAAATATTCTTATATATAAAAATATTTTGGCCAAAATTCTTTTCTGTGCTGATGACATCATGATGCGATTTTTCAGTATAAAAATAATTTGGAAAAATCGGATTTTCTAATTTCTGTATTTTCAGATTTTATTGAAACTTCAAATGGCTATTAATCTTCTGTATTAGCTATTTATTGCATATTTTGTTTGTACGTGTAGACGCAAATTTGCCGGAAGGTTTTGTCGGGACCCAAATCTGCAAATCCGGACCCTCTGTGTATTCTGTGCCAGTCCAGGATCACGCTAGCACACACAGTCTTACAGGGTTGCACATTTCAGACATTCGCAGCGATATAAGAATAAATAGTGCAAACATTTATATAAACCGAGTTGTACGATCTTATGGTCTCCTTACATAACATCAGCCACGCAGGGCTTACATTATTCAGAGTAAAAGAAATAGCAGCGGAACATAAATAAATGTCGTGGAAGCCTTCATCTTGCCACAGGCAACCGACTGGGCTTGCCCCCTAGTTGCTCGGGTCCTCAATGTACTCCTCCTCCTAGGCTGGTGTAGACTCCTCCACTGATGTTGGGGTTGATAAGCAAGGTGGGATGAGTACACAAGGCACTCAACAAGTAAAGCACAGAATGCAGCGCTATTACTATATGCAAAGCTTATTCCAAAGGATTGGCTTAAATGGTTCTTTTGCATCAACAACATTTTTAAACCAGTATCTTATTTAAATTAAAGCAGTGGAACAGTTATAAGTAATACTAATTTCTTCAAATGGTTTTTCTTCGAAGATTCTCGGCACACAACCTTAACAGTTCATTTTCAAAACAGGCACACAGCCACCCTTTTCACATTTTGTTTATGAAGATCTACCCCTTGACTGTAATCCCCGAGCAATGCTCAATACCGCAAGCACGGCTATTCGAATAGTTTTGACACTCTACAGAGGTTGTACACTTTACCCACAAGATACAGCCGCTCACCACATAGGTGATTGTCCGCAACAAAGTTTTTCAGGAACCTCTACCTTAACCAAAGAACCTCTCCGGTATTGCCTTCACTATCACTTCCCTCACACAGAGCCGAAGTATAGGACAGGCCAATCACCGTTGGTTGGGCACCAAGCCGTAGCATAGGTACGCTCCCCCGTACAGGTACACACCCGTGCACTGTCACCCCGAGGTATCAGAGGAAAGATATCGGAACCCTAATCCACTAGGTCTGTCCCATACCAGACATGTGGTTGTACGGGTGACTCATATCAAAGGCTTGCAAGGTGAAGTCCTTAACTGACCAAGGCAAGACTTCCAACACTCAACGGTGGCACACAGCCCATTGTGGCGCACAGACTCACAACACTCATCAACCCAATGCCACACAGGCCCACCTGGCACACAGCCTCTTGCCACTTGCCCCAGTCTAAATCATTTCCCACCCAGTTGATTATTGTGCAACACATGCCAGCAATAACTCAACATCGGTATGGAACCACACAGGTCTCCATACTTCAATGTCATCAGGTGGCAACATCACACCATTTTCAAAATACATTCAATATTCCATTAGTCAATATTGTAGCATTTTTCCGAAAGATTATTCATGATTCGTTGCCAGGCTAAGCATCTATTCACGGTCTAGCCTCCCGTGTTGGCATAGTATTAACATCCAACTAATATAATCAATCTTAGGGTGACAATGATCTAGCCTCCCGTGTTGGCATAGTATTAACATCCAACTAATATAATATAATCAATAATTATGCAACCTTGAAATTATTGATTGTATGCCCTAGATCATTGTCACCCTAAGGTTGATTACATTAGTTGGATGTTAATACTGTGCCAACACGGGAGGCTAGACCGTGATTAGATGCTTAGCCTGGCAACGAATCATGAATACTCTTTCGGAAAAATGCTACAATATTGACTAATGGAATATTGAATGTATTTTGAAAGTGATGTGATGTTGCCACATGACGACATTGAAGTATGGAGACCTGTGTGGTTCCATACCGATGTTGAGTTATTGCCGCATGTGTTGTACAATAATCAAGCGGGTGGGAAATGATTTAGACTGGGGCAAGTGGTAAGAGGTCAGTGTGCTGTGGGCCTGTGTGGCATTGGGTTGATGAGTGTTGTGAGTCCGTGGCGCCTACAATGGGTCGTGTGCCACCGTTGAGTGTTGGAAGTCTTGCCTTGGTCGCTAAGGACTTCACCTGCAAGTTTTGATCCGAGTCACCGTGACAACCACATGTCCGGTATGGGATGACTAGTTGATTAGGGTTCCGATATCTTCCTCCGATACCCGGGTGGCAGGCACGGGTGTATTCAGACGGGAGCGCACTGTGCTACGGCTTGGTGCCCATCCAACGGTGTTTGGCCTATCCTATACTTCGCCTGTGAGGGAAGTGATAGTGAAGGCACACCGAGAGGTTCTTTGGTTAAGGTAGAGGTTCCCAAAAGCTTTGTTGCGACAATCACCGTGTGGTGAGCGGTCAGATCTTGTGGGTAAAGTGTACAACCTCTGCAGAGTGTCAAAACTATTCGAATAGCCGTGCTCGTGGTAATGAGCATTGCTCGGGGATTACATTCAAGGGATAGATCTTCATAAATAAAAATGTGGAAAGGGTGGCTGTGTGCCAGTGTTAAAAATGAACTGTTAAGGATGTGTGTCGAGAATCTTCGAAGAAAAACTATTTGAAGAAATTAGTACTATCATAACTATTTTACTGCTTTAATCTAAATAAAATACTGGTTTACAAATGCTGTTTGATGCAAAAGAACCAATTAAGCCAATCCTTTGGAATAAGCTTTGCATATAGTAATAGTGTTGCATTCCGTGCATTACTTGTTGAGTGCCTTGTGTACTCACCCCTCCTTGCTTATCAACACCAACATTAGTGGAGGAGTCTACACCAGCCTAGGAGGTGGAGTACATTGAGGATCCGAGCAATTAGGGGGCAAGCCCAGTCGGTTGCCTGTGGCAAGATGAAGGCTTCCACGATATTTATTTTGTTCCGCCGCTATTTCGCTTACTCAATAATGTAAGCCTGCGTGGTCGATTTTATGTAAGGAGACCGTAAGGTCGTACAACTCAGTTTATATAAGTGTTGCACTACTTTTTTTTATATCGCTGTGAATGTTTGTGATGTGCAACCCTGTAAAGACTGTGTGTGCTAGCGTGATCCTGGACTAGCACAGAATACATAGAGGGTCCGGATTTGCAGATTCGGGTCCCGACATGGCATCTGCGGAAACTATGCGTCCTATCACTCCTTGGCCGAGAAAGTTTTTCGACAAGGGTTCTATTGGCCGACTGCCCTCCAGGACGCTTGCGAGCTGGTGAAAAAGTGCGACAGTTGCCAATTCTAAGGCAAGCAAACCACCCTACCAGCCCAAGCACTGCAAACCATTCCTCTGTCTTGGCCCTTCTCCGTCTGGGGATTAGACATCTTGGGACCATTCCCAAGAGCCCAAGGAGGTTACAAGTTCTTATTCGTGGCCATCGACACGTTCACGAAGTGGATCGAAGCCGAACCCGTAAGGAACATCACCTCAGAAGCGGCTAAGAAGTTCATGAGGAGCATCGTTAGTCAATTTGGCATCCCTAATCAAGTAATCACCAACAATGGCAACCAGTTCAAGAGCAATGCTTTCATAGCCTTTTGCAAAGAATTGGGTATTAAACTTTGTTTCGCCTCAGTAGCTCATCCTCAGAGTAACGGTTAGGTGAACGCGCCAATGGCATGATTCTGTCCGGGATCAAGACCCGTGTGTTCGATAGGCTCAAAGCCTACTCGACCCAATGGGTGAAAGAGCTTCCCTCGGTGCTCTGGGCCGTTCGTACATCGACTAGTCGAGCCACCCGTGAAACGCTGTTTTTCTTGGTTTACGGAGCAGAATCCGTTCTTCCGACTGAGTTAATGTTCAAGTCACCCCGAGTGGATAACTACTTAGAAGAGGAACAAGAGCAAGCGCGAGCAGATGAGGTAAATCTACTCGGAGAGTATCGGGTTCGAGCGTCCATTCGAGCAGCTAAGTATCAGCAGACCTTACGTAGATATCATGGCCAAAGAATCCAAGAACGAGCACTAGCCGCTAGGGACTTAGTACTACGAAAGGTATAGAAGCAAGACAATCGCAATAAGCTATCGCCTAAGTGGGAAGGTCCATATGTGGTGGTCAAAGTGACTCGACCAGGATCTATACATCTATCGACATCGGAAGGGGTGATACTTAAAAACTCATGGAATATCGACCAGTTGAGGAATTTCATACGTGAATGAAGAAGACATTGCATTGCAGCTAAAATTCAGGTAAGTTCGATTTCATTAAAATTTTTACTAACAAAAGCTATCCTATTACATTTTAAATTAGGTACACTACTACTTCTTGTCCTCGGAGTCATCACGCCGCCGCCCCTCAACCACGGGACTAGAAAAGGATGGTCCCCGGGATGGGCTTATGCCCTCTGTATGAACCAAAAGAGGACGTAAAGACTTGGCGCCCACCATGCAGCCCAGTTGATGGGAAAGGAGACCTCCGAACACCGGGATGGCCTGGAGGGCGAGCAAGCGCCGGGTCGATGAAGCTGTTTTGAGCTTCACCACCTTCTCCGGCGCCGGCAGCTTCACCTCCTTCTCCTCGTGTGCCGGCGGTGGCATCTACTCTCGCGAAGGGAGCAGATGTGGCATCGTCTTCTTCGGCGATGACCCTTAGCTTGCTGGTGACTTCGTCCTCCACCTCCGGCCAAACCTTCTTCTCAATAGTCTCCCAATCAATCTCGTCCTCATCGGAAGAGATGATCCTCCCCAGAGAAACTATTGTCAGTGGAGTAGGGGGAGGGGATTCGCCAATGATGATCACAGAGGGAGGCGACGGTGGAGGAGAAGCCATGGATGTGGTGGAAGAACTAAGGCGCTGTGAGCAAAGGACAAGAGAAAAGATGAGTTGTGACAGGCGACTACAGGTCCTGTCTATTTATAGCTCAGGGAACAAGTCACACTGTAACCACAATCTATCTAGATTCGCGTCGGTCCCAATCCACGAGACATCGATCGCGCTTCCACACAAGTGCACAAACCGAAGAGACGCCACTTTAAGGTGCGCCATGTGGAAGCTGAAAGACGCAAAAACTATAACAGAGTCCAATCGCTGCAATGAAGTTATGTTGTTCATCTACTTCGTCCGTTTGGATTCTACTTCGATCAATATGCTCGGGGGCTCATGCTTCTATGTGTAAGGGTTACAATTGATGCTTATGCTCTACCTTCTCCTCGATATAGCCATCGAGTGGAGGGGCGGGGGCTACATCATGCATTTTATCGACGCATATGCTCTACTGTCTGCTTGATGCATTTATCGAGTAGATGGTCGGGGGCTACATCGCTCAATTTTTTCTTTATCTGGTTCCACTCTCGGGTCGATGTATCTATCGAAAAAAGGTTCAGAGTTGCAACAGGTATCGGTGATGCTAACGCCTCACTCTTTTGGCTCGAACCAGCTATCGTGTAAAGAATCAAGGCTACATCAAGATATTGTGCTTGCGTCACTCTATATAACGACCCCCATTTCTACATAAATGCAAAAATAGAAATCTAATGTGCATTCCGTACTAGTCCCATGATCAGTAGCAAGTACGCACATACACAACAATTGGAATCACAACCATACCACATATTATTAAGCGGAAGCTATTATACAAAGAAAACTATACAACTCAGAGATTACATCAGCAAAAGAAGCAAAGTCTTGTAGTGTGCCTATCCAAACCCGCAGGCAACTGACAAGGCATAATCCCTAGAAAGATCACGATGAAGAAAATCCCGTGACCTACGACGAAAGAAACCTTCGAAGCTTTGCTAACTTATCCACCTAAAAACAACATATAAGCAAGGGTGAGTACTTTCGTACTCCGCAAGACTTTTGCAACACCTATAATATATGCAGGCCATTTCAAAGGAGGCTACTACGGTTAATTTGCAAAAAGCAGAATTGATATTGTAAATCAAGTTATTTGTAAACGGAATTTGTAAGAGCAAGTTGACTGATATGAAATAAGTAAAGCATAAGTAATACTCACAACTCTTCGTGAGCATCGAATAATCCAAAAATGGAATCCAACAATCGGCCCTTTGACATAAGGCAACAGCTGCTAAAACAAGCTCAAACCAAAACTCATTTTAGAAAATACCAAAACATTTAACTAGTGCAAGTTCACCAAGTTTTCCATGACCGAGGGGACGCCTAATCGATTAGAGTTACACTCTGCAGAGGTGTACAACTTTACTCACAAGTCATGACCTTTTCTTTTTGTCGCATGTTTCACGCACCTTTGGCGTTTGGCCAGAATGTTCATGACTAAAACCTTTACATTACCTAGGTTAACTTTGCACCAGCCCGGGACGTTATGCCCTCGCCATAGAAACAGAAACACACTCAAGACCTGGATCCATTCACATCACACCCAACACCACGTTTCTGTTCATGGCAAGGCGTACACCGTTGCATTGGTATGTAGAAACCCCTACAAGCAGACCTCAAAAGGAATACCTATGCAATCTCCCGCCTTCCATAAATGCAAAGTTAAACTAGATAACTTAATTGGTTTAAGGTTGCCCCATCCCAACACTTGTGGTTGTACGGATTATCTTGGATCATACAACACTATGTTCAGTCCTTAATCCAACACGGGCGATACTCCACCCTACACTACGTGCAAATCCCTCTACATATCCGGCTATTGTCAAAAATCGCCCGCATCAAAACCATAGTTTTATTTTGGATTTTTAATCAAAATACCCATAACCAATAGCTTCATTTCCAACATTTTCCATTTCTCAAGAAACAAATTTTAATCTGATCATCAACCTCATTAGTTCTAAAAGCATGGCTAAGCATGGATAAAAGTAATCGCATATACCCATGATAACATTAAATAATGTCTATGCTTAATCTATGGTTATCAAGGTTCACATATCCATACTTATCAAGGAAGTTTCATGAGACAACAGGTATAACTACCAACACCATAAAATAGCGAATTTACAGAAAGTAAACGCATGCATGAAACATTTTAATAAACACAATGTAAATTAACTTCTGGGATCACGATGGTCAAAGGAGGGTGCTTGCCTTGCTTATTTATTGCTTATGACGAAGACGCGGTCGCAGCTGACGGAGGCAACGACAGAGGAAGAGACGTCGAATTCTACACGTCGATCAATCGGAAATATAGCAAAAATCCAACTTTAATAAGGGCAAAAAGAAAACAGACATAAAGCCAAATAAAGATTCACTACAGAAAACAGGTACGCTTTAGGGTTTGGATTGAACGATTTCAAGACCTCACGATGTAGATAATTACACATTCATATACTTAATGGCTTATGATGAACAAAATAGGGTTTCATTGATAGATTATCTATTCTTGATTTACGAATTCAAGAGGCTAAAATTATGAATTCCTGTATTTATAACTTCGAATTATAGATGCTAAAATTATTTGGATTAAAAGAGTTAAAACATTAGTTAAAGGATTATAAGCGAATATCACTTAATTCCTTAAGTGATTTTGCACAAGAAGCGGTTGTGAAAATGTTAGATCTATTAAGCTAGGTTACTGGATTTATTCATGGTTTTTAAGAAGGTTCTGGTGATACAAATATATTAGCTACAAACTTCTTCATTATTACAAAGTTCACTTATTCATATTGTAAGGTTCATTAAACATAATATTTAGGGTTATTTGGCTAATAGGATTTATATGCAAAACATGATGAAATAAGATTATTTGTTCAGAACAGGATAGTATATACTTTGAAGTACATATCTAAGCTAATTTCATACATTTTAGTGTTTAGACGAGATATAATATTCATTGCCAAAAAGACTTATATGGTATTAAGGTTTATGTTATAAGGAATTGAATTAGAAGTGTAGTGAACGATTAACACTTAGGGTTATTGCACTAGCTGAACTCGGATGAATATCAAGTTGTAAATAAAATATTTTTTCCAGAATATGATAGTACACATCCTAAATATCATTTATAAACTAATCTTCATAATATTTGCATTTAGACGAGATGTTCTACGGGTTGTTGAAAATGCTTAAGTGTTTCATTTATTTAGAAAACATAACATTTATGGTTATGTTACTAGATCATTTTATATGCAGACCATAGTATAACGAAATGCTTTCTATAGAATACAATAGTATGCACCTTATAGAGTATTTCTATGTTATTTTCATAATTCTTTTTGTTTGGACAAGTTATTTTATATGGTGTTGAAAAGGTATAAACGATCACAAAAATAACATCGCAACAACTCGGTTTTCATTTTAAGTTTGCGACTGCACCTTATAAGATTATTTACTCATTTCTCAGGAATTAACAGGGTATGATCCTAAGAGTGTTTTAAAAGTGATTTCATGATATTTGGCCTTTATCCGAGATGTTTCTCATATAAGTGATCATTAGGGTTTAATATGGACTTAGTTCAAATTTGCATAAACGTAAGAAATTTTGTACAATCGGCTAGAGTATTATTTTTCAAGGTCTAAGGAATTGGTTTCATCAAATTTGAAGTTCTTTTTTGAAAGTTATAACACTTCAAATTACACAAGTATTAAAATTTCAACTATTTGGTTAAGTGTTGATTATGACTTTATTGTAATGATTCTTGCTGGATAAAAATAGTTTGATTACATTAGATACTTAAAATCTAGTTTCTTTTCATTACTTTGCTCTTCATTAATTATGCATGTACACATTCTTTTACATATACCATGCTTATGTTCCCGATGCAAATTAAACTTGTGCATTTAAAACATTTTATTAAAACATTTCGATAGTGACAAATCACCCATTCTGATTCCTATTCATCTCTCTGCACATCTATTAGGTACTTTTCATATGCACATAAATATTGCTACTAATTATCATATGCATATATATATATACATCTTTTTCATTTGAACCCCTTTATTATTCATATAACAAATCTAAAACAAGTTTAGATCAAATTCATTTCTTAGTCCCTTCAACCCATTAAGGTAACCTACTGTCATACTAGTGCTTAAAAATAAATCTTATTTATTTTAGAATTTCTTTTATACAATTATTCATTTTTGAGTATTTATTGTATTGAAGATAACCTTTGGTAGAAGATGATGTAACAAAGGTGAAATATAAATAGTTTTACATATTTGAGTTCCTGGAAGTATAAGGATCCTAATAAAATTGGTTTCATTAAATTCTAAGTTTGTTTACAACATTTTAACATGTGGCACATCTTTAGGCCTTTTATTCAAATTTAAATTTCAAATTCATCTATTACTGTTTTTCAAAATATTTTTGCATATTATGGAACTACATGATTTTAGATGATTTTAGGATTTTGTTTCACTCAAATTGAAGTTGTAATGCAAAAGTTAAAAGTATTTGAATTAACCCGGGTATACAAAATCCTGGAAATTCCTAAAATACGCTTTCTCAACAGGAAAACGCCTTCTACCGCTTTGGCTGAGGATGCTCACACGGCTGACAGGACGGGCCCATCACGCAGTGGAAGTGAAGGACCGAGATGGCGAACAGAGGGGGGGGGTGAATGGTCGCAAATAAAAATTCCCCCAAAATACTCCAACAAAAACCTCGACAAGATCGCTCAAAGGAAATTGTGAAAAACCCGAAAAACTAGACAACTATGTGTACCCCAAACTTGCATGGATAAGTACCATAAAATATGTGGGGATTTTTGAGTCACAATCCTGGTTGTCTAGTGTCCAAGATAAAGAGGAATCAATTCAAACTCTTGCTTTTAGAAAGGACATCAATTCAAATCACAAAAGTCACTTTCAGAAAAGCAAAAGCAGAATTTCCAGAACTTGTCCTCAATTTTCACAGGAGGTTGGTGGGTTTCTGCAGCTCACAAAATTCTGAGAATTTTTCTACCTATGAAAATCAGAGTCATGAAGAACGCCACCAAATTTCTCCACAAAAAGCCTTACATAAAAAACAGGAAAAATCTAAGAACACAGTATGCTCAAGAACTTCGAGCAGAAAGTTTGGGGCTAGGTTTTCACCTCATGGCACCCAAACGGTGAAACAAGTGAACTGAAATTTTTTTCTGCAAGTGTATATCGGAGTCCCGCACCTCCTCCAACAAGAATCACTCAAAAAGGATTTTTATATAGTTTTACAAAAATCAAACACTGACTACTGCGCGAAGAACAAGTTCTGAACAAAGTTGGAACTTGAAAGAAAAGATGTTCTCTACTCAATCCAAGAGTGCAAAAGAGATGTAAAACCATATGAACACACTCAAAACATCCAAGATCAGCAGCATTTAGAAGGAGGGGAGGCAAATCCAAATTACTTGAAAGTAAATTGCGGGAAAGTAATTGCGGGAAAGTAAATACTGAATTTAAATTGCGTAAAGTAAAGACATAATGTAAATGCGCAAAATAAATTCAGAGGTGGATGGATAAAACTTTCATTTCTGGAAGGGCAGGTTACAAAGCCTCACATTCATGTGGGCAAAGCTCAAATGAGCATCAAAAACCTCAACACCTTCAAGGGAAGGAGGCTACCCCTCCACCCCTATTTATACTACTCTTGGGCCACCTACCACCCTTGGATGAGTCCCTCAACCCTAGAGCACTCATCTAAGGGCTAGGATTAACCCACACACACAGCCATGCAAGGGCTAACCCAAAACCCACACACATACCAGGTTTTCTTGCACTGGTTTCAAAGCATACTACCTAGACCCGCTAACCTATCAACTAGACCTCAATCCGACGGCCCTCATTGATTCACGCGGCATCTAGCTAGCATCAACTCTTTTCCTTGTCTTCTTGACTTGCCCGGACTCCGTCTCCGATCATCTTTCGGCGATCTCCCAACCGTCTGGACCTCCGACGCCTCGCCTAGTCCGGTCATCCTTCGCCTCACCATGACCTAGCACCGTCGCCTGCAACCATCAAAGACAAGGAAACTCCTCACATAGCAATGCCCACAAAGATGTGCAATAAACCATCCAACTCATCACTACCGCGCCCATACGACCCAGATCGCCACTCTGGCAGAGACAACTCAAATTGCTTCATTTTGAAAATCAATCCAAATCAAACTCAAACTTGAGCACACCTTGCTCAAATAAAGTCAAATACTCATCACAAACATGGATGGACCTCCACATGGTCCTTCAATCTCCCCCTTGATGAGTATATTGACAAACCACACAAAAGGCATAAATTTGAGTTTGAAAAAAATGAAAAGAAAGCAATTTTTAGTTGCAAAGTCAAACTTGGTCCAAAGATAGAAATTAGAACCATGACCAAGTTGACGAAGAGGAATTCAGATTTTAGAGTTAAATTTAAGAAAGAGCAAGTTTTCAACAAAAACTCTAAAATCCAACTAAACATGTCAAATGTGATTATGAGATTATGATCCAACAGAAGTAGTAGCATAGTTTTACAAAGATCATAATAACCAAATAAGCATTCACATTTTTATCATTTTAGTGATGCCTTTTCTACATTTTCTCCCCCTTTTGGCAATATAGGCATCAATTTTTTTTATGTATGCACGAAATGCAATCGAAAGAGCTTTGAAGATTATCTAATTGATCAAAATGGAAGGATATTACACCAAGCTTGTCAATTTCAGAAGATGACTAAACTAAGACATGTCCAAGTGCAAATACGAGCTTAGTTTTGAATATTTCATTTTTAGCAAGATTTGACAAGTGCAACACTTAGCTTTAGTTTCAAAAATAGAAGAATAACCACTCTAAGGATCAAAAGGAAAACCTAGAGTTCAACCTACTCAACACTTTGGGGAATCTAGAAGAGCATACAAGGTCCTTCGGGCTCATTTATCACTTAATGCAAATTTTGATTTATCATCATACAAGACATAGCGTGGTGCAAATGTTTGACATTATTTGCATTCTTTACCCACATATGTCTTTGTTTTAAATTTATTTGCATTTTCTTTTGACAACCAATTGACTCAAGCCGTATGCGACCATCTCAAGATGAACTCTTAAGAGGATGGTCTAGGTCAAACACGATGTATTCCAAGTTCATCCCAAGTGCAATGGGAAGCGGTCTTGTGAATGCAAGGTGTTGAGTCATATGTGCACAAGAAGAGTCAATTTTGTTTAATTTTCATATTTTTTTTGCACAATGATTCATGAGCAATTGAAGGACTCTAGCATGGATCAAACTAGTTTCACCCAAGTTGCTATAGGGACTCTAGAGAACTCCTAAATTTCTCAAATTATAGCACAAACCTCTAGAGAAGAAACCTAGCAAGTAAAAGCAACAAGTTTCATCAAGTTTTTCATTTAAGGCTTATTTAATTTTTAAGCTTAGCAAGTTAAATGAACTTGGACATACCTAAGCTAGTGATTTTCTTCAAATGATGTAGCATGGTGTATAGCATGAAGAAGAAATCAATTGCATAATAGACAAAGGTCATAAAACAGAAAATGCAGTCTAAATGCAATGCATGAACAGATTCCCAAACTCCCCCTCAACAAATGAATCAATTTTAAGCTCAAATCTGGTTAAACTTGAGTTATTATCAAGATTAGGCATAAAGAAAACCCGAATGAACTCAATAACAAACAGAAAAAGCAGAATGAGGAGAAGAAGCCGAGGCGCAAAAGCTGGATGGCTATTGAGCATAGATAAGATAGAAGAGACTCACTACGGCTTAGACTCGCTCTTATCTTCCCGAAAGGATCGACATAGGAAGTCGACTCTAAATCCCAACTAAGGAGTGCACATGCACCACTGTCTACCTGGAGGCCCAATACCGCTAGACTTATAAGGCGTGAGGGAACTCAACCTAGAGAGAAGAGAGAACACTAATGACGCATGATAGCAACCTAAAGCACAAGATAAGAGGTCCATGCGAGGCATGCGAAGTCTAAGTGAGTGAACTCAACTCAAGAAAACAAGCCCAAAGTCACCCAAAAGAAACACAAAGTAAAGAAAAGCTAAGTGGAAGAAAACATATAATACATAATATACAAACCAGCTCCCCTCACGAAGGCCGTAAGGGCTCACGACTCCAAGCTCACTCCTCAAGGCAACAAACTGGAGCTATCCAAAGGCTTGGTGAAGATATCGGCTAATCAAGGTCACTCTCTACGAATCAAGCGCGATATCTCCCTTCTCCACATGGTCTCTAAGGAAGTGATATCTAATATCAATGTGCTTGGTCGGGAATGTTGCATTGGGTTTTTAGCAATACAAATAGCTGAAGTGTTGTCACGTAAAAGTGGCACACTCTCTATCTCTAACCCATAGTCCCGTAAGGTCGATCTCATCCAGAGCACCTAGCTACAAAGAATCGGTGCGACAACATACTCGGCCTCGTGGTGGGTATGCAACCCTGCATCGCTTCCTAGATGACCAAGAAACAAGAGAAGTGCCAATGAATTGGCAAGTGCCGAAGTGTTCTTCCTATCTATCCTACTGACCCAAACAAAGTCGGCATCGGAAAAGGCTCTAAGAGATAGACAAGAAGACGAAGAGTACCAAATACCATAATCGGTGGTAGCACGAAGGTACTGAAGATGCGCTTGATCGCCGGGCGGTGAAAGGCGAGGAGAAGCTTGAAATCGAGCGCATGGACACACAAACAAAATGTATATCCGCCTCGAGCGGTGAGGTACAAGAGGAGCCGATCATGCTCAAACTCCTTTTGATCAAGAGGCTCACCATCCTCATCGGGCTCGAGGATAGAAGTGGTGGCCATAGGAGTCATCACCGGCTTCCCATCAGACATGTCGAAGCGCCTCAGGAGGTCACGGGTATATTTGCCTTGATGCAAGAAAATACCCTCCCGAGTCTGCTTGATTTGGAAGCCAAGAAAGTAGCTCAACTCGCCCATCATACTCATCTCAAACTCTGTGCTCATCACCTCAGAAAACTGAGACACAAGCGAATGAGACGAGCCACCAAAAATGATATCGTCCACATAAATCTAGACAAGAAGAAAATGAGACTCATGGTATCTGATGAACAGAGTTTTGTCTACTATACCTATTTTGAAGTCATGGCTGAGAAGATAAGACTTGAGCCTCTCATACCATGCTCTGGGGGCCTGCTTGAGTCCATACAAAGCTTTGGAGAGCTTGTATACATGACTCGAAACTTGGGGTTCTCGAATCACGGAGGTTGTTTGACATAAACCTCTTCCTCAATATAGCCATTGAGGAATGCACTCTTGACATCCATTTGATAGAGCTTGAAACCCGGGATGCAGAGAATGCAAGCAGGATCCTAATAGCCTCTAGTCTAGCTACGAGGGCAAAGGTCTCCTCAAAGTCAAGACCCTCAACTTTGAGAAAAGCCTGTGCAACTAGCCTAGCCTTGTTGCGAATGACAACCCCATCCTCACTCTGCTTGTTTTTGAACACCCACTTGGTCCCAATGACATTATGACCGGATGGGGCTCGACAAGCTGCCATACCTTGTTCCTCTCAAAGTTCTCAAGTTCCTCATGCATAGCATTAATCCACGATTCATCGGATAATGCATGAGAAACATCCTTCGGCTCAAAGGAGGCAACAAAGGCGAGTAGAGGCAGAACCGGACAAACTGATTTTGAGCGAGTGACCGCTCAAGCAGATCACCAATGATCGATCGGTGGATGAGCTTTCTGGATATGACGGGAGGACCGAAGCGAGTGGCCTCTACCTCATGCACGTAAGAGGTAGGAGCAGATCCACTCGTGAAGGAGAGTCGAAGGCAAGGGTGGTCTCCCGAGGTGCGTAAATGGAAATGAAGGCACCTCGGTGTAGAGGGACTGGATCCGGTGGAACACCATCATCTTCATCATCCTCATCTTCTACAAAGATGGTCTCGGAGGGATAAGAAGAGCTCAAACATCGTGTCTAGCTCCGGCTAGCCTCATCAAAGGTCACATCACAGTCTCTATGATCCTATGCGCATCAACGCTGCACCTATAGCTACGAGAAGAAGTCGAGTAACCTAGAAAGATACCATCGTAAGAGCGAGACTCAAACTTATCTAGGTTACGGACTTCAAGATAAAACACTTGCAACCAAAACGCAAAAATGAGACACACCGGGCTTTCGCCCATACCTCAACTCATAAGAAGTGCGATGCAAATGTGCTCTCAAAAACACGCGATTAGAAACATGGCAAGCAAGTAGCTATAGCCTCACCCAAAACTTCCTAGAGTATCAGACTGTCTAGCATCGTCCTGGCCATCTCAATCGTGGTCCTGTTCTTCCTTTCCACTACGCCATTCTCTGAGGCGTAGGGAGAAGAGAACGATGCTCTAAACCGCACTCCACACAAAAACTCTCAAAGTAGGAATTCTTGAACTCCGTGCCATTATCACTGCAGTATAGCTCGTAATGCACCGGGAGCTCAATAGACAACCTCTTGATCAAACCCAAGTGAGAAAAGGTCTCATCCTTCGAGGCCATGAAGAATACCCAAGAGTATCTAGAAAAATCATCAACGATGACAAGAACATACCACTTCCCTCCCGCCGACAAAGACTCTAGTTGGACCAACGGTGTCCATATGTAAAAGCTGTCTGGTGCATCATCATCACTACGGTGGATCGGAGGATGAGAAGCGAGAACCATCTTTCCATGTCGGCAAGGAGAGCAAACTAAGTCTTTGACCATCTTGAGTTTGGGCAAATCCGAATGAGATCGTGGTCGCTAACTCGGTCAAATGATCAAAACCAATGTGACCAAGTCTCCTATGCCAGAAGGAGAGATCACGGGACTCAGAAGCAATCAAACATCAAAGAGAGTCTCCAGAAGAAGCAGAAAAATCAGCACGAAAGACTCTCCCAAATCTAGAAATCCCGTAAACTAACCCTCCTGATGAATCAAGGATTCTACAGGCATTACTCTTGAAACTTACCTCGAAAGAGTCATCGATAAGCTGAGAAACAGAGAGTAGATTGTATTGCAGCTAACTTACTAAGGCAACATCTTTAAGAATGAATTTTTTGTTAATGCAGATGGTACCTTTAGCAATGACTCTACCTGAAGATGCATCCCCAAAAGTGATTAACTCATCACCGGGGGCTCGGACTAGGGAAGAGAACCAACGAGAATCTCCGGTCATATGACGAGAACAACCGGAGTCAACAATCCAAACATCGCCCTTCCCCATCCGACGAACCTGATCAAGACACAAGAGAGAAAGATGACTCAGTACTGGGATAGAGTGAAGACTTAGGAACCCAATACTGAACCATACGACACCTCAGAGTACCAGCCACAGAAGAAGACTGGACTCGAGTGTCTCTGTGACGATCAACTCTCACACGATCAGGAGCAACTCTGGTAGATAATCTAGGAGTCAAAACTGGGTTGGTACGCCGTGGTGCAAAAGCCGGACCATCCCAGTAAGGCTGCCTGGATCTCCTACCGGAAAACACCCCACGCCGCTGATATCTACCTCGATGGGAAAAACGAGGAATATCAAGAAGACGACGGAAAGACTGACTACGAACAACTCCAGGGCTAAAACTCAAAGAACTAGCATGAAAACCGAGTCCGGGCTTTGCCCAAACACAGCGACTCTCTAACTTTGTCTAGAAGCGGTGTGTGTCTTAGGAGCACTCAAAGTCCGGGATGATCCACGAATACCCCTAAGAGCGACAACACGCTCACGCCGAGTAATCTTGGCGCGCCAGCGTAAATCTACTAGGTGACCATCCTTCTTACCCAAGGTGCATGTGTACTTCGCCTTGCTAGAGGCAGAAGCAATAGGAGTAACACCCTTCTGGTCAGAAGTCCTATGGACAACCCCAGCAGACCTAAACTTGGTGGTGCTCACTCTGGGAGCTACCACAATCTCACCACTCTTGGAGCCGCGCACAATGGTGGGAGGATGCGCCCGAGCGTGCTCCAAGGGATCAAATCCTAGACCTTGATTGAATCTACTAATCTTGGATTGGTCTAGAATAAGATTGAGCTTCTTCTTGCCTCCAACAAACTTCTCGAGAGTGCTCATAAGATATTGGCAATCTCGGAAGAAAGAAGCACAAGAAGAACAGGGGGAAGGAGAGGAAGAAGAAGAACCAGAAAGAGAAGATCTCTCAGCACATGCTTTTTGTTCCCTTAGCACGGCTGCCTCAATCTTGAGGGCCTCACAAGAAACGCAAGGAGCATCTCTAATCCTAAGGGTTTGGTCTTTTAACTTCTTCTTAAGCTCGACATGGATTTGATCCACATCATCCTTAACCCCAACACACAGCAAGCAACTAGTTTGTGACTTAACTAGTAAATCCTTAGCAAGTTGATCACACTTGACATTCAAAGCATCATTGTCAAGTTTTAGTTGCTTCTGACCCTCACATGAGCCGATTGGGTCCTTAGAAGTATGCAATTCAAGTTCATCATTTCTAGCAGAAAGCTTTCTAAGGTGTTCGCTCATGGCATCAATTTCGGCAAGCAATTTAGGGCAATTAGCACATGATGGAGTGGAGTGAGCATGAAGAAAACTAGCCTCAACAGGAATAGCATCAATAGAACTAGTGCTAGCATTCTTCAACCTAAGACCATCAAGTTCAGCAAGCACACTATCATGTATGGTCCTTAGGTTCTCCAACTCCACAAGAATAGCATCACACAAAAAGCAATCATCAGTGACTCCGGAGGGAGAAGATCTAAGTGAAGCTAACTCCCATATCAAGGTACCTACTTCCTTTTCAATCTCCGAACACCTAGCTCTAGCTCTAGCATGAAATTTTCCTAATTTGCAGAAAGCTTCGTTGAGCTGGTCATAGGAGGGTACCTCATCC
Organism: Otatea glauca; assembly: GCA_036346275.1. Classification (NCBI taxonomy): domain Eukaryota; kingdom Viridiplantae; phylum Streptophyta; class Magnoliopsida; order Poales; family Poaceae; genus Otatea; species Otatea glauca. The sequence continues at coordinate 47,762,120 of CM070718.1, forward strand.
GAGTCGCTGTAGAGCTCGGAGTCGCTGATGTCGTTGGTGTCGGCCATGAAGCACATGCCGGAGAAGTCATCGCCGCCCTTCTTCTCTTGCGGATCATCCTCGCCCTCGTCGCTCCATGTCTCCGTGTCGGAGAGGTTGATGTCGTCAAGCGCGGCGAGGACGCGGTGGAAGAGCTTCTTGTTCTTGGAGAAGTTGCGGTACTTATTCTCGTGCGTCGGGTCACGAACTGGAGGCTTCTTGTTGCGGTTCTTGTCGGTGTAGTCGTTCTTGCCCGAACCGCCAACGTCGTTCTTGCCCTTCTCGGCTTGGGATAGATTCGCCGAATGTGGTTGGGGCCACCACACTCAAGCGGTGATCATGCCACCTCTCTTCCTCTCTCTCACCCTCTTGTATGCATGAGAAAACTTGCGGCGAGAAGAGCAAGCTCATTTTTCGAAATTTTTCCGATTGGTCATCGCTTAGCTCGCAAAGGGCGGAAGAGAGAAACCAATAGAAGGATGAGAAGAAGAAGATCCAATGGGATCGGTGACCAAAGCCATCGATCGAGATTTCGTCTTCCGAGAGACGACATCGATCTCATGAGTCTTGAGGCGGAATAAAGCCCGTCAAGAGTCGAGTCGATAAGTCGGTGGTGTCCTTGATGGTGGTCACCTTCATCTCCCAAACCCAAGGTCGAGTGCGGTCAAGAAATGCCGAGCATTGTCCGAGTCAGGGTATATGCAACCAACTGCTCGGAGGTCGCTCAAAATCTTTGTAAACCGACCAAAACACTCGTCGAGACTCTCACCAGCGCGTTGATCAAACTTATTGTACTCGCGCTTGAACTGGTCCTGCCTCATAGTCTTGATTTGAGTAGAGCCCTTATGGTAAGCATCGAGGGTTACCCAAATCTCGTGAGCGGAGCGAAGGTGAGAAATCCTATCATACTCACCGCGGCTAAGACCCTGTATGAGAATGTTCTTTGCCTTAGCATTCGCCTCAACGTCAACCATATTGATGGCCGTGACATTTTCATCGCCAGGAACCTCATACGGAGTTTCACCTTACGCCATATCGTAGCCAGGCGTGATGTATGACTCCATCCGGGACTTCCAAAAGGAAAATCAACTCCATTAAAGATGGGAGGCTTGGTGGAATATTTGTCCGTCGCCATGGCTCTTGAGACCGGTCAAGATCTAGAAAGAGCAGAACCGGCTCTGATACCAATTGAAGGACCGAGATGGCGAACAGAGGGGGGGGTGAATGGTCACAAATTTCTCCTCAAAAAGCCTATGAGCATCAGAGTCGTGAAGAACTCCACCAAATTTCTCCTCAAAAAGCCTTACATAAAAAACAGGAAAAATCTAAGAACACAGTATGCTCAAGAACTTCGAGCAGAAAGTTTGGGGCTCGGTTTTCACCTCATGGCGCCCAAACGGTGCAACAAGTGAACTCCAAAATTTTTATGCAGGTGTATATCAGAGTCCCGCACCTCCTCCAATAAGAATCACTCAAAAAGGATTTTTCTATATGTTTAAAAAAATCAAACACTGATGCTTGTGAAGAACAAGTTCGAACAAAGTTGGAACTTGAAAGAAAAGATGTTCTCTACTCAATCCAAGAGTGCAAAAGAGATGTAAAACCATATGAACACACTCAAAACATCTAAGATCAGCAGCATTTAGAAGGAGGGGAGGCAAATCCAAATTACTTGAAAGTAAATTGCGGGAAAGTAATTGCGGGAAAGTAAATCTTGAATTTAAATTGCGTAAAGTAAAGACATAATGTAAATGCGCAAAATAAATTCAGAGGTGGATGGATAAAACTTTCATTTCTGGAAGGGAGGTTACAAAGCCTCACATTCATGTGGGCAAAGCTCAAATGAGCATCAAAACCTCAACACCTTCAAGGGAAGGAGGCTACCCTCCACCCTATTTATACTACTCTTGGGCCACCTACCACCCTTGGATGAGTCCCTCAACCCTAGAGCACTCATCTAAGGGCTAGGATTAACCACACACACAGCCATGCAAGGCTAACCCAAAACCCACACACATACCGGGTTTTCTTGCACGGTTTTAAAGCATACTACCTAGACCCGCTAACCTATCAACTAGACCTCAATCCGACGGCCCTCATTGATCCACGCGGCATCTAGCTAGCATCAACTCCTTTCCTTGTCTTCTTGACTTGCCCGGACTCCGTCTCCGATCATCTTTCGGCGATCTCCCAACCGTCTGGACCTCCGACGCTCCTCGCCTAGTCCCGGTCATCCTTCGCCTCACCATGACCTAGCACCGTCGCCCTGCAACCATCAAAGACAAGGAAACTCCTCACATAGCAATGCCCACAAAGATGTGCAATAAACCATCCAACTCATCACTACCGCGTCCATACGACCGGTACTGCCACTCCTGGCAGAGACAACTCAAATTGCTTCATTTTGAAAATCAATCCAAATCAAACTCAAACTTGAGCACACCTTGCTCAAATAAAGTCAAATACTCATCACAAACATGGATGGACCTCCACATGGTCCTTCAGGAAGACAAACAGAGCCTTGGCTAGGGGTGGCCTCCGGCGAAGTTACGGCGACGGAGAGGCTCGACCGAGGGCACCTCGAGCACCAGCTGGCCACGGCGCACCCGATGGTGGGGTCAATCACCTCCGACGATGGCCGGAGCTATGGCGCTTCAGAGACCTGTGGTGGAGGAAGGAGCGGCTCGCCGGGGAAGAAAACGGATGAGACTCGCTTTGAATCAGTAACGATTTAAGCATTAAGGAGGCTAGAAGGTTCCATTTTTGCGGTTGGGTGAATCGAGGGCTTACCGGAGAGCTCCACCACCGAGAGACCACCGTTGGGAAGAAGAACAATGGCAGGGGCAGTTGATCGGTAGAAAGGAGCTGAAATTGATGAGTGGGATGGGTTTAGTGATGCCCAGAGGCGCTACGTTCGCGAGGAATTTGAGAATATCTCACCGGATTACTTGATCTTCCACTTCTCCCCTTTGGTTGGCGCTCGGCGAAAATGGCGATTTGCAGAGAGGCAAGAGCTTCGGCTTTTGCACTGGGTTTAGTGAATGATAAGGAGTGAGGAGGGGCCTCAATGACGACACTACACGGGTATATATAGCCCGCAATGGGTTAGCAAAACAGGGTTTGAACGGAAGAGGGGAGTTGCGGCTATTTTGTTTGCAATTGACGAGGTGGCGCGGTCTTTAGTCGGCACGGTATGGCGCGGGGAAAGTCGAGGCAGGGTGCAGCATTCCAAGGATGAGCGTGGAACAATCGGAGCAAGGGCGATGTACCAATTCTCTGAATGTAGACAGAACGCAGAGGAAAAGATCGGGCGTGAAGCGGGGTCTCGGCCAGGCGAGGAAGAAAAGGGAGGAAGAGATAAGCGACGGTAGCTGACAGGTGGGGCTAGGGCCACCAGGTAGTGAGAGCACCATTTTTCCGTTCCCTACCAGCGAAGGTTACGGCACAGTAGACGGGCCCACTTGTCAGTGAGAGAGGTTGAGGCAAAGAGATAAGCATGGCTGGGACAAGCTAGTACACGCATTAAAATACCTACCAAATCACTATAAAATTTTGTGAAACTTTTTGAACGACATCTCCTGGTAGTGATTATATTCCAGTAAAAATTTCGGACCAATATATCCTATAATGAATTAATTAAAATTTTGACACTCTGCATCAGCCAGAATTTCCTTTTCGGATTTTGATTTATTTAAGGGTGTAAATTGTATTTATTATTTTCCAAAATTTTTATAAGAGTTTATTTTAGGTTTTATATTCCTATATAGAAATTTAAAGTCAAAATAATGGGTGATTATGTTATAAAAATTCTGACATGATAATTTTCAGATTTTTGAAGCCTCTGTTTTTGAATTTTTATAAGGTATAATTACATGATAAATTCCTGAAATTTTTACCAGAGATAAATAATACTCTGAGGGTGTTATGGTAATTTTTATAGCTCCAGATAGGTTTTGAATATTTTACATTAATTCTGACTTACACTGTTTCTAGTCAAAAGAGGTGTCACTGATTTTATTTATTTACTTTTCTGTGCATAAAATTTTTACTTGTTGACTTTACTGACTTACCAGAATGGTTAGGGTTCCTTGGTAAATTTTCCAAAATTTTAATTTTACCTTTTTATCTTTTTTACCATTATCCATTCTTTAATTCTATTTGTTTGATTTTTTATTCAATACAAAAATCCAGGAAAATCCAAATAATTCCAATAATGCCAGGAAAAATCAGAAATAATTATATTCAAGTTCAAAATATTTAATTTCCTATTATTGTATTTTTCGGGATGTTACACTCTACTCCCTACCCAATGACACATCATCGAGTAAGGAGTCGGGGGCTACAAGTGACCTTGTACCTTATTTGCTCTCTATTTTTTGGTCAATACAGTTATCGAGTAGGGCATAGTAGGCACAGTCTTCTCTTTATCTTTGGAACATGCGATTTTTTGCACGCATTTACTCGATTGCGCACTTAGCGTGTCAGTAAACAAAACTAAAGTGTGGCCATGCCTGAATCCGGTAATGAGTAATTCTATCCTGCATGCATACGAGCATCAGATTGTCAGACATCTAACGCTCAGCGGCCGGCAGGAGACGAGACCTCTAGTCAATTCTACATGTGCTACTCGGCAAGTTCTTATTTGCTACAGAGTCTAAGTCACATGGTCGATAAAGGCTTGCAAACGTCGTGTAGTGTTCTGCTCAATGTATGTAGCGTTTATGTCGTGTATGGCCTTTCTGAGTGTACGCTCGAGGGCTAAGTCATTTAACAAAAGTTTTTTCTAGCATTGTGTGCAGATATAAATAGGCATGTATTCAGCCACGAAGCCGCTCACTGAGGGTCTATAAGTGCTAAAATCAGGTTTGCATCTACTCATGCTACTCTATTTCATTGACAAGGAAATAGTAGACAAAGCACGATGTACAAGTAGATTAATTGGTACTGTCATTAAAGACCGCGGTAACAAGAAAAGTGTCAATCTTTACATCGGCATGGTTAGGCCAAAGGACCTTGGTTTGCGTCATCATCGCCAAGTGATAGCTCCAATCCGTCTATGAACCTCTCGGCAAGGTATGCGAAGGACTCTATGTGGTCGGTAGCTTCGCTCGCCTCACACGCGAATCCTTCGTCCAGTCCTGAGAAGTCCAGGACCGGATGATGGCTCTTCACCATGCCAAGCATGTACGAGGTCGTAAAATGAGCTGAGAAGGTCATGTGCTCGAGTGTCTTCGACTGTAGAGTGGTAAATGCCGCATCTGTTGTAGCCTTTTTGACCTCGACTACCTTCTTGTTCGCCTCTGCCTTGTCCCGATTGGTTTTGGCTTCGGCCAGTGCAGCTTCCGCAGAAGTTTTTTCAGCTGTCAGCTCCTCTTCCCGCTTTGCAGCCTCAACCTGAGTAGCCTTTAGTTGGGCCCTAAGTGCTTCCAGCTCGGCATTCTTCATTTTGAGTATTTGATCGTGGGAAGCCATGAGCCGCTCGGTCTGCTGGTGGGCTTGATCGCAGAAGGCTTTGGCCTTAAGTAAGGTGTTGGCTGCATGCTGCGATATGAAGCCAGAAGTGTCAAAAACAGAGTGAAGGAAAGAGTGGAAGGCAAGACAGGGGGTTTCATGTTCACATACATCGATTTGAGGTTTTAGAATGGACCAGAACACCCGAGGCACTGAAGAAGCTGAAAGGTCTTGGACGGTCACCATTGCAGATTTGCCGGTATGCTTAGTAGGAACCTACAGATGAGGAACTACGATGGTGACAGCCATGCCGAAGGAGGACGATGTCGCCAAGGTAGCTTTGTCCGTAGCACCACCAGGTGCACCCTTCCTGCAAAAAATAAGAGGGGCTATTTGCCTAAACACCTCTGACGAACTCAAAGAGAGAGTTTATGAGGAGAAAGGGAGGATAACTCACCTCGCCAGTTGGATTTTCACATGCACATTCGTCAGGACCGGCTTGACTCCGATGATTGTTTTCTCAATTGGTGTGACCGGTGGAGGACACGATGCCGGCAGGTCAGTGGCCGACGGGGTTAGCTGCAAAGCAAGCAGTTGTTGTGAGCGAAAGTTCGCTAATACAGGAGACATTGCTCGATAGTAATGATACCTGTTCGACTGGTCTGGTCGATGGAGATCCCTCTCAAGGAGACATCTGCGGAGGAGTCATCGACCTCTGTGTATCGACCCCCCAGGCGGCTCGCTGATCATCTAGCATTTGTTGAATTATATCAGGAGCGATCTCATAGCATCCAAGTTAGTGATTGAAGGATACCTGGTCAGACGAACATGCTGACGAAGTCCAAGCCCATTTGACAGGTCGACGGAGTGCTGGAGACACTGACCTCCTCGCTTTAGGAGATTCAGCCGTCTTTTGAGCCGTTTTGCCTCTGTTTGGGTCAATGACAGGCGCTGGATCATCCAAAGAAGGTTTGAAGTCAGCAGGGACATCGTCATCTAGGCCGATGACTCCCGTGATTGGCTCACTAACATCATCGTCGAACTTGGCCTCATGAGGAGATGTTAGGTCAAAGTAGACAACAGATGCACGAGCGATGCAAAGATGTCTCTGGCAGAACACTCACCTCTCACCGGGGATTGGCAAGTGAGTAAGATTCGATATCGCAAGCGTCAAGTTCCGAGCCTTGTAACATCTTGCTCAACCTAGAGATGTCTGAGTTCAGTAGATCTGGCAAAAAGCAAGTCAGTTCGCTACTCATCGACTAAAGTAAGGAAAACAAAATTATTGCAAGTGCTTACTTTTAGGATTGTCCCTAGTAGCGTCATCGACTCTGGAGTAGCCCCAAGCGAGGTGATCTCTGCACTTCAGTGAACTCGACCAGCGCGTGAGGAAGTCCCTAGCGACGTGCCACCCGGTCAACCCGATTTTCCTTAGCTCCTCGATCTTCCGAACATAATAAGAAGTTTGAGCAGTCATGGGAGGGACCCTAGTCCAGTGGTCAATCGGATGAAGCAAGAGTGGTCGATAAGCTATGGGGTAATTCACGGTGTCCAGAGAGGTGATGTAAAACCACCGTTTCTTCCAGTCTGACTGCTAGGAGGAGGTAACGGGGACAGAAATATAGGAGTTCGACACACTGCTGCGGAGGTGAAATCCGACACCCCCAATAGTTGCGTTCTTCATTGCCCTTTTTAGATTATAGAAGTGGCGGAACAGGTTGAGACTTGGATTGATGCCCAGGAAAGCCTCACAAAGGTGGACGAACACGCTGAGCATTGTGATAGAATTGGGACTCAAGTGGAAAAGCTTAATTTGATAGAGCTCAAGAACCGAGAGCAAAAATAGAGAAGGAGGAAGCTTAGCCCGCAGCAGAAGAAGGCCTCAAAAACGATGGTCTCATCCTCATTCGCGGGGGTGGGATAGAGTTCACCTTGAGATGGACTCCAGTGAAAGAACTCCCGTGGAGGGACGAAGCCGACCTTCTCCAAGTCAGCGAGATACTTCTCCATCATGATCGACTTCTACCACACCTTTTCGAGGGCCTCGTCCTCGAAGGTTGCCTCGGTTTTCTCAATTTTCTTCTCCGGCGGTGCGACGACCCAGCGATGGTTGAAGGGGCAGAGGCCATTAAGAGAGATGTGGGGTGAATTCCCTAAAGGTGGCGGCGCTAGGGCTTCAGGAGTGCGACGGAGACTTCGAGAGTAAGGCTGAAGGCGAAAAAGGAGGGGAATAGCTACAGTTCCAGGTATGGGAATTTATAGACCAAAATCCTCTCTCCAAGCGAACGGTTCATTCCCCGTGGCACGACGTTTTGATCGGCGAGAAAGGCGGAATGATGACGCTGCACCCAATAAATGCTTAACTGCCCAACGTTTAGATTTTTTGAATTCCTAACTCTGATCAGAGTCGACTCGATAAGTCAACATCGAGTAACTTGTGGTTACCCTGAGGACTCGATACGGGCTAATGGCAGGGCGCTCGACCCATCACATTCCTACTCGATACTTTGCGATTCCCAATCTACTCGAATCGTTCGGCTAAAAGCAGGCAAGGCATTACTCGACCAAGCAAGGTTTTGGCAGTAATCGACTGAGCGCTTAAGCAGACCCTCCACTAAACAGAGTTTAGGGGCTACTGTCGAATATCTAAACATGAGGTATGTGTCCACAGAGGATACGTGAAGGATATGTCCTAACGACATGCAGAAATTCTGGATATCACGGGCCCAGCTCTATAGGATAATATATGCGCGAAAAGGATGACTCCATATTAAGAAGGACTCGATCATGTTCCCATTACGAGGAAACCGACTCGAGTACGCATGATATTCAAGAAAGTTTGGATACGCTGCAAAGATCACGTAACGATGGACTCCACATCGGCTACGATCTGGTACTCCAAACCTACTATAACTCGACTTAAGGCTGGGCTACCCCGACTATATAAGGCCGGGGGTAGGGGTCCTCAAGGTGGAGAGAAAAAAGAAAAGCGAAGGAGGCAGAGCAATTCTCAGAAGATTAGATATTTAGAGCTTTCAAGCAAGTAGTTCTTTGCGCATAGAGCTCAGGAGCCGACGAAGCCTGTTTCGTCATCCTCTAGCATAGCATAGCCTTAGCCTAGGTGCAATCCGCATTGTAACTAGGACTAGACACATTGCTCTGTACTTTGTTCATCTACTCTATACATCATCCATACAGGAGTAGGGTATTACTCCGCTAGGGGACCCAAACCTGTCTACATCTGGTGTCCCTGATTTCATGTTTGACTCTCACCCGAAGGTACCCGAAGTACAAATTTTATTGTCGATCTCTAACCTTCGACATCCGTAGCTTCCTTATATCACAACCACTCTAAATTCTTAGATCGCTCTTAGATTATTGAAATTGGACCTCTCACATACTGAGTGGTCCTATATGCCGAGAATCTCTGAGCTCTTTCTAAAACATCACAGAAGAAGTCAAAACAAGGAATTATCCATGTACAATAATTCGAAGCCCATGTGGAGATAGTTATCAACAACTATGAGACACGACAGTTCACGGTGGAACATGACGGTTGGAGGGAAGCGAAGAGGTGGTAGTTAGGGATAAGAAACAACAAGAAAAAGATAGAAAGAAAGATGTAAAGATAGAGAGATAAGATGAGAGACTAGCATAGTTAGCCTAGATTTTCATTCCCCTCTGTAAACTTCATTCCACTGTAGCAAGCCAAGAAATAAAGAGCATCCCTACTTACATTTTTCTTAGTGTCCGATTTGCCTTTATCACTGACAGTTGGTGCCGTCCGTGGGGAAATTGCTGACAAATTTTTTGGCAAAAACTATGATATTGTTTCCTTTCTTCCATCCATGGACTAGACTCCCTACACCTTTTACAAGGAAAGTTCCTTCATCGCCATCGACTACGAAGATCTCATGCAAGAGGACTTTGTCGTCATCGGAGATGAGGTGCATTACTCCCTTGAAGAACATGTCGAGGGGACGAGCACATCAACCGACGTTGCATCCCCTGGCCCCGTGTTGGCCAGAACAGAATTCCTGTCCATCAGCCGTCCATTGGATGAGTTTTTCCTAAACCTGTCTCCTCTCGAGCAACAAATTTGGATGGACCTCCGAGGAACAACGCCTCATAATGATTTTGCTAACCACATCAATGATGAGGTTTTGGCATATGCAACTCCAGAAGATCTTTAGGAGTCTTAACTACACCCCATCGCCCTCTGACGATGGGATGTTCACCCCTTCAGCCTACTCCTGTGATCGCCAAATCGCATCCATCGGTAATGTTCAACCTCTGGCCATAGGAAATCCTGATATCAATGAATAACGGTTGGCACGGGAAAAGCAAGAAGAATAAGAACACCAACAAAAGGAGGAACATGAGAGGCAAGAATAGGAATAATAGGCCCAATGAGATGCCGAGATATGTACCTCCACACAGGCACACATTCTGCTGACTTGGCAATGTTTCTTCATCGGTGATCCGGGCACATCCAGGAGGACCACTCAGCAACCATTTCGGACACTTCCCTCGGTGCAACGGCAAGCATTTAGGTACTTTAACATCTCAGTGATTTTTGCGTAGGACTCCCCTGCACAACGTGTTCGCATTCTTGCAAGTGCACTCGCTCATCCTCCTAAGGAATAGAGCCAACGCAAGGAATGGTTATTTTGCGCTCCATTGTGCAATAACTGGAAGATGCAGTGGAAGAGGTTCAAAGTCGCTCCCAGACTGTGTGCTCCCAAATAGATTCACACCATACATACGCATCATCTAGACGTCGTAATCCAAATAACCAAGCCCAAGATGGGCATGATGTTCGTTCACCAGGTCGTCATAGGCGTTAGAGATCACCCGTTGATCGTAATGTTCGACCTAATACACGAACACGTGTGGGGCCTTACACAGGCTATAAAGCATTTTCCCCCTAGCCTTAAGGAGGTCAACTGGCCCGAAAAGTTCAAACCAGGGAATTTAGAAAGCTTTGGCAGGACTCAAAATATGTCAAAGTTCCTCCAGATTTACACTACCGCCATCCAAACTACAGGTGGAAATGATAAGGTAATGGCTAATTATCTACCTACTGTTCTTAAAGGATCTGCTTGGACATGATTATTTAACCAACCCGAAGGCTCAATTTATAATTGATAAATGTTGTGTTATGCAATTGAAAATAATTCCTAAAGTTGTTACACAAAACCAGGAAAGGAGGATGACTTACATGACCTTTGACAAACCCCTGAGGAAAATTTATGCCAATTTGTTAAGCGATTTATAGAAGTTCGGAACACTATCCCTAATATTACAGATGATTCCATGATTTGCACTTTCAAACAGGTGGTATGATATTGATGCTTCACTGAAGATCTGAATATTAATCCGCCATGTAACGTGTCAAAATTATTCGACATGGCGAACTGGTACTCTGATACCCATGAAACATTGATGTCAAACAAAATGGTGGATGAAGGGACCACCCCACCACAGCTAGGACTTGAGAACTCTAAAGAGCGAAAGCCCGAGAGGTCCAATAGCTCCCAACGTGCTAAAGGTAAGATTAAGAAAAAGGGGAAGTACAAGGTGTCTACAAGAGAGGTCGTAGCTGTAGACCAACGAACACTCTATCACAAAGAAAGAGATCCTTGGGACCAAAAAAAGCAAGGAGGTCATGTAAACGACCATGCTGGAGGCAATGGGTGATGGTGTCCTTTGCATAAAACTCCTGGCCACAACCTCCAAAACTGTTGTACATGGCAAAAAAAAATTAGATGACTTTTATGCAGGTAGAGATCCAATGCCTACTCCACCTCAAGACAACGGACCACCACTGGTCTGAAACATTGACGAAGATCGAGAGATATCGTACTAGAAGCACGACAACCATGTCAACGTGATATTTGGAGGTTCTTCTGCCTATTCGTCGAAATGACAATAAAAACTGGCTTGGAGAGAGGTCAATAGCGTTGTGACCTCCCCCAGTCAACCAATCTACCCCAAGTAGTTTGGGACCTCCCTGACCTTCAATAAAGATGATTTCCTATAAGGTATGTGAAAGACCATGTGGAGGTCTACCCAAGTGTGTGATGAGTAATTGACTATATTCAAGCTTTTGGTGCTCAAGGTTGAGTTTGATTTGAGTCTGTCCTGGTCGAAGACCAATGGTCGGACCTCGAGTGGTCTGGACTTTGGCTGGTCGAAGACCAGTGGTCGATCAGGAGCGCTTGGTAGAGTAATTCCTTGCAGGCTTGTGGTCGAGTGACTCGAGTAGAGTCAGAATTGAGAAGTATCGAGTAGGGATGTTGCCAGGTCGAGCGGCGGGTTAGTTCGATTACTACCAAGTTCTAGTTTGGTCGAGTATTGCCACGTCGACTTGTGGTCGAGTGACTCGAGTAGAGTGAGAATCGATAAGTATCGAGTAGGGTTACTCGATACTCGATATTTACTCATTGACTCGATTTTGAGCAAAGTGGGCTGCATGACGACGGTGCTAGGTCATGGTGAGGCGGAGGATGACCAGGACTAGGCGAGGTGCGCTGGAGGTCCAGACGGTCGAGGATCGCCGGAAGATGATCAAAGACGGAGTCACTGTGAACCCAGAAGACAAGGGATGGATGAGATGCTAGTTAGGAGCTACTCGGATCAAGGAGGGCCGTCGGATCATGGTCTAGGTGATAGAGTAGCGGGTCTAGTTAGCATGCCTTGAAAACCCGGTGTGCTTATTGGGTTTTGGGTTAGCCCATGTAAGGCTGTGTGTGAGAGTCATCCTAACCCTTGATAGTGGTCCTTAGGGCAGAAGGATCTCATCCAAGGGTGGAGGGTGACTCGAAGGTAGTATAAATAGAGAGGGGGGGTGACCTTCCTCCTTTTGAAAGTTTTAGAGGTTTTTGGCTCCTTTGAGCTTTTGCCCACTTTGTTGTGAGGCTTTGTAAACCTCCCTTCCAGAAATGCAAAACACTTTCTATCATACTTGAATTTACATTACACATTAAATTCAGCAACTTACTTTCAAGCATTTAAATTCCACACTTACATTCTTGCAATCTACTTATACGCAATTTGGATTTGCCTCCCCTCCTACTTGCTATTGCCTCTTATTTCAAAGGATCGTTGCGTTTTTGTTGCAAGAAACTGATCTTGTGTTTTTGAGGGATTCATTCTCATAGATCATGTTTGTGGAGATTTTAACTTGAGTTATTGCTTGCTGTGACAAGTGGGAGGTTGTACAAGATCATCTTGATCATCGAAACCCCACGGGCAAGTCTAAGATCAAGTTTTTGTGTTTTGCTTGAACTTGGTTGTTTTTCCTTCCCAGGCAAAAAGGTCAGAACTTTAATGTCAATCCTTGCGATTGAAGGTTGGAATAAGTTCCTGACATCCTTCAGATCACATCTACCAAGTCTCATGAGTTTTTGTCCAGCCGATCAAAAGATTCCTAAAGATTTGCTTTTGAGTTGTGCTGTTTTCAGACTCTGTTCTTGCTGCTATTCTTGAGTCCGGTGATACTGGTCTCCCATTCAGAGTAGTTACTCCTTCCCATTTGCTCCTTTTGATTGATTTGTTTATGGGCTTGGTTGGATCATTTTGAGTGGGGAAAATTTTAGATTTGCGATCATTCACCCCCTCTGATCGCCATTTCGGTCCTTCAGTATGTTTAATGCTTGTAAACTTCCATTAGTTGTCTCACCAACAATTAGTAATTGCAAAGTGGGTAGGGTACTCATAGGTATGGTAGTTCACTTGATTTGCTATTTGTCAATGCTCTAGACAAAATGCAAATACCTCGTTCTAAAGTAGAAGCTATCACAAATCCTTTCTTTGGAATTGTGTCTGGCACATCCATCACCCCTTCGGGACAAGTAGTCCTGCCAGTCACATTTGGTAATTCTACTAACTTTATAACTGAATTTATAATATTTTGAAGTGGTATATTTTAAGTCTGCTTCTAATGCTATTCTTGGCAGACCTTCCTTAACCAAATTTATGGCAGCTACACATCGTGCTTATCAAAGCCTGAAGATACCTGGTCTAAATGGTGTGATCACTATATAAGGCGACCAAGCAGCTTCGCTTTCTTGTGATCGTAAGTCTCTTGAATTGCTTCCTATAGAACATTAGTTGGTAAAGCGTTCAAGCAAGGTTACAACTGGCTTACTACTTTAAATGATGCAATGCAGGTTGTCAAAACATGGGAACAATGCCAGTTCCATGCTCGACAAGTTCATCAACCATCTAATAGCCTACAAACTATACTTTTATCATGGCCTTTTGTGACTTGGGGTATGGACATCGTAGGACCACTCCCAAAAGCGCCTGGCGGATATAAATTTCTCTTTGTGGCAATTGATACATTCACCAACTGGATAGAAGCTGAGGCAGTTGTTAGTATAACAACCGCAGCAGTGAAAAAATTCTATGAAAAATGTTGTAATTAGGTTTGGAGTCCCCAGTCGGCTCATTACTGATAATGGATCGCAGTTTATAAGTGGTCTATTCCAAGATTACTGTAAAGATATTGTGACTAAAATTTGTTTCGCCTCTGTTGCTCATCCACAAAGAAATAGAGTAGTGGAAAGAGCCAACGGACAAATTATGCAAGGCATCAAGAAAAGAGTGTTCAATCATCTTAAGGTACGCTCAGGAGCTTAGTTGGACGAGCTCTATTCAGTTCTATGGGCTATACGCACTACGCCTAGTAGAGCAACTAGAGAAATACCATTCATACTGGTCTATTGTGCAAATGCAATTTTACCTAATGAAATCCAATTAAGTTCAGCACGAACAGATCTTGAAGACCAAATAAACCAAGAGGATTATCATGAAGATGATATTAACTTATTGGAAGAAAAGCGTAACCGTGCATTGGTCAAATCAGCTGCTTATCTGCAAGGGTTAAGACGATACTATAATCAAAGAGTTCATCCAAGAATACTCAAGGTGGGTGACCTGGTCCTAAGGCGAATCCAGAACTAGAACAACTTAAAAAAGTTGTCCTCCAAATAGGAAGGCCTATACACTGTAGTATTGGTTACAAGACCTAAATCAGTAAAGTTAGCAATGAAAGATGGTAGAATTCTTTCTGACACATGGAACATTGAACATTTTCGAAAGTTTTATGTGTAAGCATCTTATTTATATTAATAAATGTTATTCTGTTCAAATACTGCTATTCAACCATTCTTCATAATCGAATATTTTAGTGATCTTAATTTCTTGAATGGTTACGACCACTTTAGTGTTACAACGTCTCTAGTGGTCATAACCACTCTAGTGGTTGTAATCTCTTTAAGTGGTCGTAATCACTCTAGTGATCGAAATCTCCTAGATGATCATATTTTCTTTAATGGTCATAAATTCTCTTGGTATTAAAGTTTTCTTACCTTAAAACAAAAAACCTGAGGTTAAGGCTTGAAAATCATGATTTTAGTTATCACAGTTTTTTTACTTGTAATTTGGTTATTAGTATACATTTGAAAAGATGACAATTGGATGAGATCTCTTCTGTAAGCCAGTTCTCACTGCATAAGACCTCACCAGCTTGATCTCATCTTACCAAATACACACTAGTCCAAATCATTTGCATTGTAAAGTTATACTGATCACATAGCCTTCACTTCACCTTAAATCACTTCTCCCTTTACTAAACAGATTGTTCCAGGCGGGGGCTACATAACTACATGACTACATGTACAAAAATAGACAAGAAAATAGAATGCAAAGTACATATATTTCCAAACCAAAAAATATTTACAATTGTTTTCACAAGTTCACTCGCGTCAAACCATTAG
This sequence comes from Otatea glauca, assembly GCA_036346275.1. NCBI lineage: Eukaryota > Viridiplantae > Streptophyta > Magnoliopsida > Poales > Poaceae > Otatea > Otatea glauca. Next base: position 47,777,374 of record CM070718.1, read on the forward strand.
TTCCATCATTTGAATACATCATCAATACGTCTAATCTTTCTTAGCCCCAGCTTGACTAGAAGATTGACCTTCATAAGAGGCAGTTATTTATTTTGGCTTATCCCTTAAGGAAATTCATAGCCTAGACTTAAAATTTTGTTCGACCACAGGAGCAACCCTAGCCTTTGCTTCACTGGTTGCTTCCTTTGTCTTGAAGTATAACACAAGCACAAGCTTTGACAGATCTGAGGACGATTAATGTGTCTTATTTTGCTCTTGGACCTACACTTTCATAAATAAAAAGAGCCCATCAAGGCCCAAGGCCTCATTACTTGGTTACAACTTCAACTAGAGTCAACTTTAGTCACGTGGAAATACTCCCGACTAGTATGTTAACACTAGTCGAAGATAAGCCATCCTATATTCACCCTGACCAGTTATGCATATACTGGTCAAGGTTAGTCATAGTTTAGTTTCCCCAACCAGCAAACTGGTCAGGTAGTGAATTACCTTCATCCCGACCAGCAAACTTGTCAGATAGTGAGCTACCTTCACCCCGACCTGATAACTGGTCGGAGAGGCAGTTACCCCCCCCCCCCGGCATAAGACCAGCGTGTGGAGGATTCTTTCTGATAGGTACATATAACTGATTGCAAGTTAATCCCTACGAAGAGATGCCTCTTTACTGAAAGACACTTCCCGACGGAAAGACACCTTTTCGAAGATAACAACTGCCATCTCTTCGTCAAGTATAAATAGGAAGCCTACGTAAGGATTCAAGGAGATGAGAGGAGAATAAAAAGATAGAAAAAGCACCCAACAATTCTAACATCCAATCATTCTGAGATTAGCATTAGTGTTTCATTTCCAATGCACAAGTCGGTACTCTGTCAAGACATGTGATTGAATAAGGAGCATTTCCTTCATCCTATTTTCATAATCTTGATTGAATTCATGCAAAGACAACCCCAACTACATTCGTAAGCTCAATCTAGGGACCCCTGGGTCTTAACATCGACAAGACCAATTGAGTCTCCATAGAAATGGTCGAGCTTGACCAAGACCAAAGATAGGACATGGCTTACTGCTAAGGATAAGCTCACATTCATTGCTCACATTCATTGTCCTCTGTATTGCAGGTAAGTGCTTCTTCACCTTGCTAACTTGAAGGTTGAGGTCTTGCATGAGGTCTTGAGTAGATGGATTGTCACTTGACGGCTTGATCACTTCAGCTTTCATGGTAGAAGCAATATCTTACAAGTTGAAAAGCACTTTACTCAGGAAATCATGACCGGCTCTTTGAGCTTTCTCCAAATCTTGTTCTAAGCGTTTTCATGTTTCCTGAATAACATAGCATTCATCATTGAATTTGAGTCTTTCTGCATACAATACTTTGGCCTCTTTGGTCTTAGCATTATGCACATTTTGCAATTGTTCATTCTTTTCCTTCAACTCTGAAAAGATAGATAAAATAGGTAACTTGATTATAGTGTAAGTTGTATGATAACCTTTGATCTCTTCATTATACTTTTTGAAAAGCTCGCCATATGCATTGCTCTGCTCCTGAACTTTGCTGGAAAAGGGTTTATTCTTTAAAAGGACGGAGAACATCCTCTCCATCATTGCTTCTAGTTCTTCTGCCCTATCGGCAAGTCTCCATTTAGCTACTCTCAGATTGTAATCAATAGTTTCATTCTCTTTTTTTAATGTTTCAATTTCTCTGTAGAAAAGATTATAAACTCATATAACAATTGAATGCAGTAGCTTAAATTTACATAAGTCAGACTTTTGATACTTACTTATTTTTGGCTTCTATAAAAGACTTCACCTTCATCATTGTATCTGCATTTAACTGAAAAAGATAGTTTGTTTAGACCTTTCAAACTAAATTATCTATGATATCAGAAGCAAAGACAATATTTAGTTACTTGGTAGCATTTCTCCACAGAGGACACAACCTCCCTGAATCTAGGGACCTCTTCATCAGACCTCCACATCAGAGGTAAAGGTGAAGTCCTTGGATCTTCAGAAGTTTGGCCACGTCCTATTTGTAAGGTGATAGGGATTGGAACTCGTTCTCTGGCAGCATAATCAATCCCTCTTGCATGCGACCTCTCTTCAAGACCACTCCTTGGGACCTCCACTGGACCCCCCATGACCCCTCCGTTGAGTACCTTCAGCACTCTTCCTCATTATTTCGCTTAGGGAGGAGATAGCGGGAGATATCACTGCAGTAACTGATCTTAAGAAAGCTCCAGAAGGAACCCATGGAACGATCACCATAGAGGTCGAGGGTGTACTTGCAGCTGTGGTCCCAGAAACTAAAGGAGAAGCTACACTTGTATAGAGACCAATGGTCACCTCGACTATTTTGGGAGTAGCAACAAAAACTCCTCTCTTTGGTTCTTCTGGCAAACAAGGATTGAAAGAAAAATTTTGTTCTTAAGCATTAGATCAACACAAAAATTAGTCATCCTGAAGAAAGCATTAAAGAACTTACTCAATACTGATGCCACAAGACATTGGCTACTGGGATGTGTGCTAATCAGGGTTTGGCAAAGCGACTTTCTCAACATTGGTAGTATTCGTTGAAGACCTCCTTGCCATAAGCCTAGTAAGAGAAACTTCATCCTATGAATCTTCTTCTTCTTCTTCTCCCAAGAATATAACTAAGTCAGAAGATGATATACGGGAAGATCTTAATAAAATTTCAAGGTCATGTTCATTACCTGAACTGCTGGACTTTCTTGGATTGTTCCTAATTCTTGCTAGGGGCTACCAAATACTACTCCTGATGTCGGTTGAGGGCTGTCTGGTACAACCTCTAATTCGAGCACTAGTGTGCTCTTGTCAGTCGGACTCTCGAATGTTCCCTGATCCTGCGGGGTCTTAGTGACAGGATCAGAAAGCTTCCTTAGGACTCTTACACTGTTCTTTTCACAGACTTTTTAAACTTCTTCGCTAGAGCTGCAGGGTCATCCTTGTTGACTTATTCAATAGCGCTCTTTTTACTAAGGTCCTGTTTTGATCAAGTAAACTTACAAACAAGTTGTTCCTAGTAAAAGTTAGCATAAAATAGATGCTAAGAGAAAGACTTATACTCACCTTCTCAAGTTGAAGGCTGACTGGAGCTCCAATCAGACTTAGTGGCTGTCCATCAGAGCAAGAGGTTCTTTATCATGAGATTCAGGATGCAACAGAACACTCAATTTGTCCTCTGTGTCTTGATCAATGTATACTGACAAATAAAAAATTCAAGTTATGATATAATTCACATTGGATAATAAAAAGTAAAATCATACAAAGGAGAATTTTCATACTAAGCTTTCGAGCTTCCGCATCATCTGGAAGACAGAAACTCGACATCTGACTCCTCTCCTGGAGGGGAAAGATTTTGTGCTTAACAAAATCATATACAATTTTTCAGCCCATAAGACCAACTCTGACCAACTGATCAATAATTTGAAGATTTTATTCTCCTCCACGTTGAGATCAATCCCCTTATCATCATCTCTCTACTTCTTGGTCCAAACTAGGGGCTCAATGCTGGTAAACTTGATTTTGCTGCCCTTTAGAACTTCAGAGTAAAACCACTCCTTGTTCTAGTTCTGCATAGTGTCCCTCACTGCCAGATAGGGCATAGACCTTCTTTCTTGAAGCTTAAAGTACAAAGAACCTAAATTCCGAAAATTCCTAGAGTTCTTGATTATTTGATAATAGTATCTAAATAACCTAACACTGGTTCGACAGCAAAATCGAGTTTGGCATGAGATTAATCAATTCAATGCCATAATGCTCTAAAATTTGAGAGAAAAAGGTGCTCTCCAGTAGGCGAAAACTACACAGAGGAAGGGGATTAGAAGAACCGTATATCCCGCTGGCGGCATTCGAATATTGATCTCGCCACCAGCAATCCACTTGACACTCTATTTTGGCAAAAGGACCCGTCCTTCTCTAGGTTCTTGAGTTCTTCCTCCGTCATCGATGGCTTACTCCAGATCGCCATAGATTTTAATTAGAGAGAGAAGGCGGCAGAAGCGCTAGAGGAAGAAGAAATGGCTTAAAGAAATCGATGTTTGTCCAGAGATAAAATAAAGCCTTCAGAAAAAATGATTTGCTATTTACTAAAGGCTTGGGGGCTAGCTAACAAGGATCGTTGATTAGTCAAACATCTAAGGGTCCCACATTAGATCATCTAGGTTGTGACCTGCTTAGGCCATGACCACTCTTTAAGTCACGACCTCCCCTGGTTGTTACCTCCTTAAAGCCATGACCTCTAGGTCATAACCACTTAAGGGCGTGATGACTACTCAAGGATGTGATGACGACTTAAGGGCATGATGACCACTCTAGGCCACGACCTCCTTATGTCACGACCACTCTAAAGTCTCAGACCGATCTTAAATTATTGATCTTGGACCTCTCACATGTTGAGTGGTCCTATACGCTGATTATCCCTAAGCTCTAACTAAAACATCACGGAAGAGGTCAAAACAAGAAATTATCCACGTGTAATAATTCGAAGCCCACGTGAAGGCAATTATCTACAACTAAAGACATCATACGAGTCACGATAGTTCATGGTGGAACACGATGGTTGGAGGGAAGCAAAGAGGTGGCAGTTAGATAGCAACTCCCATCGCTCGTCGGCTATAAATTCCTATGGCCTGCGCGCCATTAGGGATAAGGAACAACAACAGAAAAAGTTAGAAAGAAAGATATACAGATAGAGAGCTAAGATCAGAGACTAGCATACTTAACCTAGATTTTGATCCACCTCTGTAAACTTTCTTCCACTGTAGCTAGCCAAGAAATAAAGGGCATCCCTACTTACATTTTTCTTAGTGACCGATTTGCGAACGAAAGTCTCGATCGTTGACAATGTTCTTCTTGCACCTCACAAACGTACCAAGCTAACCGCTCATTCTATTGAGTGTGTTTTTCTGGGATATAATACTGAGCATAAGAGATATCGTTGTTGGGATCCTGTTAGTTGACATATGCGGATATCTTGGGATGTTACTTTTGATGAGTCTTGTCCCTTCTACTCTTGTCCTTCTTTCACTCTAGCATCTCTTGTCAAGCCACTTTCTTTCTTGACTTTTCCTGATACTCCAGTTGCTATTTTTTCCTTTCCACGATTAGTGCCTCCTTCATCGCTGGCCCCTCCTCTAGCATCTTCACCACTAGTGCCTCCTTCTGAGCTTTCTACTGATATTGTTTCTTCTTATCCTTTATGCTACACTTATTGTCCGTGAGTTGAGGATTTCTCTGATGTACCATCTCCTTCTGATGTGCCATCTTCTCCAACTAAGCCACCTTCTTCATTGTCTCGTTCTCTATTCCCTTTGTGATCGCTAGTACATCCAGCCTCTAGAGCGCCTTGGCTTTTCTGGCGCAGCTCTTATCAGGTCGACTTCTTACCGTGATGCTATTATTCATCAAGAATGGCAGCATGCAATGGTAGAGGAGCTTGCTGCCCTTGAGCTCACTGGCACGTAGGATCTTGTGCCCCTTCCTCCACATGTCCGTCCCATTACATGTAAGTGAGTCTATAAGTGTAAGACTCGCTCTAATGGTTCTCTTCAGTGCTATAAGGCTCGTCTCGTGGCACATGGTTTTCAGCAGGAGCATGGTCGTGATTGTGATGAGACTTTTGCTCCTATGGCTCACATGACCACTGTTCGCACTTTTCTTGTTGTGGCCTTTGTTCGTGAGTAGTCTATCTCTCAGCTTGATGTCAAGAATGTCTTTTTAAATGGTTAGCTGCGTGAGGGGGTCTATATGCAACCACCAATATGGTATTATGTTCTAAGGGCATGTTTGTCGGCTTCGCCGCTCTCCTTATGGTCTCAAGCAAGTCCCTCGTGTCTGGTTTGAGTAATTTTCTTCTATGATCACTGCGACTGGCTTTTCTAGTAGTGCTTATGATTCTGCACTCTTTGTTCACACTTCACCTTATGGTCTCACTCTTCTTCTTTTGTATGTTGATGACATGATCATCACTGGAGATGGTTCTCAGTATATTGTCTTTGTGAAGGCACATCTCTGTGGGCAGTTTCTCATGTCTGATCTGGGTCCCTTCGCTACTTCCTTGGGATTGAGGTTTCTTCTACAGAGAGGGCTTCTTCCTGTTCCAAGATAAGTATATTCAGAACCTTCTTAATCATGCTTCCCTCACTGATTAGCGCACAGCCGAGACACCTATAGAGCTCAATGTTCACCTTCGACCTACTTGCTATTGCCATCTTGATAGAAAGGCATGCACGCAAATGCTCAAACGCATATGTAAGATGGCACAAGAAAAACAAGCGCGTGTTCATAAAATTTCAAGGCTATGTAACCAGATAGGTTCCAAAGCAACCACATGAATGTCTTAACGAAAATATCAGAACCCAACAGCAATCACACAAATGTCTGACAGTCGCAGCCGAAATATATAGGCACCACAATTCACAAGTAGTCTAATAGCAGAAACAAGCAGAGAAGGAAAATCTTGAAAAACACTAGTCGAGTTGAGGATTGAAGGGCCGAAGCATTTTTATTCATCAAACGAGAAGAGAAAAGTCGATCGCAAGCCTTGAAGAAGCAACTGCAGCACGCGTACTAATTAAACTGTCTTGCTTCCCCAGGACGCACTGGCGCTTTGAGCAACTACTAACTGAAGAGGATGATGCTCCATGCGTCCCTCTGAACAATTTCCTGCCAGTAAGACATGAAGATGCTAAAGCAACATGCGTTGCTAAGATGGTAAGGTGCGGTACCAATACTCGAATAGTAGCCGCCTGTTGAAGGCACTTACATCTCCAGTCAGACGAGCGGCGATCACTAGTCTCGGAGAGAGTACCGCCACCGCGAACCTCGAATTCTAGAACATGGGTGCAATAACATTAGGAAGTCCTGGGTGATCTCCAGAAAACCAAGAAACTGGAGAGGCAAAAGGAACTCGATGCCAGGTGGGACCTCCGTCATGTTGTTGAGGTTGACTAGTGTTAATCTCTCCAATCTCGCCATGGCACCTTGTTGTATCTCCAGTCGCTTTAGATCAGGCATGTCTCTCAACCAGAGTATCTTCAGATTGGGAAACCACCCAGAGAGAAATACCAGCTGTTCTCCGTTGTATGCTCTGGTTAATCGTAGGTCCGTCAAATTAGACAGCCGAGAGAGGGATGGCAGGGGGTCTTCTCTCAGTCGGGACCAATACAGACGCAATTCATACAGATTTTGCCCAGCCGCGTCTCGGAAGAGCGGAGACTCCCCCAACATGCCTTCCGCTAGCCGCCCTCTCAAAAATAGCCTTTGAAGGTTAACAGGCGCGGGGTTGAAATCATTCAGCTTGATAACCTCGTCTTCGTCGCTTGCCACGATGTACAAGTTGGACAAAAATTGCAACCGAAGTAGAGACTTGCATAGGCGACTGCAGTAGAGTCCCTTCACATTCCATATCCTGATGCTTCTGAGTTGCCTCAGCTCCCCCAGATGTCTAACAGACTCATCCTGCGCTTCCAATCCTTGTAGAGTCTGCAGGTTTGTCAGGTTCCCGATACCCTTGGGGATGAGTACACCTGTACAACAACGAAATTCTCTCCAGGATGCATCGTGCAGTTTCTCCGCGAACAAGTGCCGAAGCTTCTTCAGCTTGACAATCCCTCTTGGCAGCTTCTCTATGTCAGATCCCGAAAGGTCCAGTGTCAGCAAATTAGAAAGCTTTTCAATAGACTTGGGGAGGACCTTCACCTTTGATCCACGCAGGCCCAAATGGCGCAGATTGAACAGATTACCAATAGCACTTGGAACTGTCTCAATGGGTACTCCACTCAACTCTAGTACCGACATATATCTCGAGTTCTGTAACACTGAAGATAGAATAATGGACGATGGTACACTCCTGTCCAACATAATGATAGATCGGAGGCGGTACACACTTAAAACTGACTGATGAAGATCCTCATGGAATTTGTGTATTACCACTCGACGTTCATCGTTCTCCTCGAGGGACCTCCCATGTTTACCATCCTCATACGCGACACCAAAGCATTCTCTCCGACACAAATCGACCGCCAGCTCCCGCACGATGTCATGCATTCTGAATGATTTTATCCTACCAAACGAGTTCCTCTCAATAAGTTGCAGCATGTTTCTATGAACCAATTCCTTTAGGTAGCCCTCTGCCACCTCCTCAAGCGTGCTTTCACCCTTCTTCCCGATGAACCCCTCTGCTATCCACAAGCGTACAAGTTTTTTCCTTTTAAGAGGATAGTCCTCTGGGAACAAGCTGCAGTACAGGAAACAGCTTTTCAAGTACGTGGGAAGGTATATGAAGCTCAAAAGCAGAACATTCCTGACATGATCCAGCCTTGGATTATTAATTATCTCCCAGCTGAGCTGGTCATTAATTCGTCTCCATTCTTCCACAGTTTTCTCACGCACAAACAGGAGGCTACCAACAGAGACAATAGCAAGAGGCAGGCCTTTACACTTGCCAACTATTTCCTCGGACTGAGCCTTCAACTTCGCGGGACATTCATGATCTGTATCTCTTGGAAAGGCCTTTTTACAAAACAGCTCCCATGCCTTGTCATCTGGTAAAGTTTTCAGTGTTAGGACATGTCTTTGAGAAGCAAGCTTTGCAACATCACCTTCCCGTGTTGTGATTACCAGCCTACTTCCCTTTTCATTACGAACAAGTGCCCCAGACAAGTCACTGAATGCTTCTGGAGTCCAAACATCGTCCAATACGACCAAATACTTCTTATGCTCTAGAAAATCCTTCAGTGTCTCTTCAAGGCCTGTGGCACCCACGGTGGCAATGTCAGCTGGAATATCCAGTTTATCTTTGAAAAGCTCCTCGATTAAGTTCCTCAGAACATCTTGTCTGGAATAAGATTGAGAGATGGAGACCCAGGCTTGGCATTCAAACTTCTGCCTCTCCTTCTTGTAGACATTTGCAGCTAGGGCTGTTTTACCAAGCCCTCCCATCCCATGTAGCACCAACACTGACAGTTCCAACCCACCTTCTTCCAGCCACTCCATCAGTACTTTCCTATCATTATCTACCCCCACAAGATCTTCGTCGCTGATAGAACGTGAAGTGATTGCCAGATGCTGGGACCTCTCAACAATGTAACTTGAGTTATCACTGGCATTCCCACCGGTCGCTATCGAGACCCATCGGTCTTTGGCCTGAAACAGGTGCACAAGATTGACCTCTGCTTCCTTAACCGACGAAGCTATCCTGTTTAGAGAAAGCAGAACATTCGGTCGCTTGAATCCTTTCTTCAGATAGGTGCTCCATCCAGTGTCATGTTCCTGATCAACAAGATGCAAAAACTCATCCACAATGTCCTCGATCCCATGTACAAGGACTCGCACCTCCTCCACCCAGACTTCATAAGTCTGGTTGTTGCGGTTGCGTACATCCATTCGACAAAGAAACTCATGCATCAACCGGAGTTCCCTCCTGATGCGGCCCATGCTACCTTGAAGCTCTGTTAGCTGTATAATGAACTTTTTGAACTGCGAACTAGCCTGGTTGATTGCTTCATTCCCTAGAGCCAGGCCAATCTTTTTCACAGCTAAAAGAATCACGGCCTCAGCCATTTCTCTTCTAGTTTGGGCAGCTAGGGTGCACTGCTTATAATTTCTCACGATTTTCTATAGCATTACCTAAAAAAAGAAGAAGGGTACATTGTGATAAGAGTACCGTACTCACAGGTCACAAATAATAAATTAGAGTTTTTACCACATCCTTAGGAATTACCACCAAATTACCTTTAAACTCTTCTACCTCTTAGTACATGCATCTTTTAAACTTTTATTATCTCTTGGTAGTTGGTACTAGTTCAGTGTATATTTTGATACCTCCCATGAATGATAAAATATCTCCTAACGAATACAATATTTTGAAAGGAGATACGCAAAGTATGAGCTGAAAAAGATACCGTGAGACAAAAGGTGGTTCTAAGTCCTAACTCCCAAGGTATGAAAATCAAGGCCCTTGCGTGGCTTTTCCCAAACAGAATCAATGCAAGGGCCTCTGTGTGGCTTTTCCCAAACTTACACAGAAACTAGACACAGCAACATCTTGAGATGCAGACAAAGGATTGATGCATCAGACACATGTAGTTGCCTGTCTATTGCATCACCCATCCAGTTGGATTGCATTGCTTACAATTTCCTTTCAGCCCCGAAGCTGCTGTTCGGCGTGAACGTCACAGCACTCTTAAGCATTCCTAGCCTCAGATCTATCTAAATGATGAAATATTGCGAATAAGTACAGTGTTAAAGCTAAGGGTGTACGTAGCATACCTGATATCGATCCCAATGGTCAGATCTCCAGAAACTACTCTTGCAGTCTCATGTTTCTGAACCTGCAACCACGCCCTGTGGAGTGTGGAGTTGCTCCGTGTTCCAGCTAAGCTAATATTTGGCTAATCTAGCGCAAGACAGCTCTTGTGTCTCAACTCTCAACAGCTTATTTGTTGGATCCGATGCAGTAGCCTGTAGATATTTAATTCCCCGAGGTTGTTTCAAATTGCCTAACCACAAGTTGAAGTTGGTGTAAATAAAAAGACTTAAATAGTGATTTTTCGGGAGTAGAGCAAGGCAACTGGCGAGGAGATCAGGAGAGAGCGTCTCTACTGCCGATAATTAGTTAGTCAATATTGGTATTCGATGTTCTGGTGCTGGAAGCCATGTGAGGTTTATAATTGCTTGCACGTTTGTGCTTGCTGCTACTAGTTGATGTGTGTTTGAAGAAAATTCTCTGACTTTGGTATTGCGAAGGCAGAGAAGCACAGCATTCTGAGTGGATGAGATCAATTACTGCTACGGTGATTTGACTAAGTAACAAGTACTTTTCTCTACAGTGGTTTGGCTATACTAACACCTGCAGTACTTTTCTAGTATTAACTGCTACAATATCCTGCCGCACCAGACTCATTTCACTTAGGATACTAGTCCCCTCGTGTCCACACTAGATTCCCTAATCCTCTCAATAAGCTATCCGAGGGAGCGTCGATCTGATATTGGTCTCCTGTTGTCCGAGTATATCAGTAATTCAGTATACTGCCAGAGGTGTGAGCTGTGGAGGCGTTGCCTGATCTGGTGGGTTGTTCAAAAGGTAAGGCATGTACAGTAGTCATGTACACTATACTATAGCTACGTGTAGAATAGTCTATTATACTCCCCAGCCAGTTAATGTAGTATAACCGAACTACGTATCCTAGTACTCAACGCAACGGTTGTCCCAGTTAACTATCAGCTACGTGACAAACTAACTAGTAAATGCATCTTCTTGTTTGTACAAAAAAATTTTGTTTGTTTTGGACATAAATTTTTATTGACACACTACTACAGATGGGTATATCCGCGACGCCTCATCAGTGCCGGGTGAGTCCCACCCGGCAGTGATTGTATTATCACTGTCGGTTCCAAGTAAAACCGGCGCAATATTTATTTCCCGCGCGAAGTGAAGCAATATCACTGTCGGTTTATTTTATCCAGCCGGCAGTAATATATCACTGCCGGTTTGTAAATAAAAACCGGCAGTGATAAGTTTACCCTAAATTCTCCCGCGCGACCAGGAGAGCAGTATCACTGCCGGTTCATATTATAAAACCGGCAATGATATATTACTGCCGGTTTATAAATAATAACCGGTAGTGATAAGGCTTACCCTAAATTTTCACGCGGGAACGGCAGAGAGTATCACTGCCGAATTATATTATTCAACTGGCACTGATATTTTACTGTCGGTTCTTGAAAATGAACCGGCAGTGATAATTCGACACTATAAGTACCCTTCGTACTTGCCCCACCTCCAGAACAGAGAGGAGCTCTGTTCTTGCTCGGTTGGGGAAGAGAGGGGGCGAATTTTTGCTCTCAAATTTGGTGGAATTCACTTCTAATTCGTGATCTACGGTTCTTTGTCTTGATGTACATTTTATTTGTAGTTGGTTTTTGTTGGATATTACGTTCTATATGGTTGTTGGCTGTGAGAATTATCGATTGCATAATGAGCACAATTAGAGCTCTAATTTAGATACTAGATTTGAGTTTACCACCTTTTTATGTGTGCAGTGATTAGTGAGATTAAGATGTAGCTTGAATTTAAGTTTTTACGAGGACCAAATTAGTGATTGCGTTTAATATGTTAATTAAGTACGACAGCACTACATTATTAATTGTCGTTGTATGTAACTATTTAGATGTCATGTGTGTAGAAAAAGTATTTATATTCTTTGTTGAATTATGTTTTAAGTAATAAATTATGTATTTATGAGTTTTATGTTTTTTAGCTAATTATTTAAAACATTTTCCTATTAAGAGGAAGTTTTGAATTTTTGAGAAAATTTAAAATGTGATAAAACCTTAAAAATAAATTTTTAAATGTTATATTATTTGTGGAACTTTCTGAAAAAAATTTCTCAAAAAAATTTCATAATTTTTGAAGTTGGTCTGCTAATTTTAATAATTGGAACTTGCTTTATGGATTAATTAAACTAAAAAACAATTCTAAAATTAAGAAACCTTTTTGGGCCAAAATTGTAGTTTTGCCCAGCCCACACGTATTGTTTCTTTACTTGGTGTATATTAATTTAATACTTTTTGTAAGTAATGCAAATTTGCTGGACAGACCATTATAAGTAATAGCAATTATTTAATTGATTTTAATAGTGAGATTTGGAAATAGATTTCTTGTTTAATTAGCGATGCGTAACAAATGAAATGAATAAAATAATTTGTGACCACTTATTGATTTCTTGAGATTTTATTTGTTATAAATATTTGCGGATGGACCGAAGATGGATGTATGAAGCTGACCGTCGCGATAGAGAGTACTTTAACGGTGTGACTAGTTTTCTGAGCGTGGCTGCGGCGTACAAGTCAACTAAGCTGACGGACTACATTTGTTGCCCGTGCGTCGATTGCAAGAATGAGAATCAGTTTTCTAATCTTGAGGCGATCCGTGCACACTTGCTTCGAAGGGGTTTCAAGCCTGCCTATACCTGTTGGACTGAGCACGGTGAAAATGAGATTTTACGTGAAGATCATCCGATTGATGATGATGACGAAGACAACGACTCCACGACGGTCGAGGATATGTTCGTGGACACCCAAGATGATACGTTCGTCGATAACCATGAAGATGATCTAGAACAGATGTTGCATGATGGGGAGGAGGACCACACGAGTGAAAGGGATTTTCAGAAGTTCCAGCATATGGTAGAGGACTCTACAACATCTTTGTACCCGGGCTGCAAGGAGGACCTCAGAAAGCTGCATGTTGTGCTAACGCTGCTGCAGTTGAAGGCAAGCAATGGTTGGTCTGATAAGAGCTTCACAGAGTTGTTAGTTTTCCTGCGAGGCGTTCTCCGAGGGAAGCGTGTTGCCAACAACCACGCATCGTGCCAAGCGATTGTTTGCCCATTGGGATGGAAGTACGTAAAATACACGCATGTCCGAATGATTGCGTATTGTATCGCAATGAGTTTGTAAAATTGGATCGTGTCCCGTTTGCAAGGCATCTCGTTATAAGCGCGGTGATGCCGACATCGAAGTGCATCGTAAGAAAAAGACCCCAACCAAGGTGTTGTGGTATTTCCCTATAATCCCACGTCTCAGGCGTCTGTTTGCGAACAAAAGGCATGCTCAATTGCTACGATGGCGCCGAGGCGTAAGAAGGATGGAATGCTCGGACACCTGGCGACTCTGCGCGGTGGAGGAACATTGATACAAAATACAAGAAACACTTTGCATGTGATGTGAGGAATATAAGGTTCGGGCTCGATGCGGATGGGATGAATCCTTTCGGCAACATGAGCGATCGTCATAGCACTTGGCGGTGACTTTATGTATCTACAACCTTCCTCCTTGGCTTTGTATGAAGCGAAAATACATTATGATGCCGCTGCTGATCCAAGGGCCAAGGCAACCTGGCAACGATATCGATGTGTACCTGAAACCACTGGTTGAAGATCTTCTGTTATTGTGGAACGACGGTGTGTGGATATGGGATGAGTATAAAAGAGAGTACTTCATGCTACACGCGTTGTTGTTCGTAACCATCAATGATTATCCTGCTCTCGGTAATCTTTCAGGCCAGACTATCAAAGGATTCAACAGATGCGTCCATTGCTTGGGTGATACAGGTAGCCGGTGGCTGAAATACTGCAGAAAAATGTGTTACATGCGACATCGTAGGTTCCTTCGTAAGGACCATCCGTATCGCAACAACAAGAGAGGTTTCAATGGTACAAAGGAGGCAGCTTCAGCTCCAAAACATCGCAACGACAAAGAGATATTTGCGGCCGTAAAGGATATTAAAATTATCCATGGAAAGGGGCAGCGATTACATCGATCCGTGTTCCGTGATCTGACTCCTTTGTGGAAAAAGAGATCGATTTATGGACCTACCTAATTGGTCGCTTTGGATGTTCGACATGCAATCGACATTATGCACATAGAGAAGAATGTGTGTGTGACTTGCTCGGTATTTTACTAGACACACTGGCAAAACAAAAGATACACTCAAAGCACGGATGGACTGGAAGATATGAACCTCGGGAAGGAGCTACATCATGAAGATTTGGGTAAAGGCAAAAAGTACCTTCCTGACTTGCTACACTCTTAGCAAGAAAGAGAAAATTAGCGTGTGTGAATGCTTGCACGGAGTCAAAGTACCGTCGGTTATTACGCCAACATGAAGAGGCTAGTCTCAATGAAAGACTTGAAATTAATTGGCATGAAGTCTCACGATTGCCACGTGATGATGACACGGATGCTTCTGTTGCAATTAGGGTGTTACGCCAAAGAAAGTGCGAGACCCAATTATAAAGTTGTGTTCATTCTTCAATGCGATTTCACAAAAGGTCATTGATCCAATGAAGCTGGGTAAGCTGCGACAAGGCGTGATCCACACTCTATGTCGGCTTGAGATGTGCTTCCCTCCATCCTTTTTGATATTATGGTCCATCTCATTGTTCATATTGTGAAAGAGATCTGATTTCTTGGTCCTGTGTTTCTACATCGGATGTACCCTTCGAGAGGTTCATGGGGTTGTGAAGAAATATGTTCGTAATCGACATTGGCGGAAGGGTGCATTGCAGAAGGTTGGGGAACCGAGGAGGTCATTGAATTCTGCGTCGATTACATGGATCTCAAACCGATTGGTGTGCCCATATCTCGCCATGAGGAGGCTACGAGGCAAAGGACATTAGGTCGTAAATCGAAGCGTACTAATGATCGTGCTTCATTCATTCAAGCATATTTCTGATTCTGGACCAATCAGTTGTAGCGGCACCGTATGTTGATATGCACAAGAATATGCTAAGAAGGAAAAACCCATTTAAATCTGAGGTTTGGATTGCCAGATACCACAGAGATAACTTCGGAGATTGGTTGCTTAGACACATGATGCATACGCAGACAGAGTGTGCTCAGTTGAGAGCGCTGTCTCAGGGACCGTCATGTACAATCCTGACATTTGAAGGATACGATATAAATGGATACACATTTTATACGAGAGCACAAGATAACAAGAGCACCAACCAGAACAGCGGAGTCCGTATAGATGCCTACGATAGCAATGGTAATATGCAGACCTACTACGGATTCATAGAAGAGATTTGGGAGCTTGATTATGGGCCTTTGAAGGTTCCTCTCTTTTGATGCCAATGGGTCAGGCTCTCTGGGGGCGTGAACATCGACAAGTACGGTATCACTACCGTGGACTTCAAGCACATCGGATACAGAGAAGAACCATTCGTCCTTGCTAATGTCGTTACACAAATCTTTTTTGTTCGGGACCCGGCTGACAAAGAATGCCACGTGGTTCTTCAAGGAAAAAGAAGAATTATCGGAGTTGACAATGTAGTCGACGAGGAAGACTACAACCAATTCGATGAGCTTCCTCCTTTTGGTGAGAACGTCGACCTAGGTCTCATGGAAGACAGTGAGGAAGCTACACACATACGCCGTGATCATAACGAAGGTCGAATCGTTGCTTAGTTGTAATAATATACGGGATATACTTTATTTTGTATGGAGAACATGCTTCCGGTTGTAATATACGGATACACTTTATTTTGTATGGAGAACATGCTTCAGTTGTAATATCTGGATACACTTTAATATCTAGCACATTGAAGTTAATCTTTATTAAAAAGATTCAAATTAATGCTCATGGTGTTATAGTATTTATGTAAAGTCCATGTAGGGTTCTTAGCAAATTTGTAATTCACTTAATTTTTCTTTGATTAAAAAAATCAATGTTTCATATATTCTAAAACTTCATGATTTTATTCAAATTTATAAATTTACTTCATCCTTTTTGGAGCTATATATCAAAAGTTATGCTAGTTTGAATTTGAGCTTGGCTTTAGCCACTGACTTTTGGGGCCCACCCGCATCACTGCCGGTTCTAGAGAAAAATCCGGCAGTGATGTTTAGGTATCACTGCGGTTGAAATTAGAACCGCGATAATACCTCCACATCACTGCCAGTTCTAGAGAAAAATCCGGCAGTGATGTTTAGATATCACTGCCGGTTGAAATTAGAACCGGCAGTAATACCTCCACATCACTGCCGTTCTAGACAAAAATCCGGCAGTGATGTTGAATATCCGCCGGTTGAAATTAGAACCGCGATACCTCCACATCACTATCGGTTCTAATTGAACCGGCGGTGATGTGGAGGTTTTCTTGCCGGTTCTATTTTCAACCGGCGATGATAGTTATATCCTTCCGGATTTCTTTGGTGAACCGGCAGTGATTGTCATATCTATATAAGCGCGCGCGGTCTTCTTCCCACACTTCGTCATTTTCCAACACTCGTGCCTAGCCTCCGCACCGCGCCTCCACCGCGCGGCCCTCCTCTCCGCCCGCCCGCCTCGTGCGCCATCATCATCCTCCCGCAGCCCTCCTCAGGCGCGGCCATCCTCCCCAGCCGGCTCTCCTCCGGCGGTTCCTCCGTGTTGCCACGTCAACTCCCCACCCGGTGAGTCCTCCTTGCACCCCTCCTCTTAGGACCCGTTTTAAGAAATTAATCTCGCCAAGCACTCATCCATACTTACATTGTTGAACCAATTTGCCAGAACACAATGCCAAATGTCATTGAGATACCAAATGTGTTTAGGAAGCGTGCGACATTTAGTTCTAGGTTTTTCCAGTAAGAGCAATGTTGCTTCCAATTGTGTATTTCCAGTAAGAGCAATGTTGAAGTGAATAAACAATTTATTTAATTAACAATTTTATGGCTGTATTTAGCTTACTTGTACAGGGATGAGTTTTGGTAAATTTCTGAATAGTCCACCCCAATTGTGTATTCCATGGCATGTGAACTGATGTCTAGCACCCACACAGCTGGGTTTTGACCATCTTTGATTCTAGGCACTCCAGGAATAGTGTAAGGACCCGAATCCACTGATTCGAACCCACTGTGTTTACCGCACTAGTCCTAGGATCAACGCTAGTGCACACAACTCAACATTGGTACATATCACATCATACTCAACGATAATAGAATAATAGTTCATTCATTGATATATCTAAGGTATGATCTTATGACCAACTTACATTATTAAGCCACGCAGGGCAAGACTGAAAAATATAAACTAATAATTATGCAGCGGAAAGTAGAAAACGTAGATAGCTCATCAGTTCACCACAGGCAACCGACAAGGCTCGGACCCTAATGACTTACGTCCTCTTGGACTTCCTCTTCCAACACAGGTGTAGATTCTTCAACTATTGATTATTGTTGTTGGCAAGGGTGAGTACTTAAGCACTCAACAAGTTGTGCACAGAATGCAATTCTATGTATCTATATGCAAGGCTTATTCCAATGGATAGGCTACCATGGCTATTTTGCAATAAGCAGCATTTATGAACGAATACAGTAAATAGATTGTAAAGACTATAAAACAAATATCAATAATAAATAAATTCAGTATTTCTCAAGTAAACCAAGTTTCCAATCCTAAGTCAAATTCCATCTTCCATATGGCCTTCCGCCATCCCAACCAAGTTGTCCAATTAATTAAACTAACCCTTAAGCTGTAATTCCGAGCATTGCTCAATACATGAGCACGGCTATCCGAATAGTTTCACACTCTGCAGAGGTTATGCACTTTACCCACGCGATACAACCAAACCCCACCAAGGCGAGTGATTATAACAAAGCCTTTACAAAGCTCTGACTTAACCGGATACTACCCGCTAAGGTTTCAACACTGGTGGGTCTGAAAACCATAACCAGGGCCCCTCTCTTGCGCCATGTGAATTACACCATAACTCGAGAACTCACACCAACCATGATAGTACCAGAGTTAAGACATTGCAAATTACTCAGCTAGGCTGGCCCATACCAGACATGTGGTTGCATGATTGACTCAGGTCAAAGGCTTGCAAGGTTAAGTCCTTAGTGTGATCAAGGCAAGACATCCACATACCCTCTGCCCATCGGGCCCACCTTGGCATACTCGCCCCTTGTCACTTGCCCCAATCTAAGTGATTATCACCCAGTTGATTACCAAGCACCACGTGCTATCAACAATTCAACATCGTTGCGTGACATGACTCGCCACAACAACTCAATCTCATCATGTGATCCCACATGACACACAAGTTCATAACATTTGTTCCATATTCCATTAATCAAGATTAATTATCAATGATTCTGACACATGTGATGACGTGGCATGACTAAGCAACTAATACGGACTAATCCTCCAATGTTGATTATAATTATTAACCAACTATATTTAACCAATCTAGGGTGACAATGGATCATGGCATACGATGACAAGCTAGGTAGGGTATAATTCAATCTGGTATATTAGCTAAACCCAATCTAATTTAAAACAATTGTATATTTGAAATATATGCAATAGGGTAAAACAAACATAGCAATTTTATAAACAAGGGTTCAACATGATCAAAGCACAACTTGCCTTGGAATAGATCCTGACTGGAACTTGCTCTTGAGTTGCTGAATCTTCCTCCGAAGCATCGCACAATTCAACGTCTACGCGTACCGAAGGAGAAAAGCAAATAAATACCAAAACAGAGAGCAATTGAACTAAAAAAATCAAATAAAATTCACCATTAAATAGAACTCAATTTTACAAATTTTTAGAAATTGGAATCACTCAAATCCGAGTTACGATGCAAAAGATATAGCCTTTTGAAGTTTGAAATAAATACTGAAAATACAGAAATTAGAAATTCGGAATTAACAGATTTATTTTTATACTGAAAAAGCGATTATTGCGTCATCATGATGTCACGCTGGCGTCAGCCTGGCCTGGACCAATCAGAGCACAACACGTGGCCCTGGCGCATAGACCTGGTGCACGGGACCTCCTCTGGTCTACCGTGAACCCGGCGTATGATGCCTCGGTGCCTGTGCCCGCCACGCGGCATGATCTGGTTGGTCGCCCGCACGGTTCAATCTGGCTCGAAGAAGATGGATCGGATGGCCACGATACTCGCGACGTGGCAAAACCTCACCCCTTCGCTACAGATCGGACGGTCCAGGGTTCACCCGACGACAATGGCGAAGCGGCGGCGAGGAGACCCACCGGAGACGAGGAAGAAGCCCTGGGCGACGGCGTTCCGGCGCGTTTCCGACGAGAAGAAGTGGAGTAGACGATGCGGCACACCTCGATGAGTTCGGATCTGGGACCAAAACGCCAAAAGCCGACGAACCGGCGACGAACTCGAGCAAAAACCGCGGCGGCTGCAGAGCTTCCACTCCGACGAGCTCCATGGCGCACTCCACGACGATTCTCGCGAAACCCCTCCGACCAAAAGATGCGGCGCACGATGAGGATTCTCGGGAAGGCTGCGGACCCCCTTAAATAGCCTCGACGGCCGCGCACGGCGCCTGGGATCCTAACCGACGCGGCGGCGGAGTCCTTCTCGGATACGGCGGCGGCGCCCGAGTCCTGCTCGGAGACGGCGCATGGCGACCGTCCATGTGGCGCAACGGACGCACCAGATTTCCCCGACGAGATCCAATGTGGGCCTTCGCTTGAATCAACGGCTGCGATCGATTAGGGTTACGAATAGACACGTTCCACCCTGACCACGCGATCACAATCCTACGGCTTAGGCACACTTGGCGACGTGGCAAGACGCAAGCCATACGATCGTGATCCAACGGCTCGACGATTCATACGGAGACATGGGCTAACGGGCGCATTACATCTGGCGCGCAGCGTCGATATATGGGCCGAGCCCAACACTGTTCACCGCTTTTCAAAAGGATTTCCCATTTTAAATAATTCCAGAAATTCATTTTATTTATTTTAACCGATAAAACTAATAGGAAAAATCCAAGAAAAATCTCAAAAATACTTTGAGACATTTTGGACTTAAATAAAATATTTTTGTCAAAATTTTATTTTAACTTTGCATAAATTTAAATAGATTTGAACAAAAGGTCAATAAACTTAAATGAAAATCAATTCAAATAAATCCAGAAAAATCCAATTAAATTCCAGAAAATCATAAATACATATTTAAGCAATAAAATAATATAATTAGGCCCAAATTTTGGGATCTTACAAACCTCCCCCCCTTAACAGAATCTCGACCCGAGATTCAGGGCTAACTAGAGAATAGGTTTGGGAATTCTGACTTCAAATCTTCTTCGCGCTCCCATGTGGCTTCACTTTCGGAATGATTGCTCCACTGGACTCTGCAAAAGCGAATAGACTTATTTCTGGTCTTGCGCTCCATAACATCCAAAATTCTGACCGGTTGCTCTTTGTAAGTCAAATCTTCTTGCAGCTCTATTGCATCCAACGGGGTTTGCTCCGTTGACACTCTAAGACATTTCTTGAGTTGTGACACATGAAATACATCATGTACTCCTGCCAAAGACTGAGGCAACTCTAACTGATACGCTACCTCTCCTCGACGGCTCAGAATCTTGAACGGACCAATATATCTTGGTGCAAGCTTCCCTTTAACGTGAAATCTTTTAACGCCATTAAGAGGGGTAACTCTGAGATACACATAATCTTCTGGCTCAAAGCTCAAATCTCGACGACGGTTATCTGCGTAGCTCTTTTGCCTTGACTGTGCTATCTTCAATCTCTCTCTAATCATCGCAACTTGACTTTCTGCCTCTTCGAGGATATCTGGCCCAAAAACCAAACGTTCTCCTGTTTCGTTCCAATTCAGCGAGTCTGACAGGCACGTCCATACAACGCCTCAAATGGTGACATCGCAAGCTAGCTTGGTAACTATTATTATAATCGAACTCTGCATATGGCAAACACTTATCCTGACGTAGCATAAGCTAAAGCACGGGCTCTCAACATATCCTCTAAAATCGATTTACTCTTTCGGTCGACCATGCATCTGCGGGTGATATGCTATCTTGAAATTCAGACGAGTTCCCATGGCTTCGTGCAACTTATTCCAAAATCTCGAGGTAAATTGGGTACCTCTGTCCGACATAATCTTCTTGGGCACTCCATGCAAGCATACAATCCTTGACATATACAACTCTGCTAAACGATCTCCCGAGTAAGTGGTCTTTACCGGGATGAAATGAGCGACCTTGGTTAGACGATCCACAATGACCCAAATGGAATCGTAACCTCTCTGAGTTTTAGGTAAACCGGTGATAAAGTCCATTCCGATTTCCTCCCACTTCCATTCCGGGATTTTCAACGGCTGCAACAAACCAGCTGGTCTTTGATGCATGGCCTTTACTCTCTGACATACGTCACATAGAGCAACATGCTCAGCTACTTCACGCTTCATATTAGGCCACCAAAATCTCTCTTTCAAATCCTGGTATATTTTAGCACTTCCTGGATGAATTGAGTACTTAGAATCGTGAGCCTCCTCGAGAATCAGTTGCTTTAGTTCCTTTTTATCTGGCACAAAAATTCGGCCTTTGAAAAACATGGTTCCTTGCTCATCCAGAGTGAAATCTACGGCTAGGCCTTCTTCCTTTTTAGCCTTGATCTTATAAATTTTATCGTCATCTTTCTGGCCTTCTCTAATCTGATCCTCTAATGTTGGATTCACTTCCAGTGCAGCTACCATTCCTTGCGGAACGACTTCCAACCTTAGTTTCTGAAATTCCTTGCATAATTCTGGTTGATCCTCCACTGTCAATGTAGTTGCGCTATGGCTCTTTCGACTCGAGCATACGCTACCACATTGGCTTTTCCGGGATGATAATGGATTCCCACATTATAATCCTTAATTAGTTCTAGCCACCTTCGCTGTCTCATATTCAGATCTGCTTGAGTGAATATGTATTTCAGGCTCTTATGGTCCGTATATATCTCACATCTATTTCCTATGAGATAATGATGCCATATCTTTAAAGCATGCACTACTGACTAATTCCAAATCATCGTTGGATAATTCACCTCATGCGGTCTTAAGCGTCTCGGCGCATAAGCAACGACTTTGCCTTCTTGCATTAACACGCATCCCAAGCCTTGCTTCGAAGCATCGCAGTAAATATCAAATCCATTCTGCACATCTGGCAATACTAATACGGGGGCTGTTGTTAAACGCTTCTTTAATTCCAGGAAACTTTTCTCGCACTCTAGCATCCATGCAAACTTCTTTTCTTTCTTTAACAACTACGTAAGGGGTTTAGCAATTGTCGAGAATCCTTCTATGAACCGACGGTAATATCCCGCCATTCCCAGAAAACTACGGATCTGGGTAACAGACTTCGGTTGCTCCCAATGCAACACTGCGTCCACTTTGCTTGGGTCGACTGCAACTCCTTTAGTAGTCATTACATGACCAAGAAATTCAACTTTCTCCTTCCAAAAATCACACTTGCTGAACTTAGCATATAGCTGATGCTCTCGCAGCCTCTCTAAAACCATTCTTAGATGTTCTGCGTGCTCTTCCTCTGTCTTCGAGTAAACCAAGATATCGTCTATAAAGACTACAACAAACTTATCCAAATATTCCATGAAAACCTTATTCATCATGTTCATGAAATATGCTGGGGCATTTGTCAATCCAAATGATATGATTGTGAACTCATAATGTCCATATCGCGTAGAAAACGCAGTCTTAGGCACATCCTCCGCTCGGATCTTCAAGCGATGGTATCGAGCGAAGATCTATCTTGGAGAAAACTCTAGCTCCTCTTAACTGATCAAATAAGTCATCGATCTTGGGCAACGGATACTTATTCTTGATCGTTACTTCATTCAGTGCACGATAATCAATGCACATTCTAAGACTTCCGTCCTTTTTACGAACAAACAAAACCGGGGCTCCCCACGGCGATGAACTAGGTCTAATGAAACCTTTTTCTTGCAGTTCCTCAATTTGCTTCTTCATTTCCACTAACTCGTCGGTAGGCATCCGATATGGTCTCTTTGATATCGGTGCTGTCCCTGGTGCTAATTCAATGACAAACTCGATATCGCGATCTGGTGGCAGTCCTGGCAAATCTTCTGGAAACACATCCGGGTATTCTCTGACTACTGGCACATCTTCCATGCTGATGGCTTTCACGATGTTGACCACTAACTGCCCATCTCGAACTGTGGTCGCTTGAAATCCTACCTTTTTGCCTTTAGGGCCTTCCAATGTTACAATCCTTCGGCCACAATCCAAAACAGCCTTATGCTTAGACAGCCAATCCATTCCAAGGATGACGTCTAGGGATTGCGCATCTATCAAGATAAGATTCGCTAGAAACTCTATCCCATCCATAAGCAACTTAGCTCCCAAACACCCAAGGCTAGATCTAAGCTCAGATCCTGGGGCTTGGACTAAGAGTACACACTTAAGATTCACCACTTTAAATCCATTCTTGGTTGCAAAACTTTGAGAAACAAGCGAATGCGAAGCTCGAATCAAACAAAGCGTAGCAGTCTTGAGTTGACCCGGAACTTACCCAGTACGACGTCTGTAGCCTCCTGAGTTCCATCTGCAGTGATGTGGTTGATCCTCCCACGCACTGTTGATTGCGGTGTTGCTCCAGCTTGACCTGGCGCACGATTTCCTCCTGAAGCTAGTGCCTTAGCAGGTGTTGTTCCCAAGTTGAAACGAACTGGTGTGATGCCTCCCTTCTGTGGACACCTATTTGAAAAGTGCCCTGGCTCATTGCATGTATAGCATCTTTTCACTGCAGACTGTTGATTCCCTCCTGGTGCACTGTGGCCCTGTGCTGGTGTCTGAAAGTTCTGATTAGCAGGGCGAGGTGCAGGGGTTGATGTCTTGTTCACGGTTGGTGGTTGGAATCTAGCAAATTGCTGTGGTTACATCCTCAAACGTAGATGGTTTGGACGTCCACCCTGATTAGTCATTAAGCGCTTACGATTCTCGCCCAGCTCTTTGCGCTTATCCTCTAGGACCAAAGCCTTATTCACTAGCTCCTGAAAGTCTGGAAAATTGTGGGTAATCAGTCCCACCTGTAGGCCTGAATTCAGTCCCTTCATGAAATGAGACTGCCTAGCTTTATCTATCGCTCGTCTTGAGGGCATAGCGCTAGCTAGGTAAATTTGTTGGTACTCGACCCTTTGGTTGGCCTCCTTGCTTCAGAGCCCTGAACTCTTCCTTCTTAAGATCCATCATTCCCTCCGGGACATGGTATTGGCGGAAAGCATTAGTCAACTCCTCCCAGATGATCTCTTGTGGGGCTCTATGAGCGGCACAGTAATTTTCCCACCATTCTGCGGCGGTTCCTTCAAGTTGATGAGAGGCATAAAGCACCTTCTCATTGCCTTCACATTGCGTGATGTGCAGCTTCTTCTCAATAGTCCTAAGCCAGTCATCGGCTTCCAAAGGGTTCACATTTCCTGAAAAAGTTGGTGGCCGAGTCCTCATAAAATCTGATAGCTTGGAATGAGATCGAGGTCCACCATGGTTGTTCTGGGCTGCAGGGTTGTTGTTGGTTGCTGCTGCGTTGGTCATCTGCTACATCTCTTTGCATCATAGTGCGCATTAGTTGAGTCTGCTTGCAAGAAGCGCTCCCAGTTTTGCATGTCCACTGGCGGTGGTTGAGGGCTGCCTCCGTCATTGGGGTTGTCATTCTGGCGCGGTCCACTTCCTGAAGCACCGTTATTCCCTCGAGTATTCACCATCTGATGATTGCCTCTTGGGTTAGGAAAGGTAGATGTAGCATAGATAAGAAGTAAGAATTTCTAAAGCGGGGGAAATAGGTTATACCCAACTGAAATAATTCTTTATTTATTCTTGGTATGGCTGCTTATTTAAGCCTACAAGCTTTGCAACACATACTGCACACTCAGCATTACAAAGAAGCAAACTAAACACGAAATCTTAACGTCAACTAGAGAGGTAAAGACTAACTTAAAGACGCGACTCACACTCGAGTCTCAACACAACCCTAAGACTGACACTCACTCACCCAGCCACCCTGGCTGAGGCTGATCCGGTGCATACACCGGCGGGTGGTGGCATAGGGGCGAACCTATCCGATGACCTCTGCTGGCTCTTCCGCAACAACGAGGGTCTGCACTCCCCTCTGGCTCCCACTCTCGCTCCTCTGGATCCTCCTCTGACTCCTCGGCTGGCTCCTGAGCTCCTTGGGTCACGCGCTCCAACTCGTCCTCGACCGCCTCTAGGGCCTCTCCCAGCTCAGTGATCATCCCGATGGCTGAAGCACGGGTCACCTCAAGCTCCTGCTCTGCCACTGAGTGCCTCGTACGATCTCCGGCTCTGAGTAGTATCTCTCATATGATCCTCCTGGGCAAGGGCGAACTCCGCAAGGTGCGTTGCAGTGGCACACTCGTCCTCCACGATCCGTCGGCTTCGGCACGCCTGAACGTCTGGGTGAAGTCGGAACACTGAGTCGTGAAGCTCGTTGGCGTAGTCACGGCAGACACGGCGAAGAGCAAGTCGGGCAACCTCCTGAATTGCAACCTCGTACGAGAATCTTCTGGCGGAGATGTTGATTGGTCTGCTGGCTTCATCATTCTCCCGAGCGTAGATAAGCAGCTTGCAAATAAATCCTCGGTGTACACCATTGACGGTCCAACTGCCTCCACGGTAAAGCGGACGATAGAAGCCTCCAAGCGTCTGAAGAACTCTCCACAGCTCCATGGCGTAGCCGCCAGCTGGCTCCTCGAAGGTCGGAACGATCGGCATCTGCTCCACAAGCACTTTGAATAAGTTCTTCACCCGAAACGGCAAGAAAAACGGGTAAATTCAGCAAAGGCGAGAAGTAGAGAATGAGATGAGTCAAGAGTGTTTTATTAGTCAAATTTAAGTTTTTCTTTAGAAAATAGTTTTGGACTCACACAGGACACCTCCATGCTATCTAGGGCCAAGACCTACAATCGATGCGCTCGATACCACCTCTGTAAGGACCGAATCCATCGATTGAACCCTTTGTGTTTACCGCACTAGTCCCGGGATCAACGCTAGTGCACACAGCTCAACATTGGTACATATCACATCATACTCAGCGATAATAGAATAATAGTTCATTCATTGATATATCTAAGGTATGATCTTATGACCAACTTACATTATTAAACCACGCAGGCAAGTGAAAAATATAAACTAATAATTATGCGTGGAAAGTAGAAAGCGTAGATAGCTCATCAGTTCACCACAGCCAACCGACAAGGCTCGGACCCTAATGACTTGCGTCCTCTTGGACTTCCTCTTCCAACACAGGTGTAGATTCTTCAACTGTTGATTATTGTTGTTGGCAAGGGTGAGTACTTAAGCACTCAACAAGTTGTGCACAGAATGCAATTCTATGTATCTATATGCAAGGCTTATTCCAATGGATAGGCTACCATGGCTATTTTGCAATAAGCAGCATTTATGAACGAATACAGTAAATAGATTGTAAAGACTATAAAACAAATATCAATAATAAATAAATTCAGTATTTCTCAAGTAAACCAAGTTTCCAATCCTAAGTCAAATTCCATCTTCCATATGGCCTTCCGACATCCCAACCAAGTTGTCCAATTAATTAAACTAACTCTTAACTGTAATTCCCGAGCATTGCTCAATACCGCGAGCACGGCTATCCGAATAGTTTCACACTCTGCAGAGGTTATGCACTTTACCCACGCGATACAACCAAACACCACCAAGGCGAGTGATTATAACAAAGCCTTTACAAAGCTCTGACTTAACCGGATACTACCCGCTAAGGTTTCAACACTGGTGGTTCTGAAAACCATAACCAGGGCCCCCCTCTTGCGCCATGTGAATTACACCATATCTCGGGAACTCACACCAACCATGATAGTACCAAAGTTAAGACATTGCAAATTACTCAGCTAGGCTGGCCCATACCAGACATGTGGTTGCATGATTGACTCAGGTCAAAGGCTTGCAAGGTTAAGTCCTTAGTGTGATCAAGGCAAGACATCCACATACCCTCTACCCATCGGGCCCACCTTGGCATACTCGCCCCTTGTCACTTGCCCCAATCTAAGTGATTATCACCCAGTTGATTACCAAGCACCACGTGCTATCAACAATTCAACATCGTTGCGTGACATGACTCGCCACAACAACTCAATCTCATCGTGTGATCCCACATGACACACAAGTTCATAACATTTATTCCATATTCCATTAATCAAGATTAATTATCAATGATTCTGACACATGTGATGACGTGGCATGACTAAGCAACTAATACGGACTAATCCTCCAATGTTGGTTATAATTATTAACCAACTATATTTAACCAATCTAGGGTGACAATGGATCATGGCATACGATGACAAGGTAGGGTATAATTCAATCTGGTATATTAGCTAAACCCAATCTAATTTAAAACAATTGTATATTTGAAATATATGCAATAGGGTAAAACAAACATAGCAATTTTATAAACATGGGTTCAACATGATCAAAGCACAACTTGCCTTGGAATAGGTCTTGATCTGGTTCTGGAACTTGCTCTTGAGTTGCTGAATCTTCCTCCGAAGCATCGCACAATTCAACGTCTACGCGTACCGAAGGAGAAAAGCAAATAAATACCAAAACAGATAGCAATTGAACTCCAAAAATCAAATAAAATTCACCATTAAATAGAACTCAATTTTACAAATTTTTAGAAATTGGAATCACTCAAATCCGAGTTACGATGCAAAAGATATAGCCTTTTGAAGTTTGAAATAAATACTGAAAATACAGAAATTAGAAATTCGGAATTAACAGATTTATTTTTATACTGAAAAAGCGATTATTGCGTCATCATGATGTCACGCTGGCGTCAGCCTGGCCTGGACCAATCAGAGCACAACACGTGGCCCTGGCGCATAGACCTGGTGCACGGGACCTCCTCTGGTCTACCGTGAACCCGGCGTATGACGCCTCGGTGCCTGTGCCCGCCACGCGGCATGATCTGGTTGGTCGCCCGCACGGTTCAATCTGGCTCGAAGAAGATGGATCGGATGGCCACGATACTCGCGACGTGGCAAAACCTCACCCGCCGCTCTGGTCGGACGGTCCGGGGTTCACCCGACGACAATGGCGGCGGCGGCGAAGACCCACCGAGACGAGGAAGAAGCCACAGGTGACGGCGTTCGGCGCGTTCCGGCGAGAAGAAGTGGAGTAGACGATGCGGCACACCTCGATGAGTTCGGATCTGGGACCAAACGCCAAAAGCCGATTTAACCGGCGGACGAACTCGAGCAAAAACGCGGCGGTGCAGAGCTTCCACTCCGACGAGCTCCATGGCGCACTCCACGACGATTCTCGCGAAACCCCTCCGACCAAAAGATGCGGCGCACGATGAGGATTCTCGGGAAGGCTGCGGACCCCCTTAAATAGCCTCGGCGGCGCGACGCGCTGGGATCCTAACCGACGCGGCGGCGAGTCCTTCTCGGATCTGGCGGCGGCGCCGAGTCTGCTCGGAGGCGGCGCATGGCGGCCGTCCACGTGGCGCAGCGGACGCGCAGATTTCCCGACGAGATCCAATCGGGCCTTCGGCGAATCAGCGGCTGCGATCGGTTAGGGTTACGAAAAGACACGTTCCACCACGGCGGCGCGATCACAATCCTACGGCTTAGGCACACTTGGCGGCGTGGCAAGGCGCAAGCCATCGATCGTGATCCAACGGCTCGACGACGATTCATACGGGGACATGGGCTAGCGGGCCGCATTACCTTTGGGCGCACGCGTGCGATATATGGGCGAGCCCAACAACATTCATCGCTTTTCAAAAAGATTTCCCATTTTAAATAATTCCAGAAATTCATTTTATTTATTTTAAGCGATAAAACTAATAGGAAAAATCCAAGAAAAATATCAAAAATACTTTGAGACATTCTGGACTTAAATAAAATATTTTTGTCAAAACTTTATTTTAACTTTGCATAAATTTAAATAGATTTGAACAAAAGGTCAATAAACTTAAATGAAAATCAATTCAAGTAAATCCGGAAAAATCCAATTAAATTCCAGAAAATCATAAATGCATATTTAAGAAATAAAATAATATAATTAGGCCGAAATTTTGGGATGTTACAAATAGCCTGAAAAGAAAGTATGTAACTTTCCTCCTTATCTTAAGAACAAAAACATTGTCTCAAGCATTAGTTTCACCTCAAAATACTTAATCAGGCTGCTAGTAGAATTAGGCCAAAATGCTGTCTTTTAAATACTGTCAGGAGAATGAAGAAATATATTCATAGAATAGAGGAACAGATGAAACCAATTTATCTCAGTTCTTTGGTTCAGTGCAATATAAATATCTATATACACTTGTTGAATTCTATATTGGTCACCGTATGCCGAGGCTTCTTTGATTTCATCAGGGATATACACAGATTAGTTTGTGCTTGGACTTTGAAAAAATGACTTCGAAAGATTATGCATGCTGCAGGTTAGTGACTTCCTTGGGTAAAAGTGGTGCACATTCGTCATCCATAAATAAAGCTGAGGGGATCAAGAGTGCAAGGCAACCAGAAGAAGGATATTTGAACATGGGCCAGGATCTGGTTCACTCCTAGGATGAACACTTGGAAAAGTAACTTACACCTTGAATCCCTACTAGGCACTAACATGGGATCATTTTTTATGAAACTGTAACAACCCGAAATTCAATAAAATCAGAAATGCAGTATTAAAAATACCCATATGAATTATTGTTATGTTTTCTGATTTTTCTTGAATTAAAAGAAATTCTTTTGGCTTTTACCATTAAAAGAAATCCAAAATGCTATATGGTAAAATGGTAAAAGGTAAAAAGGTAAAAATACAAAGTCAGTAAAATCCTTAAAGATCTCAGAATCATGATTGTGCCTCATGCTCTATCCTGGCATTAATAAAATAAAATAAAATACAAAGATAATCATGAAAAGTCAAAGAGGAAATCTAAACCAAAAGATTTGTTCAGAATATTTCTTACCTTAACCCTAGTTGAAAATTTAACCATGCCGACATATTAACTTAACCCAACCCTGGTAAAAATATCATGAATTTGTCTCTTCATTTATTAATTTAGAAATTCAAAAACAGTCAATCTTGAAAGCTGGAAAATGTAGTGTCAGAATTATTAAAAATAAAATATCAAATATAAAATTATGAAAATTTGATTCAAAGTACAAAATATCATTTCCAATCCTTTCAAAAAGTTTCATAAAATAATAAATTGATTTATCCTTCGATTAAATGGAAAACAGAATCAGTGAAAATCATTAACAGTGCATTGTCAGATTTTTAATAATATTTATATTCATCAAATTTATTTGAAAATTTTACTAGACCATAATATTAACGTTGTAGACCTCTGTAAAAAGTTTCACAAAATTTTGAGTTTATCCTTTGGCTTAAACCTCTGGATTTACCCTGATCTATCCAGATGCAATCTGAGTTTAAAATCTTGTTTCGCTGACAAATGGGCCCGCTTGGACAATTTGTCCTTGCGGTGACCTTCTTTTTCTCTCTCGACCACCGGACCCACACGTCGACTTCACCCTCTCCGTTTCTCTCCCGTTCTCTCTCGCTTGAGATCGCCTCCTCTCCGTTTGTCGCCTTCCCGCCGCAATCACGTCACCCGAGGATGCCAACCACGTTGCCCAGATTCACCGCACCCGCCTCGGCCTCGTGCTCTCTCTCCACCTTTGGAGCGGCCGAGAAATCGCCGCGCAAGCCGCCGCCTTCCCTCTGTCCAAACCCTGTGCCAACCGCCTCTTTCACCTATATAAGCACTTCAACGTTGTCGCAAGCACTCATGTAACTTCACGGAGCGGTGAAACCAACCAATCCGCCCTAACGCCGAACACCTCGTTCTTCCCGACTCGGCGAATACCGAAAAAGGAAATCTTGCCTTTGCGCGCCTCAGACCATTTCACCCAGAACCAATAAGCGAAGCATCCTCATCCTCCGGGAACCTTTCCCTTACCTCAATTCCACCTTTTTCTTCCCCGGCGAGCTCCCCCACCGAGTTACTTCCGCCGCCGCCGTAGTCGCACGGTGAGATCACCCCTCCGATACTCATTTCTTTGCGCTAAAGCTAAAAATGAGCTCCATGTGATCCACTGATGCTCTCCGTGGAAGCCATTCACCTCGGGAAGCTGTCATTTCGCCGAAACGTCGGCGAGCAGTGTGCTCCGCCGCCCCTCTCCGGTGGCAGGCCGCCTCCGGCCATCTCCGGCCGAAGCGCCACCTCCCCTAGGATCGCGCAAGTGTGCTGAGCACGAATCCGGAACCCATTCCGTGATTCCGGCCGTGCTTCGCCGCCGGCGAGCCGCGCAGCCGTGCTCTCTGCTCGGAGTCGCTGACAGCCGGGTCCACCCGTCAGTCACTCGCGTGTGTTGCGTCTCTGTTCTGCGGGCCCGATGAGTCGACCTCGTATTGCTCGACAACGTGGTCTCGCCGTCGGCCGCCCCTTGCGCTCAGCGTCTCGCTGCCATCTGGGCCCGGCATGTCAGTGCCTCGGTCCGACGCAGCGCAAAAAGCGAAGCAGCGTTTTCGCGATGAAGGCGTACTTTCCTTTTGGTATAAATTCGATTTTTCGTATTTTCAAAACCGAATGCATTCAAACTTGAATATCTTTTGAACTATCCAACCAAATGAAGTGAAATAAATTTCTAAATTCATATAAAATCAAGTAGATTCAGAATATGCAAAAATATTTCAAAATGAACTCTGTTTGAATTTCAGATTTAAATTTAAAGAAAGAATTTGAAATATGTTGTTAATAGAATTTCTGCAATTCAACTTCAAATTGAATGAAACAAATTTTATTAGAATCCATGCTCTGTTAGGAACCTGAATATGTAAAAATACTTAGGGTGTACCATGGAAAATCATTAAAGTATAATATAGGGTAAGAAAGTAGCTTCATAATAGCAATTTAAATAATTTCAGAATTTAGAAATTGAAAATCCAGAATAGTAAAACCTGTAAAAATGGTCTCTGAAAATGATAAATAAAAGTGAATTATTCAAGAAAATAAGATTGGTTAATATTAGAACCTAATCAAAAAAAAAATAAACATGGAACTAGTAAAATCGATAAACAACAAATGTGTTAATTCAAACAGTTGATTTTATTTGGTTCTTATGTCTGATCCTTTCGTTTTGTTGGACTTGCCATGTTATTATTATTCGACGTGTAGCACCGATTGAAACACAGTGAGTTCGACGATCGGGAGTTTGGCGTCGAAGACCATCAACAAGGCAAGCACCCCTTTGATCATATTGATCGGTTTATAAATATTTTCATTAAATGTTTTCTGCATACTTTACTTTTATTAAAATCTGCTATATTTTGGGTATTGGTAGTCGTACCTATTGTCACATAGAACTTCCTTGATAAATATGGATTTGTGAACCTTGATAACCATAGAATAGCATAGACAATACTTAATGTCAATTTGGGTTACTCACATTTAGTGTTATGCTTAGCCATGCTTAAAGCAACATAAAACTTTGACATCATTAAAAATGTTGGATGACATTTAATGGGTATGACCTTCTTTATGGTTGGTATTTTGATCAAAAATGAAAATAAAACTATGGTTTTGATGCGGGCAATTATTGGCAATAGCCGAGTGTACAAGGGACTTGTACGTAGTGTAGGGTGGAGATTATTGCCCGTATCGGATTAAGGACCGAACTACGTGTTCGTTAAACCCAAGAATTGCAGTACAACCACAAGTCTTTGGTATGGGACAGCCTTAAACCAATTAAGTTATCTGGTTTAACTTTGCACATTGGTAGGCGGAGTAGTACGAGCTTCTTGATGTTGGTTGCTCGAAGGCGCCCACCGAGGTGTTGGGAGTCACGTTCTTGATACAACGGTGTCGCCATACTATGGATATGCTTATTCATTCTTTGCGGATTGTACAAACATTTACACCATAATGCGGGTTTATCGTCACCGTCTTTGGTGCAAAGTTAGCCTAGATAATGTAAAGGTTTTCGTCATGAACATTACGGCCACTCGCCAAAGGTGCGTGAAATATGCGGCAAAGGAAAGGTCATGACTTGTGGGTAAAGATGTACAACTCTGCGAGTGTCAAACTTTTCAAAAGCCGTTCCCACGGTTATGGGAAATCTTGGTGCGCCGACACTAGTTAGCTGTTTTATTTTTCATAAAACTACGAATTTCTACAGGGATTTGGTAGGAATGGTTACTCAAAAATTCTCTGCGCGACAAGAGAAATGATTCTTTGAAATGGGCATGATACGGTACATGAGACTTATTTGTGCTTACATTCATTACTTTTTAAATTAAGTCGCCTTTACTTAAAGTTCACTTTTCAATCTATTAATCAGTATTTACATTAAATTTTAGCTTTATGCAAAACCACCATGAGCCTTTCCTTGAAATGGCTGCATTTATAATAGGTTTTGCAAAGTCTTGCGAGTACAAAAGTACTCAACTTGCCATGTTGATAATTTTTAGGTGAAGAACAGATTTCCCGACGATACCTTTTACGATGCGAGATTCGGGGATGTGAGCGATGAGTTTTATTAGGGTTCTCCTTGTCGGTTGCTGTGGGGATTTTGGGATAAATGGCATACTACAAGATGAATGTCTCCTTTGTTATGCTTTTACTTTTGGTATTGTAAGAATGTTATGTATTTGCTTCATTGTAATAATAAAGTTGTGTATGATTGTGATATCAATTTGTATTTGTGCGTACTAGCCACTGATCATGGGACTAGTACTGTATGCACATGGTATCCATTTTCGATATTCATTTATCGAAAATGGGGGCCTTACAGAAACTGTTTGGATTTATGTGCATTGTGGAATTTACTTTATATTTTTGTAGGATGTGATAGAGTCAAAAGGCTATTCTTTTATTTTGACACCTTGAATCCCTACTAGGCACTAACATGGGATCATTTTTTATGAATATGTTGCGCTGTTTAATATCATGATTCAGTATCTCAGCTCTTGTTCTCATCGAAATGTTAAAAAAATTGACAGATTAGCTTTCATGTTGCATTTGTAATGTGTACTTTATTTTGCTACTACTATGACATGGCAAGGCTACACGGAGATACACGGAGGTAGCAGACGCTAAAGACAATTTGGCAGCTTGTTTTTAGGAGCATCATGAGATTTTATTATGTTGTATTTATTATATTCATGTAATAAATACCTTATATATTGTATGTGTTAGTTTTGTTCTCTATACTAGTGCAATGCATGCGTGAAATGAGTTAAATGTGTGTAATATTGTACGTATAATTAGTCCATTTCGGTCCACAACTTCGTGCGTGACCAATTTATACGTATACCATCACATTCATCGATGCCTTTGTTAATTTTAAATTTTAGATAAATTAGCTGCACATGGCGCTAACCGGGAACAAGTCTTGGGATGGCGCTGAGCATTGAACCAAAGCCGGAACAAAGCCCGACAAGCTTCCTCAACTGCGACAAACCGAGGCAACAAGCGTGCCGAGGTAATTATTCGGACATAGGTCTCACGTATACCGATTAGGCGAGTAATGAAATAGTCGAAATGCGGGGCCGGACATCACGTGGGCGAGGCGGCATCGTCGCGAGGTCCTAACAAGTTGCGGGACGGGTGAGCGAAGGTGATCGTGGAGCTTAATGCGATCGGCGAACCCGTTATACGGCATCTTTGCTTGGGCCATACCGAGCGACATGCGGGGTCCTAGCTAGAGATAACGTGCCCATCACCTACAAATCATGGACACGTCGTGGCGTTTGCCGTCGTATGTTCCCGATGAAATCAAGGAAGCATTGTGGACAGATTTGACATCAAGTTCGATTTCGAAGATCGGTTAGAGCATGCGAAGAAAGCGTGCACTATCCATCATGGGAATCTCTGGAAGAATTGGAAGACAAAGATGAATAAGGAGTATGTGAAGAAGGATGAAGCGCCGAACTTTGATACGTGCCGAGGTTGAGGCAATTTTGGGATGAATTCGTGCAATATAAAAGTCCGATGAAGCCGGGCTATCGATGAAAAGAACAAAGCAAACTCGGACAAAACGTTTACCCCATACGCTAGGCACCGGTGGCTATGTGAAGAAAGTACCCAAGTGGGATGCAAGGGAAGAAGAGCTAATTCTTAGTGGAGTTGTTCTGCGACGTCAGAGATAGCCCCAAGATCAAAATCTTGGATGCTTGCGAGGGAGCTAGTCGACGGATGATGGCGGCTTAAGCGAGCGAGAAAGAAGAGAAATTTGAAGAATTTCGCGGATGCCCATGCCCAAGCTACCGGGCTGCTTCCAACCAAGAAGAAGAGCAGCGAGCTAACACGCATACTGGGTAACAAAGAGCACCACAGTCGTACTAGAGGTTAGGTTTAGTGCCCTAAGCGGCGTTCCCGGAGGGCGCTTCTATCTATAAGCGTCGAAGCTAACTAGACAAAACGATTGGATGCACGTGTCGAGTA
The DNA here is from genome assembly GCA_036346275.1 of Otatea glauca. NCBI lineage: Eukaryota > Viridiplantae > Streptophyta > Magnoliopsida > Poales > Poaceae > Otatea > Otatea glauca. Next base: position 47,813,191 of record CM070718.1, read on the forward strand.
ATAAAGAAAGGATGCGGTAAAGGAAATTCAATTTCAAACAGATACAAAAGATGCAAGAAATGCTAGCGGCGTCCTCGGCAAGCGTCGGGCACATGACCTCGAGTCCGCCATTGCTCATAAAAGCGATAGCGTCCGTGAGCGTTCGAAGAGGACTCGGCTGTAGTTTTCTGTGGACAAAATCGTAGAGCCGACACGTTGCGATCTGCACGCCCTAGCGAACATAACCATTAAGGTGGCTGAAGGGATGGCTTGGCCATGCGACGAGGGGCAGATGTTGCATAACCGCCAAATTCTTGAGGATACGCGAGTATCGATGAAGCGATGTGGTTGACAATTACCGTGAAGTTGAGGTACAAATCCCGGTGAGGAAGGCGAAATACTCTTGGACAAAGCACGGGCACATTCATCGCGTGGCGCAAGCGCTACATAATGTTTTTATCCGATGACTACAATGGCGATGATGATAATAATGATGGCGGCGCGGCCTATCCGGTAGTAAAGTCCTCCTCCGTCACCGAAAAAGTCCGCCTCGTGCTCGGCGCCACGGAAAAATAATGATAGAGCACCGCGATCTCAAAATTCATCACGGTTAGCGGGAAAAGTGCCACATCGTGAAGCCGGCCGATCGGTAAGAAAGCGAGCATATGACATGACCGAAGAAGAAACTAGAAAGAAGTAGGCGCTGGCGTGTGACTCACTTCAAAAAGGCGCCCGACACGATAAAGTTGAAATCGAAGGCGCCAAAGAGATTTCTTCCTAGACATAGCGACGGTTAAGCAATTTGGGCGAACAGCGAATCTCCTCAACCTAGCCAGCGATCGGACTACGGCGCATCTCTGGCGAAATCTAAAGGATAGGTTGGTAAAGACTCTGCTGCGAGACGGAAGGGTGCTAAAGGCGGGGCCTCCTCTAAGGTGGAAGTTCGTTAGCGGGAAGCATTGGTGGATCCAAGCGAGGAGCGAGGTAGCGACACAATTACAGCGTCTACATCAATGGTATCGACGGTTTGTCCATGAGACAAAAAAAGCAGCGCGTTCCCGTCAAATACAAAGCGGATTTTCACAATATGGACGGAGTTTTACGGGTAGAAACCTCAGAGTTATACGATTGTACCAGCGAGATGCTCGGGCGTATGCGTAATAAGAATGTGGACTCTGTAAGTCTCTTGTATAATTCGTATTGTACATTCACGTACCCTTAAACTTAGTGTCTAACTTCTTTCTTATGTAGAATGGAGACAATGACACTCAGAGAAGACTTAAATGAAAGGGTAGGATTCCTCGATCACGGCCTTGTCAGCTACAAACTTATTAAAGATCCATCGACGGAGAGAGATCGAGAGTGCGTACTAAAGGCGCTGCTAAAGTTACAAGACAAGACCTACGTACTTTTACCCTATAACTTTCAGTACGTGTTTCCCTGCCTACTAGTCAGTTTTATCTCATGTGCAACACCTTGTCATGACTAATGGTCTTCTGCAGCTTTCACTGGATCCTTCTAGTCATTACGTTAGACGATAGCACGATCACTGTGTTGGACTCAATGAGGAAACCGACAAACGATTACAAAGAATTAATAGAATTGCTAGACAGGTAAACTCGGTCGTTGCGTTATTGCTCCCATAATCTTTCATTCCATTGCACTTAATTACAACTAATTAAGTTTAACGAGTATTCATAACCATACACAGAGCGTACACAAAATACCGCAAGAAGAGCACGCGGTACCGTCCATTCACGAAGAAGTTCAGAATAAGAACCGATTTTTCGTGCCTAAGACAGCCGCAAGGGAACAATTTATGTGCATACTACTTAATGACACACATACACACGTTAATTCTTGTGATCACCGACTACAACGGCAAGATGGTATATCATTACATGTTGACGCCTACTTTTTTTTATAAAAACTACGACACTAATTAATGCATCATTTTCTTTAATGACAGCGCGTGGAGCTCGGCACCAATAGCCTACTTGCGGTGAAGTTGAAGCCCTTCGAGAAGCGGATGGTGGGTTCATCGTCGAGAAGTGATCAACCGAAGAGGCGAGTTTTCTGAGCCACACGCTACAATTAAGCGAAATGTGAGCGATTGTCAATGAAAAATGTAATAATTAAATATTACGATGATTTACTGTATTTCAATTATGCTTTACAAATACTTCATTAATATTGTCATGATTAAATGAGTATTCGGTATTCAATGTTAAATATTATGATGATTTAATATATTTGAATTATTCTTTACCAATACTTCGTTAATATTGCGCATAACATATACCGTACAGAATAAATGTACTGTACAATATATATATATTACATCATACATATAATACAAAAAAATTATGTAACCGGTTTTGGAGGAGAATATGGCCTTTGTACTTATCACTGCGGTTTAGAGAAATAGCTGGCAGTGATACCACCTTATCACTGCCGGTTGGAAAATATTAATTGGCAGTGATATGGATTATCACTGCCAGTTGAAAAAAAACAACCGGTAGTGAAAATGTGTTATCACTGCCGGTTGAAAATTAAAAACCAGCAGTGATAAGTTGATATCACTGCCGGTTATCGATAAAAATCCGGCAGTGATAAGGATTATCACTGCCGGTTGTATAATATAAACCGGCAGTGATATTATTATCACTGTCGGTTGAAGAACAGCGATGATAGTCCCGACTATCACTTGCCGATTAAAGTCTTGGGTCAAAATTCGGCAGTGATGCTGATGTTGATCCGGCAGTGATGTCCTTTTCTGTAGTGGTGACAATTCCGATTCATGAACGGTTTTCATCACTAGCTTACTAACGACGAGTAGAATATAATGATATAAGTCTTCCCAATAAACGTCGCTTGAATCAGATTTTACTGCCAAATTACAGGATATATTGTTATATTTTACTACTGTATATACTACACAGGCTGCTGAACTCTGCATGATAGTAAAAAAAAATATATATATATAGATAGTAAAATCTATATATATACAGATAGTAAAATCTATCACCTACTGCACAGACTACACAGGTTATTGATCCCTCTGGATGATAGTAATAAATATATATGGATAGTAAAATCGATATATAGGGATGGTAAAATTTATCACCGGACAGCAAAAGAACTGTGAACTACTACTATAATTTCATGTTTTTCTTCCACGCGACTACGCGAGCAGCATCGCGATGGTCAGGTGGTGATCGAGAACACGGTCACGATGATCTGTAGTAGTAATGGTAGCGTGACAGCCATAGCCCTGCCGAGGCCGCAGTGGGACGCCTCATGTATCACCGTGGAGACGATCAGGTCGAGGAGGAGGAGCACAGGCGCCAGACCGGTTGTCTTGTACGCCGCCGACGCCCATGTCGGCATCGCCGACCGATCGAGCTAGTTAATTTTGTCACGGCCAGCCGATCAGGCGGCTAATCTTGGCAGGCAGAAGTTAGGTTAGTTGCTTGTGACATATATTTAAGGACGAGAGGCGACGTGTTAGCCCAGCTTAATTAATTGCCTAACAGCAACACCGGCGGTCTTCGGATGGGATCGGCCAACTCGTCTGGCCATGTGGAGTTGTGGACCTCCGGAATTCAACCCTTGGTTTTCCACGGATCAGCACGTGTAAGACTTTTGATGAAGATTGGCCAGAACATTGGCGCTGCAGTAGTACAGAGAGTCCATTCAAACTCTGCGTACAGTAGTGTATATATATATATATATATGTATATATATATGTATATGTATATATATATATATGTATATATATATGTATATGTATATATATATAGTAAAAGCTATCGATGGACAGGAAAAACTAGAGTGTTATAGATTTTACTATCCGTATATATATTTTACTATCATGCAGAGGGTTCAGTAGTCTGTATAGTGTGTGCAGTAGTAAATTGATGTTCATTTAGCAATAAAATCTAATTCATACGATGTTTATTTGGCAGTAAAATCTGATTCTAGTACCAACTAGTAAATGAGTTTCCATATACACCCGTGTGTTGACTAAGCCAATCAGCTACGTAGCAAACCAACTAGTAAATACATTTCTTTGTTTGTACTAGAATATATTTTTTTATTTAGCCATAACTTTTTATTAGCAGCTCCGATTCATAAACGGTTTTCACCAGTAACTTACTGACGACGAGAGCAACAAAATGATATAAGTCTCGCCAATAAATGCAACATAAATGAGATTTTACTGCCAATTTACCAAATGTGTCGTAAGATTTCACTACCGCATATGCTGCTGAACCCTCTAGTATGATAGTAATATATATATATATCGATATTAAAATATATGTATACGATAGTAAAATCTGATTCATACGGTATTTATTGGCGAGATTTATATCATTATGTTGCTCTCATCAGCAGTAAGCTACTGGTGAAAACATTCGTGAATCAGAGTTGTCAATAAAAAGTTATAGCTAAATCAAAGAAAAACAGATTCTAGTACAAACTAGGAAACACATTTACTAGTTGGTTTGGCTACGTAGGTGATTGGATTAGTCAACACACGGTGTACGTGGGGTAGTTTGTATGCGCTTCTCCGACCGAAACGCAGGATAAACTACTGATGAAAACTATTCATGAATCAGAGCTGCCAATAAAAAGTTATGTCTAAAACAAACAAAAAAAATTATTGTATAAATAAGAAAACACATTTACTAGTTGGTTTGCCATATAGCTCATAGTCAACTAGGATAGCCGTTGCGCTGAGTACTAGGATACATGGCTCGGTCAGACTGCGTTAACTAGTTGAGGAGTATAATAGGCTATTCTACACGCAACTATAGAATAGTATATATATCAGTGATTTAAATAACCCGCGATAGCTCCACTATAACTTTTTCGGACATAAAACGCTACACGATTAATTAAAATTCGGCGAACACAGCTATAGCCGCTATATTTACCGCTATATCTGCTATTTTTGTAGCCACAATAACTCCGCTATGCTACATGTCTCAATTATCTTTATATTTATAAACATTAATTGTATTTTGTTCGTGATCTTTTCTTTTATCATATTTATTATATTTAAATTGAATTAATTTGGGTCCTAGAAATAATACATATTAGTTAAAATCCAAATCCATATCTTAAATTTACATAATTATATAGATTATTTTCTGTTGCACACTATATGACTAATATATAAAAATCATAATATATACTTTAAATTTAAATATAGTTCATTATATCTAAATTACTAATATCACAAACTTAAAGTAGTAAAAAAATAAGTATATTATAGTAAACCGTGACATGTAGCATGGCTTCTGCGATAGCCTGTTATAGTTGCGATAGCTTTTTCATATCCTACCGTAACGGACCGCGAACCGCAATTTAAATCCTTAATATATATACACATATATATATACATGTATATACATATATAAATATATATATACATAAATACATATATACATGTATATAGATATATAAATATACATAAATACATATATACATGTATATATATATATGTATGTATATATACACACACACATAGATATACATATGTATACACATACGTACATAGATATACATATGTATGTGTATACACAAACACATATATATATACACAAAAATATCTTTTACTCACAGGTGTAGTTACTCCCACCTCTGAAATACTACCTAAATGAACTTGAAATACTCCTTTATCACTTTGGGTACACTCATATACTAATTATAAGATATTCCAATGTGAACCACATGAAAAAAATTGCAAGGGAGTACATAGTTTTTAGCGTATTTTACAAATACCTTTATATATAGACAGAGAAAGGAGTATATCCAAAAATATATATAACACCTCTAAAAAAATATAAATACTACCTAGCTATTCGTATATGCTCGTATACTACATGTACATACCATCCGTTGCGCGAGATACTCCCTACGTTGTGAGATACATCGTAAGGAGTAATTACTCCCAGGAGTAGAAAAGAGGCTTCTTATATATGTGTGTGTGTGTGTATGTATGTATGTATGTATGTATGTATGTGTGTGTGTGTGTGTGTGTGTGTGTGTGTATGTATGTATGTATGTATGTATGTATGTATGTGTCGACTTTTGTAGTCGGCAATAAATTTATGGGGCAGGCGCTAGATCTCAAACTCGAAGGTCACACAAGACAAGGGTTTAGACAGGTTCAGGCCCTTGACGGCGGAGGTAATACCCTAATCCTGTGTGCTAGGATTATATGGATATCTTGGATCTAAGATTGCTCAAAGCGCGATGTGCTCTGGGCGATATGCGATGTGTGTTGTCTAATGTCCCTGTTGTTGCCCGCCCCCTCCCTTATATAATGGGGGGTGGCGCGGCTTACAGAGTCCTAATCGGTCTAAGAGATTTCGATCGGTTAAAGGATAGAGTTTACATCTTTATCTACCCTATCAACGACTCGGATTACAATCGTATCTTTTATATCTAAATATATGTTCAACTGTTATAGGATGTACCCCCTTGCGTACGGCAGCAAGTCTTGGCGTGGAGCTTATCCTCTGGGCCTTCTACTTGGGCCTGTCGTCTCCTCGGGTGATGCTGGACCGGTCATGAAGATACCTGGTTTCATATATTCCACAGTAGCCCCTGAGTGTTTCATGATCCGATTGCTACATTTTTATCCGGGCCTTGATTCTGGATCAACATTTCTAGCTTGCGGCGTAAACCTCCGACTGATTTCTTTTTTGATTCGAGCGCTTTTCTTTGCAGCAAGGGGATTATGAAGGACTTGAATATAACTCCCGTTTTTTATTATAATCTTCTGTCTGACAGGTTTATTGTAGGCGACTTCATGAATCTGACCCATATTTCAGATGTGGATTTGATACCTCTTCCCGCTCAAAGCGAAACATTTATATCTTTTCTCTTTGCGGATCAATACTGGACAGTCTTCAAGGCTGCTTTGGTTTTCTGTGTAAACCCAATTTCCGAAAACCTCTTTGGCTTCTGAAACTATATTAACTCCAAGTCTCCTCGGCTTCTAATGCATTTACTTCATCCTTGCTGTATCGGCTATAAAAGGCGAACCAGAGCTTTCAGAATTTATCCTCTCGCGCTTAGTTCTCCATTTTCTTACACCAAACTTCATCTTCTTTACGAGGGATTGCATGGCCAACCAGAGTCCTACGGTTGCTGAATTATGGGTGCTCTTCAACATTGCCATGGCGGAGTGGGCAGAGGATAAGGCTATCGCCCTCGACCGCGTCGCCGTCGACACCCTCCTCGAGATCTTCCCCGCCCTTTACAGGGCTAGGGAGGCTCTTGTGGAGGCGCTCGACCGCTTGCGCCGGGGAGAAGTTTAGGGCCCTGTAAATGTAATACTTTCCCAGGCATAATGCCTGGTGAACTTTATATATAATAAAGAAGTACCTTTTCCAAGCATTTTTCCATGATTGTCGTTTATACGTAGCTTGAACCTAGCTTGGGGCATATCGAAGCTTGCATGGTTCCTTAGTCAAGTGACATTCGCATCCATCCGTCGTAGGATACATCTTAGGTCCGACTTGGGACATATTAGGATTTGCGCAGCTCTTGGCCGAGTGATTCCCATATCTGACTGCTGTAGGATATAGCTTAGGCTCAACTTGGAGCGTACCACGCTTACGTGGCTCTTGGCCGAATGATACCCATATCTGACTGGTGTAGGATACAACTCTGGTCCGTCTCGGGACATATCAAAATTTTCTTGGCTCGTGGTCGAGTGATACCCATATCCGACTGCTGTAGGATATAGTTTAGGCTCGACTTGGAGCGTATAAGGGGTTTTCTTGGCTCATGGCCGAGTGATACCTATATCCGACCATATTGAGGTTTATCCGAACGGCATCCGTACTCGTTTATTACGATGCACAGCTTTACGACCCTCATGGGGCACACCATTGGATTCGTGCCCGTTTAGGCCCAACTCGTGATATATGATTCTGTCATGCGGTAACTACCTAGCGACCCAGCGTGGGGCATATCACAAGAAGATATTTTTTTAATCCAAATTGGAGGATATCCATGTCCCGCTTAGTACGGTAAGTGGTGAAACATCCCGTCGTGGGGAGCAACATGTCCCGAATACGACTTGGTCAAGCCCTGGCTGTCTCTGTATGTCAGAACGCCGGGCCAACAAATCATCATAGAGCGGGGTCAATTTCTTTCCCGCCGATTTGGCGAAAACCTAATTTTCCCCCTTTAAAGACTAAGCCGACGGTTCATTTTTTCCCATCGCGCATTCCTGCCTCTTCTGCTTCCTTTGTCTCTTCGCCTTCTCCGCCGCTAGGGTTAACTGCTGTTGTGATCACATCCTTGCGCCGTCGTTGATCTTTTCCTCCAAAAATGTCTTCTCACTCCTCCAAAGACACCTCCTCGCCGCCTTCGCCGCAAGATGGGACTACTTCGATCACGACGGAGGAACGGCTGCAATTCATGGTGAATGACGGGGTTCTTCCGGCCCTCACTTTGATCTCTGCGCGATCGACCGCAGGTGAATCGACCCCAACCCCCCGTTTCGAAGAGGTCGTAGTTTTTGAATCCTTCTTCCAGCATGGGCTGAGCCTCCCTGCCTGCGCCTTTCTTCGCGGCCTTCTCTTCTTCTACAATATCGAGTTGGTGAACTTGAATCCCAACTCCATCCTTCAGATCTCCCTTTTTGTTCATCTTTGCGAGGCCTTCTTGGGCATCCACCCTCATTTCAGTCTTTTTCGTCATTTTTACCTTCTAAAACCTTATCCCTCAAAGAGCGACCCTAAGGTGATTGGGGGAGCCAAATTTCAGTTGCGGGAGGGGCTAAAGAAAAATTACTTCGCCATTCCCTTCAAAACCTCCAACAAAGGCTGGCACCAAGAATGGTTCTATTGTGCCAACCTAAAACCTGCAGCTAAAAGCTTGGTGATCTCCTTCTTGATGGTGTTCCGGCGATCTGGAGCGAACTGCCGAAGCCTTTGCTTGATTGGCTTTGCCTTTTCGTCGACGTGCAGAGAATGCTCGATCACCTCCCTAGGAACACCCGGCATGTCGGATGGTTTCCAGGAAAGGATGTCCTTGTTAGCCTGGAGGAAGGTGATGAGCGCGCCTTCCTATTTATCCTCGAGCCCTAACCCGATCAGGGTCGTTTCGGACGAGTCGGATGGGTCAAGGATGATTCACTTCGTTCCTTCGCCAGGCTTTATCCCTGACGTGGCCTACTTCTTGGACGGAACGTCGCCTTCTTCCTGCAACGTGGCAGCCTCTGCCTGGACATTCTTTAGCTTGGTGGCTGCCTCTTGCAGCTCGGCAAGTTCACAATTCTCTCGGTCGCATTCCAGAGATCGCTTGATGTCGCTGCGAACCATGATGACGCTTCTGGGTCCCGGCATCTTCATCATCAAGTAGGTGTAGTGCGGGATGGCCATGAACCGAGCCAGACCGGGTCTTCCCAAGATAGTGTGATACGCTGTCTCAAAATCCGCTACCTCAAAATTTATATATTCGGTCCGATAGTTGTCTTTGGTATCGAAAGTGACGGGCAAAGAAATCTGCCCGAGTGAAAAGGAAGATGCCCCAGGGATCACCCCGTGGAACGGCTGTGAGCTTGGCCTTAGCTCGGAGCGGGGGATGTTCATGTCGTCGAAGGTCTTGGCGAACAGGATGTTGAGTCCACTCCCTCCATCAATCAATACTTTTTTGAGCTTCACATTGCGAATGATAGGGTCGAGCACGAGAGGGAACTTACCCGGATGTAGAACCCAATTGGGGTGATCCGAGCGATCGAAGGTGATCGGGACCTCAGACCACTTTAGATACTGGGGGGTTGCCAGTTCTACCGCATTGATCTCCCGAGCGGTAAGCTTTTGCTTCCATTTGGACTCGTATTCGGTGGAGCCCCCGTATATGTAGTTCAGCTCGGGCTCGGGCTCCTGATAATCGTCCTCGTCTGGAAGGTCTTTCTTCTTGGTCGCTTCATCCTTCGCTAGAGCCGACTGCTTGTTGCTTTCCCGCGCAAAACGCTTTAGGGTGAAGCAGTCCTTGGCGGCGTGCTTTCCCTTGGGGTGGAAAGGACAGATCGCATCCATAACAGTATTATAATCGGGCGCCTCTCTCCGTGTGACTCGGGGCCGGTTGCGTTCTGTTACCCAATTAGCTCCTCGCCTTTCCGTTTCTTGTCTTTGTGCTTGGAGGACTCGGCCTTGTCGCCTTTGCTCTTCTGTTGTGGGCGGTCTTATTGGCGCTCGGCCAGGGCGTCTGAGGCCGTGGCATAGCGGTCGACCAACGCAAACATCTCCTTTACGGAGGCCGGAGGTTTCCTGGATATTTTCTTGATTAGATCAGGATCACTTACCCCTTTCTGAAAGGCTGCCACCACCACAGTGTCAGATATGTCCCTTATGGTGTTCTTCTTCTGCATGAAATGCCGGATAAAATCTCTCAGCGTCTCATCCTTCTTCTAGTGAAGCTGGTATAGGTCCCACGGGGTGCCAGGCCGCTCGTAGGTTCCCTGGAAGTTCGCGATAAATTGGTCGCAAAGATCGCTCCAGGAGTCCACCGAGTTCGCAGGAAGTCCCGTAAGACATGCTTGAGTTGAAGGGGTGAGATTGACTGGCAGATAATTCGCCATCACATTCTGATTGCCCCTGGCCGCTTTGATCGCCAGGGCATAGACCTGCAGTCAAGCTTTCGGATCTCGCTCCCCGTCAAACTTGACGATGCCCTTGGGATTGAATCCTTCAGGCCATACCACTCGGCGTAGCCGAGGAGTGAATGCTCGAATCCCGTCAATGGATCTCTCATCATGATGAGGGGGAGAACGGCGTGGCGAGCCTCTGGCTCAGAGATTGTCTTCAACGCGTCGGGGTTGAGTTCGGCGCGATGAGTCCATGACTCGGCAATCGTCGTCGTTCCAACCCCGGCTATGATGGTCTCTATTGTCGTCGTAGTCGTCGTGCCTTCGATCACTTCGTCGATTGTGGCCGATGCCGAAACGCTCGTAGTCGTCGTGGCACCCGCGTCGTTCTTCCTCGTCCCGCTCTTGCCGTCTGGGGGTGATGTCTTGGCGGAGGTCGCGGTTGAGAATTCAGCGAGCATCTCCAACTGGTGGTGTGAGGCGCCGACTGCTGGTATTCCGACTAGTTGCAGTCCGACTGCTAGCGACACGAGTGGCCGCGTGGGAGTGTGAGTACGCTTCCCCTTCCGGCCTTTCTTGATTCTGCTGAATTGCCGCCGTCGTCACCATAGCCTTGATCTGGGCCATGATCGGGGCTGCTGGGCTATCAGACGCAATCATTGGATCCAGTGTATCAAGAAGCGTCTTGGAGGCGACGACGTTCTGCAGCGGTGTATGGAAGACAGCTTGGTCTCCCAACCTGGACTGCAGGATGTCCTCGCAGACATGGCGGCCGCAAGATCGAAGCGATCACGTCTATACCTCCTTTCCCTTACGAAGTAATGATCTTCCTCCGCAGCCTCTTGATCCTCTTGCTGGCATTGGAGATCGGTCTTCTGCTCTTCTATGGCGAAGATGCCATGAAGATCGTAGCAATTCCTTGTGACGCCAACTGGTTTGCCAGCTAAGTCAAAGTGACATACTTGAGATGGGTCGGCCTGATCTTTACCAGATTGGATCTGGTTCAGGTCCAGGCAGACAAGTTCTCCGCTCGTATCTGCGACGAAGTCCAGGCTTCCGAAGTGGAAAGCCTGGCCGGAGATGAAGGTGGCGGTGATTCCGCTGATTGCTGCCATCGAGTCTGTAGGAAAAGATTATAGCGCTTCCCCTACCTGGCGCGCCAACTGTCGACTTTTGTAGTCGACAATAAATTTATGGGGCAGGCGCTAGATCTCAAACTCGAAGGACACACAAGACAAGGGTTTAGACAGGTTCAGGCCCTCGACAGTGGAGGTAATACCCTAATCTTGTGTGCTAGGATTATATGGATCTCTTGGATCTAAGATTGCTCAAAGCGCGATGTGCTCTGGGCGATATGCGATGTGTGTTGTCTGATGTCTCTGTTATTGCCCGCCCCCTCCCTTATATAATGGTGGTGGCGCGGCTTACAGAGTCTTGATCGGTCTAAGAGATTCCGATCGGTTACAAGATAGAGTTTACATCTTTATCTATCCTATCAACGACTCGGATTACAATCGTATCTTTTATATCTAAATATATGTTCAACTGTTATAGGATGTACCCCCTTGCGCACGGCAGCAAGTCTTGGCGTGGAGCTCATCCTCTGGGCCTTCGACTTGGGCATGTCGTCTCCTCAGGTGATGCTGGACTGGTCATGAAGATACCTGGTATCATATATTCCACAGTATGTGTGTATGTACACATACGGATACGTACATATATACATATATGTTTATATATATATATACATGCATACATATATGTATATATATATATATGTCTGTGTATAAATATATATGTATGTGTGAAAGATCGAAAAAGGCGACTAGAGGGGGGTGAATAGGAGCCAAATAAAATTTTCGAATAAACTCTCCCCCTAAAATTCAAACCACCAAAAGACCAGAAAGAAACTGCACTGGTCGGGTATTTTTGGTCGGATGAACAGTACCCCCAACCTACAGAGGTTGGATGAACAGTACCCCCGACCTTGGAGGTCGGATGAACAGTACTCGGGTGAATAGAAAAATCAGCGCGATCTCAAAAACAGAAATCGATGTAACTTTTGATCGGCTGATCCAAAAACAGTGAAAATTGGTGTGCACCTCCCAAAGGATGTCAGGAACCTATTTCAATCAACAATCGAAGGAATTAATACCAAGGTTCCGTCCTTTTGGTTTAACAAATGCAACACCAAAAGCGAGTCACGAACACAGACTTCACCGTAACTTCTGGTGGGAGTTGATAGTCGAATATCCTTGGATGACTCTCCACAAATCACAGCAAGTAAGTACACGAAGAAACAACCCTTCAAACAAATAGAAACACCATCGAAAACTAGGCACGTAAATTGGTTTCTTGCAAAGCTGAATAGAAGAGGTTGTAGATTGCCTAGATGATCGGGATATGATCTATAGGAGATTCATCCAGAATCTTTCATCCTTGGCAACAAGAACGAAGCCAATCAAGACTAAATAAGCGCAAGTCACACGTTTACGCACTTTAAGAACACAGATTTACAACTTGCAACAAGAGCGTAAGGATTGCCTAAAAGATTGAAAGCACGAATCCAGAGAAGAGTTCATCAATCATGAATTTCAACGAAGACTCAATAGCATGTAGAAGGAGATGAGGCAAATCCAAATTACGTAAAGTAAATCACAAGAAGGTAAATGCGAATTTATATAATGAATTCAAGTGCGTAATGTAAATCGTAAGAGAAATGAAACAAGAATATAAATGAAGAACATTTCATTTACGGAAGGAGGTTTACAAAGCCTCACAACAAAGTGGGCAAAGCTCAAATGAGCAGCAAAAACCTCAGAACATTCAAGAGGGGAGGCTGCCCCTACCCCTCTATTTATAGTGACCTAGGATCAATTCCCACCTTTGGATGTCTGCTTCAATCCTAAGCCAACATCCAAGAGCAGAGATTTGATCCTTACACCATCACTCTCAATAACTCTCAACTACTCACGTACACTTTCCTCACTGCTCACCCCCAAGGAGACACCCCTCTCCTGTCTATTCATAGCAGGCTTGGAACACCTACCACCCTTGGATGAGCCTCTAAACCCTAGAGCACTCCATCAAGGGTGAGATTTTACCCACTCACAAAGCTATGCATGGGCTCACCCGAAACCCAACAACACAGCGGGTTTTGCATGCTTTTCAACTCACACTAACTTGACCCGCTTCTCTATCTTCCGACCGCGATCCAACGGTCCTCCTAGATCGAGAGCGGCTCCAAGTTAGCACCTCATCCATTCCTTTGTCTTCTCGGCTTGCGGCTACTCCTGGCCTCGGTCATCTTTGCCGACACCTTGATCATCGGACCTCGGCTCCCGGCCTAGTCACGATCCCCTTCGCCTCACCATGACTTAGCTCCAAAGTCACGCAACCATCATAGACAAGGAAACCACATCACATAGCAAGGTCCAACAACACATATCCATCTCAGCAGAAAGATATACACTACGCCGACCAAAGATAACCCCGACCACACGTGGTCTGACCACTGGTCTCCATCCCGACCAACCATGGTCTGACCACTGGTCTCCATCCCGACCACTCAAGGTCGGACGACCCAACCACTCGGGGCCGGACGACTGGTCTCCGACCAGCCACAGCTCAGACCTCTCAGGTCGGACGACCCGACCACTCGGGGTCGGACGACTGGTCTCCAACCAGCCAAAGCCCCGACCACTCAGGTCGGACGACCCGACCACTCGGGGTCGGACGACTGGTCTCCAACCAGCCAAAGCCCCGACCACTCACGTCGGACGACCCAACCACTCGGGGTCGGACGACTGGTCTCCGACCAGCCACAGCCCAGACCTCTCAGGTCGAACAACCCGACCACTCGGGGTCGGACGACTGGTCTCCAACTAGCCAAAGCCCCGACCACTCAGGTCGGACGACTGGTCTCCAACCAGTAACTCAAATTGCTCTAGCTCGAAAAACAATCCAAATCAAACTCAAACTTGAGCACACCTTGCTCAAATAAAGTCAAATACTCATCACAAACATGGATGGACCTCCACATGATCCTTCAATCTCCCCCTTGATGAGTATATTGACAAACCACTCAAAAGACATAAATTTGAGTTTGAATGAGAGAAGAAGAAAGCAATTTGATTGCAAAGCCAAACTTGGTCCAGAGAGAAAGATATAAAATTATGACCAAGTTGGGAGAAAGAATTTAGAGCAAGACCATGAAAAGAGCAAGTTTTCAACAAAAGCTCTAAAAACCAATCATAAGTGTCAAATGTGATTATGATTCATAAGAGATAGCAAAGATTTACAAAAATCATAAGAACCAACAAGCTTTCACATTTCTATCTCCTCCTTTTCTACATTTTAAATGATGCCTTTTTCTACATTTTCTCCCCCTTTTGGCAATATAGGCATCAAAATAGAATTTTCTCCCTCTTTTATGTATGCATGAAATGCAACCTAAAGGAGCTTTGAAGATTATCAAATGATCATAATGACAAGATATGACACCAAGTTTATTAATCTCAGATTATGACCAAACTAAGACATGTCCAAGTGCAAATAACAAATTTTGCTCATAAGCTAAGTTTTGAAAATGTATCATTTTTAGCAAGATTTGACAAGTGCACAACTTAGCATAGTTTCAAAACTAGAAGCAAAACCACTCAGGGATCAAATGGAAAACCTAGAGTTCAACCTACTCAACACTTTGGGAATTTTGAAGTGCATATTAGGTCCTTGAGCCCATTTTCAATTTATGCAAATTTTCTTTAAGACTTCGAAAAACATAGCGGGGTGCAAATGTTTGACATAATTTGCATTCTTTACCCACTTATGTGTTTGATATTTGCAATTTTTTTTGATTGACTCAAGCCATTTTCGATCATCTCAAGAGTAACTCTTAAGAGAATGATCTTGGTCATACACAATATATTCCAAGTTCATCCCAAATGCAATGGGAGGCGTCTCGAGAATATAAAGTCTTTGAGATCAATTTTGCACAAAAGAGTCAATTTTTTTTAATTTTCAATTTAGCACATATAAGCAATTCTAAAGGACTCAAATATGGATCAAGCAAATTTCACCCAAGTTGCTATAGGGACTCTAGAGAATTCCAAAATTTCACAATTCATGGTAAAAGCTCTTAGAGAAGAAACTTAGTAAGTAAAAGCAACATGTTTTATCAAGTTTTCATTTAAAGCTTTTAAGTTTTTCAGATTTCAATGAACATTAGCTTGATAAATGAACTTGGACATATCTAAGCTAGTGATTTTCTTCGAAAGATATAGCATGATGTATTTCACGAAGATTGAGTCAAATGCATAATAGACAAAGCTCATAAAACGGAAAAAGCAGTCTAAATGCAATACATGAACAGATTCCCGAACTCCCCTCAACAATTGAATCAATTTTAAGCTCAAATCTGGTTAAAGTTGAGTTATTATCAAGATTAGGCATAAAGAAAACCGAATGAACTCAATAATAACAGAAAAAGCAGAATGAGGAGAAGAAATCGAAAGCGCAAAAGCTGGATGGCTATAGAGCATAGAAAGATATAAGAAACTCACTACTGCTTAGACTCGCTCTTATCTTCCCAAAAGATGACATAGGAAGGCGACTCTAGATCCCAACTAAGGAGTGCACATGCACTGTCTACCTGGGAGGTCCAAAACCTGCTAGACTTAAAAGGCGTGAGGGAACTCAACCTAGAGAGAAGAGAGAACAGACTAATCACGCATGATAGCAACCTAAAGCACAAGATAAGAGGTCCATGCAAGGCATGCCAGAAGTCTAAGAGAGTGAACTCAACTCAAGAAAACAAGCCCAAAGTCACCCAAAAAAGGAAATGCTGGAAGGAAAAAATATAGTACATAATATACAAACTAGCTCCCCCTCAAGATAAGCCGTATGGGCTCACGACTCCAAGCTCACTCCTCAAGGCAACAAACCTGGAGCTATCCAAAGGCTTGGTGAAGATATCGGCTAACTGGAGGTCACTCTCTACAAACTGAAGCGCGATATCCCCTTCTCCACATGGTCCCTAGGGAAGTGATATCTAATATCAATGTACTTGGTCCGAGAATGTTGCACTGGGTTTTTAGCAATGCAAATAGCAGAAGTGTTGTCACAGAAAAGTGGCACACTCTCTATCTGTAACCCATAGTCCCGCAAGGTCGATCTCATCGAGCACTGCTACGACAATCGGTCTGCTGACAACATACTCGGCCTCGTGGTGGATTGTGCAACCCTGCATCGCTTCCTAGATGACCAAAAAACAAGAGAAGTGCCAATGAATTGGCAAGTGCCAGAAGTTATCTATCCTACAGCCAGCAAAGTCGACATCGGAAAAGGCTCTAAGAGATAGAAAAGAAGAAGAAGAGTACCAAATACCATAATCAGTGGTAGCACGAAGGTACTGAAGATGCGCTTGACCGCTGGCGGTGAGAGCGCGAGGAGAAGCTTGAAATCGGCGCCTGCAGACACAAATGAAATGTATGTCCGACCTCGAGGCGGTGAGGTACAAGAGGAGCCGATCATGCTCGAAACTCCTTTTGATCGGCGGGCTCACCATCCTCATCGGGCTCGAGGACAGCGATGGTGGCCATAGGAGTCATCACCGACTTCCCATCGACATGTCGAGCGCCTCGGAGGTCACGGGTATATTTGCCTTGATGCAGAAAGTACCCTCCGAGTCTCCTTGATTTGGAAGCCAAGAAAGTAGCTCAACTCGCCCATCATACTCATCTCAAACTCTGTACTCATCACATCGTAAAAGCGAGAGACAAGAGAATGAGGCGAGCCACCAAAAATGATATCGTCCACATAAACTGGACAAGAAGAAAATGAGACTCATGGTGTCGATGAGCGAGTTTTGTCTACTATGCCCATTTTAAAGTCATGGTGAGAAGATAAGACTTGAGCCTCTCATACCATGCTCTGGGGCTGCTTGAGTCCATCTGAGCTTTGGAAAGCTTGTATACATGACTCGGAAACTTGGGGTTCTCAAATCCGGGTGGTTGCTTGACATAAACCTCTTCCTCAATATAGCCATTGAGGAATGCACTCTTGACATCCATTTGATAGAGCTTGAAGCCCGGGATGAGAGAATGCAAGCGGGATCCTAATAGCCTCTAGCCTAGCTACGAGGGCAAAAGTCGCTCAAAGTCAAGACCCTCAACTTGAGAAAAGCCACATGCAACTAGCCTAGCCTTGTTGCGAATGACAACCCCATCCTCACTGCTTGTTTTGAACACCCACTTGGTCCCAATGACATTATGACGGATGGGGCTTGACAAGCTGCCATACCTTGTTCCTCTCAAAGTTCTCAAGTTCCTCATGCATAGCATTAATCCACGACTCATCGGATAATGCATGAGAAACATCCTTCGGCTCAAAAGAGGCAACGAAGGCGAGTGAAGGCGAAGGAGGACGGACCAGTTCTTGGCGAGTGACACGCTCGAACAAATCGCCAATCATCGATCGGAAGGATGGCGTCTCGAATATGACGGGAGGTCCGGCCAGCGAAGTGGCCTCTACGATTTTGAGCGAGTGGCGCTCAAATAGATCACCAATGATCGATCGGTGGATGAGCTTTCGATATGACGGGAGGACCGAAGCGTAGTGGCCTCTACCTCATGCGAGAAGAGGTAGGAGCAGAGCCACTTTTGAAGGAGAGTCGGAAGGCAAGGTGGTCACTCGAGGTGCGAAATGGAAGCAGGAGGCACCTCGGTATAGAGGGCTGGATCCGGTGGAACACCATCATCTCCATCATCCTCATCTTCTACAAAGATGGTCTCGGAGGGATAAGAAGAGCACGAAACATCGAGTCTAGCTCTGGGCTAGCCTCATCGAAGGTCACATCACGGTCTCTATGATCCTATGCGCATCAACACTCTGGACCCTATAGCTACGAGAAGAAGTCGAGTAACCTAGAAAGATACCATCAAGAGCGAGACTCAAACTTATCTAGGTTACGGACTTCAAGATAAAACACTTGCAACCGAAAAGCGAAAATGAGACACACTGGGCTTTCGCCCATACCTCAACTCATAAGAAGTGCGATGCAAATGTGCTCTCAAAAACAGCGATTAGAAACATGGCAAGCGGTAGCTATAGCCTCACCCAAAACTTCCTAGGAGTCTCAGACTCGTCTAGCATCGTCCCGCCATCTCAACCAGGTCCTGTTCTTCCTTTCCACTCGCCATTCTGTGAGGGGCGTAGGGAGAAGAGAAGCGATGCTCTAAACCGGACTCCACACAAAAACTCTCAAAGTAGGAATTCTTGAACTCCGTGCCATTATCACTGCGTATAGCTCGTAATGCACACGGGAGCTCAATAGACAACCTCTTGATCAAACCCCTGAAGTGAGAAAAGTCTCATCCTTGAGGCCATGAAGAATACCCAAGAGTATCTAGAAAAATCATCAACGATGACAAGAACATACCACTTCCCTCCTGATTGCACTCTCATTTGGACCAACGGTGTCCATATGTAAAAGCTGTCTGGTGCATCAGTCATCACTAAGGTGATTGGAGGATGAGAAGCGATAACCATCTTGCCATGTCGGCAAGGAGAGCAAACTAAGTCTTTGACCATCTTGAGTTTGGGCAAACCCGAATGAGATCATGGTACGCTAACTCGGGTCAAATGATCAAAATCAATGTGACCAAGTCTCCTATGCCGAAGGAGAGATCACGGGACTCGAAGCAATCAAACATCGAAGAGAGTCTCGGAAGAAGCGGAAAAATCAGCACGAAAGACTCTCCCAAATCTAGAAATCCATAAACTAACCCTCCCGATGAATCAAGGATTCTACAGGCATTACTCTTGAAGCTTACCTCAAAAGAGTCTCAATAAGGCGAGAAAACAGAGAGCAGATTGAATTGCAGCTTACTTACTAAGGCAACATCTTTAAGAATGAAATTTTGGTTAATGTAGATGGTACCTTTAGCTATGACTCTACCTGAAGAAGCATCCCCGAAAGTGATCAACTCATCACATGGGGCTCGGACTAGGGAAGAGAACCATCGAGAATCTCCGGTCATATGACGAGAACAATCGGAGTCGACAATCCAAACATCTCCTTCCCATCAAGCGAACTGATCAAGACACAAGAGAGAGAGATGACTCAGTATTGGGATAGAGTGAAGACTTGGGAACCCAATACTGAACCACACGACGCCTCAGAGTACCAGCCACAGAAGAAGACTAGACTCGAGTGTCTCTCTGACGTTTAACTCTAACAAGATCAGTAGCAACTCTAGTATATGATCTAGGAGCTGAAACTAGGTTGGCATGCCGTGGTGCAAAAGCCGAGCCACCCCAGTGAGGCTTCCTAAATCTCCTACCAGAAAACACCTCACGCCGCTGATATCTACCTCGATGGGAAAAACGAGGAATATCAAAAGGGCGGCGGAAAGGCCCGACTCTGAACAGCTCCAAGACTAAAACTCGAAGAACCGGCATGAAAACCGAGTCTGAGCGCTGCCCAAAAGCAGGCGACTCTCTAACTGTCTAGAAGCGGTGTGTGCCTTAGGAGCACTCAAAGTGCAGGGATGACCACGAATACCCCTAAGAGCGACAACACGCTCACGCCGAGTGATCTTGGCATGCACAGGCGTAAATCTACTAGGTGACCATCCTTCTTACGGAAGGTGCATGTGTACTCGCCTTGCTAGAGGCGAAGCTACAGGAGTAACACCCATACAGTCGAAGTCCTATGGACAACCCAAACAGACCCAAACACGGTGGTGCTCACTCTGGGAGCAACCACAATCTCACCACTCTTGGAGCGCGCACAATGGTGGGAGGATGCGCCGGCGTGCTCCAAGGGATCAAATCCTAGACCTTGATTGAATCTACTAATCTTGGATTGGTCTAGAATAAGATTGAGCTTCTTCTTGCCTCCAACAAACTTCTCGAGAGTGCTCATAAGATCTTGGCAATCTCGGAAGAAAGAAGCACAAGAAGAGCAGGGGAAGGAGAGGAAGAAGAACCGGAAAGATGAGCTCTCTCGGACGTGCATTTTCTCCTCGGCCACGGTGCCTCAATCTTGAGGGCCTCACAAGAAAGCGCAAGGAGCATCTCTAATTCTATGGGCTTGGTCTTCTAATTTCTTCCTAAGCTCGACATGGATTTTATCCAAGTCCCCACAATCTCGATTACATCATAAGCAATATTTTTGTGACTTATCTAGTAAGTCCTTAGCAAGTTTAGCACACTTGACATTGTGGTTTCATTGTCAAGTTTTAATTGCTTCTGACCCTCACATGAGTATTTGGGTCCTTAGAAGCATGTGATTCAAGTTCATTGTTTCTAGTGAAAGCTTCCTAAGGTGTTCGCTCATGGCATCAATTTGGCAAGCAATTTAGGGCAATTAGAGCATGATGGAGTGGAGTGAGCATGAAGAAAACTAGCCTCAACAGAATAGCATCAACAGAACTAGTGCTAGCATTCTTCAACCTAAGACCATCAAGTTCAACAAGCACACTATCATGTATGGTCCTTAGGTTCTCCAACTCCACAAGAATAGCATCACACAAAGAGCAATCATCAGTGACTCGGGAGGGAGAAGATCTAAGTGAAGCTAACTCCCGAGTCAAGGTACCTACTTCCTTCTCAAGCTCCGTACACCTAGCTCTAGCTCTAGCATGAAATTTTCCTAATTTGCAGAAAGCTTCGTTGAGCTGGTCATAGGAGGGTACCTCGTCCGAGTCATTTGTAGAGCTCGAGTCGCCGATGTCGTTGGTGTCGGCCATGAAGCACATCTTGGAGAAGTCGTCGCCGCCTTTCTTCTCTTGCGGATCATCCTCGCCCTCGTCGCTCCATGTCTCCGTGTCGGAGAGGTTGATGTCGTCAAGCGTGGCGAGGACGCGGTGGAAGAGCTTCTTGTTCTTGGAGAAGTTGCGGTACTTCTTCTCGTGCGCCGATTCACGAACTGGAGGCTTCTTGTTGCGGTTCTTGTCGGTGTAGTCGTTCTTGCCCGAACCGCCAACGCGTCGTTCTTGCCCTTCTCGGCTTGGGACAGTTCGCCGAATGTGGTTGGGGCCACCACACTCAAGCGGTGATCATGCCACCTCTCTTCTCTCTCTCACCCTCTTGTATGCATGAGAAATCTTGCGGCGAGAAGAGCAAGCTCATTTTCTGGAAATTTTTCCAGTTGGTCATCGCTTAGCTCGCAAAGGGCGAAAGAGAGAAACCAATAGAAGGATCAGAAGAAGAAGATCCAATGGGATCGGTGACCAAAGCCATCGACTGAGATTTCGTCTTCCGAGAGACGACATCGATCTCATGAGTCTTGAGGCGGGAATAAAGCCCGTCAAGAGTCAGAGTCGATAAGTCGGTGGTGTCCTTGATGGTGGTCACCTTCATCTCCCAAACCCGAAGGTCGAGTGCGGTCAAGAAATGCCGAGCATTGTTCGAGTCAGGGTATATGCAACCAACTGCTCGGAGGTCGCTCAAAATCTTTGTAAACCGACCAAAACACTCGTCGAGACTCTCACCGGTAGCGTTGATCAAACTTGTTGTACTCGCGCTTGGCTGTCTGCCTCACGTCTTGATTTGAGTAGAGCCCTCATGGTAAGCATCGAGGTTACCCAAATCTCGTGAGCGGAGCGAAGGTGAAAATCTATCATACTCACGCGGCTAAGACCCTGTATGAGAATGTTCCTTGCCTTAGCATTCGCCTCAACGTCAACCATATTGATGGCGTGACATTTTCATCGCGAGAACCTCATACGGGAGTTTCACCTTACGCCATATCAGGTAGCCACAGGCGTGATGTATGACTCCATCCGGGATTTCCAAAAGGAAAATCAACTCCATTAAAGATGGGAGGCTTGGTGGAATATTTGTCCGTCGCCATGGCTCTTGAGACCGGTCAAGATCTAGAAAGAGCAGAACCTGCTCTGATACCAATTGAAGGACCGAAATGGCGAACAGAGGGGGGGTGAATGGTCGCAAATAAAAATTCTCCCAAAATACTCCAACAAGAACCTCGACAAGATCGCTCAAAAGGAATTGTGAAAAACCCGAAAATCTAGACAACTATGTGTACCCCAAGCTTGCATGGATAAGTACCATAAAATATGTGGGGATTTTTGAGTCACAATCCTAGTTGTCTAGTGTCCAAGATAAAGAGGAATCAATTCAAACTCTTGCTTTTAGAAAGGACATCAATTCAAATCACAAAAGTCACTTTCAGAAAAGCAAAAGCAGAATTCCCAGAACTTGTCCTCAATTTGCACAGGAGGTTGGTGGGTTTCTGTAGCTCACAAAATTTTGAGACTTTTTTTCCCTGTGAGAATCAGAGTCTTGAAGAACTCCACCAAATTTCTCCTCAAAAATCCTTACATAAAAAACACGAAAAATCGAAGAACACAGTCTGGTCAAGAACTTCGAGCAGAACGTTTGGGGCTCGGTTTTCACCTCATGGCGCCCAAACGGTACAACAAGTGAACTCCAACATTTTTCTGCAAGCGGATATCAGAGTCCCGCACCTCCTCCAATAAGAATCACTCAAAAAGAATTTTTCTATATTTTTACAAAAATCAAACACTGACTACTGCGCGAAGAACAAGTTCAGAACAAAGTTGGAACTTGAAAGAAAAGATGTTCTCTACTCAATCCAAGAGTGCAAAACAGATGTAAAACCATATGAACACACTCAAAACATCCAAGAACAGCAGCATTTAGAAGGAGGGGAGGCAAATCCAAATTACTTGAAAGTAAATTGCGGGAATGTAATTGCGGGAAAGTAAATGCGGAATTTAAATTGCGTAAAGTAAAGACATAATGTAAATGCGCAAAATAAATTCAGAGGTGGATGAATAAAACTTTCATTTCTGGAAGGAGGTTACAAAGCCTCACATTCATGTGGGCAAAGCTCAAATGAGCATCAAAACCTCAACACCTTCAAGAGAAGGAGGCTACCCTCCACCCCTATTTATACTACTCTTGGGCCACCTACCACCCTTGGATGAGTCCCTCAACCCTAGAGCACTCATCTAAGGGCTAGGATTAACCCACACACACAGCCATGCAAGGGCTAACCCAAAACCCACACACATACCGGGTTTTCTTGCAGATTTCAAAGCATACTACCTAGACCCGCTAACCTATCAACTAGACCTCAATCCGACCCTCATTGATCCACGCGGCATCTAGCTAGCATCATCTCCTTTCCTTGTCTTCTTGACTTGCCGGACTCCGTCTCGATCATCTTCCGGTGATCTCCCAACCGTCTGGACCTCCGACGCTCCTCGCCTAGTCCGGTCATCCTTCGCCTCACCATGACCTAGCACCGTCGTCCTGCAACCATCAAAAACAAGGAAACTCCTCACATAGCAATGCCCACTAAGATGTGCAATAAACCATCCAACTCATCACTACCGAGTCCATACAACCGGTACTGCCACTCCTGACAGAGACAACTCAAATTGCTTCATTTTGAAAATCAATCCAAATCAAACTCAAACTTGAGCACACCTTGCTCAAATAAAGTCAAATACTCATCACAAACATGGATGGACTCCACATGGTCCTTCAGAGCCACAAGAAGAGCAGGGGGAAGAAGAAGAAGAACCAGAAAGATGAGCTCTCTCAACACGTGCATTTTTTCTCCCTCAGCACGGCTGCCTCAATCTTGAGGGCCTCACAAGAAACACAAGACGCATTTCTAATTCTATGGGCTTGGTCTTCTAATTTCTTCCTAAGCTCGACATGGATTTTATCCAAGTCCCCCTCAATCACAGAACATCGCAAGCAACTTTCTTGTGACTTATCTAGTAAGTCCTTACCAAGTTTAGCACACTTGACATTTAAAGATTCATTGTCAAGTTTTAGTTGCCTCTGACCCTCACATGGTATTTGGTTCCTTAGAAGCATGCATTTCAAGTTCATCGTTTCTAGAAGAAAGCTTCCTAAGGTGATCGCTCATGGCATCAATTTCGGCAAGCAATTTAGGGCAATTAGCACAAGAAGGAGTAGAGTGAGCATGAAGAAAACTAGCATCTCTGAATGAGTATCAACAGATTTATTGCTAGCATTCTTCAACCTAAGACTATCTAGTTCGGACAACACACTATCATGCATAGTCCTTAGGTTCTCTAACTCCACAAGCAAAGCATCACACAAAATACAGTCATCGATGACTCGGGAGGAGAAGATCTAAGTGAAGCTAACTCCCGAGTCAAGGTACCTACTTCTTTTTCTAACTCAGAACACCTCGACCTAGCCTTAGCATGAAACTTGCCTAATTTACAGAAGGCAGCTTTTAACTCGTCGTAGGTGGGTACCTCATCCGTGTCGCTGTACAGCTCGGAGTCGCTTACTTCAATGGCGCGTGCCATGAAGCACATGCCGGAGAAGTCATCTTTGCCCTTCACCTTCTCTTGCGGATCATCCTCGCTTGCATCACTCCAGTTCTCCGTGTCAGAGAGCTCGATGTCGTCGGTCTGGCGAGGACCGGTGAAAGAGCTTCTTATTCTTGGCAAAGTTGCGGTACTTCTTCTTCGCCGGCTCACGACCTTGGGCCTTCTTGTTGCGGTTCATGTCGGTGTGGTCGTTCTTGCCCGAACCGCCTTGTTCGTTTTTGCCCTTCTCCAGCTTGGGACAGTTTGCTCGAATGTGGTTGGGGCCACCACACTCAAAGCAGTGATCATCCCACCTCTCTTCCTCTCTCTCACTCTCTTGTATGCATATGAAAATTTACGAGCAAGAAGAGCAAGCTCATTTTCGGAAATTTTTCCGATTGGTCATCGCTTAGCTCGCAAAGGGCGAGAGAGAGAAACCAACAGAAGAATCGTAAAGAGAGGATCAATGGGATCGGTGACCAAAGCCATCGGTGAGATTTCGTCTTCCGCGAGGCGAGCGTCGATCTCATGAGTCTTGAGGCGAGAATAAAGCCCGTCAAGAGTAAAGGTCGACAGTCGGTGGTGTCCTTGATGGTGGTCACCTTCATCTCCCAAACACGAAGATCGTAGCGGTCAAGAAATGTCGAGTATTATCCGAGTCGGGGTATATGCAACCGATCGCTCGGAGGTTGCTCAAAATCTTCGTAAACCGACCAAAGCACTCGTCAAGACTCTCACGATGTGTTGTTCAAACTTGTTGAACTCACGCTTGAATTAGTCTGTCGAACCGTCTTGATTTGGGTAGTGCCCTCATGGTAAGCATCGAGGTCACCCAAATCTCATGAGCGAAACGAAGGTGAGAAATCCTATCGTACTCACTGCGACTAAGGCCCAGTATGAGGATGTTCCTTGCCTTAGCATTTGCCTCAACATCAGCCATATTGCCGGCCGTGGCGTTCTCATCGGCAAGAACCTCAAGCGGAGCTTCACCTTACGCCATATCGAAACCCTAGGCGGTGATGTACGACTCCATCAGAGATTTCCAAAAGGAAAATCAACTCCAGAGAAAATAGGAGGCTTGGTGGAATACTTGTCAATCGCCATGGCTCTTGAGACCGGTCAAGATCTAGAAAGAGCAGAACCGGCTCTAATACCAATTGAAAGATCGAAAAAGGCGACTAGAGGGGGGTGAATAGGAGCCAAATAAAATTTTCGAATAAACTCTCCCCCTAAAATTCAAACCACCAAAAGACCGAAAGAAAGCGCCTTTGGTGGGTATTTCTGGTCGGATGAGCAGTACCCCGACCTCTGAGGTCGGATGAGCGATACTCGGAATGAATAGTGTTGGGTGAGCAGTACCTCGATCCGGCCGGTCGGATGAACAGTACTCCCGACCTGAAGTGATCGGATGAACAGTACTCGTGTGGATAGTGTTCGAGTGAACAGTACCCCCGACCTCGGAGGTCGGATGAACAGTACTCGGGTGAATAGAAAAATCAGCGCGATCTCAAAAACATAAATCGATGTAACTTTTGATCGGCTGATCCAAAAACAGTGAAAATTGGTGTGCACCTCCCAAAGGATGTCAGGAACCTATTTCAATCAACAATCGAAGGAATTAATACCAAGGTTCCGTCCTTTTCGGTTTAACAAATGCAACACCAAAAGCGAGTCACGAACACGGACTTCACGTAACTTGTTGGTGGGAGTTGATAGTCGAATATCCTTGGATGACTCTCCACAAATCACAGCAAGTAAGTACACGAAGAAACAACCCTTCAAACAAATAGAAACACCATCTGAAAACTAGGCACAGAAATTGGTTTCTTGCAAAGCTGAATAGAAGAGGTTGTAGATTGCCTAGATGATCGGGATATGATCTATAGGAGATTCATCCAAACAATCTTTCATCCTTGGCAACAAGAACGAAGCCAATCAAGACTAAATAAGCGCAAGTCACACGTTTACGCACTTTAAGAACACAGATTTACAACTTGCAACAAGAGCGTAAGGATTGCCTAAAAGATTGAAAGCACCGAATCCAGAGAAGAGTTCATCAATCATGAATTTCAACAAAGACTCAATAGCATGTAGAAGGAGATGAGGCAAATCCAAATTACGTAAAGTAAATCGCAAGAAGGTAAATGCGAATTTATATAATGTAATTCAAGTGCGTAATGTAAATACGTAAGAGAAATGAAACAAGAATATAAATGAAGAACATTTCATTTCGGAAGGGAGGTTTACAAAGCCTCACAACAAAGTGGGCAAAGCTCAAATGAGCAAAAAACATCGAACATTCAAGAGGGAGGCTGCCCTACCCTCTATTTATAGTGACACAGGATCAATTCCCACCTTTGGATGTCTGCTTCAATCCTAAGCCAACATCCAAGAGCAGATTTGATCCTTACACATCACTCTCAATAACTCTCAACTACTCACGTACACTTTCCTCACCTGCTCACCCCCAAGGAGACACCCCTCTCCCTGTCTATTCATAGCAGGCTTGGAACACCTACCACCCTTGGATGAGCCTCTAAACCCTAGAGCACTCCATCAAGGGCTGAGATTTTACCCACTCACAAAGCTATGCATGGGCTCACCCGAAACCCAACAACACAACGGGTTTTGCATGCTTTTCAACTAACACTAACTTGACCCGCTACTCTATCTTCCTGACCGCGATCCAACGGTCCTCCTAGATCAGAGCAGCTCCAAGTTAGCACCTCATCCATTCCTTTGTCTTCTCCGCTTGCAGCTACTCCCTGGCCTCAGTCATCTTTGGCGACACCTTGATCATCTGGACCTCAGCTCTCCCAGCCTAGTCCTGATCCCCTTCGCCTCACCATGACCTAGCTCCAAAGTCCTGCAACCATCATAGACAAGGAAACCACATCACATAGCAAGGTCCAACAACACATATCCATCTCAGCGAAAGATATACACTACGTTGACCAAGATAACCCGACCACACGTGGTCGACCAGCTCGGTCTCCATCCCGACCAACCATGGTGCGACCATTGGTCTCCATCCCGACCAACCATGGTCCGACCAGCGGTCTACATCCCGACCACTCAAGGTCGGACGACCCAACCACTCGGGGTCGGACGGTGGTCTCCGAATCACCATAGCCCGGACCTCTCGGTCGGACGACCGACCACTCGGGTCGGACGACCGGTCTCCAACCAGCCAAAGCCACGACCACTCGGGTCGGACGACCCGACCACTCGGGGTCGGACGACCGACCACTCGAGGTCGGACGGTAGTCTCCAACCAGCCAAAGCCCGACCACTGGGTCGGACGACCCAACCACTCGGGGTCGGACGGTGGTCTCGACCACCACACGCCCAGACCTCTCGGTCGGACGACCGACCACTCGGGGTCGGACGACCGGTCTCCAACCAGCCAAAGCCCGACCACTCAGGTCGGACGACCCCGACCACTCGGGGTCGGACGGTCTCTCAACCAATAACTCAAATTGCTCTAGCTCGAAAAACAATCCAAATCAAACTCAAACTTGAGCACACCTTGCTCAAATAAAGTCAAATACTCATCACAAACATGGATGGACCTCCACATGGTCCTTCAATGTGTATATATATGTGTATTTATATATATGTATATGTATGTATATATGTGTATATGTTTATATGTATATGTATATGTATATGTATATGTATATGTATATGTATATGTATATGTATATGTATATGTATATGTATATGTATATGTATATGTATATGTATATGTATATGTATATGTATATGTATATGTATATGTATATGTATATGTATATGTATATGTATATGTGTCTATGTATAATATATTCTTTTATGTCATCTAAAGACGAGCAAAATAACTTCTATAATAGTTTGTCTCTTAAGTTTGTTTCTGTGGGATTCTACAATCTTTTAATTATTATAGAAAGTGATTGTTCTAGATAAAAACTTATACAATTGTGTTTTGTTATATCTATATGTCTGTCTCTTCATTAAAAATAGGTACACACTCTCTCCTTCTCTCACTCCATATCAGTAAGATTTTGAATGACAAAAAGTACAAACAGCTGAAATCACATTATTACATGCGTGGAGCTTTGGTTATAGTGAAATTACTATCACGCTCAACATAGGGATCTGATCGTGATGTGTGCAATCCAGTTCCACCTCTCTTTCTGTATTTACTTTATATTTTATGTGGGACCAACAATGATCAAGGACATCCTCGCCCTTCTCTTTCTCTATCCTATTAAGAATGATAAAAGCAAATCATAAGAGAA
Organism: Otatea glauca; assembly: GCA_036346275.1. Lineage (NCBI taxonomy): Eukaryota > Viridiplantae > Streptophyta > Magnoliopsida > Poales > Poaceae > Otatea > Otatea glauca. The sequence goes on from CM070718.1 coordinate 47,842,413, forward strand.
TGAAAGACAAGAATTTTATCCCGTGGTGTCGGAGACTTGCTGGTCTCCCCTAATCCATGTTGAGGTGACTCGAACACTTCAAGCCGGCTCTACCCGCTTGAGCCTTCCTCGATTACTCGTGGTAGCTCTTCACCACTCCGGTTAGGCGAGCTCCTTGCCTTCACAATCAATCGGGCCTTCTGACAAATTTCTTTGAGAAGGTCACCGATGCCACACACCTACAAGCCGTCTAGGAGGCGACATCCTCAAAGAGTAATAAGGTGTTGTGTAACATCCCAAAATTTGGCTTAATTAAGTTTTTATTGCTTAAAAGTGCATTTGTGATTTTCTGGAATTTATTTGAATTTTTCTGGATTTATTTGAATTAATTCTTATTTCAAGTTTATTGCCTTTTATTCAAACTTATTTAAATCTGTGCAAAGTTAAAATAAAGTTTTGCCAAAAATATTTTATTTGAGTCCAGAATGTCTCAAAGTATTTTTGAGAATTTTAGGATTCTTCCGATTATTTATTTGCCTAAAATCAATTAAGTGAATTTCTAGAATTATTTTAAAGGTTTAATCGGTGAAAAATCTCTGGGAACAGTGTTGGGCCGAGCCCAACCTTTGTCGGCGCTGTATAATCTGTGGCCGTCGGCCCGATTCGGCCCGTCTCGATAAACCCTAAGCTTGGCGGTTTGTTTGATCGCGATCCATCGGTTCGAAGGAAGCCGCGTATGTGCTCGAGTCTTGGTCGCCGGATCGGGACACGCGTCGCGCCGTCGTTTATCGTCCCCGAAGCGGACTCGGAGTTCACCGCCGTGTGGTCATCGGACTTCTTCGCCGTGTAGGACTCGAATCCCCGAGCTATTTAAGGCGCGGGTAGACCCCCGAGGTTCTCCAGATCGTGCCGCATCTGTGCCCTAGTTCGCCGCCGTCAGAGTAGCCTCGTAGCGCCTGTGCGACCACGTCATAGTTGGTTTCCTAAGCCGCCGCTGTTTTCGCCGTGTTGCGCCATCGGGAAGGTCGCCCTTGCCTCGTTGGTTCGATTCTTGCGTTCGCCAAGGTGCGCGCGTCGGATCCGCTACTTCTTCGCGCCGGAAGGGTGCGGTTCATCATCGGAGAGTCGTCGTCTTTGTCTCCGGGAGTGGGCGCGCGCGACATCGTCGGAGGTTGGAGCTTCAGCGCGACCGTCGATCGTTGATCAACGCCGCCAAGGCGCCACGTCGTTGCATCTCGATGAGCGGCTCGGGTAAAGTTTTAACCAATGGATTAGATCCGTCGGTTTAGATCGTACCACGTTTCACCCTTTATGCGTACCGTCGGAACCGTGGGGCGTTGGCCACGATCTCGCCGCGCGTTGCCAATCGGAGTGCGTGGCGTGTCGACATAGTCCCGTGGAGCCATGCACCGGGTCCACAGTGGATCAGATCCAAATCATGGACCGAGTCCATGGACCATGGCACGTGTCACCATGAGATTGGCTAGCGTCAGGGCTGATGTGACGCTGACGTCATAAATCGGTTTTCAGAATAAAAATAAATCTGTTAATTTCGAATTTCTGATTTTCTGATTTCAGTATTTATTTCAAACTTCAAAAGGCTATATATTTTGCATCGTAACTCGGATTTGAGTGATTCCAGTTTCTAAAAATTTGTAAAATTGAGATCTATTGAATAGTTAATTTATTTGATTTTTGGAGTTCATTTGCTCTCTATTTTGGTATTTATTGCTTTTCTTCTTCGGTACGCGTAGACGTTGAATTGTGCGACGCTTCGGAGGAAGATCAAGCAACTCAAGAGCAAGCTTCAGATCAAGATCAGGACCTATTCCAAGGCAAGTTGTGCTTTGATCTTGTTGAACCCATGTTTATAAAATTGCTATATTTGTTTTACCCTATTGCATATTATTTCAAGTGTACAATTGTTTCAAATTAAATTGGGACTTAGCTATTATACCAATTTGATCTATACCCTACCTTGTCATTGTATGCCATGATCTATTGTCACCCTAGATTGGTTAAATATAGTTGGTTAATAATTATAATCAACATTGGAGGATTAGTCAAGTATTAGTTGCTTAGCCATGCCACGCCATCACATGTGTCAGAATCATTGATAATTAATCTTGATTAATGGAATATGGAACAATGTTAAGAACTTGTGTGTCATGTGGGATCACACGATGAGATTGAGTTGTTGTGGCGAGTCATGTCACATAGCGATGTTGAATTGTTGATGGCACGTGGTGCTTAGTAATCAAGCGGGTGATAATAACTTAGATTGGGGCAAGTGGCAAGGCGAGGAGGCCAAGGTGGGCCCGATGGGCGATGGTATGTGGATGTCTTGCCTTGATCACTCTAAGGACTTAACCTTGCAAGCCTTTGACTGAGTCAATCATGCAACCACATGTCAGTATGGGCCACCTAGTGAGTAATTTGCAATGTCTTAATTTTGGTACTATCGTGGTCGGTGTGAGTTCCCGAGTTATGGAGTAATTCACATGGCGCAAGAGGGGCCACCGTTATGGTTTTCGGACCCACCGGTGTTGAAACCTTAGCGGGTAGTATCCGGTTAAGCGAGCTTTGTAAAGGCTTTGTTATAATCACTCGCCTTGGTGGTGTTTGGTTGTATCGCGTGGGTAAAGTGCATAACCTCTGCAGAGTGTGAAACTATTAGGATAGCCGTGCTCATGGTATTGAGCAATGCTCGGAATTCTGATTAAGGGTTAGCTTCATTAAATGGACAATTTGGTTGGGATGGCGGAATGCCATGTGGAAGATGAAATTTGACTTAGGATTGGAAACTTGGTTTACTTGAGAAATCTGCGATTATTTATTATTGTTATTTGTTTCTGATCTTTACAATCTATTTATTATACTTGTTCATGAAGTGCTTATTGCAAAATAGCCATGATGACCTATCCATTGGAATAAGCCTTACATATAGATACATAGAATTGCATTACATGCACAACTTGTTGAGTGCTTAAGTACTCACCCTTGCTAAACAACAATAATCAACAGTTGAAGAATCTACACTGTGTTGGAAGATGAAGTCCAGAAGACACGAGTCAATAGGGTTAGAGCCTTGTCGGTTGCACTGTGGTGAACCCGATGAGCTATCTACGTTTTCTACTTTCCGCTGCATAATTATTAGTTTATATTTTCAAGTCTTGCCCTGCGTGGCTTAATAATGTAAGTTGGTCATAAGATCATACATTTAGCTATATCAATAAATGAACTATTATTCTATTATCGTTGTGTATGATGTGATATGTACCAATGTTACGTTGTGTGCACTAGCGTTGATCCTAGGACTAGTGCGGTAAACACGGTGGGTTGAATCGATGGATTCGGTTCCTTCTGAGGTGGTATCGAGCATCTTGTTGTAGGTCTTGGCCCTAGATAGTATGGAGGTGTCCTGTGTGAGTCCAAAACTATTTTCTAAAGAAAAATTTAAATTTGACTAATAAAACACTCTTGACTCATCTCATTCTCTACTTCTCGCCTTTGCTGAATTTACCCGTTTTACTTGCCGTTTTGGGTGGAGAACTTATTCAAAGTTCTTGTGGAGCAGATGCCGATCGTTCCGACCTTCGAGGAGTCAGCTGGTGGCTACGCCATGGAGCTGTGGAGAGTTCTTCAGACGCTTGGAGGCTTCTACCGTCCGCTTTACCGGGGAGGCAGTTGGACCGTCAATGGTGTACACCGAGGATTTATTTGCAAGCTGATTATCTACGCCCGGGAGAATGATGAAGCCAGCAGACCAATCAACATCTCCGCCAGAAGATTCTCGTACGAGGTTGCAATTCAGGAGGTTGCCCGACTTGCTCTTCGCCGTGTCTGCCGCGACTACGCCGACGAGCTTCACGACTCAGTTTTTCGACTTCACCCAGACGTTCAAGCATGCCGACGCCGACGGATCGTGGAGAACGAGTGTGCCACCGCGGTACACCTTGCGGAGTTCGCCCTTGCCCAGGAGGATCATATGAGAGATACTACTCAGGAGCTGGAGACTGTGTACGAGGCACTCAGAGTAGCAGAGCAGGAGCTTGAGGTGACCCGTACTTCAGCCATCGGGATGATCACCGGTGGGAGAGGCCCTAGAAGCGATCGAGGGCGAGTTGGAGCGCGTGACTCGAGAAGTTCAGATCCAGCAGAGGAGTCCGAGGAGGATCCAGGAGCGAGAGTGGGAGCCGAGAGGAGTCACGGACACGTGGTCGCAGAGGACCCAGCAGGAGGTCATCAGGATAGGTTTGCTCCTATGCCAGCTCACCCGCCGGTGTATGCGCCGGATCAGTCTCAGCCAGAGTGGCTGGATGAGTGAGTGTCAGCCTTGGAGCCGTGTCGAGACTCGAGTGTGAGTCGCGTCTTTAAGTTAGTCTTTACCTTTTTAGTTGACGTTAAGGTTTCGTGTTTAGTTGCTTCTTTGTAATGCTGAGTGTGCAGTATGTGTTGCAAAGCTTGTAGGCTTAAATAAGCAGCCATACCAAGAATAAATAAAGAATTATTTCAGTTGGGTATAACCTATTTCCCCGCTTTAGAAATTCTTACTTCTTATCTATGCTACATCTACCTTTCCTAACCCAAGAGGCAATCATCGGATGGTGAATACTCGAGAAACAACGGTGCTTGAAGTGGATCGCGCTGAATGACAACCCCAATGACGGAGGCAGCCCTCAACCACCCCGGTGGACATGCGAGAACTGGGAGCGTTTCTTGCCGCAGACTCAACTAATGCAAACTATGATCAAAGAGTGCAGAGATGACCAACGAAGCGACAACCAACAACAACCTCACAGCTCGGAACAACCATGGTGGACCTCGACCTCACTCAAAGTCGATGATTTTATGAGGACTAGGCCACCAACTTTCAGAAATGTGAACCCTTTGGAAGCCGATGACCGGCTTAGAACTATTGAGAAGAAGCTGCACATCACGCAATGTGAAGGAAATGAGAAGGTGCTCTACGCCTCTCATCAACTTGAAGGAACCGCCGCAGAATGGTGGGAGAATTACTGTGCCGCTCATGAAGCCCCGCAAGAGATCACCTGGGAGGAGTTTACTACTGCTTTTCTTCAGTATCATGTCCCAGAGGGAATGATGGACCTTAAGAAGGAAGAGTTTAGGGCTCTGAAACAAGGAGGCCAACCAGTGGCCGAATACCTGAATAAATTTACTCAGTTAGCTCGCTATGCCCCTGAAGACGTAGCGACGGACAAAGCTAGGCAGTCTCGTTTCATGAAGGGACTGAATTCAGGACTGCAGGTGGGACTGATTACCCACAATTTTCCAGACTTTCAGGAGCTAGTGAATAAGGCTTTGATCCTAGAGGATAAGCGCAAAGAGCTGGGTGAAAGCCGTAAGCGCTTAATGACTAATCAGGGTGGACGTCCAAACCACCTACGTTTGAGGATGTCACCACAACAATTTGCTAGATTCCAACCACCAGCTGTGAACAAGACATCAACCCCTGCACCTCGCCCTGCCAATCAGAATTTTCAAACACCAGCACAGGGCAACAATGCACCAGGAGGGAATCAGCAGTCTGCAGTGAAAAGATGCTATACATGCAATGAGCCAGGGCACTTTTCTAATAGGTGTCCACAAAAGGGAGGCATCACGCCAGTTCGTTTCAACTTGGGAACAACACCTGCCAAGGCACCAGCCTGAGGAGGAAATCGTGCGCCAGGTCAAGCTGGAACAACACCGCAGTCAACTGTGCGCGGGAGGATCAACCACATCACCGCAGATGGAGCTCAGGAAGCTACAGACGTTGTACTGGGTAAGTTCCTGGTCAACTCAGTACCTGCTACAGTTTTGTTTGATTCCGGAGCTTCGCATTCGTTTATTTCTCAAAGTTTTGCAACCAAGAATGGATTCAAAGTGGTGAATCTTAAGTGTGTGCTCTTAGTCCAAGCCCCAGGATCTGAGCTTAGATCTAGCCTTGGGTGTTTGGGAGCTAAGTTGCTTATGGATGGGATAGAATTCCTAGCGGATCTTATCTTGATAGATGCGCAATCCCTAGACGTCATCCTCGGAATGGATTGGCTGTCCAAACATAAGGCTGTTTTGGACTGTGGCCGAAGGATCATAACCTTGGAAGGCCCTAGTGACAAAAAGGTAGAATTTCAAGCGACCGCTGTTCGAGATGGGAAATTAATGGTCAACAGCGTGAAAGGCATCAGCATGGAAGATGCGCCGATGGTCGTGAATACCCGGATGTGTTTCGGAAGATTTGCGGGGCTGCCACGGACCGTGATATCGAGTTCGTTATCGAGTTAGCACCGAGGACAGCACCGATATCAAAAGACCATATCGGATGCCTACAAGCGAGTTAGTGGAAATGAAAAAGCGATTGAGGCGCAAGAGAAAGGCTTCATTAGACCAGTTCATCGCCGTGGGAGCCCGGTTTTGTTTGTTCGTAAGAAGGGCGGAAGTCTTAGAATGTGCATCGATTATCGTGCACTGAATGAAGTAACGATCAAGAATAAGTATCCGTTGCCCAGGATCGACGACTTATTTGATCAGTTAAGAGGAGCTGGAGTTTTCTCCAAGATAGATCTTCGTTCAGGTTACCATCAGTTGAAGATCCGAGCAGAGGATGTGCCTAAGACCGCGTTTTCTACGCGATATGGACATTATGAGTTCACAGTCATGTCATTTGGATTGACTAATGCCCCAGCCTATTTCATGAACATGATGAATAAGGTTTTCATAGAATATTTGGATAAGTTTGTTGTAGTCTTCATAGACGACATCTTGGTTTACTCGAAGACAGAGGAAGAGCATGCAGGACATCTAAGAATGGTTTTAGAAAGGCTGCGAGAACATCAGCTATATGCTAAGTTTAGCAAGTGTGAATTTTGGAAGGAAAAGGTCGAATTTCTTGGTCATGTAATGACTACTAAAGGAGTTGCAGTTGACCCGAGCAAAGTGGGCGCAGATGTTGCAATCGAGCAACGAAGTCATTACCAGATCCGTAGTTTTACGGGAATGGCGGGATATTACCGTCGGTTCATAGAGGGATTCTCGACAATTGCTAAACCCCTTACGCAGTTGTTGAAGAAAGAAAAGAAGTTTGCATGGACGCCAGAGTGCGAGAAAAGTTTTATGGAGTTAAAGAAGCGTTTAACAACAGCCCCCGTGTTAGTGTTGCCAGATGTGCATAATGGATTTGATATTTACTGCGATGCTTCAAAGAAAGGCTTGGGATGCGTGCTAATGCAAGAAGGCAAAGTTGTTGCTTATGCATCGAGACAGTTGAGACCGCATGAGGTGAATTATCCAACGCATGATTTGGAGTTAGCTGCCGTAGTGCATGCTTTAAAGATATGGCGTCATTATCTCATAGGAAATAGATGTGAGATATATACAGACCATAAGAGCCTGAAATACATATTCACTCAAGCAGATCTGAATATGAGACAGCGAAGGTGGCTAGAGCTAATTAAGGATTATAATGTGGGAATCCATTATCATCCCGGAAAGGCCAATGTGGTAGCAGATGCTCTGAGTCGAAAGAGCCATAGTGCAAATACGTTAACAATGGAGGATCAACCAGAATTATGCAAGGAATTTCAGAAACTAAGGGTGGAGGTCGTTCAGCAAGGAATGGTAGCTGCACTAGAAGTGAAGCCAACACTAGAGGATCAGATTAGAGAAGGCCAAAAAGATGACGATAAGATTTCTAAGATCAAGGCTAAAAAGGAAGAAGGCCTAGCCGTAGATTTCACTCTGGATGAGCAAGGAACCATGTTTTCAAAGGCGAATTTGTGTGCGGATAAAAGGAACTAAAGCAAGCGATTCTCGAGGAGGCTCACGATTCTAAGTACTCAATTCATCCAGGAAGTGCTAAAATGTACCAGGATTTAAAAGAGAGATTTTGGTGGCCTAACATGAAGCGTGAAGTAGCTCAACATGTTGCTTTATGCGACGTATGTCAGAGGGTAAAAGCCATGCATCAAAGACCAGTCGGTTTGTTGCAACCGTTGAAAATTCCGGAATGGAAGTGGGAGGAAATCGGAATGGATTTTATCACCGGTTTACCTAAAACTCAGAAAGGTTACGATTCCATTTGGGTAATTGTGGATCGTCTAACCAAGGTCGCCCATTTTATCCCAGTAAAGACCACCTACTCTGGGGATCGTTTAGCAGAGTTGTACATGTCAAGGATTGTATGTTTGCATGGAGTGCCCAAGAAGATTGTGTCAGACAGAGGTACCCAATTTACCTCGAGATTTTGGAATAAGTTGCACGAAGCCATGGGAACTCGTCTGAATTTTAGTACAGCATGTCACCCGCAGACAGATGGTCAGACTGAAAGAGTAAATCAGATTTTAGAGGATATGTTAAGAGCTTGTGCTTTGGCTTATACTACGTCGTGGGATAAGTGTTTGCCATATGCGGAATTCAGTTACAATAATAGTTATCAAGCTAGCTTGCAGATGTCACCATTTGAGGCGTTGTGTGGACGTGCCTGTCGTACTCCGTTGAATTGGAACGAAACAGGAGAACGTTTGGTTTTTGGGCTAGACATTCTCGAGGAAGCCGAAAGACATGTTGCAATGATCAGAGAAAGGTTGAAGATAGCACAGTCAAGACAGAAGAGTTACGCAGATAACCGTCGTCGAGATTTGAGTTTTGAACCAGAAGATCATGTGTATCTCAGGGTTACCCCTCTTAAGGGCGTTAAAAGATTTCATGTGAAAGGGAAGCTTGCACCAAGATATGTTGGTCCGTTCAAGATTCTGAGCCGTCGAGGAGGTAGCTTATCGATTAGAGTTGCCTCGATCCTTGGCGAGTGCATGATGTATTCCATGTGTCGCGACTTAAGAAGTGTCTCGAGTGCCCCTGAGCAAACCCGTTGGATGCAATAGAGTGCAAGAAGATTTGACTTGTAAAGAGCAACCGATCGAATTTTGGATGTTATGGATCGCAAGACCCGAAACAAGTCTATTAAGCTTTGCGAGTTGATGGAGTAATCATTACGAAAGTGAAGCCACTTGGGAGCGAGAAGAAGATTTGAAGTCGAAATTCGAACCTTTTCTCTAGCTAGCCACAATCTCGGCCGAGATTATGTTAAGGGGGGGAGGTTTGTAACATCCCAAAATTTGGCTTAATTAAGTTTTTATTGCTTAAAAGTGCATTTGTGATTTTCTGGAATTTATTTGGATTTTTCTGGATTTATTTGAATTAATTCTTATTTCAAGTTTATTGCCTTTTATTCAAACTTATTTAAATTTTTGCAAAGTTAAAATAAAGTTTTGCCAAAAATATTTTATTTGAGTCCAGAATGTCTCAAAGTATTTTTGAGAATTTTCTGGGATTCTTCCTGATTATTTATTTGCCTAAAATCAATTAAGTGAATTTCTAGAATTATTTTAAAGGTTTAATCGGTGAAAAATCTCTGGGAACAGTGTTGGGCCGAGCCCAACACTATGCGCGTGTAGTCTGTGGCCGTGCGGCCCAGTTCAGCCCGTCTCAGTAAACCCTAAGCTTGGCTGCTGTTTGATCGTGATCCATCGGTTCACAGGAAGCCGCGTATGCGCTCGAGTCTTGACCGTCGGATCGGGACACGCGTCGCGCCGTCGTTTATCGTCCCCGAAGCGGACTCGGAGTTCGCCGCCGTGTGGTCATCGGACTTCTTCGCCGTGTAGGACTCGAATCCCGAGCTATTTAAAGCGCGGTAGACCGAGAGTTCTCGGATCATGTTGCATCGTGCCCTAGTTCGCCGCCGTCGAGTAGCCTCGTAGCACTGTGCGACCTCGTCGTAGTTGGTTTCCTAAGCCGTCATTGTTTTTGCCGTGTTCGCCGTCGGAAGGTCGCCTTGCTGTTTGGTTCGATTCTTGCGTTCGCCAAGGTGCCGCGCGTCGGATCTGCTACTTCTTCGCCGCCAGAAGGGTCTGGTTCATCATCGGGAGAGTCATCGTCTTTGTCTCCGGGAGTGGAGCGCCGCCGCGACATCGTCGGAGGTTGGGCTTCAGCGCGGCCGTCGGATCGTTGATCAACGCCGCCCGATCGCCACGTCGTTGCATCTACAGTGAACGGCTCGGGTAAAGTTTTAACCAAAGGATTAGATCCGTCGGTTTAGATCATACCACGTTTCACCCTTTATGCAGCCGTCGGATCCGTGGGACGTTGGCCCTGATCTCGTCACGCGTTGCCAATCGGGTGCAGCCGTGTGTCGGCATAGTCCCATGGAGCCATGCACCGGGTCCACAGTGGATCAGATCCAAATCATGGACCGAGTCCATGGACCATGGCACGTGTCGCCATGGGATTGGCTAGCGTCAGGGCTGATGTCACGCGGACGTCATAAATCGGTTTTCAGAATAAAAATAAATCTGTTAATTTTGAATTTCTGATTTTCTGATTTCAGTATTTATTTTAAACTTCAAAAGGCTATATCTTTTGCATCGTAACTCGAATTTGAGTGATTCCAGTTTCTAAAAATTTGTAAAATTGAGATCTATTTAATAGTGAATTTTATTTGATTTTTGGAGTTAATTTGATCTCTGTTTTGGTATTTATTGCTTTTCTTCTTCGGTACGCGTAGACGTTGAATTGTGCGACGCTTCGGAGGAAGATCAAGCAACTCAAGAGCAAGCTTCAGATCAAGATCAGGACATATTCCAAGGCAAGTTGTGCTTTGATCATGTTGAACCCATGTTTATAAAATTGCTATATTTGTTTTACCCTATTGCATATTATTTCAAGTGTACAATTGTTTCAAATTAAATTGGGACTTAGCTATTATACCAATTTGATCTATACCCTACCTTGTCATTGTATGCCATGATCTATTGTCACCCTAGATTCGTTAAATATAGTTGGTTAATAATTATAATCAACATTGGAGGATTAGTCCGTATTAGTTGCTTAGCCATGCCACGTCATCACATGTGTCAGAATCATTGATAATTAATCTTGATTAATGGAATATGGAACAATGTTAAGAACTTGTGTGTCATGTGGGATCACACGATGAGATTGAGTTGTTGTGGCGAGTCATGTCACGCAACGATGTTGAATTGTTGATGGCACGTGGTGCTTGGTAATCAACTGGGTGATAATAACTTTGATTGGGGTAAGTGTCAAGGGGCGAGGAGGCCAAGGTGTGCCCGATGGGCAGATGGTATGTGGATGTCTTGCCTTGATTACTCTAAGGACTTAACCTTGCAAGCCTTTGACCTGAGTCAATCATGCAACCACATGTCTGGTATGGGCCAGCCTAGCTGAGTAATTTGCAATGTCTTAATTTTGGTACTATCGTGGTCGGTGTGAGTTCCCGAGTTATGGAGTAATTCACATGGCGCAAGAGGGGGGCCCTGGTTATGGTTTTCAGACCCACCAGTGTTGAAACCTTAGCGGGTAGTATCCGGTTAAGCCAGAGCTTTGTAAAGGCTTTGTTATAATCACTCGCCTTGGTGGTGTTTGGTTGTATCGCATGGGTAAAGTGCATAACCTCTGCAGAGTGTGAAACTATTGGATATTTGTGCTCATGTATTGAGCAATGCTCGGAATTCTGATTAAGGGTTAGCTTCATTAAATGGACAATTTGGTTGGGATGGCGGAATGCCATGTGGAAGATGAAATTTGACTTAGGATTGGAAACTTGGTTTACTTGAGAAATCTGCGATTATTTATTATTGTTATTTGTTTCTGATCTTTACAATCTATTTATTATACTTGTTCATAAATCTTGCTTATTGCAAAATAGCCATGATGACCTATCCATTGGAATAAGCCTTACATATAGATACATAGAATTGCATTCTGTGCACAACTTGTTGAGTGCTTAAGTACTCACCCTTGCCAAACAACAATAATCAACAGTTGAAGAATCTACACCTGTGTTGGAAGATGAAGTCCAGGAAGACACGAGTCATTAGGGTCCGAGCCTTGTCGGTTGCCTTTGGTGAACTGATGAGCTATCTACGTTTTCTACTTTCCACTGCATAATTATTAGTTTATATTTTCCAGTCTTGCCCTGCGTGGCTTAATAATGTAAGTTGGTCATAAGATCATACATTTAGCTATATCAATAAATGAACTATTATTCTATTATCGTTGTGTATGATGTGATATGTACCAATGTTACGCTGTGTGCACTAGCGTTGATCCTGGGACTAGTGCGGTAAACACAGTGGGTTCGAATCAGTGGATTCGGGTCCTTACATGTTGACACTTGCTTGAAGTCGAATTGAGTGTCTAAAGGCTCCACACTGAATGCACCACTCAATTTTGCTCCTAACTCTCACCGAATGATAATTTAATGCTCACAAATGAATAGGAGACTTTCTAGAGCTCAAGGATGATCAATGAGGTCCAAAACCTGCTCTAGAATGCAGGTAGGGGGTATTTATAACCCTTACCAACCAAAACTAGCCGTTGGCCAAAATCGACCAATGAGGCTGGTCATACCGCTCTTAGGCCGGTATGATCGCCCCACAGTAGCCAACGATCGCTACAGTGCATTAAATGCAATGTTAGTGACCGTTGGTCACAAGGCCGGTATGACTGGAGAGGGCCCGGTCATACCGCCCACACAAGTCTGTTTTGTAGTTTGTTCTATAAAAAACACACCACCCCTTCTGCCGGTCACACCGACGGTCGGTATGACCAGACACCATAGATACTCAAGGAGAGTTTGAATACTTTTTTATCTTTCTTTAAGTACGTGACTTTGCAAGAATATTTATGCAATTTATAATGAGCCTCTAAGCACGTTTATCGACATCGAACATGCGACCAAACCCCTCTTAATAGTACGGCGACTAAACTAGCAATACGATCTTTTCTCCCAACTCCGAGATCGGCAAAAGACTATGAAAAGTCCTTAACTTTTATACCTTAACCATTTTGTCTTCGACACTTGCTTTTCTTCTTCACCTATTTCATGCTTCTATGTTCGTCGAATTTCGGACCAACCTATTCTCAAAATACTCAAATAAAAAATGTTAGTCCTTTAATCGCAATTGTTATTAATTACCAAAACCAAAATAAATTAGGGGCCTAGATGCTTTCAATCTCCCCTTTTTTGGTAATTGATGACAATCCTCTTGTAAGAATTAAATTATTTTTGAATTTTGATTATGCAACTAGAAAATATGTTGTATACTCAAAAGTTTTGTTTTAACAATATTTTGCCTTTAAAGATGAAAAGTGAGTTAGGCATAAAGTATTGTTAAAACAACAATATTTAATTGAGAACTCCCCCTAAATATGTGCATATGGATGTAGCATTGTTATTTGCACATTTGAGATTTTTAGAGAATTTTGATGGAATTTCCCTTTAAATATTGAAACCGAGGATAACCAAATATAAGTAATGAATATGAGAAAAATGAACATGAGTAACATGAAACCATAATTAATTATGAAGTATCTAAGATAACCATAATCATCCAAAAGCAACATAAGTTCAACACAACCAACAACCGAAAGATAGTAAAGAGGTTTATTAGCTTACAATAAGAATATAAAGTAATAACTTAAGCTAATCCTCCGAAGAAACTCCTAATCTTCACTTCTTCATTTCTCCCCCTTTGTCATCAAAGACCAAAAAAGGGAGATACCAAGCAAGCTCAAGACGAAGGTAGTGGTGGAGGAGGTGGATGTAACATCCCAAATTTTGGCCTAAATATGATTTTATTGCTTAAATGTGCATTTATGATTTTCTGGAATTTATTTGGATTTTTCTGGATTTCTTTGAATTAATTTTAAATCAAGTATATTGACCTTTTGTTCAAATCTATTTAAATTTATGCAAAGTTAAAATAAAGTTTTGCCGAAAATATTTTATTTGGTTCCAGAATGTCTCAAAGTATTTTTGAGAATTTTTATTAGATTTTTCCTAATAGTTTTATCGCTTAAAATAAATAAAATGAATTTCTGTAATTATTTTAAATGAGAAATCTTTTAAAATCAGCGTGAATAGTAGCGGACCGTAGCCCATCTCTGTGCAGGCCGGCCCATGCTCGCAACCCATTAGGCCCAGGTTCTAGAAGAGTGCGTCGTGATCGTTGATCTGTGGAATCGGACGGCCGAGGCGCAGCGTCGGGTGAAAACCCTAGCGAGCGGGCGCCGTCGGATGCGGCCACGTGGACGGTTGCGATGGAGCGACATGCGCCGCCGTGTTCAATTCGAATCCGGCGGCGATTTCCGTTGCGGCTTCGCCGTTCGTGCCCAGCGCGGACTCCTAGGTCCTTAAAAGACGGCCCCGACCCCGTCTCGAGGATCACCTGCCCTTGCCGCCCTTTTTCCCCTAACTTTTGGCTGCTAGAACGCTGCGTGGAACCCGTACGAGCTTGCCGAACCTCGTGGACGACCGTCGCCGTTACAACCGTCAAAATCGTCACCGTCGTTGTGCTTCCGCCGGAACCGAGGTAGTGCCAAGTTCGCCGAAGCTTCCTCTTTCAGATCTGACGAAGTCCCGGTGGTCTTCGTCAAGTTTTCGCCGTGTGAGGGTCGTCTTCTCTGAGTCCGTCAATGGCGCCGCCGTGTGAAGCACGCCGACGCTATCCGCGTTCGTGGACCGTGAGATCTGAATCCGACGCTTGATGCGCTGCCACGTCACGTGCGATTGCTGATCATCCGATCGGTCTTCTGCGGATCAGATCGAACCGTGCGGGCGACCAACCAGATCATGCCGTGTGGCGGGCACAGGCACCGAGGCGTCATACGCCGGGTCCACGGTAGACCAGAGGAGGTCTCGTGGACCAGGTCTATGCACCGGGGCCACGTGTCGTGCTCTGATTGGTCCAGGCCAGGCTGACGCCAGCATGACGTCATGGTGACACAATAAATCTGTTTTCAGTTTAAAAATAAATCTGTTAATTCCGATTTTCTGATTTTAGCAATTTCAATATTTATTTCAAACTTCAAAAGGCTATATCTTTTGCATCGTAACTCGGATTTGAGTGATTCAAATTTCTAAAAATATGTAATATTGAGATCTATTTAATGGTGAATTTTATTTGATTTTTGGAGTTCATTTGATCTCTGTTTTGGTATTTAATTGCTTTTATTCTTCGGTACACGTAGACGTTGAATTGTGCGACGCTTCGGAGGAAGACCCAGCAACTCAAGAGCATGTTCCAGAACCAGATCAGGACCTATTCCAAGGCAAGTTGTGCTTTGATCATGTTGAACCCATGTTTATAAAATTGCTATATTTGTTTTACCCTATTGCATATTATTTCAATTATACAATTGTTTCAAATTAAATTGGGACTTAGCTATTATACCAATTTGATCTATACCCTACCTTGTCATTGTATGCCATGATCCATTGTCACCCTAGATTGGTTCAATATAGTTGGTTAGTAATTATAATCAACATTGGAGGGTTAATTCGTATTAGTTGCTTAGCCATGCCACGTCATCACATGTGTCAGAATCATTGATAATTAATCTTGATTAATGGAATATGGAACAATGTTATGAACTTGTGTGTCATGTGGATCACACGATGAGATTGAGTTGTTGTGGCGAGTCATGTCACGCAACGATGTTGAATTGTTGATAGCACGTGGTGCTTGGTAATCAACTAGGTGATAATCATTTAGATTGGGGCAAGTGACAAGGGGCGAGGAGGCCAAGGTGGGCCCGATGGGCAGAGGGTATGTGGATGTCTTGCCTTGATCACACTAAGGACTTAACCTTGCAAGCCTTTGACCAGAGTCAATCATGCAACCACATGTCTGGTATGGGCCAGCCTAGCTGAGTAATTTGCAATGTCTTAATTTTGGTACTATCGTGGTCGGTGTGAGTTCCCGAGTTATGGTGCAATTCACATGGCACAAGAGGGGGGCCCTGGATGTGGTAACCAGTCCCACCAGTGTTGAAACCTTAGCGGGTAGTATCGGGTTAAGACAGCGCATTGTAAAGGCTTTGTTATAATCACTCGCCTTGGTGGTGTTTGGTTGTATCGCATGAGTAAAGTGCATAACCTCTACAGAGTGTGAAACTATTCGGATAGCCGTGCTCGCGGTATTGAGCAATGCTCGGAATTCTGATTAAGGGTTAGCTTAATTAAATGGACAACTTGGTTGGGATGGCGGAATGCCATGTGGAAGATGGAATTTGACTTAGGATTGGAAACTTGGTTTACTTGAGAAATACTGAATTTATTTATTATTGTTATTTGTTTTACAGTCTTTACAATCTATTTATTGTATTTATTCATAAATGCTGCTTACTGCAAAATAGCCATGATAGCCTATCCATTGGAATAAGCCTTACATATAGATACATAGAATTGCATTCTGTGCACACAACTTGTTGAGTGCTTTAAGTACTCACCCTTGCCAACAACAATAATCAACAGTTGAAGATTCTACACCTGTGTTGGAAGAGGAAGTCCAAGACAACGCAAGTCATTAGGGTCCGAGCCTTGTCGGTTGCCTGTGGTGAACTGATGAGCTATCTACGTTTTCTACTTTCCGCTGCATAATTATTAGTTTATATTTTCAGTCTTGCCCTGCGTGGCTTAATAATGTAAGTCGGTCATAAGATCATACACTAAGCTATATCAATAAATGAGTTACTATTTCTATTATCGTTGAGTATGATGTGATATGTACCGATGTTGAGCTGTGTGCGCTAGCGTTGATCCTGGGACTAGTGCGGTAAACACAATGGGTTCGAATCAGTGGATTCGGGTCCTTACAGTGGAGTACGACGAGCCCCGAAGCGATGAAAAGAGACAGGAGCCATGTAATATCTAAAAAAAATTAACTCGAGTGGTGGTGGGCTGTTTTAGGGTTAGTGTGGGTCTTGAGGGCTATCTTTGGGCCTCCGAGAGAGATTTGGGTTGGTGTGGGCTGATTCTGTGCTATAGGTGGAGCATCTTGGCCCATAGGGCGTTTCCCTAACCCTAGCCCACTCTCCCCTTTCACCCCCCCAAGCCACCCTACCTCCCCTTCCAGCAGCCTCCTCCCCTCCCTGCGCCTCTCCTTTCCCTGCGCCCCTCCTCTTCTTGCACCCCTCCCCTTCCGAGTGCTCCCTCCCGACGCCCCTCCTCCCTCCTGGCGTCCCCCATTCAGGTTTGAGTTATTTTTGTGGATCTGTTTTGGTGATTTAATTGATAGCATTTCAGGTTTTTGTGCAGTGATTAGATTGGTTTGTTGAGAATTTGTATTGTGGGGTGAGATCTGGGTTCGAGCAGTGCTGATCTAAATCTTAGGGTAGAGATTAAAAATAGTTCCAGTCATTTCCAGAGGGGTTGGCTGTTGGAAAAGTTGTATATAATCGTCTTAAGTTTATTTAGAGACCAAGATCATGAAATTTGGTTGGGTAGTTCAAAAGTTATGGCTGTTTTAGTGACTACTATCCAGAATCTATCTCTTCTGGCAACAGTCGCGGAAAACTGAAGAGTAAGGCTATCTAGATGTTGAGTTAAATTTTTTAATGACCAGGTTAAGTTAGGAAATTTCCTGTATATTTCAGAAATGTTATCCTTTACTTCATTTGGAATTGTATAAATTAGTTATGTTATTTTGAAGTCTGCTGTCCAGTGTGGTAGCAGATTGGGTTTCAGGGCTAAATATGAAGGGCTAAATGTTTTATTTGAGAGATTTGGTTAACATGTTTTTAGTGGGTAATTTTTTTAGTAGGTTCATAAAGTTCTTGGTCCCTGAGGTTTGGTTTATAAGGGTGGAACTTATAACCTTTAGACCATCGGGACAGACAAAAGGCGGTTTTGTTTCTTTGAGCGAGAAAGGAATAAAATTGGAGTAGGGCGTAAGTTCGATGTCGCTAAACTTATTGCATGTGCTGTGATTGCATTGTGTTGAGATGTATGCAATTTATTTTCAGGTGGTGTGTCTACAGGAGTGGCCTCAACCTTGCGCCACTCCGCTCCTCGTGGTTAAGGCAAGTGTTTTGGAATGGGTAGTGTGTGGTAGGAAATTGTTGGAGATCTTTGTGTGTGCCATGGACTAGTTGATGAGTGGTTTGTTATGTTGATGCTTATGTGATGAGCGAGTAAGCGATAGATTAATTTGCTATGTCTAATGTTAACAGGATATGAGGACTTGATTCATAGTAATGCTATGCCAAGATGAGCTAAAATTGTTGTACATGTTGTTTTGGGTTACTAGTACATGTTGCATTCATGGCATGAAATTTGGCGAGCGGTGAGAAAGTCCTAACTAGTCGGTAAAGCCGGTGAGAAAGGTATGACTAATCAGGAGAGCCATAGAGTAAGTCCTACATCGTGATTTCATTCACCGTGGCGAATGGAAGCGAGGAGTAGGCACCCTCCATCTGAGGATGGAAGGGAAGAGGTGCACACCGACGGTGTGCACTCACTATCTGGTATCGCCTTTGAGAGGACATGTGCATCGCATGGCATTGCATCTTATTCAAGGAGATGAGTACGAATTGTTAACGATATTATGAATATGAAAATGATGAATATGTTGTTGTTGGTGCTAAATGATTCTTTCACTCATTTCATTATGCTTGCTGAGTTTTAAACTCACTCTTGTGTTTAATGTTGTTTTTTTTAGGTACCAAAAAGTCGGCATGCGGTATAAGGGATTAGCTACACCTACTCACGTAGCATTTCACTTTAGGCAGTGTTATAAGTTATGATTTGAATTCTTGGAAATAAGTAAAGGCCATGAAACTTGTTAAATGGTCAATTGGAGTGCTTAAATCTCTCGTTGGGTTCTTTTTTTTTTGTAGTGAGATTGGATCTGTTAGTATGAGATTTTGTGGATGAATGCCGGGGTGTTACAAGCCTGCTGAGAGCGGTACTCCTCAAAGGAAGTGCGATGCTCGACGATAGAAGAGTCAATAGAGTCCACCCGCCCTCTGACCACCTCAACAACCTATCGAGTCTGACTCTGATAATCATCGACACGAGCAAAATTGCTCATCATGTCGGTCCTGAGACTCGCGAAGCTAATCATCATGGCACTATGTAGAAGATCAAAGTTCTCATGAGCCAAGCCAGAATAGATCTGCGGTGTAGACTGAGTCTGTGGCTCCTCCCCAAGATTCTCCTATGGTAGCTGCTGCGAAGACTGTCTTCTTTGTCCAGTCACCTAAGGACCTGCTTCACGAGGCTTGTAGGGCTTGTGAACCCCTCCACATCCACCACGAAACCCCGCCACCCTTTTGATAATCATCATGATATAGGGGGCGAAGTAGATCCTTTTTCCTCGATCACCGACACAAGAGTGCATTTCACGAAGAATGAAGTCAACCATATCAAATTTCTGCCTATTCATTATCTTGCTCATAATATTCCAGGCATAGCCTCTAATCTCATCAAAGTTGTCGCTCTTAGGATGAACGGTGACACGCACAATCCTGTTAATGAGTCTAGATGTGGGAAGGAGATGTGCCATTTTACTTGGCTTCCTGACACAAGCAGAGGGATCATAAAAGTTGTATTGATCTGTGAGAGGAATAGTGTTGTCACTATGAATCTTAGGCTGCCTGCTATGAAAAATTCCCCAAGCCTGCTCAATTTCTTCCTTGGAGACTAAGTAAACTACAAAATTTATCATCCAGGTGATCTCATCAAAAGCACTTGAGGCATGAAGTGTAGCATAAAACTGATGAATCAAGTCATCATTATTGTCACACCACATGCTAACAAAATCTGCCGTGCTAGCACCATGGAAGAGCTCAAGCACTCCAACAAATAATAGAATTTTTTTGATATGTTCCCAGCTCACCCACTTATGGTCCGCAAATTCCTTATTAAGATAGATCTCATGATATACTTCTGTTGGAAGAAGGTTCTGAATTTGTCCAGGGTAGCACTGCGAGGGAGCAAATACTGGTTTGCCAGACAAACTGAGGTGTATTTCTCCCCCTTAATCTTCCTCAGATCCATAGTGGGCTGAAAATCATCGAAATTTTCTTCTTCTTCTGACTCTTCATTTTCACTGTCATTTCCTTCATCAAAATCCACATCCATTTCATCATCCTCTTCACTAGATTCTGAAATAGCCCTTTTTCCTTTTTCTCTTTGAGAACTCCCACCAAGTTCTTAAATTTTCTTTCGGATCTCCCTATCTTTGACAGCATGAGTTTGAGAGTCTTCACCGTCACTTCCATGCGCCAAAGGAATACCCCTTCCACGGGTTGATTTTCAAATTACTCCGCCGCCGCGAGGAGGAGGAGGCAAATTCTTAGTCCTCGGCATGATGACTGAGATAACAAGGAATAGATACAATGATAACAAGGATTAATAGCCCTAGAGTCGGATCACAATGCATTTGTGGCTTAAAAATGCAAAAAGTGTGATTTTAATGGTGTTGCCATTGTCATACCACCCAGAAGCCAGTAGCACTGGCCATGGGCGGTGCTACCACCCAAGGGGTCGGTATGACCAGTCGCACGGTCATTTTTATCCCAACTCCGCAAATTTTGAGTTTTGAGTAGATCGGTCCATTGAATAGCACATATAGAAATCAAAAGTCAATTATCTACTCATTTTACCTAAATATTTCGATTTATTTCGCATTATTTTGCCACATTATGCATCTAACCCTAAAATTCCAAATATGAACTCTAGGTCAAGAAAATGCAAGGAATTTTTGAAAGAGAATGAGGGGAATTGATACCTTGAATCAGTAGATCGAGAGAGAACCAAAATATTTGAAAGAAGACACCCGGATCAAGGATCAAAGGATTTGAGGATTTTGGAGAGGAAAGAGTTCTTGAGAGGAGAGAGGTGAAGAGATGAGAGAATGAGATATTGGAAAGGAAAGGGTGCGGGCAAACCAAAAGAAGAGATAATGGTCTGAGGGTTGCCCAAAAATTTAAGCATTAACTGCCTTTCCCTGACTGTAACACCCTGAAATTTACTCTAATTTAAAGTTTGGAGTATTTTTTATTTTTGAGGATTTTTGAGAATTTATAAAAAATTATTTGGATTTATTCAAATAAGGCCTCACTTGCATTTAATTAAAATAATACAAAATTTTATACAAAGTTTTGCTGGAAATATTTTATTTGAGTTCCAAATGTCCCAAAGTATTTTCTAGAATTTTTCTTGATTTTTTTGGGTATTTTTCCTATTTATTTTGGCTTTGTTTAATTACCGGAATTATTTTAAATGAAAAAGGATTTAAAAATGGGAATGAATAGTATTGGGCCGGCCCAGCACTGTGATCAGCCCGGCCCAGCGCGCTAGAAACCCTAGCCGCCGCGTATCTGCACCGTCGGATCGGGATCCAAAGGCTGCCGTTGCGCCGCGTCGGCCGCGCGCGTGCGCCTTCGGATCATCGCCGCACGGACGGTCAGGATTGCGCCACGTCGCTTCATCCTCGCGGGGTCACCGGAGAGACGTGGGCATTGATGGTCGTGAGTCTCGCCGGCGGGTTTCACGCACGTTGAGGCAGCTTTTAAGTATCCATTGAGTGCGTCGTGCAGAGCTTCTCTCGCCGCTCCTTTTGACTCCTCGCACGCACGCCGAGACGCCCCTGATACTCCGCAGTAGCTCGCCGTAGTTGCCGCACCGCTCCGTCGTTGTTCTTGCTTCGTTCCGCCGCCGCCGATTCCTCTCCGCCGTTGCCAAGGTCACTGGAGTGACGCTCTCGCCAAGCCGCGTCGAACGAGTTAGTTCTTCACCCGGAGAAGCCCTGTAGCGCCGTCGACCGCGTCGTCTTCCCCAGCTCTGGCAACCTTCACTTCCTCGCCGCCGTCGACTTCGTCAAGCATCGCCGACCGTCCGATCTGCATCGCGCGATTATGGTACTTCCACGTCGCTGATCTCCTCGTTTTCCTAGCGTTAATCTTGACCATAGATGTGTTGATTGAACGGCGGTGATTAGATATAGTTTCTGCGCTTTCTTTTAGTCTCAACCGTTGGATCGATAGTGTACGCGTGAGGTTACGCCGCATAGTTTGATGAATAGTAACTAGTTCGGGTACCGTGGGCCGTTGGATTAGATCTAAACGGTAGCTGTGGGTTGAACTGTGGTGCGCGGATCCGTGCCGTTCAAATTTGAACGAGCGGCGGAGATGACGCCGCGCCCTCGCCGAATCGAGTATGGACGCGTGTGCATCTTTGACTGAGGACCGGACCAATCTCGGCCGTAGATTTCAAACGAGCCGTCGCGATCGTGCCGCGTGTTGCCCCGTAGCCCAGGCATCGCCGAGCTCGCGCGCGGGATCCAGCCGTTGGATGCTCGACACGTATACCCGAGATGCGAACCGTTGCCGAGCTTGCGCGCAGGAGATCTGACCGTTGATCTTTTGATGGCTGTGATTGCGCCATGTGGTAGAGATCTGGCCGTCGGTTGGGATCAGCCGACATAGTGACGCGTGTCGTGCACGAATCTCGAGGCAATCGGCTGACGTCAGTAGTGACGTCAGTGCTGACGTCATCTGGTGGGGCCTAGCGCACTGTTCTTTGGACCGAGTCCACGGTGGACCGACCCAAGCCGTGGACTGGGTCTATAGACCGAGGTGACGTGGCTGCACCAGGAGCTTCCACGTGTCATGCTAACGTCATCGCTGACGTCATAAATATTTCTATATTTCGGCCGAAATTCATTTTGATGCTGACGTCATCATTAGGTCATGCTGATGCAATAAACCGAGTTTTCAGTAGAAAAATAAATAAGTTAATTCGGTTTATTCTTTTTAATATATTTGCAAACTTTGAAAAGCCATAACTTTTGCATTTTAACTCCGATTGAGGTGATTCCAATTTCTAAAAATTTGTAAAATCAAGATCTATTTATTGGTGAATTTTGTGGAATTTTTAGAGTTGAACTTCCTCTCTGTAAATTATATTTATTATGTATTTATTTATTTCGAGTAGACGATGATTTGCCGGAAAGCTTTGCGGGAGAATTTCCAGCGCAAGACCAAGCTCCAGATCAGGATCAGCAACTCTTTGAAGGCAAGTGATGCTTTGACCATTTTGATCCCAGTTTCTTTTGAACATATATTTTGCTTTAAAACTATGCATGCTAAATTAATTAAAATATATTTAAATGAATTTGGGTAATTTAGCTAATCAACCCATACTGTTAATGTCACCTTGAAATTACTATTTGTATGCCTTTAAATCATTGTCCTCCCTAAGGTTATTCATATCTGTTGGATGTTAATATGATGCCAACACGGGAGGCTAGACCGTGAATAGATGCTTAGCCTTGTAACGAATCATTAATGATCTTTCGGAAATACTACAATATTGATTAATGAAATACTGAATGTATTTTGAAAGTGGTGTGATGATACCACATGATGAGATTGAGGTTCAGAGACCTGTGTGGTTCTGCACCGATGTTGAGTTATTGCTGGCATGTGTTGCACAATAATCAACGGGGTGAGAAATGATTTAGACTGGGGCAAGTGGCAAGAGGCTGTGTGCCAGGTGGGCCTGTGTGGCAATGGGTTGATGAGTGATGTGAGTCTGTGTGCCACATTGGGCTATGTGCCACTGTTGAGTGTTGGAAGTCTTGCCTTGGTCAGTTAAGGACTTCACCTTGCAACCCTTTGATCTGAGTCACCCGTACAACCACATGTCTGATATGGGACAGACCTAGTTGATTAGGGTTCTGATATCTTTCCTATGATACCTCAGGGTGACAGTACACGGGGTGTATGCGTGCGGGGCGTACTGTCTTTGCGGCTTGGTACCCATCCAACGGTGTTGGCCTATCCTATACTTCGGCTGGCACTGCGTGAGAGGAGTGATAGCGAAGGCAACACCGGAGAGGTTCATTGGTTAAGGTAGAGGTTCTTGAAAGGCTTTGTTACGAACGGTCACCTGTGTGGTGAATGGCTGTATCTTGTGGGTAAAGTGTACAATCTCTGTAAAGTGTAAAATCTATTCGAATAGCCGAGTCCGCGGTATTGGACATTTCTCAGGGATTACAGTCAAGGGTTAGATCTTCAAAAATAAAAATGTGGATTGGGTGGCTGTGTGCCAATGCTAAAAATAAGCTGTTTAAGGCTGTGTGCCGAAAATCTTTGAAGAAAAACCATTTGAAGAACTTAGCATTATATATAGTTGTTTCTCTGCTTTTAATCTAAGATATAAGTTTAAAATGTTGTTTGATGCAAAAGAACCAAGTAAGCCAATTCTTTTGAATAAGCCTTGCATATAGTAATAAGCACTACATTCTGTGCATTACTTGTTGAGTACGGTGTGTACTCACCCTTGCTTTCAAAACAACACCAGTGGAGGAATCAACGCCAGTATGGGAGGAGGAGTGCGTCGAGGAGCCAGAGATCTAGGGGCAAGCCCGGTCGATTTACTGTGGCAAGATGGGGCTTCTACGGATGATTATTTGTTTTCATTGTTATTTCTATTTACTCGATAATGTAAGCCTGCGTGGTGATCTATGTAAGGAGACCATAAGGTCGCACAACTCGTTTAAATACATGTTTGAAGTACTTCATTTTTATTCCGCTGTGTATGATTGTGGTACTTTAACCCTGTTTAGCATGTGTGCACTAGTGCGATCCTGGACTAGTCTGAGAATACACAGAGGGTCGGATTTGCGATTCGGGTCCCGCAGAGGTGGTATCGAGCGTCTTGTTGTAGGTCTTGACCCTAAACTAGATTAGTGTGTTTGGCGAGATAAAACTACTTTCTAAAATTTAATCAACTTGAGCAAGAATATCAATGAAATCTCGACTTATCTTTTCTCTCTTGCTTCATATCTATCTTGAAATCTTATTATTATTATCTGCTTAATTTAAGCGAGTGCATTTTGGCAGATGAGGGTGATCCACACCTATGGAGAGCGCACTGGAGGATTTGCCGCTGAACTATGGCGTATGATGCAACTTCTTGGAGGTTTCGATAGGCCGCTTTACCAGGGGACCACTATGGTGCGGGCAGGACTTGATATCGCCTGGGATGTCAAGATCACTGTCTATGCTCGAGAGAGGACGAGGGCAAGCCGTCCTATCTACATCACCGCCAGGAGGACTTCTTTTGAGGCCGGGATCCAGGAGACGGCACGTCTCGCGATGTGGCAGATTGCCCGCACCTACTCCGCAGAGTTGGAGGGCACTGTTTTTCATCAACACCCGCGCCGAGATAATCGCTATAACAGGATGGAGCTCTTGGAGGAGGACGCCACGATCACTCATCTGATGAGGTATGTCATCGCCCAGGAGGAGGCCATGGATGAGACAGTCCAGGAGCTACAGAGAGCCCGCGACGAGGTCACGGAGGCGAGAACTCAACTGCAGGAGGGCTTAGCTTACTCCATGCAGAAGATCCAGGAGCTGGAGATGGCTCTGTATGGACCTGAGCCTGAGCCAGTTCTGGAGCTGCACGATCCAGATCCGGAGGAGCAGGAGGCACCAGTGCAGGAGCCGTCGGCACCAGAGCAGGCCGCCCTGGGACCAGCAGAGTCGGTGGGGTCGATCGTACCGACTGCTGTAGGGCATCAAGACCAGTTTGCCCCTATGCCGCCGCACCCACCGCAGTACCCTTCGGGAGGACCGCACCCCGAATGGTTCAGTATCTGAGAGTCTATTTTCTTTTAGAAGTTGACTCAAATGTTGAGTCAGTCTTTTTTAGTTTAGTTGGTGTAGTGTTGAGACTCGAGTGTTTGGGTCGCGTCTTTTGCTTCAGAGTCACCAATAGGTGTGAGTCGTTATTACTTTTAAATGTTTGTTTACTTGTTTTTGGTTGTGAGTGTCTTGTATGTGTTGCATTGCCCTTAGGCACTTGTGAGCAACCATACTACCTTATATTATATCAATAAAGTTGCTAAATAATTTAAGTTACACCTGTCTCCCCACATAAGTTCTTTTACTTGTCTATGCTTTCTTTTCCTTAACCTTGGAAGCTTGCAACAGATGGTGAGGACTCGTGGAAACGCTGGAGCCAGTGGAAGTGGAGCCATCCAGGCGGACAACCAGAATGAGGAGCCAATTCCTCAACCACTACAAGTTGATCTGCAGAACTTGGGAGCTTTTCTGGCTGCCCAAACTCAGCTGATGAGCACCATAATGCAAACTATGCAGCAAATTTCCAACCAAGCTGCTGCAAACGTTCAGCAAGGGGGTAACCATGGACCACACCCCTATTCAAGACTGTCAGAGTTCATAAGGACTCGTCCACCCACGTTCTCAGGCAATGCCAATCCGTTGGAGGCGGATGATTGGCTAAGAACTATCGAGAGGAAGTTACACATAACCAAATGTGTAGGAAATGAGAGGGTACTCTATGCCTCTCATCAGCTAGAGGGAACCGCCGCAGAATGGTGGGAAAACTTTTGTGCTTCGCACGAGGATCCTCAGGGTATCTCATGGGAGGAGTTCACAGCGACTTTCGCCAATACCATGTGCGAAGGTATCATGGATCTGAAGAAAGAGGAATTCAGGAATCTCAAGCAGGGTGGCCAATCAGTGGCCGACTACTTGAACAAATTTACCCAGTTGGCACGCTACGCACCAGAAGACGTAGCTACGAATAAGGCCAGACAATCCGGCTTTATGAAGGGATTAAACACGGGATTACAGGTGGGACTGATCACCCACACATTCCCTGACTTCCAAGAGTTAGTGAACAAGGCTCTCATCTTGGAGGATAAGCGTAGGGAGTTGGATGACAACAGAAAGCGCAGAATGGCGCAACAAGGACGTCGTCAGGGCCAGCAGAGGCAGAGGACGGCACCCAAACAGTTCATCCGGTTTCAGCCCAGAGGCTGTGATAGGGCACCACTGCCGGCAAATCGTCCAGTGGATCGAATGCCGGACCCGGTCGAACCATAGTGCGGTGGAGGCAATTTGCGAACAACGGGAAGGCGTTGCTATCAGCACGCAGCGAATTGGGGCATTTTGCCAATAACTGCCCTAAGAAGGGAGGTGTCACCCTGGTACGCTTTAACCTGGGGAACACACCTGCAAGGACTCCAACGCCGAACGTGAATCGCGGAGCAACATCATCGGCAACTCCGTCTCAAGCAACTGCGTGAGACCGAGTCAACCACATCACAGTGGAAGAAGTTTAGAATGCTACGGATGTTGTACTGGGTAAGTTCCTAGTAAATTCAGTGCCAGCTACTGTTTTATTTGATTCTGGAGCTTCACATTCATTTGTTTCCCAAGATTTTGCTGTTCAAAATGATATGGATATAGTGAATCTTAAATGTGTGCTTATAGTCCAATCCCCTGGATCAGAACTCCGATCCAAAGTAGGATGTTCTGGGGTAAGACTAATAATTAATGGAGTAGAGTTCCTAGCGAACTTAATCGTCCTTAATACCCAAACCCTGGATGTTATCCTGGGAATGGATTGGCTAACTAAGCATAAGGCTGTGTTGGACTGTGGATGAAGAGTCATATCAATCGAGAGCCCGAATGGAAAGAGGATTGAGTTTGAAGCGACAACAGTGCGAGATGGTCAGTTGATGGTCAACAGCATGAAGGCCGTCAGCTTAGAAGAGGTTCCAATAGTCAGGGATTATTGAGATGTTTTTCCAGAGGATTTACCTGGAATGCCGCCGGAAAGAGATATCGAGTTCGTCATAGAACTTGTTCCAGGGACAGCTCCAATATCCAAGAGACCCTACCGGATGTCCACAAATGAGTTGGTAGAAATGAAGAAACAGATTGAAGAGCTGTTGGAAAAAGGGTTCATAAGACCTAGTTCATCGCCATGGGGAGCACCTGTCTTGTTCGTCAAGAAGGACGGAAGTTTTAGAATGTGTATAGACTATCGTGCACTCAATGACATGACGATAAAGAATAAATATCCACAACCAAGGATCGATGATTTATTCGACCAGTTGAGAGGAGCAGGAGTCTTCTCCAAGATTGATCTCCGATCGGGGTATCATCAGTTGAAGATCCGATCAGAGGATATTTCGAAGACTGCATTCTCGTCAAGATATGGACATTACGAGTTTACAGTTATGTCCTTCGGTTTGACAAATGCACCAGTATATTTCATGAACTTGATGAATAAGGTTTTTATGGAATATTTGGATAAGTTCGTTGTTGTGTTCATAGATGATATCCTTGTCTATTCCAAGACAAGAGAAGAGCACGCCGAACATTTAAGGCTAGTCCTTGAAAAGTTAAGGGAACAACAGTTGTTTGCTAAATTTAGCAAATGTGATTTTTGGAAGGATAAGGTGGAATTTCTTGGACACATAATGACTGCGGAAGGAGTTGCGGTAGATCCAAAGAAAGTGGAGGCAGTATTACATTGGGAACCACCGAAGATGGTAACCCAAATCCGTAGTTTCCTTGGAATGGCGGGATATTACCGACGTTTCATCGAAGGATTCTCCACGAATGCGAGACCACTTACGCAATTGTTGAAAAAGGAAAAGAAATTCTTATGGACACCTGAGTGTGAGAAGAGTTTTCAGGAGTTGAAGAAACGATTAACATCAGCACCTGTATTAGTTTTACCCGACGTTCATCAAGGCTTCGACATCTATTGTGATGCATCGCATCAAGGATTGGGATGTCTATTGATGCAAAACCGAAAGGTAATCGCATATGCATCAAGGTAATTGAGGCCGCATGAGGAGAATTATCCGACTCATGATTTAGAATTAGCTGCTGTAGTGCATGCACTAAAAATATGGCGTCACTATCTCATTGGAAACAGATGTGAAGTATATACCGATCATAAAAGTCTTAAGTATATCTTCACGCAAGCTGACCTGAATATGAGGCAAAGAAGATGGCTAGAGTTAATCAAAGATTATAATGTTGGAATTCATTATCATCCTGGCAAAGCCAACGTTGTGGCGGATGCCTTGAGCAGAAAGAACCATAGTGTAAATATGATGTTGGAAACAAGTCAGGCAGAATTGTGTAAGGATTTCTAGAAATTGAAATTGGAAATGGTACCAGAAGGATTCTTAGTAGCCTTGGAAGTAAAACCTACCCTGGAAGATCAGATCAGGGAAGGGCAGAAAGATGACGACAAAATCAAGAGAATTAAGGACAAGATGGATGCAGGCAAGGCAAAGGATTTCAAACTGGATGAGCAAGGTACTATGTGGTTTAAAGGGTGCATTTGTGTGCCAAACAAAAAGGATTTGAAGCAGTTAATTTTGGAGGAAGCCCATAATTCCAAGTACTCAATTCATCCAGGAAGTGCCAAAATGTACCAAGACCTGAAGGAAAGATTTTGGTGGCCAAGCATGAAGCGGGAAATTGCTGAATATGTTGCATTATGTGACATATGTCAAAGAGTCAAAGCAATGCATCAGAGACCAGTAGGATTATTGTAACCCTTAAAGATACCTGAATGGAAATGGGAAGAAGTTGGTATGGATTTCATCACCGGTTTACCAAGAACCCAAAGTGGATATGATTCTATATGGGTTATAGTAGATCGTTTAACTAAAATAGCACATTTCATACCAGTAAGACCACTTATTCCGGAGACCGGTTAGCAGAACTTTATATGGCAAGAATTGTCTGTTTGCATGGAGTACCGAAGAAAATAGTGTCTGACAGAGGTACTCAATTTACCTCAAGGTTTTGGGGTAAATTGCATGAGGCAATGGGGACTCGTCGAACTTGATCTGACATACCATCCGAGACGGATGGTCAAACCGAGAGGTTAATCAAATATTGGAAGATATCTTTGAGAGCACGTGCTTTAGCATATTCTACTTCATGGGACAAGTGTTTGCCTTATCTTTGAATTCGGCTATAATAATGACTACCAAGCAAGTTTGAGATGTCTCCATTTGAAGCTCTGTATGGTCGATCCTATCGAACCCCGTTGAATTGGAATGAGACAGGTGAACGACATGTTTTTGGCCTGGATGTACTGCAAAAAGCGGAAGAGCATATCGCCATGATCAGAGAAAGACTGAAGATTGCTCAGTCAAGGCAGAAAAGCTATGCCAACCACCGTCGCAGGGAATTGAGCTTTGAACCTGAAGATTATGTATATCTCAGAGTCACACCACTGAAAGGAGCCAGAAGATTCCACGCAAAAGGGAAGCTCGCGCCCAGATATGTTGGGCCGTTCAAGATCTTGAGCCGCAGAGGTGAAGTTGCATATCAGTTGGAGTTACCGCAGTCTTTGACAGGAGTACATGATGTCTTTCATGTGTCTCAATTGAAGAAGTGTCTTCGAGTACCGGAAGAGCAAACACCTTTGGAAGCAATCGAGCTGCAAGAAGATCTGACTTACAAAGAGTATCCAGTGAAGATTCTGGACATAATGGACAGAGAGACAAGGAACAAGTCAACGCGCTTTTGCAGAGTCCAGTGGGGTAACCATTCAGAAAGTGAAGCAACTTGGGAACGCGAAAAAGACCTAAAGAAGGAGTTTCCTAACCTATTCTTATAGACAGCCCTGAATCTCGGGGACAAGATTCGTTTAAGGGGGGAGGTTTGTAACACCCTGAAATTTACTCTAATTTAAAGTTTGGAGTATTTTTTATTTTTGAGAATTTCTGAGAATTTATAAAAATTTATTTGGATTTATTCAAATAAGGCCTCACTTGCATTTAATTAAAATAATACAAAAGTTTATACAAAGTTTTGCTGGAAATATTTTATTTGAGTTCCAAATGTCCCAAAGTATTTTCTATAATTTTTCTGGATTTTTTCGGGTATTTTTGCTATTTATTTTGGCTTTGTTTAATTATCGAAATTATTTTAAATGAAAAAGGATTTAAAAACGGGAATGAATAGTATTGGGCCGGCCCAGCACTGTGCTCAGCCCGGCCCAGCGCGCCAGAAACCCTAGCCGCTGCGTATCTGCACCGTCGGATCGGGATCCAATGGCTGCCGTTGCGCCGCGTCGCCCGCGCGCGTACGCCTTCGGATCATCGCCACACGGACGGTCAGGATTGCGCCACGTTGCTTCTTCCTCGCGGGATCACCGGAGAGACGTGGGCATTGATGGCCGTGAGTCTCGCCGACGGGTTTCACGCACGTCGAGGCAGCTTTTAAGTATCCATTGAGTGCGTCGTGCAGAGCTTCTCTCGCCGCTCCTTTTAACTCCTCGCACGCACGCCGAGACGCCCCTGAGACTCTGCAGTAGCTCGCCATAGTTGCCGCACCGCTCCGCCGTTGTTCTTGCTTCGTTCCGCCACCGCCGATTCCTCTCCGCCGTTGCCAAGGTCACCGGAGTGACGCTTTGGCCAAGCCGCGTCGAACGAGTCAGTTCTTCACGCCGGAGAAGCCCCGTAGCGCCGTCGATCGTGTCATCTTCCCCAGCTCCGGCAACCTTCGCTTTCTCGCCGTCGTCGACTTCGTCAAGCATCGCCGACCGTCCGATCTGCATCGCGCGATTATGGTACTTCCACGTCGCTGATCTCCTCGTTTTCCTAGCGTTAATCTTGACCGTAGAAGTGTAGATTGAACGGCGGTGATTAGATCTAGTTTCTGCGCTTTGTTTTAGTCTCAACCGTTGGATCGATAGTGTACGCGTGAGATTACGCCGCATAGTTTGATGAATAGTAACCAGCTCGAGTACCGTGGGCCGTTGGATTAGATCTAAACGGTAGCTGTGGGTTGAACTGTGGCGCGCGGATCCGTGCCGTTCAAATTTGAACGAGCGACGGAGATGACGCCGCGCCCACGCCGAATCGAGTATGGACGCGTGTGCATCTTTGACAGAGGACTGCACCAATCTCGGCCGTGGATTTCAAACGAGCCGTCGCGATCGTGCCGCGTGTTGCCGCGTAGCCCGAGGCGTCGCCGAGCTCGCTCGCGGGATCCAGCCGTTGGATGCTCGACACGTGTACCCGAGATGCGAACCGTCGCCGAGCTTGCGCGCAGGAGATCTGATCGTTGATCTTTTGATGGCCGTGATTGCGCCACGTGGTTGAGATCTGGCCGTCGGTTGGGATCAGCCGACATAGTGACGCGTGTCGTGCACGAATCTCGAGGCAATCGGCTGACGTCAGCAGTGACGTCATCTGGTGGGGGCCAGGCGCACTGTTTTTGTGGACCGAGTCCACGGTGGACCGACCTGAGCCGTGGAGTGGGTCTATAGACCAAGGTGACGTGGCTGCACCAGGAGCTTCCACGTGTCATGCTAACGTCATCGCTGATGTCATAAATATTTCTATATTTCGGCCGAAATTCATTTCGATGCTGACATCATCATTAGGTCATGCTGACGCAATAAACCGAGTTTTCAGTAGAAAAATAAATAAGTTAATTCTGTTTATTCTTTTTAATATATTAGCAAACTTTGAAAAGCCATAACTTTTGCATTTTAACTCCGATTGAGGTGATTCCAATTTCTAAAAATTTGTCAAATCAAGATCTATTTATTGGTGAATTTTGTAGAATTTTTAGAGTTGAAATTCCTCTCTGTAAATTATATTTATTATGTATTTATTTATTTCGAGTAGACGATGATTTGCCGGAAAGCTTTGCGGGAGAATTTCAGTATAAGACCAAGCTCGGATCGGGATCAGCAACTCTTTGAAGGCAAGTGATGCTTTGACCATTTTGATCCCAGTTTCTTTTGAACATATATTTTGCTTTAAAACTATGCATGCTAAATTAATTAAAATATATTTAAATGAATTTGGGTAATTTAGCTAATCAACCCATACTGTTAATGTCACCTTGAAATTACTATTTGTATGCCTTTAAATCATTGTCCACCCTAAGGTTATTCATATCTATTGGATGTTAATATGATGCCAACACGGGAGGCTAGACCGTGAATAGATGCTTAGCCTTGCAACGTGTAAGATCATGTGCTGAAAAATTGGCTTAGTGATGAAATTGGCATTGCAAAGTGGTTGTGCTCATGGCATGTGTGGTGCTTTTGCATATGCTGTTTCAGATGTTTACTTGATATGGTTGTGATAGCATGGTAATGGTTTTGCTTTATGCAATACGCTCGTGTGAGTGGTTGTATGGATTGATGTTGAGTCAAGTCGTGGACTTGTGCTCGGAGTTGTTTCTTGTTTACTCATGTGCGGTGTTGCTTGAGGCTAACGTGGTCGATGACGGACCGAACTAGGTTCATGGAGGAACTGAGGTTCGGGACTAGGTTCAGGGAGGAACTGAGGTCTTAGTGGTCAAGGATGTCATGCGGGACGTTCGGACTAGAGAACATGCACATGGAGGCTGGTTAGTCACGTATTTACAGCATGTGGGCTGTACATGCGTGCAAGAGTTGTTTTTGGCCATGTTGGGTCAGGTTGAGATGTATACAGACTCTTTCCATGTTGGAAGTGGAGTTGTATTCAATCTCCTTATGTTTGCTCAGTATAAATAGGGGGAGGTGTCTCCTGTTTATTTTTAGTGCTGAGGTTTTAGGGTTTGTACTCTTTTATTGAGAGTATTGTAACCAGACTAGCAAGAAAAAATAAAGAACCAGATTTTCCTCAGCCAGTTGGACGCAGGAACCGAAATCTCCACGCGACGCTACAGTACCCACGATGCTACAGTAATCGCGCAGTTTACTGTTCATACACGGTTTGCTACAGTAATCAATTTCTGGATTTCTCTCTCGGTTTTGGTTCTTATAGATTGATTCGTTGTCTCTCTTGATTCAACAAGTTTAATCTTGATTTGATCCATCCAAAACCTTTCTAGGGTATCAATTTAGAGTTCCTGAAAGTTTCGTTGGTTAATCTTTTGTAGATTGTGATTAATCACGAAATTAGGGTTTGGTTAATTCTCGTCATAATCTATCACAGCATGCTTGCGAGTTTAATAACTTTTGATCTGTATGTCCGATCGAGCTGATTCTTTTTTTGTTAGATTCGTATTGGAATCTAGTTTCTACAGTTAAAATTTCAGGTCAATCCGACGGTTGGATCTCCGGGTATTAGCGATTTACCGAATGCATCTACTCTGTTTTGTTGAATACGAAGCAATTATTTGAGTCCGAATTGGGGTGAATTTTTTAGTAGATCAAAATTTTAGTTTTAGCTTCCGCGCAATCATTCACCCCCTCTGATTGCTAGTTTAGTGTATATCGATCCTACAAGTGGTATCGAGCACGGTTTTCTAATTTATCTTAATCGGTGATTAGATCAATGGATCGTTATTCGACAAAACCGTGTGTGTTCGATGGTGTTGATTTTCAGTTTTGGAAGGCCAAGATGGAGGCGTACATCCAAGCGCAGGGCTTCGCAATTTGGGAGAAGGTTTACAAGCCGTACGAAGTTCCTGAGAACGACAACGTCAACGACGCCAATCGCGCACATGTTGAAGCAAGCGACAAAGCGCGCAACTTGATCATCCGGGGCTTGGGCGTAGCGACTTCGATCGAGTAGTTCATCTTCGATCCGCATATGAGGTATGGAAATCTCTTTGTGACTATCATGAGGATCAAACATCACAAAGAGGTTCGCCAAGATATTTACAAAAAGAATATATGCGTTTGAGATGAAACACCGTGAGTCTGTAGATGACTTCTTTGCGCTTTAATAAAATTCTTAGCAATTTACGTCTTTGTTGGGGTTAGCTATGACGATCTTGCTAATGCTAGACAATTGCTTGGTGCATTAGACATGTCTATTTGGGAGATGAAAGTTACATCCATTAGAGAATCAACTGTCATGAGTACACTTACTTTAGATGTTCTTTTCTCTAAATTAAAAACTCATGAATTGGATGTTCTTGCTAGGAAGAATGATCACAAATCAATTGCTTTGACCTCCCAATCTAGCATGTCTCATAATAATGCTTCTTCAAGTTTTGCTTTGTCTTTCTTATCTTCACTAACCGATGAGCAGTTGAGGAATTTAGGAAGAAGACTTGGCATCACTCTCTTCTCGTTTTAATAAAGCTTTGCGAATGTGAGAATGAGGAAGAGAGTTGATGGTGGCCCTCAAGATGCTATCGGTGTGGTGATCTCAACCACATTCGTCCAAATTGTCCTAAACTTGCAGGTAAATCATCGAAGGAGGAGAAAGAGACAAAGTACAAGCGTCCATTCAATGACAAGAAGAAAAGGAGCTTCCTAAATAGCAAAGTTGTGCATCGAGTTCTTTCAGCACTTGAACAAGTCAACTTGAGTGATGTAGACTCTGAAAGCAGTGATGAAGATACAATATCCAAAGGTAAGACGAGACAAGACTTGACGAGCTTGTGTCTCATGGCAAGTATGGACAGCTCAACCGAAGATGAACTTGACAGTGAGGGAAACGAGGTAAATCCTTCTTACGATGAGCTTTCAGATGCTGTTGTTCGTCTTGGTACGCTTTTAGAGAAAAGAAACAAGAAAATTAAGAAACATGATGTTTTGATTGAATCTTTGAATGCTGAAATTGCTAGACTTAAATCCTTGATTCCTGATGATGATGCTTGCAAATCATGTGACTTAATTTATTCCGAGCTTACTTCACTAAGAAATGTTCATGCTTCAACTCTTGATAAGCTTAGAGATGAAATTGAGAAGAATGAGAAACTTGTTGCTTTGAATTGCAAACAAATTAAAGATGCTAGTTCCTCTACTTCTAATTTGGATGAATCAACTTCTTGTTCTAAATGTTCAATTCTTGAATTGAAGTTGCATGATGCTAATGCTAGAGTTTCTCAAATGACAAATGATTTGCTCACGAATGAGGTTCTTTCATGCTCAACTTGTTGCAACCAAAAAGGAAAAGTGGACGTTTCTTGTAATAATTGTTTAACTCTTTCTCGAAAGGTTGATTACTTGGAAAAATCTTTAGAACGTTTCACTAAAGGAAAGAAAAACCTAAACATGATTTTGGATCAATCAAGGGTTAGCATTCATAACAAAGGTTTAGGTTTTGATTCTTATACTCATCATAAATCACATGCTCCCACTGTTGTTAAGGCTCTTGAAAGTGAAAATTTTGAAATTGTCAATGAGCCTAAGAAAACTGTTTTTAAGTCTCTTTGAATTTTATCTTCTACTATAATGAATGCAAATGTTGCTTCCACTTCTAAAGCTAAACATCGTGTTAAGTACACTTGCACTCATTGTGGTAGAGATGGACACTTAGTAGATTTTTGCTTTAGACTAGCCAAACAACAAAAGAAAGAAAATGCAAAGGCTAGGTCTAATTTCAGACAGGCACGCTTTACTCCTCATTATGTGCCTAGGGTGATGCAAACACCTTTTGTTGCTAGAAACACGAGAAAGGGCAAATTTGATTTTGTGCATAAGAATACTCGTGTTGTGCCTACTACTATGTGTCGTGTGTCTCGATCTTTGGATCCCTAAATGCTTTATTTCTAACCCTAGTACCGAGGCCTCGACATCTTCTAGTGCTATGTAGGTTTTTCGAGATGCGGGTTGGAGAACAGAAGCTTAGTGGATCTTGGTCTTTTGTAAGATGTGATCAAGACTTGGATGGTTCTCACCCTTGAGATGGCCTTCAAGAGGCATGTGCGATAATTCTTCACCTACTTTGTGAGCTATTTTATACACTCATATCTTTTACATTCACAGATATCTAATTGTGGTATGAGATGAGATGTTTGCTTATATGCTCATATGTATCCCCTGGCATGTTCAATTATGTTATATCTTAAATCATGCCTTTTCATGTTCAAGATTTATTTATCATGATTCATACTTATGCTTAATCGAACATACCGTGATAACTCAAACACATGTATATCATCACCTCTCTTTTGATTTCATTGGTTATTTGTTTGAGGGGGAGTTAATGGACTTTTGGTGAAAATTTATTTCGTTTGCCTAGTGAGAGGACTGTTCTTTTAGACTTTTGTTTATAAAATTAATCCCACTGGGTGACAATTTTGAAGAAAGTTTTAAGATGTTGTTTTGAGGGGGAGTTTGTGAAAACTTTGTAAAATTTTGTTAACATACTTTTATTTTGTGTGTTTCAGTAAATGAAAAACAAAAAATGAAAAACAATGAAAAAGTAATGAGCATTATATATCATACATATATGTCATTTGAAGCCATGTTTATGCTACAAGGTCGTTGCAACTTCATGTTTATGCATATATGGTGTAGTTTATGTCATGACTATTTAATTGGAATGACAACTTGAATTAAATCTTGTCATGGTTGAACCTTCTTGGCTATCTTGATTCTGCTCAAAAGTGCTAAATATGAAATTTATCAAAATTAAGTGCTAAAGCTCAAAGAGTGATTGTTGGTAAATGCAAGATCAAGGTTATGTACTATCGCACTTCTTCTTTACGAGACTGCTTATCATTGCACTTTGATATGAACTTGGAAGAGGTTGTGTATGACCGAAACTATGAAACCTTAAGCTTATGAAATAAGGCTTGGCATAGTTGAAAAGTAAGGTGATGGTGCATATAATTCCTGTAATTGTTATTGTTGCAATCAATCAATGAATCAGTTTTTCAAGTATCAATAAAGTGCACAAAATTCAATGTTTTCAGGTTTTGAGATTGTTGAGAAAGGGAGATCATGCCATGCAATAAATTGTTAATAATACTTAATTTCTAGTTATGCTTATTCTACATTGTCTATGTGTAGATTTGAGGGTGCAAGTATTTTTGATAGCATGACTTGGTGATGAATTTGCAACATTTGTGGATGACTTAGAATGCTCATTACATAAAAAAATTGTCAAATTTAAAAAAAAACAAAAAAGATTTTGTTTTCTCTCTTTTGTGTTCTTGATGAATCCATTGTCAAAGGGGGAGAACTTTGCCACTTTGGAGAACTTTTTACATGCACTTTACACATGCACATGTTCTTGTATAAGTGATATTCAATCATTCACTCACATTATTCTTCTTAGGGGGAGATTTTTCTTATTTTCACCTAGGGGAGTTTTTCACTTTGCGTATTTGTCAAAGGGGGAGATTTTGTGTTTTCACTTTGGCTTTTGATTTTGAAACCTTTTGATTTCAAAAACTTTTCTTGCGAGGTGAATGCCAATGTTCAATTCTAATTGGTGTTGCCAATGTTTTCATCAAGGGGGAGATTGTAAGATCATGTGCTGAAAAATTGGCTTAGTGATGAAATTGGCATTGCAAAGTGGTTGTGCTCATGGCATGTGTGG
Organism: Otatea glauca; assembly: GCA_036346275.1. Lineage (NCBI taxonomy): Eukaryota > Viridiplantae > Streptophyta > Magnoliopsida > Poales > Poaceae > Otatea > Otatea glauca. The sequence continues at coordinate 47,880,287 of CM070718.1, forward strand.
TGCTTTTGCATATGCTGTTTCAGATGTTTACTTGATATGGTTGTGATAGCATGGTAATGGTTTTGCTTTATGCAATACGCTCGTGTGAGTGGTTGTATGGATTGATGTTGAGTCAAGTCGTGGACTTGTGCTCGGAGTTGTTTCTTGTTTACTCATGTGCAGGTGTTGCTTGAGGGCGAACGTGGTCGATGACGGGACCGGAACTAGGTTCATGGAGGAACTGAGGTTCGGGACTAGGTTCAGGGAGGAACTGAGGTCTTAGTGGTCAAGGATGTCATGCGGGACGTTCGGACTAGAGAACATGCACATGGAGGCTGGTTAGTCACGTATTTACAGCATGTGGGCTGTACATGCGTGCAAGAGTTGTTTTTGGCCATGTTGGGTCAGGTTGAGATGTATACAGACTCTTTCCATGTTGGAAGTGGAGTTGTATTCAATCTCCTTATGTTTGCTCAGTATAAATAGGGGGAGGTGTCTCCTGTTTATTTTTAGTGCTGAGGTTTTAGGGTTTGTACTCTTTTATTGAGAGTATTGTAACCAGACTAGCAAGAAAAAATAAAGAACCAGATTTTCCTCAGCCAGTTGGACGCAGGAACCGAAATCTCCACGCGACGCTACAGTACCCACGATGCTACAGTAATCGCGCAGTTTACTGTTCATACACGGTTTGCTACTGATAATCAATTTACGGATTTCTCTCGGTTTTGGTTCTTATAGATTGATTCGTTGTCTCTCTTGATTCAACAAGTTTAATCTTGATTTGATCCATCCAAAACCTTTCTAGGGTATCAATTTAGAGTTCCTGAAAGTTTCGTTGGTTAATCTTTTGTAGATTGTGATTAATCACGAAATTAGGGTTTGGTTAATTCTCGTCATAATCTATCACAGCATGCTTGCGAGTTTAATAACTTTTGATCTGTATGTCCGATCGAGCTGATTCTTTTTTTGTTAGATTCGTATTGGAATCTAGTTTCTACAGTTAAAATTTCAGGTCAATCCGACGGTTGGATCTCCGGGTATTAGCGATTTACCGAATGCATCTACTCTGTTTTGTTGAATACGAAGCAATTATTTGAGTCCGAATTGGGGTGAATTTTTAGTAGATCAAAATTTTAGTTTTAGCTTCCGCGCAATCATTCACCCCCCCTCTGATTGCTAGTTTAGTGTATATCGATCCTACACAACGAATCATTAATGATCTTTCGGAAATACTACAATATTGATTAATGAAATACTGAATGTATTTTGAAAGTGGTTTGATGATGCCACATGATGAGATTGAGGTTCAGAGACCTGTGTGGTTCTGCACCGATGTTGAGTTATTGCTGGCATGTGTTGCACAATAATCAACGGGGTGGGAAATGATTTAGACTGGGGCAAGTGGCAAGAGGCTGTGTGCCAGGTGGGCCTGTGTGGCAATGGGTTGATGAGTGATGTGAGTCTGTGTGCCACTGTTGAGTGTTGGAAGTCTTGCCTTGGTCAGTTAAGGACTTCACCTTTCAACCCTTTGATCTGAGTCACCCGTACAACCACATGTCTGATATGGGACAGACCTAGGTTATTAGGGTTCTGATATCTTTCCTCTGATACCTCAGGGTGATAGTACACGGGGGTGTATCTGTGTGGGGGAGCGTACTTGTGCTGCGGCTTGGTACCCATCCAACGGTGTTGGCCTGTCCTATACTTCGGCTGGCACTGCTGAAAGGAGTGATAGCGAAGGCAACACCGGAGAGGTTCATTGGTTAAGGTAGAGGTTCTTGAAAGGCTTTGTTACGGACGGTCACCTGTGTGGTGAATGGCTGTATCTTGTGGGTAAAGTGTACAATCTCTGCAAAGTGTAAAATCTATTCGAATAGCCGAGTCCGCGGTATTGGACATTTCTTGGGGATTATAGTCAAGGGTTAGATCTTCAAAAATAAAAATGTGGATTGGGTGTTTGTGTGCCAATGCTAAAAATGAGCTGTTTAAGGCTGTGTGCCGAAAATCTTTGAAGAACTTTGCATTATATATAGCTGTTTCACTGTTTTTAATCTAAGTAAGATATAAGTTTAAAATGCTGTTTGATGCAAAAGAACCAAGTAAGCCAATTCTTTGGAATAAGCCTTGCATATAGTAATAAGCACTGCATTCTGTGCAGTACTTGTTGAGTACGGTGTGTACTCACCCTTGCTTTCAAAACAACACCAGTGGAGGAATCAACGCCAGTATGGCGGGAGGAGTACGTCGAGGAGCCAGAGATCTAGGGGCAAGCCCATCGGTTGTTCGTGGCAAGATGGGGCTTCTACGGATGATTATTTGTTTTTCGCTGTTATTTCTATTTACTCTGATAATGTAAGCCCTACGTGGCTGATCTATGTAAGGAGACCATAAGGTCGCACAACTCATTTAAATACATGTTTGAAGTACTTTATTTTTATTCCGCTGTGTATGATTGTGGTACTTTAACCCTGTTTAGCCTGTGTGCACTAGCGCGATCCTGGACTAGTGCAGAATACACAGAGGGTCCAGATTTGCAGATTCGGGTCCCAACACCGACCCACCCGGTATGACCGCACATGGGGTGGTCATACCGCTCGCCGGTGCTATCGCTTCTTCTGCGGTCACACCAGGCCAGACAAGCTGCAAAGCCGCTTAAAAATCCAAAGTGAGTTGTAGTTGCTCATTTATTCATATTTTTGATAAATACTTTACTTGAGCACTTCAACTCAATAAAACAACCACTAGAGCAAAGTTTTCACAAGTAATAATTTTTTTATTAAAATAGACCTCTTTTGAGAATACGAGAAACTTTTGGAAATAACCAAATTACTTGAGATAATTTTTGCGTTTTGGTTATATATGAGTTTGAAATACCTTTTGTGAGTCTAGATATGACGAGAATCTAGCTCCAAAGTAATTACTCGCAATGTGCATTTTAATATGTCAATATAGACCAATTTTTGAATCGACATGGATTTGTGAAAATCAAGACTTAGTTCAAAACTCTTTTGGGATTTTTTTCAATATAAAGAAGATTAGATAGAGTATATTTAATCAAGGATAAGGTTTATAGATATTTACCTTTTGAAATGAAGTATTTAAAAATTGACATCTGTAAGGATTTAAAATATGATATTTTTCAAATAGGTTGACCTAATATGGTCTAGAGACTCCTTTTAAAAAAACGTATTTGCACTTATTTGATATTTTCACATTTTTAGCGATATGATATACATATAAAGGGTATAACACTCCCCCCAAATGTGTTATTCATCAAAAAAAGAAAATCAAATATGAGCCAAATAACATCCAATAAGAGAAAAAATCAAGCATGATGCAAAACTTCAAGGCACATTTGAGATATCTATAGTATTTAATTCATTCCTCAATTTACAAAACCTTGCTTCATCTAAGGGTTTAGTGAGGATATCCGCTAATTGATCTTCGGTTCTAATGTGACTAATCGCAATATCACTTTTGCTAACATGATCTCTTAAGAAATGATGGAGGATATCTATATGTTTGGTTCTTGAATGTTGAACCGAGTTGTTGGCTATTTTAACGGCACTTTCATTATCACACAAAAGAGGCACATTTTTGAAATTTATTCCATAATCCATCAAAGTTTGCCTCATCCATAATAATTGAGCACAACAACTACCGGCGGAAATGTATTCGGCTTCGGCGATGGATAGGGCTACAGAATTTTGCTTCTTAGAGAACCAAGAAACGAGGGATTTCCTAGAAATTGGCAACTTCCCGAGGTGCTTTTTCTATATACTTTACAACCCGCAAAATCCGAATCTGAATATCCAACTAAATCAAATTTAGCCCCCTTAGGATACCATAACCCTATATTTGAGGAATGCTTTAAATATCTTAGAATTCTCTTAACAGCCAATAAATGACACTCTTTAGGTGAAGCTTGAAAACAAGCACACATGCAAACACTAAACATGATATCGGGCCTAGATGCGGTGAGATAAAGTAAACTACCAATCATAGAACGATAAACCTTTAAATCTACCAGTTTACCTCCCTCATTTAGATCAAGATGCTCGTTGGATGCCATTGGAGTCTTGATAGACTTCGCGTCTTCCATGCCAAACCTTTTGAGCAAATCTTTCACGTACTTGGTTTGACTCACGAAGGTCCTATTTTTTAGTTGCTCGATTTGAAGTCCAAGGAAGAAGCTTAATTCTCTAATCATTGACATTTCAAACTCCCTAGACATCATATCACCAAATTCTTTGCAAAAATCCTCGTTAGTAGAATCAAATATAATATCATCAACATAAATTTGACATACAAAGAATTCTCTATCAATTATTTTTGTAAAGAGTGTTGTATCAACCTTCCCAATTTTGAAACCTTTTGATATTAAAAAATCTCTAAGTCTCTCATACCATGCTCTAGGAGCTTGTTTGAGACTGTATAGCGCCTTAGAGAGTTTATACACATGATTTGGGTGTTTAGGATTTTCAAAACCGGGAGGTTGTTCTACAAATACCAATTTGGATATTTGTCCATTTAAGAATACACTCTTTACATCCATTTGAAATAATTAGATATCAAAACAAGATGCAAATGCAAGCAAGATTCGAATAGCTTCTAATCTAGCTACAGGTGCAAAAGTTTGACCAAAATCTAGTCCTTCAATTTGTGTGAAACCTTGCGCCACTAATCTTGCCTTATTTCTTACCACAATACCATTCTCATCTTGATTATTTCGAAATACCCATTTAGTGCTAATAACATTGTGATCCTTGGGTCTTTCGACTAGCGTCCATACATCATTATGAGAGAAGTTGTTGAGCTCTTCATGCATTGAGTTCATCCAATCCGGGTAGCTTCATCTAAATGGGTAGGTTCAAAAGAAGACACAAAAGAGTAATGTTCACAAAAAGAAGCGACACGAGATTAGGTTTGAACACCCTTACTAATGTCACCTAATATTTGATCTATTGGATGATCGTTGGAGAGTCCATGATGAATTCTTTGAGGTGGAGGTTGAGTTTGTTGATCATTCTCCTTCTCATCCACGTCTATGGGTTGAGCTTGACTTGGCGTTGCGGAAGTAGATGGTTCAACTTAAGTGGATGAGGGTTGATCATCTTTATCCTCCTTTGGTTTGATGTCTCCAAGCGTCATGTTCTTCATTGCTTCTCTTAGTCCTTCATCACCTACATCATCCAAATTTTCTTGCTTTTCTTGAGAGCTGTTAGTCTCATCAAATTCAATATCCCAAGTTTCTTCAACAAAACCTTTATTTTTGTTAAACACGCGATATGCTTTACTATTTGAGGCATAGCCAAGCAAGAAATCTTCATCACAGTGACTTTGAAATTTTGAAAGCCGAACACCCTTTTTCAAAATATAGCATTTGCAACCGAAAACTAAAAAATAAGAGATGTTCGGTCTTCTTCCAATGAGAAGCTCATATGAAGTTTTTTTAAAAAGACGATGCAAATAAAGCCTATTTGTTGCATGGCAAGAGGTATTAATGGCTTCCGCCCAAAAGCTATCAGAAGTGCCATACTCATCAAGCATAGTTCTTGCCAATTCAATTAGTATTCGATTTTTCCGTTCTACAACTTCATTTTGCTCCGGAGTGTAGGTGGCGGAAAGCTCGTGCTTTATTCCAAGTTCATCACAATAATCTTCAATTCTTGTATTTTTGAACTCGGAACCATTGTCACTACGAATTTTCTTAATTTTGAAATCAAATTTATTTTGAGCCATTTTTACAAAAAAATTTAAAATACTTGAGGTTTCGAATTATCATCTAGAAAGAAAACCCAAGTATACCTTAAATAATTATCAACAATGACTAAACAATAATAATTACCTCCGATGCTCTTATAGGTTATCGGGATAAACAAGTCCATATGTAATAGCTCTAATGGTCTAGATGTGGACATGATACTCTTTGAAGGATGAGAACTAGCCACTTGCTTCCCGGCTTGACAAGCACTACAAAGTCTATTTTTCTCAAAATTCACATTTTTCAAACCCACAACTAAATCATTTTTAAAAAGCTTTTTGAGTTGAATCATCCCAACATGCGCTAGTCTTCTATGCCATAACCATCCTAAGGAAATTTTTGCAATTAAACATGTTTGAAGACATGACTCATTTGAGGTAAAATCAACTAAATACAAATTTCCAAATCTAAAACCTTTGAACACTAACAAATTATCATTTTCTTTATATATCACTACTCCATTCTTAGAAAACATGCAAGTAAGACCAAGATCACAAATTTGGGCTACGGATAGCAAATTGAAATTTGATGTTTCAACTAATGAGGCATTTGAGATAGTAATTTTACCCAATCCTAATATTTTTCCTTTTCTATTGTCTCCAAATGTGATATTGTCATGTTGGCCACTCCTCGATTCAAATGTGGCGAACATTTTCTGGTCATCGGTCATGTGTTGAGTGCATCTACTATCCAACATCCATTGCCGTCCGTCAGTTTGTAGTTCACCTACAAAAGAAAATAAAGCCTTTTTAGGTACCCAAATTTGTTTGGGTCCTTGGAGGTTAGTTACCAAGGCTTTGGGCACCCAAATGGCATTATTTCTTCAGCCATGTATAGGAGTGCCAACAAACTTAGCAATAATTTTACCAAAGCTATTTTTCTTAAGTACATAGCAAGAATCATAAATGTTATTCTTGGGTGCCTTGCCTAAGAAACAATCATTTACTAAATGTCCTACATCATGACATTTATAACAAAGCTTCCCATTTGATTTAACAAACCGAGGAGCTTTGTTACTAATTTTCTTGCCCTTCTTAGGAATGTACCCAAGACCTTCTTTATTGTAAGAACATATTTGACTATTCAAAATTTTGTTTAGAGTGCCCTTACCCTTAAAGCATCTATCTAAGCTTTTGCTAAGCTTATCTACTTGCTCTTTAAGCTCATTGTTTTCAACAATTAAATTTTCATGACATGAGGTTGAGAAATTGATGGCTTATTAAATAAATCGTCACAAGAAGTAGATATGCTAGTTTTTGAAACATAACATGGATCAATTTCTAAGCTAGACAAATCATCAATAATCTTGCAACTAATGCCTACATCATTTGAGACTTTGAATGGTCCTTGGCAAGAAGAGTCTCATGAGTTTCCTTTAGCTCCTCATAAGAATCTTTGAGAGAAATATATTCTTTTCTCAAAACCTTATGTTTGGACTTCTCCTTGCCTAAGTACTCATTCAAGTCCTCAAGCATGTCCATGAGCTCATCATAGGTAGGTTCATATTTGTCATTAGATTTTACCTTAATTTCTCCTCTTGCCATAAGACAAAACGGAGTGACGAAGGGCGAAGATGCCTTCTTGATTGCGACTCCGGTAAGACCCTTCTTCTTTGAGGGTGTGTCATCTTCGAAGGAGTCAGAATCCGAATATTCTTCTTAGGAATCCCACTATCTAATGTGAGCCTCGCCTTTGCCGTCCTTGTGAAGCCTTTTGAAAAGCTTCTTCTTCCCTTGGAAGAACTTCTTCTTGGACGACTTGTTTTTGTCATCCTTTTTCTTGGGATAATGAGAAGCAATGTGTCACTTCTCATCACACTCATAGCACTGGATATTTGCATATCAGTTGGTGTTTGAGTATTGTCCCTTCTTGAATTTTTGAGGAGCACTTTCGCTTGAGCGCCTCTTCATGAATCTCCTCATTCTTCTTACAAGGAGGGTCATTTCCTCCTCGGTGTCTTCATCATCATCAGAGTCGTCAAGCGCCTCATCGCTTGACTCCGCCTTCGCCTTGAAGGCGATATTCTTCTCCTTCAAAGAGCTTTGTTCCAAAAGCTCTTCCTTGTCCTTCTTGTAAATCTCATTTATAACGAGGTTTCCAAGAAGTCCCGTTGGCGTCATCCTTGGCAACTCTGGTGAGTTGAGAAACAACATCACCAAAGTCTCATGTTTGTCCGAAAGAGCCCTAAGCATCTCACGAACAACATCAAAATCGGTTAGTGACGCCCCCAAGGCCGTTGAGCTCATTTACTATATTGTTCAATCGTGAATACATTTCATTTATGTTTTCATGAAGCAATATAATAAAACACTCATATTTGATCCGAAGCGTATGCAATTTGGCTTCTTTGACCGAGGATGCCCCCTCATGAATTTTTGAGAGGGTTGTCCAAATCTCATGAGCGGTTTCAAGGTTGCTCACTCGATTGAACTCATCTACGTTCAAAGCACCAAAGAGAGCGTTCATAGCTTGAGCGTTGAGATGAGTGTTTCGCTCTTCTTGTTCTATTGTGAGTATGGGATTAACTCCGGAGCGAAACTCTCAACTACAATTCTCCATATACTTGGGCTCATGGCCTTTAGATAAAAGATCATGCGAATTTTCCAATATGCATAATTTGAGCCATCGAAAAATAGAGCCTTGCCTATTGACACCCTATCACTAGCCATCCTTACTCTTTAGGTGGTAGAGCCCCAAAAGAGACTCCAAGCTCTGATACCACTTGTAGGATCAAGGATAACTGACTAGAGAGGGTGAATAGGAGGTTTCTAAATTTTTTATTCTAATTTGCAATTAATTAAATCACTAAGCTATAGAAGCAATAATTGCAAATTTACAATTATAATCTCACCAAACACTTTAGCAATTCAAGTAGAGCAATAAATAATTCTAAGCACAAATAATCTACTCAATTTTGCTAGAAATGAAATTAAGCACAAGAAAGATAAAAGCAAATCACAAGAGAATGAAAGATAAGAATTTTATCCCGTGATGTCGGAGACTTGCCGGTCTCCCCTAATCCACATTGAGGTGACTTGAACCACTTCAAGCCGGCTCCATCCGCTTGAGCCTTCCTCGATCACTCGTGGTAGCTCTTCACCACTCCGGTTAGGCGAGCTCCTTGCCTTCACAATCAATCGGGCCTTCTCACAAACTTCTTTAAGAAGATCGCTGATACCACACGCCTCTAAGCCATCTAGGAGGTGGCAACCTCCAAGAGTAATAGGTGTTGACGCTTGCTTGAGGTCGAATTGAGTGTCTAGAGGCTCAACGCTAAATGCACCACTCAATTTTGCTCCTAACTCTCACCAAATGAGAATTTAATGCCCACAAATGAATAGGAGACTTTCTAGAGCTCAAGGATGATCAATGACGACCAAAACTTACTCTAGAATGCAGGTGGGGAGTATTTATAACCCCTACCAACCAAAACTAGCGGTTGGCCAAAATTGACTAGTGAGGCCGATCATACCGCCCTTGGACCGGTATGACCGCCTCTCAATAGGCAACGGTCTCTATAGTGCATTAAATGCACTGTCAGTGATAGTTGGTCACATGGCCGGTATGACCGGAGAGGGTCCAGTCATACCGCTCACCGGTATGACTGGAGGTTCTTCGGTCATACCGCCCACACAAGTCCGTTTTGCACTTTGCTCTGTAAAAAACACACCACCCCTTCGGCCGGTCACACCGACGGCCAGTATGACCAGAGGGGGCCCGGTCATACCGGCCCCACAGAGACTCAAGGAGAGTTTGAATACTTTTTGATCTTTATTTAAGCACGTGATTTTGCAAGAATATTTATGCAATTTATAATGAGCCTCTAAGCACTTTTGTCAACATCGAACATGCGACCAAACCCCTCTTAATTGTACGGCGACTAAACTAGCAATCCGATCTTTTCTCCCAACTCTGAGATCTGCAAAAGACTATAAAAAGTCCTTAACTTTTATACCTTAACCATTTTGTCTTCGATGCTTGCTTTTCTTCTTCACCCATTTCATGCTTCTATGTTCATCGAATTTCGGACCAACCTATGCTCAAAATACTCAAATAAAAAATGTTAGTCCTTTAATCGCAATTGTTATTAATTACCAAAACCAAAATAAATTAGGGGCCTAGATGCTTTCAACACGTCAATCAATTCATATAAAATGCTTAAGATGACAAGGAAAGGTAGTCAATATACTTAAATACTCCTCATGTCTAGATTCAATCTGACCAAGACGTGAACTCAAAGTGGGCCACAATGATTGTTTTCTTAGCTCTGATACCATAGTGAGTTTCATGTACTGACCAGTTTGTCTAAAAGCTTAAACTGACGAGTAAAACCAAAAAATATACCTCGACACACAACATGTATAGCCCTACGAGAGCAAAAAGTGTGAAGATGGCATGAAAGTCCGCCATCAAAGGGTAGCAAAAGTACCCACTGGCTTCAACAACCAGATTGAAATGATTGTTGAAGCCAGTACGGTGTTGGATGGTGACTAGATAGATTATTTCAATCTACTCGCTTGGCGGTGGAGGCAATCCGTGGGTTCGTCGACGACGTACGGTGCTCATGAAATGGGTTGTGGGAAATGATCTAGTTGAGTAGCTTTCTTTCTTATCCCAACCCAGCCTGTCCAAAACAAATTTATTTATAGGGAATTGACAGAGACCATGCGTCTGATCCCATTGTATGCTCCACTCCTCATAACACTTCACCCACTAGTTGTCTCACCCTTGTCCATTCACCCACTAACCCTACGCCTCCCAATCCCTATTCTCACATCCCAGCTCCTACCCTCTAGTGGCTTGCTAGTCTCCAGCGGCTAGAGGTAGCTATTATCATAGCCATACTCTTCATGCTCTTCTCTCTATATATTGACAAGGATGGGGTGTCATGGCGGCGTGATCACTCCACAGCCTCCTCCTACAGATGCTGTCATTGTTGAATAAGAGGTTGGAGGGGCGGGAGAGGAGTGTCCGATAGAAGACAATGGTTGTGATTGTTTGTGTTTGTACCATTGTGGATGAAATTGGATGGTGATACTTGCTAGTACTCTAGTTTGAAGATCCGATGGTAGAGGAACATCTACTATCATCTTCTATTGTGCTTCTTCTTGTCCCCAAACCTGTTAATCTCTCCCCCCAATTACCTTCTCCCCCAATCTGGCATCGCTGAGCCCATGTTAGTGGCCACCAACCGCTACCACCTCTTCCTCACAACGCTAAGTTGGTCAGCACCTTCATCGTTGTTGCAGTGGGCTTATGGGTCTGTAACACCCCAGCAATTCATGTGCTCAAGATATTACCACCATTTACATTTTTTCATCACTTTACCATGACTCTAACCATAATTTCAACAAGCATTCTAAACAATTATCACTTCAATGAAAAAAAATTGCATAACAACAATAACAAATTAAACCTTGGAACCACACGTCCAAGCACGTCCAAGTTTTCGCACTTGGGTACACCTAGATCACATGCATCTAGGAGCAATCTTTACCTTTTGGTGACGACAATGAACAAGAATAAATAAATAATAGATAAAAAATCGAGCTTCTCAATTAACGAAGGTAACCAACTATGTTCACATGTCCATTATTGAAATTGTGTGATACCATCAACTAAATATAGCGAAGCACTATCTTATTTATGAGTGTACACTAAACTAAATATTGTGGGAGATGAAGTGATAAGTGTTATAGTGACGCGACTCCCATCCCATGCATATCGCCTTCAATGTTCACCTAAAAACATTAAAATAAGCAAGGGTGAGATCATAACTCAGCAAGTACATAACAAAACAATAACATCTTTATTTATGACATTTAGCTCATTAATCATCTTTTATCGTTTGTAATGCCATGCAAATTTGTCTATATGCTCGTCACATAGTGCATACCTGTATCGCTGAGTGTATACTCGTCGATGTCTCACTCTCTCATACACTCTATCTGTGGAGGTGCCTACCTAATTAGGTCTTTCATGCCTACACTAAGTAGATCATAGAGGCTCACACATGTCACTTCTTTCTATCATGAATGCACATATGCAAATAACATGAGTTATTAACATATTTCACCATCTCAATTATTCTCATTATCATAACATAACATCTTTCATAATAAACGAAAGGTACCATGTAAAGCATCATAATAACAAGTGTCCAATAAGAGCAATAATGTTAATCATGTATGTCATTATTCTACCATGCACTTGCCTTTTTACCCATTGGGATGGAATGACATTAAGTTGAAGCTAAACCCGGAGTCACACCTCCTACAGTAGGTAAACCCATCTCAAAATCATGCTATAACAGTACAAGCATCAAATATAACAACATCACACCTATGCAGTCCTCAGACTTAACTTTCTCCCTCGTCAAATAGTTTACCGTTTGCTGTCCCCGCGGTCGAAATGCCATAACTCCTAGCTCAGGAGCCCAAACATAGCAAATCATATGTTTTATAAAAGCTATAGAAGATTACCTACAATTTTCTAGTTGTTCATATTTTTCAATTAATTCATTTAACTCCTCGTTTCCAGTCCCGAAGACCGATCTGTTATTTCACTGAACAATAGTGTTCACAATTTCAAAACTGTTTTTATATAACTCCAAACATACTAAACCAAAGAACCTCTAGAATTTAGGAAAAATTATCTACCTTTCTCTAGTTATGGACATAATTTAATTCAGTCATAATCAGCAAATTACCACGACTACCCTCAGTAGCAACTGATTTATGGACAGCAAGCTTCTACAAGTCATTACTTTCAAACAACTAATCAAATTTTATGTTCTTATACTCCAATAAAACTTTAGAAATAATCTACGTTTTTCATAATTTTCACAGGCCATAAAACTGACCACGGGTACCCTATTACTCGACCCGAAGATAGAAATCACTATTGAATGAATACAAAACTCTCCTAAAATTCATCATGGTGCCCTCCAACTACCACATCTACCAATGAAATGACCGTAACATCTCTCCACTACAGAGCCAACATAACCAAGACTAACTATGGTTTATACCTGTGTTCTGAAGGTTTGCTGGAACCATTGGTGTAGGCGATTGTAACATCCCAAATTTTCATTTCAAAAATAGGATAAAAAAATTAAATTATTATTTTTATCGGTTGTTCAAGTTTATTTGTATCCTCTTTATTATCTGGATTTCTCTAGAGTTCAAAAGAAAAAGACTTTTGCCTATTTTTAGAAAAACTTAAAACTATTTCCTAAAAAAACCATATTTAAGTTGGAATTAATTGTTTTAAAAAAAATATATCACAAGGAACTTCGGTGAATTTTCCCATTATTTGTTAAAATCCTGATTTCAAAATATTCCAAAAGTCTCATCAATTAAAATATAGTTTGGAGACAAAATAAAAGATTTGGTTTTGCTAAAACTATCTTATTTAATATAAATAAACCTAAGGGAATTTCTGTGAAATTTTCTATATTTGTCAAATTATATATTTTCTAAAGCCTTTCCGAAAGCTTTAACAAAATAAAAATATATGTGGGTACAAAATAAAATATTTGGTGGTACCAAAATATTTTATTTGATCTCAAAATGCCCTAATTAAACTCCTGAATTTTCTTAGAATTTTTGGGGTTGTTTTAGTATTTTCCAAATTAAAAGATATTAAAAACAATATAAAAGTATTTACTGTACACGAATAAAATTATTATTTTATGTAATAATATTTTATTTGTGTTACTAAGGCTGTGGGTCACGTTCCAGATTTTTGCTGATTTTTAAACGGTTGATTGGTATTTATTTCGATTTTATGGGTGATACTTAATAATTCTGCTACAATAATTAGGCGGATTTTGGGCATAACTCCGCGAGCTCTCCTGGTCACTCCCGATCTTATTTTGATCTGAAATTTTACCAGAGCTTCCTCTTGCTGTCCTCTACATCCAGTAAAATCAGATTTTGCAAATGCCTACCGGAGCACCTCCGGCCAGCGATTTCTTCCCCAACTCCGGCGAGCTTTTCCCGTTGATCCATTGCTCCTTTGTAGCTGAAAATTGAACCCTAGACGCCTCTCCTCATTCCCCACATCATACTAATAGATCAGCATCATAATCGCAACGGAGATCCCTCGGCAAGCCTTTTTCCCTAACTCCGGTAAGAACTTCGGCGAGCTCTACAGGGCGCTCCCGAACTCCGTTCATCCTCAAATTGTTTGTGGAGCACCCCCATGAAGGTTGCAACACCTCTGTGAAACAGTTTTGGAAAATTCCAAACAGAGCTCTGCCGGCGACCCTTTTTCTCCTACATCGTCGACGAGCTCTTCCGGTGCGCCGCCATCGCCGGCCGAACTTGGCATCCCGTCCCCGTCATACCGGTGAGTTTTTATGCAATCCTCTCGCGTCATCTCATGCCATATGGTCAGATCTATCTCTCCACCAAATTTGATGCAGTTTCATCCAGGAAATCAAAAGTTATGGCCGTTCCAATCTCGAATCTTGCCGTCACCCGTTCTCCTTCGTTTTTGCGAGTTTGACCGTGCAATTTTTTCTATAGACTCCTCTTGATGTCCTCTACACGGTGCTCACCCTAACTCAAGGTTTTGTCCAAGGGATTGCTGCAGAAAATTCAATCTTCCCCGATCAGACTGCGTACTTACGGCAGAAAACTTCGTCGCGCGTTCCCCGTTGATCCAGATGGTAAAACTCAGATCCGTTCGCGTCATATCGTGCCAAATGATCCCAGATAGCTCTCTATAAAATTTGGTTAGGTTTCATCCATTATTTTAATAGTTACGACCGTTTGATCTATTAGCTTTAGCAGCCGTTCATCGGCAGTTTGTGATCTGTCCGTTGGGTTGCTTCCAAATCCGGATATACCGTTGAGTTCGTGTCGCCGCTTTCTACGTGGTGCTCACTTCCCCTCTGCTGTTCCATCCACCGAAAATTTTAATATTCGTTACCGTCGCCTTTTTGCCACCGCGCGGCTGCCTTGTGCCGCCAACCATTTTGGTTTGTCGTGGCCATGTCATTGTGTCCAGAAAATCTTTATCCCCTGTTTTGCCCACCGTTGAAGTTCATTGATCCCCGGTTGCCGTCAAAGCCATGTTCTAGAATCTACCCGACGTCTTTTGGCCTAGTCCTTCGTGTTGGTGCGCATTTCGGTTCGCCATCTTTGGAAACCTTTAATCGCAGAGCCAACCCTACCATCCTACCCTATGCCAAGTGTATTCATCCTTGAATCGTTTCGCTCAAACCCGGACTTAACCCTTGGTCCAATTCGTCGTTAACGTCCCGCCATCAACGTTCCGTCGTTAACGTTCCGTCGTTAACGTCCCGCCGTCAACGTCCCGTCGTTAACGTTCCATCGTTAACGTTCCGCTGCTAACGTTTCTTCATTAACGTTCCGCCGTTAACGCTTTGCTATCATCGCATATGCGCATTCCAGCAAGAGCGTAGCGCGATGTCATTATCCTTTCTATCGTCCTATCGTGATCTAACACCATTTCTTGTGAGTCTGGCTTTATCTTTCTATCATCTGTAAAGCCTAACCAAAACCTAACTTAAGACCGGTTCGATGGACTGAGTTCATCGTGAGCCGCGCTGCCGGTATTGCGGTTTTCCACGTTGTGTCCACCGTAGTAAGATATTTGTACTGTCTTACTACATATCGTCATCGCCCTGTTATCGTCAAGTCTCTTCTTTGATGTATGACTGAACCCCAGATCGGATCGCACTGAATGTCGATTCCATCCGTCCTTGTCTTATCCCTGAAAATCTAATCTGCCATTAACCTAGGATTCATTCGTGGACTTGGTCGATAGACCATTGGCCATATGTCATATCCTGGTGCCATATCTATTCTATTAGTCTATCTTTCTTTTGTTTGATTGTGTATTTGTTTAGTCAACAAAAGTCAACATTGAGCATCAGTTTAGTTCATCATGAACTAACATATCTTTATGGACCCGATCTATAGATCAAGAGCCCATATGTCAATATCTGTCCAATCGAGTTAATTAATCTCGAAGGATATCCTGGAATATACTCCGTTTTCCCTAATTATCGATCGTAACCTTCTCGATAAATCTTAAAGCTTTGTTCTCTTTCATCCGATCTTGATCAAATCTAAGTTCCTAAATTCAATCCCTTCCGTTCAGTACCAATCTAATATTAAATTGGAGTTTATTTGAATTGCTTTTGAGTTTTGTTGTATTTGTGCTTCTTTGTCGTTAGACATGTCGTTCAGAAGTTACCCGAAGTAGCTGAAGGACGAGGAAGTCGAAGCATTCGATTGAAGAGCCAAAGGTTGATGAAGCCGAAGATCAATTAAAAAGAGTAAAGAGCAGTTTATAGCAAGTGCCAAGCAAGTTGTGCTTTGATCATGTTGAACCTACGATTACAAAAACTGCTATATTGTTTTACTTTCTTGCATATTATTTGACATGTACAAATGTCTTCAATTAAATTTGGGACTTAGCTATTATACCCAATTGCTCTATACCCTACCTTGCCATTTGTATACCATGATATATTGTCACCCTAGATTGGTTCATTATAGTTGGTTAGTAATAATAATCAACATGGGATGGTTAGACCGTATTAGTTGCTTAGTCATGCCACGCCATCACATGTACTTTAGTTTTTGATAAATAATCTTGACTAATGGAATATGGAACGATGTTATGAACTTGTGTGTCATGTGTGGTCACACGATGAGATTGAGTTGCGGTGGCGAGAGGATGTCACGCAACGAGGTTAAATTGCTGATGGCACGTGGTGCTTGGTAATCAACTGGGGTGGTTATGATTTAGATTGGGGCAAGTGGCAAGGGGCGAGAATGCCAAGGTGGGCCCGATGGGCAGGGGGTATGTGGAAGTCTTGCCTCAATCATCTTAAGGACTTAACCTTGCAAGCCTTTGACCTTAGTCAATCATGCGACCACATGTCTGATATGGGACAGACCTAGTTGATTAGGGTTCTGATATCTTTCCTCTCATACCTCGGGGCGACAGTACACGGAAGTGTACTGCATGGAGGCGTACTGTCTTTGCGGCTTGGTACCCATCCAACGGTGTTGGCATGTCCTATACTTGGTACCGGCATCTGCGTGAGAGGAGTGATAGCGAAGGCAACACCGAGAGGTTCTTTGGTTAAGGTAGAGGTTCCTGAAAGGCTTTGTCGTAAATTCTCTGCGGTACACCAAAGGAAGTGTCTTGATGGCGAGCACAAAGGGAATATCACGTCGTGTGGGTAAAGTGCATAACCTCTGCAGAATGTAAACCTATTGAATAGCCGTGCTCACGGTATTGAGCAAAGCTCGGGAATTACTGATTAAGGGTTAGACTTTTGAAATGAAAACTTGGAATGGGATGGCGGGATTGCCATGAAAGGTTGGAACTTGACATAGGATTGGAAACTTGGTTTACTTGAAATCTTGAATCTATCTATTGTTGTTATTTGTTTCTGATCTTTACAATCTATTTATTGTATTTGTTCATAAATGCTGCTTATTGCAAAATAGCCATAATAGCCTTTTCCTTTGGAATAAGCCCTACATATAGTTACATAGAATTGCATTCATGCACAACTTGTTGAGTGCTTTATGTACTCACCCTTGCAACACAAAATCATCGGTTGAGGAGAAGACTACAACTTGAAGGAGGAGAAGTTCCACGAGGAGGCGAATATCTAGGAGTTGAACCTTGTCGGTTGCTGTGGTATATTGATGGGATTAAATCGGCGTTCTTCATTCATTGTTGTTTATTTATTTTGAGTTGAAGCCACCAAGGCCTCACAAGTGTAAGTTTGACCTTAAGGTCGTTCAATAGTTCTATATTAATAGATGAAGTCTTTATTTATTATTCACTGTGTATGATTGTGATATTTCATCTATGTTGAGACTGTGTGCACTAGCGTGATCTGGACTAGTTTGAATACACAGAGGGTCCGGATTTGCATATTCGTGTCCCGACAGAGGTGGTATCGAGCCATACTTGTTGTAGGTCTTGACCCTAGATTGTTTGGCCGTTCCTTAGGAGCTTCAAAGTATTTTCTAAAAGTGAAAATTTAACTTGAAAGAATAATAAGTTCTTGACTTATCTTATTCTTCCATTCTTTCCCTTTGCTAAAAAAATTATTCATCTTTCCTCACTGGTTTAAATAAAAATCTTACTGCGTTGTTCTAAGTAGTTAACGATGTCTCCCACTTAAGGAGAAAGTCTTGGGTGTCTCGTTCTTTGAACCTTAAGATCGTGAAGACAGGAATCGTCAAGCTCAAGGAAGGAGGATCGATGCGGTGTTCACGAAACTAGAAGACCCAAAGTTGCTTGAGTATCTAGTTGAGACTCATGTGTGGGAGTCACGTCTTCTTAAGCTAGAATGTCGCCCTTATAGACGGTAGTTTTGTGTGTATAGGTTGATTTGGTTGTTCCTTGATTGTTGATTGTGCAAGATGTGTTGCATAGCTCTTAGGCTTATATAAGCAACCATACCAAGTTATTAATATTGTTTGCTTAAGTTGTTGGGTTAAACCTATCTCCCTGTATTAGGATCATTATTCCTTATCTATGCTATTTCCTTTTCCTAACCCTTTGAAACAACCAAGCGGATGGTGCGACCGGTGAAACCAAGAAAGTCGATGGAAGTGGAAATCAACTCGGTGAGAACCCCAATGATGGATCGGTTTGCAACCGTCAATACAGATAAATATGCGAGTATCACCGAATGAGTTCGTTGATGCTTTTCGCTATTCCTTTGCTTCGACGTAAGATGGTGTCATCATGATAGATTCAGATCAAAATGCTACCTCGCATCGATTCAAGATCTAGACGTTGTTCTTTGAAGTGTTGTCACCGACAAGTTAGAAGATCGTGCATGCATTCACTGTGGAGAAATAGGCCATACCGCTGATGAGCATGCGATCAATTGCTCCAGTTGTGAAGGAAGTCATCCTTTCAGAGAGTGCCCTATGAACAACATCACATGTTACCTATGTGAAGGTCGAGATCATTGCCCAGCTCAATGTCCCTTGGATCCAATAGTTACTGCAGTGACTCAGCGTCAGCAGAAGAATCTTCGAGCTGCAATTACTCAAGAATTGTCAAAAAGAGGTGTAATATCAGTTGTACAGGAGACGCCACTTGAAAAACTTAAGATGCAGCCTCCTGATCTTGGCTGTCTTCATCAAGAAAGTAGTAAGTGGCAATCGCCAACAGCATGTTTCTTATGTGATGAACAAGGTCATTGGTCTAGAGAATGCCCTCTCAAGCAACCAGCCCTGAATTACCAGAAGAACAATAATGAGCATACATTTATACCCAACAAGGCACAACGATGCAAACGTGTGTGCTACTACTGTCAGAAGGAAAGTCATTATGCTAACCGATGTCCACAGAGAAGACAATTATTTTCTGCAACCGTGGTTATTCCAGAAGTTACTTCAGTTAAGTACATAACGCCAAGAGTGAGTGGTGACACCATAAGAGAAGTTTGCCTAGAGAACCAGTTGAAGAAAAGACGTCTGAGCGAAGACACTACCCGATCGTGAATGCCCAAGGAAGAAAATTTTCCATAAACTCATATACCTGCCATGAAGCCGGACATTTTGCCAACAATTGCCCTCGTAAGAAAGCAATCATGCGGTTCAAGCCAATCTCAACTCGCCACAGTCAAAACCTCGTTGTCGACGCCAATCAAGGAAGCTCAGATCAACGATTTCACCCTGAGCGAGTGTCATAACTCATTTGTAAAGTGAGGAGATTAGTAATGAATTCCATCTAAAGATTTCCTTGCAAAAGAAATAAAGTAGAGATGAATGTTTTGTTGGTATGAGAAGTTTGAAATAAAAGCATTAATAGTAAATGAAGATATTGTATGCGCAATGGTGGTTCACTTGAAAGTGATATGTGTGCTATAATGGTCAATTCAGTACCATTTAGCGTGGAGCTTGTCTGCCAGAAGATTTGTCATTATTAGAAGGTATTCGGTTATGCTCGATCTAACCCAGAATTCAAAATCAAAAGTATTAATGGCAATAAAGGATTTGATATGTCTTTGAGCATTCACTTTACCAGATAATGTTCATGTGTATGTTGGCCATAGAGCCTGAATTCACAGTAATGTGATGTAGAGACAAAATTTGTTGATTTAGCATATTGAAGATCAGTACCTTTACTTCAATGGTAATTGAAGCATTAATTCGTTATGGAAAGAATATCTAGCAGATATAGAATTTCCAGTCGCTACTTGAGAACCAAACCGACAAAGATAGTATCAGACCAACAGATCAACAGAGCTAGTATTTTTTATCCATGCTTTTGACAAGTCCAATAAGATAAAACTAATTTAGAATCTTCAGAATTCCATGACTCAGTCATGATGTTAAGAGTTGCCAGATTCATTTCGGTCAATGTCCCTTACTCCGAAGGTCATTGGTAGTGAATTTGCAAGGATCAAGGAATCGTTCAAGACGTTGAATTGCAGAGAAGCAATTATCAATCAGCTTGAGTTCCTCAGATCAAGAGCTGTTCTCAAGAACCAACTCAATGAAATGATGTTCAATCTTCGACCAAGACCGCAGAATAGCAAGTTGCTTTCGCCGTCATGTGAAGTTGTCTGCAAGTCTGAAAGCTTCAAGGTCGAGTCTCCCGAACCAATTCTATAGCTGACCTAAATCTAGGGGCGAGATTACATAAGGGGAGAGGTTTGTAACATCCCAAATTTTCATTTCAAAAATAGGATAAAAAAATTAAATTATTATTTTTATCGGTTGTCCAAGTTTATTTGTCTCCTCTTTATTTTCTGGATTTCTCTAGAGTTCAAAAGAAAAGACTTTTGCCTATTTTTAGAAAAACTTAAAACTATTTCCTAAAAAAACCCTATTTAAGTTGGAATTAATTGTTTTAAAAATATATATCACAAGGAACTTCGGTGAATTTTCCCATTATTTGTTAAAATCCTGATTTCAAAATATTCCAAAAGTCTCATCAATTAAAATATAGTTTGGAGACAAAATAAAAGATTTGGTTTTGCTAAAACTATCTTATTTAATATAAATAAACCTAAGGGAATTTCTGTGAAGTTTTCTATATTTGTCAAATTATATATTTTCTAAAGCCTTTCCGAAAGCTTTAACAAAATAAAAATATATGTGGGTACAAAAAAAAAATATTTGGTGGTACCAAAATATTTTATTTGATCTCAAGATGCCCTAATTAAACTCCCTGAATTTTTTTAGAATTTTTGGGGTTGTTTTAGTATTTTCCAAATTAAAAAGATATTAAAAACAATATAAAAGTACTTACTGTACACGAATAAAATTATTATTTTATGTAATAATATTTTATTTGTGTTACTAAGGCTGTGGGTCACGTTCCAGATTTTTTGCTGATTTTTAAACGGTTGATTGGTATTTATTTCGATTTTATGGGTGATACTTAATAATTCGGATTAAATAATCAGTAACTGCTACAGTAATTCCGGCGGATTTTCAGGCATAACTCCGGCGAGCTCTCCTGGTCACTCCCGATCTTATTTTGATCTGAAATTTTTACCAGAGCTTCCTCTTGCTGTCCTCTATATCCAGTAAAATCAGATTTTGCAAATGCCTACCGGAGCACCTCCGGCCAGCGATTTCTTCCCCAACTCCGGCGAGCTTTTCCCGTTGATCCATTGCTCCTTTGTAGCTGAAAATTGAACCCTAGACGCCTCTCCTCATTCCCCACATCATACTAATAGATCAGCATCATAATCGCAACGGAGATCCCTCGGCAAGCCTTTTTCCCTAACTCCGGTAAGAACTTCGGCGAGCTCTACAGGGCGCTCCCGAACTCCGTTCATCCTCAAATTGTTTGTGGAGCACCCCCATGAAGGTTGCAACACCTCTGTGAAACAGTTTTGGAAAATTCCAAACAGAGCTCTGCCGGCGACCCTTTTTCTCCTACAACGTCGACGAGCTCTTCCGGTGCGCCGCCATCGCCGGCCGAACTTGGCATCCCGTCCCCGTCATACCGGTGAGTTTTTATGCAATCCTCTCACGTCATCTCGTGCCATATGGTCAGATCTATCTCTCCACCAAATTTGATGCAGTTTCATCCAGGAAATCAAAAGTTATGGCCGTTCCAATCTCGAATCTTGCCGTCACCCGTTCTCCTTCGTTTTTGCGAGTTTGACCGTGCAATTTTTTCTATAGACTCCTCTTGATGTCCTCTACACGGTGCTCACCCTAACTCAAGGTTTTGTCCAAGGGATTGCTGCAGAAAATTCAATCTTCCCCGATCAGACTGCGTACTTACGGCAGAAAACTTCGACGCGCGTTCCCCGTTGATCCAGATGGTAAAACTCAGATCCGTTCACGTCATATCGTGCCAAATGATCCCAGATAGCTCTCTATAAAATTTGGTTAGGTTTCATCCATTATTTTAATAGTTACGACCGTTTGATCTATTAGCTTTAGCAGCCGTTCATCGGCAGTTTGTGATCTGTCCGTTGGGTTGCTTCCAAATCCGGATATACCGTTGAGTTCGTGTCGCCGCTTTCTACGTGGTGCTCACTTCCCTCTGCTGTTCCATCCACGAAAATTTTAATATTCGTTATCGTCGCCTTTTTGCCACCGCGTAGCGTGCCTTGTGCCGCCAACCATTTTGGTTTGTCGTGGCCATGTCATTGTGTCCAGAAAATCTTTATCCCCTGTTTTGCCCACCGTTGAAGTTCATTGATCCCCGGTTGCCGTCAAAGCCATGTTCTAGAATCTACCCGACGTCTTTTGGCCTAGTCCTTCGTGTTGGTGCGCATTTCGGTTCGCCATCTTTGGAAACCTTTAATCGCAGAGCCAACCCTACCATCCTACCCTATGCCAAGTGTATTCATCCTTGAATCGTTTCGCTCAAACCCGGACTTAACCCTTGGTCCAATTCGTCGTTAACGTCCCGTCGTTAACGTTCCGTCGTTAACGTCCCGCCGTCAACGTCCCGTCGTTAACGTTCCGTCGTTAATGTTCCGCTGCTAACGTTTCTTCGTTGACGTTCCGCCGTGAACGCTTTGCTATCATCGCATATGCGCATTCCAGCAAGAGCGTAGCGCGATGTCATTATCCTTTCTATCGTCCTATCGTGATCTAACCCCATTTCTTGTGAGTCTGGCTTTATCTTTCTATCAGCTGCAAAGCCTGACCAAAACCTAACTTAAGACCGGTTCGATGGACTGAGTTCATCGTGAGCCGCGCTGGCGGTATTGCGGTTTTCCACGTTGTGTCCACCGTAGTAAGATATTTTTCTTGTCTTACTACATATCGTCATCGCCTCGTTATCGCCAAGTCTCTTCTTTGATGTATGATCAACCCCGGATCGGATCGCATCAATGTCGATTCCATCCGTCCTTGTCTTATCCTCGAAAATCTAATCGCCATTAACCTAGGATTCATTCGTGGACTTGGTCGATAGACCATTGGCCATATGTCATATCTCGTGCCATATCTATTCTATTAGTCTATCTTTCTTTTGTTTGTTGTGTATTTGTTTAGTCAACAAAAGTCAACATTGAGCATCGTTTAGTTCATCATGAACTAACATATCTTTATGGACCCGATCTATAGATCAAGAGCCCATATGTCAATATTTGTCCAATCGAGTTAATTAATCTCGAAGGATATCCCTGGAATATACTCCGCTTTTTCCCTAATTATCGATCGTAACCTTCTCGATAAATCTTAAAGCTTTGTTCTCTTTCATCCGATCTTCGATCAAATCTAAGTTCCTAAATTCAATCCTTCCGCTCAGCACCAATCTAATATTAAATTGGAGTTTATTTGAATTGCTTTTGAGTTTTGTTGTATTTGTGCTTCTTTGTCGTTAGACATGTCGTTCGGTTACCCAAGTAGTGAAGGACGAGGAAGTCAAGCATTCGATTGAAGAGCCAAAGGTTGATGAAGCCAAGATCAATTAAAAGAGTAAAGAGCAGTTTATAGCAAGTGCCAAGCAAGTTGTGCTTTGATCATGTTGAACCTACGATTACAAAAACTGCTATATTGTTTTACTTTCTTGCATATTATTTGACATGTACAAATGTCTTCAATTAAATTTGAGACTTAGCTATTATACCCAATTGCTCTATACCCTACCTTGCCATTTGTATACCATGATATATTGTCACCCTAGATTGGTTCATTATAGTTGGTTAGTAATAATAATCAACATGGGATGGTTAGACCGTATTAGTTGCTTAGTCATGCCACGCCATCACATGTACTTTAGTTTTGATAAATAATCTTGACTAATGGAATATGGAACGATGTTATGAACTTGTGTGTCATGTGTGGTCACACGATGAGATTGAGTTGCGGTGGCGAGAGGATGTCACGCAACGAGGTTAAATTGTCGATGGCACGTGGTGCTTGGTAATCAGCGGGGTGGTTATGATTTAGATTGGGGCAAGTGGCAAGGGGCGAGAATGCCAAGGTGGGCCCGATGGGCAGGGGGTATGTGGAAGTCTTGCCTCAATCATCTTAAGGACTTAACCTTGCAAGCCTTTGACCTTAGTCAATCATGCGACCACATGTCTGATATGGGACAGACCTAGTTGATTAGGGTTCTGATATCTTTCCTCTCATACCTCGGGCGACAAAGACACGGAAGTGTACTGTCATGGGAGCGTACTGTCTTTGCGGCTTGGTACCCATCCAACGGTGTTGGCATGTCCTATACTTCGGCTGGCACTGCGTGAGAGGAGTGATAGCGAAGGCAACACCGAGAGGTTCTTTGGTTAAGGTAGAGGTTCTGAAAGGCTTTGTCGTGAATTCTCTGCGGTACACCAAAGGAAGTGTCTTGATGGCAGCACAAAGGGAATATCACGTCGTGTGGGTAAAGTGCATAACCTCTGCAGAATGTAAACCTATTCGAATAGCCGTGCTCACGGTATTGAGCAAAGCTCGGGAATTACAGTTAAGGGTTAGACTTTTGAAATGAAAACTTGGAATGGGATGGCGGGATTGCCATGAAAGGTTGAAACTTGACATAGGATTGGAAACTTGGTTTACTTGAAATCTTGAATCTATCTATTGCTGTTATTTGTTTTACTGATCTTTACAATCTATTTATTGTATTTGTTCATAAATGTTGCTTATTGCAAAATAGCCATAGTAGCCTTTTCCTTTGGAATAAGCCCTACATATAGTTACATAGAATTGCATTCATGCACAACTTGTTGAGTGCTTTATGTACTCACCCTTGCATCACAAAATCATCGGTTGAGGAGAAGACTACAACTTGAAGGAGGAGAAGTTCCACGAGGAGGCGAATATCTAGGAGTTGAACCTTGTCGGTTGCCCGTGGTATATTGATGGGATTAAATCGACGTTCTTCATTCATTGTTGTTTATTTATTTTGAGCTGAAGCCACCAAGGCCTCACAAGTGTAAGTTTGACCTTAAGGTCGTTCAATAGTTCTACATTAATAGATGAAGTCTTTATTTATTATTCCGCTGTGTATGATTGTGATATTTCATCTATGTTGAGACTGTGTGCACTAGCGTGATCCTGGACTAGTGCTGAATACACAGAGGGTCCGGATTTGCATATTCGTGTCCCGACAGCGATCCTCCTTGATCCCCTCATGTTCCTTACTCCTTCACGCATCCGGAAACTCTCACACCAAGTTCTCCAAGATCCTTGTCACCTCCTGCACCTCATGCATATGGTGATGCGAATAGATTTCAATTCGGATGCACAGATTGACTGGGAACGTGAAAATACAAAGGAGACATTGCTAGAGCATGACCAGGGCATGCCCGGTGCAGCATGGCCAGCGCGACACGGTGGCCCACCTGGTGTCTTGGCGGCAGACTGTGGGGCGCATGGCGGCGAGCGACGTGTGGGGCGGCATAGCGGCTGCGTGCAGGGGCGGCACGAGGATGGTGTGTACTGGTTGTAGATGGGAGGACAACAGCTGGAGTGGCTTAGGGCGGTGGCTAGGGTTAGGACATAGCCCCCTGTTTTATTAACTGCCGGCCGAGCTAAGTGGCTTGGCGTGCACGCCAAGGCCATCTCGGCCAGTGGCTCAACCCACGAGATCCCCCTTTCCTTTTTTTCAAGTTTTGGATTATCACAGGCTCCCAATCACACTTGCCGCTGCTGAAGGGTGTGTGGGATGAGTAGGGAGGGGCAGCGAGAGAGCCCACGAGCCTCACTGGTCTAGCCCTAGACATGGTGAGCTCCTTTATGGCTGGTGTGTCCTCTGCAAGGCCCCCCATGTCGCGTCCATATCTTTACTAATATATAAATATGAGTTTGGTGATCGTTTATCCTCCCTCTTCTCTCCAAGAAGAGCAGTGCACTGACATATGCGCCGTAGGCCACAAGACGCTCTCCCCACCTCTCGCAAATAAAAAGTAAACCAACCATATCTCTCTATTTCGGCCCACACCCGCTTCCCCCATTCGGGCCATTCCTTACTTCTCCCTCGCCGTGGAAACTCAAGAATGCAATTTTATTTTTGTAAACACATAGGACACCCAATGCTTGGCGCCGTTTCAACCACCCCACTCGTGAACCACAGGATATGAGTGGGGTGGTTGAAATGTCAAGCATCGGGTATCCTATGTGATAGAAAAGTTCATCAAAAGTTAAAAGGTAAGTTATGTAGGATGGAGATCAGACCTATGATGTTGTATGGAGCAGAATGTTGGTCAATAAAAGGACAACATATATAGAAGATGAGCATAACAGAGATGAGGATGCTATGGTGGATCTGTGGTCAAACAAGACGAGATCGAATCCGTAATGAGGATATACGTGACAGTGTTGGGGTAGCACCAATTGAAGAAAAGCTTGTCTAAAATTGTCTAAGGGTGCGTTTGGTTGGGTGAACGAGGACGAACGGGATGGGATGGTACAGGATAGATTTTGATACATGCGTTTGGTTGAGTGTATAGAACCATCTTGTACGGGACGGAGTTGTACAGATTATAGGAATATTCTTGAAATATGTTGTAGCATCCCGTACCTCCAAATTGGTTGAACCATCCTGTACCATCCCGTACCACTAGTGATAAAATTTACCATACTAACCTCATCCATCCAACCAAACATCATCCCGTACCATCCCGTACCATTCCATCCAAGCAACCAAACAAAATCATGTATCATTCCATTCAGAAAACCAAACACCCTCCCCGTACTATCTTATCCAGGATTATCCCATCCATCCTGTATCATCCTATTCCATTCATCCTCGTACACCCAACCAAACGCACCCTAAGATGGTTTGGATATCTCGAACGGAAGCATTTTAAGGCACTAGTGCATAGTAGAATTTTAAGTTGTCATGAAAACATAAGAGGCAGAGGTCGAACAAGACTAACGTGATAAGGAGTTAAAAGAGACTTGAAGGATTAGAACGTTTCTAAAGATTTGGTGTTGGATAGGAGTGCGTGGAAGTTAGCGATCTATGTACCAAAATCATGATCTAAGATCAAAGGTTTAGAGGATTTATTGACTTTGATTGAGTTTTTTTCCTAACCTACACCAACTTGTTCACGACAAAAGGCTTGGTTGTCGTTGTTGATGTGGCATGATTTGATTATTTTGTTAAAAAATGTGTTTCCGTTGCAACATAGAGGCACTTAACTAGTATTTATTACATTCTAAGTTTCTAATCGTCTGCCGCAGATGGTATGGTAGCGCCACACTGATGTGGTATGGGTAGCGCCACACTGATGTTGTTAATTTGTTGATCCCAGGGATAAAATAACAAACTAACGTGTTTGAAGTATATATCTTTCCTCTATAAAGTAGGTTAATATTTGGAGTATAAAGTATGAGTATATCCCTTTAGGTTAGGGTCTGAGACAATGTCCCTAAAAGGGGTGCCGGTATACAGGAAGCTAGAGTTGCCGGTATGTATGCCGCAGCATGATGGAAGACCCAGCTACTCGAGGATCGATGGGCTGGATTTCGAAACAGAAGCAAGCCTTATTTGCACGCCTGAGGCAATAGCTGCTTTTCCCTTTTTCTTGCGCAGGAACAAAAATTAACATGACACAAGATCACTCTCCACGGTTTCTACCTTTTTGTTTTCTCTCATATCCAAATAGAATGTAATAATAAGTTTCAGCACCGTCAACATACTACTACACAGCAAAAACAAAGTGTAACACGACCACATGCATATTAGACATGGGATACGCCATATTAATTTACTCCCTCTGTGCTAAGGGATAATGATAAACTTACTGGTAGCTCTTCTAACTAGAAAGAAACATGGCTGTCAGACAAGACTAGAGAAGAATGTGGCGCAAGCCCGGCAGTATCATCAACAACCCTCGAGCGCTGCCGTGGCTCGAGCCTGGAGGTGGACTCGAGGCTGGCGCCACTGCCCCTACACTGGCCGTGGCTTGCGGAAGGGTTTGGAGCTCCAGACTGCATCGCGAACAACATAATACAAAAAATAAGGCAGGTGATACAGGGATGAATTTGAGCATCAGAATGCCAGAATAAATAAACTGTAACCGAACAGAACTATAGGCTTGGGTTACAGCGTTGTAAATCCACAGCATCTCTCCAATCAAAAAATTTACTTTACATCCCCAATTGAGTTATGCATATTAACCGATTGCTCAACAGCAAATTTTAGCTGTCAAGACTTTACAGGATGACTGTACATATTACTGATGCATTTGATAGCAAACACCGAAAGCACCTAGCCAAGTGCTGCCTCATTCGTTTGATTGGAGAAGCTACTCCACGTGCGCACCACAAAATATAGTTCAAGCAGAACATAGAATTACAAGGTTCAAAGGATCAAAATGGCAATGCATGCGTAGGAATTTAGGATAGCATGGGATGGGATTGAGAGGACCCTATTTCTGTAACGGCACCCTATTTGTTGCTAGCATGAACCTATTGACTCATCCTCGTCGGAAGGTAAGCTAGGTATCTTGGTAAACCATATAACAAGTTTGTGGGCCTATTTTTTGTTAAGCTCGAGACATAATCTTAACAAGCCCCTCTCCTGTCGGGACCCAATTATGAGAATCTGAACCCTCTGCGTATTCTGTGCTAGTCCAGAATCATGCTAGCACACACAGTCTTTACAGGGTTGAACATCACAGACATTCACAACGATACCATATTAAATAGTGCAAACATTTATATAAACTGAATTGTACGACCTTATGGTCTCCTTACATAAGATCAGCCACGCAGGGCTTTACATAATCAGAGTAATAAAAGGTAAAAGCGGAAAGCAAATAAACTTCGTGGAGTCCCATCAACTTGCCACAGGCAACCGACTGGGCTTGCCCCCTAATTGTCCGGCTCTTCGATGTACTCCTCCTCCCATGCTAGCGTAGACTCCTCCACTGATGTTGGGTTGATAGGCAAGGAGGGGTGAGTACTCAAGGCACTCAACAAGTAATGCACAGAATGCATTGCTATTACTATATGCAAGACTTATTCCAAAGAATTGGCTTACTTGGCTCATTTGCATCAAACAGCATTTTTAAACTAACAATTTATTTAGATTAAAAGCAGTGAAACAGTTAATAATAGTACTACGTTCTTTAAACAATTTTTCTCCGTAAACTTGGCACACAGCCTTAATCAATTTATTTTCACACTGGCACATAGCCACCCTTTCCACATTTTATTTTTGAAGATCTAACCCTTGACTGTAATCCCCGAGCAATGTCCAATACCACGGATACGGCTATTCGAATAGATTTGACACTCTGCAGAGCTTGTACACTTTACCCACAAGATACAGCCGCTCACCACACAGGTGATTGCCCACAACAAAGCCTTTCAGGAACCTCTACCTTAACCAATGAACCTTTCCGGTATTGCCTTCACTGTCACTCCCCTCACACAGAGCCGAAGTATAGGACAGGCCAACACCGTTGGATGGGCACCAAGCCGTAGCACAGGTACGCTCCTCACACAGATACACCCCCGTGTACTGTCACCCCGAGGTTTCAGAGGAAATATATCAGAACCCTAATCAATAAGGTCTGTCCCATACCAGACATGTGGTTGTACGGGTGACTCTGTTCAAAGACTTGCAAGGTGAAGTTCTTAGCTGACCAAGGCAAGACTTTCATCACTCAACAATGGCATACAGACCAATGTGGCACACAGACTCATAACTCTCATCAACCCTTTGCCGCACAGGCCCACCCGGCACAAAGCCTTCTGCCACTTGCCCCAGTCTAAATCATTTTCCCACCCAGTTGATTATTGTGCAACGCATGCCAACAATAACTCAGCATCAGTACAGAACCACACAGGTCTCCGTGCCTCAATTTCATCACGTGGCATCACCACACCATTTTCAAATACATTCCATATGTCATTAATCAACATTGTTGTATTTTCCAGAAAATCTTCGATGACTTATTGCAAGGCTAGGCATCTATTCACGGTCTAGCCTCCCGTGTTGGCATCACATTAATATCCAACGAGTACAAGCAACCCTAGGGTGACAATGATTTCAGGGCATACAAATAATAATTTCAAGGTGGTAATAACGATATGGGTTGATTATCTACATTACCCAAATTTATTTAAATTCATTTTAAATTAATTTAGCATGCATAATTTCAAAACAACATACATTTAAAAACTGGGATCAAAATGGTCAAAGCATCACTTGCCTTCAAAGAGTTGCTGGTCGTGTTTCGAAGCTTGATCTTGAGTGACGAACTCTTCTTCAAAACTTCTCGGCAAGTTTGTGTCTAAGCGTAAAAATTATATATGCAACAAATAACCAAAACAGTAGACTATACAACCTCAAAAATTCAATTAAAATTCACCATTAAAAAGAGCACAATCTTACAAATTTTTAGAGACTGGAATCACCTCAATCAGAGTTAAAATGAAAAAGTTGTAGCTTTTCAAAGTTCTAAATAAAATATAAATCAGAAAATAGAAAATCCCGAATTTATTTATTTATTTTTCTATTAAAAACTCGATTTATTGGGTCAGCATGACGTCAACCGGCACGTGGTGCTTCCTGGTGCTGCCACGTCACCTCGGTCCATAGACTGGGTCCACGGCCCGGCTCTGGTCCACGGTGGACTCGGTCCACGAGCAGCGCGACTGCCCCACCACCGACGCCAAGATCGACGCCATCGCGACGCCACCGACCAGCCTCGAGATTCGTGCACGAACACGTGGCGCAATCTCGACGGATCCCACTAGACGGCCAGATCTCATCCACGTGGCGCAATCATGGTCGTCAAAAGATCAACGGCCAGATCTCGTGCGCTGTGCCGGAATCCGCTTGACACGCGTCGGCCATCGAGCGGGCCGACGGAT
This sequence comes from Otatea glauca, assembly GCA_036346275.1. NCBI lineage: Eukaryota > Viridiplantae > Streptophyta > Magnoliopsida > Poales > Poaceae > Otatea > Otatea glauca. The sequence continues at coordinate 47,911,310 of CM070718.1, forward strand.
CCAACGGCCAACGCACGCGCGGACCCGGCGACACTTCGCGCTCAACGCCCCCACGCATCCAACAGCGCTCACAAATCCAACGGCCAACGCACGCGCGGACTCGGTGACGCCTCGACTCACGCGAAGACACGAGGCGAAATCTCAGCGGTCCGCTTGAAATCAACGGCCGAGATTCGGTCGCGTGCCGGGTCAACTCACACATGCGTCCACACCTGATTTGGCGAGGGTGCGGCAGCATGCGTGCCACACGTTCAAATCTGAACGGCGCGGATTTACGCAACACCGCTCAAACTCGCAAACACCGCGCAAATCCAATCCAACGGCCCACGGTACCCGAGCCGTTTACTGTTCACCCTAGCGACGTGGCACTATCACAAGCGTTCAAAAACGATCCAACAGCCCAGATCGCATCTAATACAAGAACTCAAGATCTAATCTCTGACGTCCATACTAGATCTAACGGTCACGATTAACGATAGGATTTAAAAAGGGAATGGAAGGTGTGGACGAACCAGGATCGTGCAATGCGGATCGAATGGTCGGCGAGGTTTGGCGAGATCGACGGCGGCGCAGAAGAGAAGGGCTGCCGGCGCTGAGGAAGACGACGCAGCCGATGGCGCAACGATGATTCTCCGGTGTGAAGAACTGGTCCACTCGACGTGGCTTGGCAAGGGCGTTACTCCGGTGACCTTGGCGACGGCGGAGATGAACCGACGGCGGCGGAATGAGGCAAAAACCGCGGCTGAGTGGTGCAGCTACTACGGCGAGCTTTTGCGGGCAAACGGCGGCGGCTCGGGAGGCGTGTGAGGAGTCAAAAGATGCAGCGTGAAGAGCTCTGCCAGACGCGCTAATCGGTGCACTTAAAAGAGCCTCGACGTGCGCGCAAACACCGGCGAAACGAGCGGAAATGCTCAACGGGGTTAACTCCGGTGATCTCGCGAAGACGATCATCGTGGCGCAATCCTGGGCATCCACGTGGACTTGATCGGGTGGCGCACGCGCGCGGGCGACGTGACGCAACGGCAACCGTTGGATCTCGATCCGACGGTTCGAACGCGCGGCGGCTAGGGTTTCAGCAATATGGGCTGTGCGGGCCGACGGCACGGGCTGACTTGGGCCGGACCGAGGGGTTTCGGCCCAAACACTATTCTTGCGATTTTAAATCATTTTCGAACTAAAATAAATGAGTTAAATGGATAAAGCCAAAATAAATAGTAAAAATACCCGAAAAAATCCAGAAAAATTCTCGAAAATATTTTGAGACATTTGGAACTCAAATAAAATATTTACAAAAAAACTTTGCTTAAACTTTTGTATTATTTTAATTGATTTCAAGATCCCTAATTTGAATAAATGCAAATAAATACCCAAAAATTCCAAAAATCAAAATAACTCCAAAATTTAAAATATGGCAAAATTTTAGGTGTTACCCCCCCCCCCCCCCCCCACATCTCCTTTTCTTTAGGTAACTTCTTATAGAAGCGCCAAACTATGGTTCCACAAAAAAATGTATCACCTAAAATGTATCCAAATGTATAAAGCGGGACCTACACAACCCATAGCAGGACCGATGGACAGCAAACTAGAGTGGTATTGCGCTCCACAAGATGTATCCATATCTATTTCGTTCAGCATAAGCTGTGGTTGATATTGCATAAGCTGTGCTGCCAAAAAAAGTAGATCCGTTATCAACAAACTTATGTTGATACTGCACATCGAAAAGAGTATTCTCTAATCAGCTCCTTGCCAAGTGAAATGCTTCTGCAAGTCTTGTCTTGCCTTTCGTAATCTTAATATGTCATACCAGTCCTTGTATTGTATTGAATGATTCCTGTTGCACTTCTTCTTTTAGTTTCCTATTATCACTTGTTTCTTTGTGCAATTCTCCAGCACCCAGTGCAAACAGTTTAAGATCAGAGCTTCAAAGGTGAAGGAGCATCTTGAAAGTGCTGTTCCTGGGCTTTCTGTGATAATCAACCCTGAAAAGGTATCTGCACTATGTTCATATCACCGTGAACTTCACCATAATTTGTTTCTGTGATAATCAACTTTGTAGCTCTTGCCTTTCTTTATTGGCATCATTTTTCTTGTCTGATTCTCAGCCACGACGTGCGTGCCTTGATATACGTGAGGTTGGTGGTGAAGTGTTCCTATCACTGCTGGTAATCGTGTAATCTATCTTTGGATTTCTCAATCATATAGTACTGCTCAATTAGCTATAATCTTCTTTTTCTTAAAAACTAACTATAACTCAAAGACTTGGCTTTGATTAATACTTTGCAATTCTTGTTGGTAATTTCATTCTAGGTAATCTATTCAATCAAATCAATAATGTTACTCTTCAGTCCAAAAATTATACTCACTGCATAATACTACTGAATTATGAGGTTTATGTTTGTTTGTATACACTATTTCTTCAGGATGCCACTCAATTATTTTTACTGCATTAATTAGGATGAACCATGATTTTGCATTCTATTAACGAAACACACTTCAATTGACACGCAGAACATGGGACGCTCCTTCACAGAAATGAAGAAGCTTAATTGACATGGATGAGGTCATCAAGGACATTGCAAAGAAAATCTCCTAAATCCCCATTTTGTGACGGAAAGCTTCGAGCTTACTTGTAAGCCACAAAGTGTACTTTTATATAGTAATTTGATATTGCACTCAAGGTTCAAAATCCGGATGAAATTTTGGAAAAAATTTCCAAGATTTCGGATTTTGGTTGGGACGAGATTACAAATCCTGACGGAATAAAATGATACAATGATCTCAGAAATTTCAAGTATTTTGACCCAATTTCACGTTTTTTGGACCGGATTTGGGACTATACCTCTTAGGAATGTCATCTGCTATGATTTTTTTTTTTTTGAAAAAACGAATTTTTGAGACATTTTATAAAAATAATAGAAGCACTGCCAAATTTTTATAAAAATGTATAAACATGATCATGCTCTGAAAAATTTATGGTACTATCTTTAGTAGTATAGGATCATACAAAAAAAATTCAAAGAATTGAACTTTATTTGTTATCTTTGAAAAATCAAAAAATGAAGGAACATAAATGAGATAGTAACCTTGCAAGAATTTTATAAATTCGTTCGAGTGTGAACATGATCCAAAATTTTTAAGAGATCTTAAGAATTATCTCATAACCCTTCTCTAAAAGTTTTAAAAATAACAAACCTGTTTTGATTGCTCAATCAAATCTATGGAAGCAATACATATACTCAGCTTTTATGAGAACAGTATCACTGTTAGAATTTTTTTAATTCTTTAGGCTTAATGATTATCTAAAAATTTTATGAGAACATTAGTGATGCGTCAGGACCATCCACAAATTTGTTTTGAAATTTTCTAACATGGTTTGAAATATTTTTCATTCGGTAGACATTTGCCGAGATTTCGGCAGTTCGGTTGAAATCTCAAAAATCCTGGCCCAAAAAATTACAGATTTGAATTTTACTTTTTAAATTGCATCCGAAATCTCACCGAATTTTGGATTTCGGTCGCCTTCGAGATATACTCCAAAAGCAAAATTTGAAACCTTGATTGCACTGGCCATGTGCCATAGATAATGCTGTGGCAATGGATAATGCTTAGGTTTTTTGTACCGTGTGCAGGTTGTTGTACCGTCACGATATCAACGTCACAAGGCTTCACCAAATTTGTCTCGGTAAAATACCTAATCATTAACTACAACTTTTTACTTGCTTAACCATTTCAATGTTAATATACCCGGATATTGAAGTGAGGCTTATTACACAGATAGTTGGCAAGGTGCAAAAGCCTGGATGGCAGATATCAAATCTCTGTTTTCTTTGCTGAAAGAACCAAAAGGTAAAAATTGCAGCACCTGAAGTGGTACAATATAAATCACAAATTGTTGCTAATCATATTCATAATACACAATCACAAATAATTTCGATGATCTTTTTCTTAAGAGACAAGGCTCGTCATCCATAATCAAAGAACCTTGGCTTCATGGCTCCATTCCATTGCCACTTGTCAGGGCTTCACTGCATCCATACACTGAGGTACTGTTTGGTAGAGCTCTAAATTCTGGCTTCACGTCAGATCTGAATCTTGTAGACTAAAATAAATAGAATTAAGTTTATATTTTTAGTCTAAAATTAAATAATATGACCTACCTAAACACTCTTAATATACCCACAGATCTAACTTCACGGATCTGTGGAGTTATAAATACCCAGCTCCATTAAATTCATGAATCTGGTGAAGCTGAAGCCGTACCAAACAGGACCTCAATAAAGCAGTTCCGGCTTCCACTGCATGCATGTATAGCTAATGAACTAGCAATTTCCAATAAAAAAGGGACATGCATGAATTGAAGCACTCACATTACAATCTGAATATTGAGCTACCTCGCAATGCAACTTCATACTAGTATCTTGGATGCATTTCACCTAGGGACATCACTTTTAGTAAGGTTTTCCTCAGCTCATAACTAACAGTTATCAACATTATATATTTTTCACATTAGTAACATCTTTTGAACTTCATCTATCATAGATCAAAACCACAAATCAGAAATGAAGGAAACTGTTATATTCCACGAGAAAGTTGAAGATAGCAATACTTTAGTAAAAAGGGCTAGTAGTATTACATACCAAGAATTTAAAATACCTACGAAGAAACTCTGGATTATCTGGTTGTAGATGTGGCAGGTTGAATTGAAGTAAGAAAGAGAATGACGAAGTCGCCGCTTAGTTTGTATTTGTTAACCTGCTGTCATTCCTAGTATGTCCTATTCCTCTTCATCCCCTGAAACAACAGTCAAGCGAAACCAAAAAAAAAAAGGTTGGAAATATCCCTTTCAATAAAAGGAGGTAAAGTAGGAAATTTATTCAGACCCTAGCATGCTGAATTAATGATGATGAAAGGAATTACTGATGAAGGCAGGAATAAGAGGAAACAAATAAATCAAACTAAAAAGAGTAACCAAACAAATTAAGACCAATCAGTTGTATCAGTTTACCTGCAGATCAAGATGAGCTGACAACGATATTTGTCTCCAAGTTGTAGGAGGGGTCTCTTGTGGGTACCATTTCCTTTCATCTGCATTACTGCATAGGCCTTGACATGCTCCATATGGCGGAATTTGCCCCACTCAGGGCCAGATCATCCCGCGTCTATGGAGACGAGTAGCTCTAGGCTGCAGTCCAGCTGCAGATGCCTTGGCTTTACATCTCGCATGTATTCCAGGAGTGTTTCCATGTAGTCATCCTCCAGCATGAGTCTCTGGAGTGCATGGACACCCTCCAATACCTTGAGCTTTGGGCAGAAGACAACGACAAGCTCTTGCAATTTGGGGAGATTACCGATCCTGTTAAGGTCGGGGTTGTCAAACACTTGAAGCTTGACAACAGAAGCAAAGTTCTCCAGAGAGTTGAGGTAATGGACCCTGCATATGTACAGCTTTTTCAAGGCCCTTGCATGGGAGGCAAGGCCAGGAGGAACACGCCTCACCTTGCAACACTCGAGCTTAAGCTCCTCCAAGACAGGTATGGCTTGCACATTTTCTTGCTCAGCCTCCCACTCCCACTCCTCCCATTCCACCATTCCTGTTAAGTACATCTTGTGCAGTCTTGGAAATGCAGCAGCCGCCTGGGATGATGGATGATGACTATGGTGATGGTAGAGCTACAGGAATTTAGGCCCAACACGCTTGATGGCTGGAGTGCGGTCGATCTGTATGAGCTGCAAACAGGGGAGTTGGCTCAAGCCATCAGGCAGCTGGATGCAGAAGGCCAGGTTATCCAGCATTAGAATCCTCAAGCTCTCGAGGGGCACTGCTGCTGTCGATGTCATCCACCTTAGGAGCCGCTGACCAAAAAATCCAAGGATTTCAAGATTATCTAAGCAGGGTTGGAGGTCAGAGCTCATCAAACACCTCATCAATTCGTCACTGCTCTTCCTCAGAAACCCATATAATTTCCTCAAATTTGTTAGACCTCCGAACCCTCTAGGTGTACTGTTTATACTTGTGTGAGTAAGGCTTAGATACCTCAGCTGCTCTAGCCTTACAATGCTATCAGAAAGTTTCACCAAACTTTTACAACCATAAAGGCTAATGTGCTGCACTAATATCATCTTGCCAATGTTTTCCGGTTATCTAGAAATATCAATGTCTTCTAGGGACAAATACCTCAGGTGCTTGAGTTGATATAAAGATTGAACCAATGTAGAAACATTTGCAGAACATATATGTAGAGTCGGTAGACTTGATAAAGTAATCAACGAATCACTAGGCTTAATCATCATATGGCCAATTGATATTAGTGTTCTCAGTGATTTCTGTGCATGAAAAAACTCCACTCAAACTTATCTGACTCCAATCCCTTGTTTTCTAGAGACAACCTGTTTGCACCAAAATTTGGCAAGTCTGGTCAAAATCGGCAATAAAGTCGAAGATACGGAATTAACGGACAGGATGAAAAGGTTTAGAGATATTTTGGTAACAACAAGATCTTTAAGGAAATAACTGTCCGAAATAAGGCCGATACGGATCAAAACTTGAAACGTGTTATAGTCGGACACGATCGGCCGAAGGGTATAAAAGAAGAACCAGAGCAAGCTGCGAAAAACAACAACACAATACAATCAACCAGCTTTTACTTTCTTCCTTCCTGTCGACTAGGAGTAGCTTTTGTAATTTAGTCTCTGTAATCGATTTTGATCAATAAAGTTGCGCATCGCCGATTGTTGATCTTCGTCAATTACACCCCCAGGTTTGATTTGTTCTGATTTTGTTGCGCATCCCCTTCTTCAGAATCGATCTACCTTTACCCTCTGATTAGCCTTAATCGGCTAATTGGACTTACCCTATTACCTTGATCTTAATCGGCTTCAAGCTGATTGAGTCTAAGCCGATTGATCGTTACGATCGGCTTTTGATTAAATTCTATATTTTTGCGTTGTCGGTTACAGGTCAAATCGACTGGCACGCTCTTGAACCAGGTGTTTATCTGGTGTGCTGCTGTTAGAAACCCTACATCAAGTTTTTGACGCCAACACACTCTTGGCACTCCCAGTAGGATCATGTCTTCATCAGGAAAGTCGATTCCACCATCAGATCTGAACGCAGAAGCCATAATCGTCCCAACAATGGACGATTTGACCGCAGAACAACGTTAGGAAATAGAGGCTCGGAAGACTGCGTTGGAGGAGATGATGCTAAGCTGTTATCAGAAAATCAGACGTGGCGTCACTCAAAAATCCACCCTGCCGACGGTCAACGCCCTAGGAGATGCAGGTGTCACAGAACCGGTAAGCCGATATCTGCCTGCTCAAGCCGAATTATCGGCTATGATCAATCAGTCTGTGCACCACGCCTTAATAAATCAATCATCGGCTCTCGTGACAATGCTCAAGCCGATGATAGCAAATAGCGTTAAACCCATAGCCCAGGAGTTAGCCTCGTCAGGAAGCCTGCTTGACCCATTACAAGCTCTGCCAAACTATCCTGTTTTTTCAGTAGCGCAAAACACGCAGAGCTCAACAGCCGATCCTAAACCATCGGCTATAACCTCACCCCCTATAATGATGCCTACTCAGCCGACCGTAATATTGCCTAGAGATCCTCGGTCAAGTGGGGTAAGCCATTACCATTCCTACACCGATGCCGCCAAGTTAGACGCATCGATAAATCTGCCGCCGTCGGCTCCGTTCTATGCTTTTCCCCAATCGGTTCCATAGCCGATTGGCTCCGAGAGATTCTCTCAAGATCCTACCATGCTTAGAAACCCAGGTCAACATAGGGTAGTGACATACTCAGAGCCGTTTGTCCCAGTGCCGGAACCTCAAGTCAGGCATAATCGGCATGATCAGTATGGTCGTGTGCCGACGATGCAGCATAATTGGCAACCCGAGCTTGCACTCGGGGGGCAAGCTGCCAACTATGACCAACATTATTAAGGGCCTGCTATGCCAATGGACGATAATGTAAATTGGGTAGATCAGATTTTCGCTGTTTTACGTGACCAGTTCGGCATACAGCCTAAGGGAAAGGTTATCAGCTATAGAAAGCCGTATCCTGATTACATAGATCGTATGTCATACCCTCATAATTTCAGAGTACCAGACTTTGCGAAATTCTCTGGTGATGATTCGACTACGACGTTGGAACACATCGGACGCTTTATCGCTCAATGCGGCGAAGCGGCTCAGTCCGATGGACTAAAAATAAGATTGTTCCCATTGTCATTGCCCGGAGCAGCTTTTACCTGGTTTACCTGTTTACCTCCGAATTCGGTCCACTTATGGAATGATTTGGAAAGCCGATTTCACGAATACTTCTTTTCGGGCAGTTTGGAGCTCAGGATTTCCGATCTAAGCTCTGTCCATTAGAAATTTGGGGAATCGGTAACTGATTACATTAAAAGGTTTAGGGAGACTAGGAATCGATGTTTTAGCATCACTTTGCCCGATAATCAACTTGCTGATTTGGCGTTTCAAGGGTTAATTCCTCCGCAGGAGAAGTTTGGAGGGCAAGAGTTGTTGATCACGAGTCACTTGCTTCATCGTGTATCGGTTCAAGAAAGCCGATTCACGATAGTAAAGCGTTTAAAGATAGATTCAAGAACAATAATAATAAGGAGAAAGACAAGGCCAAAGTCAATATGGTCAAATATTGTCCTAGTGATTCTTGAAGACGATGAAGCGTAAATAAATATATTTGAATGGGTAAAGGATCTAAAAATCCTTAGTCCGTTTCTTGGCTAAAGCCAACTAGAAATAAGTCGGAAGTTAAATATGCCTTTGATGTTTCCAAATGTGATCGTATTTTTGATCTATTATTACAAGAAAAGATAATACGGTTACCCGAGGGACATATTATACCATCGGCTGACGAGATCAAGAAACGCAGGTATTGCAAGTGGCACCATTCTTTTTGTCACAATACTAATGACTGCAATATTTTCCGTCAACAGATCCAGTCGGCTATTGAGGACGGTCGGCTAAAATTTGCTGACGAGCCGACCATGCAAGTCGATGCTGACCCGTTTCCAATCAACATGGTTCAATGTTCGGCTAAAGGAAAGGAGCCGATGCATGATGAGCCAAAGAAGGATCGGCAGGTCGATATGCAGCCGAATTCAAACGTTGGTCAAACACTGAAAATTACGATCGGCTCACTACCAATAGAAGCCGATCACGAAGGAAAAAATTCGAGGACCATTAAACCCAAGGGCAATCCTCGGGTGGGTAAATGGTACAAAGCTGGAAAATCGCCATCAAAGCAATCGGCCCAAAAGCCAGGACCAACTTTTTCACAACTGATGGATAAATATGAAAGGATGAATAGCCGACCGCAATATCCTGCTCGTCGGTCGGATAATTTATATCACACTGAAAACGTGGAAAGGGCCCATAGAAGATGTCCTTTTTGGCAGTTTTGTTGGGAAAGGGGAGTAGCACTGCCATCCCCATATACATGCCCGATGGAACATTACCCCCGCGACGATTGGCCACAGCAATCGGCTAAAGATAAGTGTCTGCGGGCTGATTCGGGTTACGAAGGTTTGTAAAGCCTGTTCACGAAAGGATATCGAACCAAAGCAAGAACCAAACCAGTCGAAGTACGAAGGTCAAACATTGACCAAGATAATCTCGTCGGCAAGATAAGAAAACCAGTAGAGCCTAAGCCTAGATGGTGTCCATCTGGCCTTAGCCGATCGCAACGCCGGCGACTTCAGAGGCTAAAGACTCAAGAGATTCGGAAGCCGACGCAGAAAAGAGGGACGAAACATTCAATGAGCCGTCCGGTCAAAATTGTCAAGAAAGAATGGAGGAAAAAAGAACAAGCTGAAGAAGATTTTGAATCGGCAGATGATCTAGATTCTCCTATGATTAGGGATGATACACCACCAATGGATATCAACATGGTGTTCACATTGCCAGCCGAATTCAAAATCAAAACTGAATCGGCTAAAGAAACTTTTGCCCAATCTTGTTCGGGAGTCCAAAACGCAATCTTTGAGAAACCCAGAGATGATCATCGGCATTTAAAATCGTTATATCTGAAAGGATATATAAATGGAAAGCCGATATCAAGGATCTTTGGTAGATGGCGAACCACGATAAATTTGATGCCTTACACGACTTGCAAGAAATTGGGTAAGTCCGATGAAGACTTGATTAAAACTAACATGGTTTTAAATGACTTCACAAGCGATCCCACAGAAGCCAAAGGCGTCATGGTTACAGAACTAACCGTCGGCAGTAAAACTTTGCCGACCGCATTTTTTGTTATTGAAGCCAAAGGAAATTACAGCGTTCTGCTGGGAAGAGATTGGATTCACGCCAACTGCTGTATCCCATCAACTATGCATCAAGCGCTTGTTCAATGGAATGAAGAAGAAGTTGAAATTGTCACGGCCGACACATCGGCTCATATTGCCATGGCCAGTTCTGATGCGAATTGGCAACATGAAGAAGCAGGGTGTATATCGGGGAAAAACATTGGAAGATTGCGATTTCATCTGCGTAAGTAAGACAGGACTTATACCGATCAGTGTCAAGCCAGGCACATTTGATCGAGCAAACGAAGTGCTACGCCGATGGGGACAATAAAAACAGTGAAGGCATTACAAGATAAAATACAAAGCTATCGGCAAACAACGGATAGCTATGAAGCTATAGAAGACTTTCAAGAAGATGAAAAGTTGGGTCATGGCTTTACGTCCACCGATCTTCTTGAAGAAGTTGATATAGGTAGTGGTGATAGAAAAAGATCAACTTTTGTTAGCGCAAACTTAGATGTAAGATATAAAGAAAAATTAATCGAAATTCTTAGAAAATATAAAGATTGCTTTGCTTGGGAATATTACGAAATGCCTGGTTTAAGCCGACAATTGGTAGAACATCGGCTACCCATTAAACAAGGTTATAGGCCGTTTAAACAGTACCCTAGGCATTTTAATCCGGCTCTGTATAAAATCATAAAAGAAGAGATAGAGCGATTGTTGGAGGCTAAATTTATAAGACCTTGTCGATATGCGGAGTGGGTTTCCAACATTGTTCCAGTTATGAAGAAAAGCGGAAAATCTGCGAGTATGTGTCGACTTTAGAGATTTGAACAAAGCGACACCAAAGATGAATACCCGATGCCTATAGCGATATGTTTATCGATCTTTGCATCGGGAATAAGATCATAAGTTTTTGGACGGAAATGCGAATACAATCGATATTCATGGCAAAAGGCGATATACCAAAAGCGACTTTCGGATGTCTGGTGCAATAGGTTTATTCGAGTGGACGGTTATGACCTTCGGATTAAAAAAAGCTGGAGCAACATATCAGCGAGCCATGAATCTAATTTTTCACGATCTAATCGGCCACATCGTTGAAATATACATTGATGATGTCGTGGTAAAATCTGCAGAGGACTTGCAGCATTTGGTCGATCTAGAAAGAGTTTTCCAGAATATAAGATTGCATGGCTTGAAGATGAATCCTTTCAAATGTGCGTTCGGTGTGTCGGCTGGACAGTTTTTGGGTTTTATGGTGCATGAGAGGGTGATTGAAGTCAATCAAACAAGGGTCAAATCCATAGTCGATGCAATGCCCCCGACGTGCAAAAATGAGTTACCGAAGTTGATCGGCGAAATTAATTATCTCCGAAGGTTCATCTCGAATCTTTCCGGACGAATCCGCGCATTTACCCCACTGCTGAAACTGAAGGATAATCAAGAGTTTGTATGGGGAGCCGATCAGCAAAAGGCTTTTGACGATGTTAAGAAATATTTAGCCAATCCTCCGGTTTTGGCCATGCCACAAAAGGGGATTCCATTCAAGTTATATATATCGGCTGAAAAGGAGAATATTGGGTCTGTTTTAGTACAAGAAGTTGATGGAAAGGAAAGGGTTATCTTTTATTTAAGCCGACGCCTTCTTGATACTGAAGTCAGGTACCCTTTCATTGAAAAATTATGCTTGTCTTTATACTTCTCATGTACAAAGATAAGACATTACATTTTAGCATCGGCTTGTAAAATAATCTATAAAGCCGATGTTATAAAATATATGTTGTCAACTCCAATCCTACGAGGTCGACTTGGCAAATGGACTTATGCCTTGGTTGAGTTCGACCTGTCCTATGAATCGGCCAAAGCAGTCAAAGGGCAGGTATTAGCCGATTTTATAACAGGACATGATACTACTACTGATTTGGTATCCGTAGCCCCTTGGCAATTGTTTTTGACCAGTGCGTATGCAGAGAAGGTGATGGAATCGGTATAGTGCTCATATCGCCTAAAGGGCATAACTTCGAGTTTGCATTTCGGCTAAATAGCCGATGCTCAAATAATCAGCAGAGTACTGAAGCATTGCTCAAAGGTTTGCGATTATTGGAAAATATCTGAGCAAATGCGGTTGAGGCATACGGGGACTCTATGCTAATTATCAAACAAATCAAGGAGAATACCAATGTCGAGGCGAGATATCGCTAAAATACTTGGAACAATGCATAGAGATCATCGGCTCGTTACGTCATTTTCTATCGGTCACGTCCTAGAGAGTTGAGCGATAGAGCTAATGCCTTGGCTCAACAGCATCGGTACAAAGACCTCGACCAATATCAATGGTGAGCTAATAGATAAAACCGTCATGTGTGTGGATGTCGCGGATTGGAGGACGCAAATAAAGAAATACCTGATCGATCCATCTGAGCCGACAGAACGCAAAATTAGGCAACAAGTTTTGAAGTACATTGTTATGGACGATACGTTGTACTATCGGACGATGGAAGGATTGCTATTAAGATGTCTTGGGACCGAGGAAGCGCGAGTGGCAATGGGTGAAGTACATGAAGGCATTTGCGGTTCTCATCAATCGGCCCATAAGATGAAATGGATGCTTAGACAGACAGGTTACTTTTGGCCAACAATGTTAGAAGATTGTTTTAAATACTACAAAGGTTGTCAAAATTGCCAGAAATTTGGCAATGTACAATTAGCACCAGCATCGACTTTACACCCAATTATCAAGCCATGGCCGTTAGAGGTTGGGGAATAGATATAATCGACCAAATATTTCCTGCATCGAGTAAAGGCCACAAGTTTATTTTGGCCGCAACTGATTATTTCTCAAAGTGGGTCGAAGCTATACCACTTAAGAAAGTAACCAGCATTGAAGCCATCGGTTTTGTTAATGAACATATTGTTCATCGGTTTGGAATACCACAAACAATTACAACCGATCAAGGCACGGTTTTTATGTCCAATGAGTTTCAGGCTTACGTAACAAGTTTGGGGATTAAACTATTGAATTCATCCCCATACTACGCTCAGGCTAACGGACAAGCTGAGTCGTCCAATAAAACGCTGATTAAACTAATCAAAAGAAAAATCGATGAAAAACCAATGAATTGGCATTCAACTCTATCGGAGTCGCTTTGGGCGTATCGGCTAGCTTATCACGGAGCGACGAAACTTTCACCTTACCAGTTGGTGTATGGTCAAGAAGCCGTTCTACCCGTGGAGATCAACATTGAATCCATACGAGTAGCCAGACAGAACGGTTTGTCAGCTCAAGATTATAACAATTTGATGATCGATAATTTGGATGAATTGGCAGAATTACGTTTATCTACGCTTGATCGGCTTAAAAAGAATAAAATATAGGTGGCAAAAGCGTATAATAAAAAGGTCGTGCCTAAATCTTTCGATCAAGCCGATTTAGTATGGAAAACGATTTTACCTGTTGGTTCGAAAGATAACCGATTCGGAAAATGGTCGCCTACGTGGGAAGGACCATACAAAGTTAATCGGCTAGTCGGCGGAAATTCGTACGTACTAGAAACGTTGGAAGGATATGTATTGCCTAAAGCTATTAACGGAAAATATTTGAAGAAGTACTATCCTAGCGTTTGCATTGGAGCCTAGCCGACTAAGGATCATGTTCAGAGCCAAGATTAAGACGATGCTGTTAATCGGCTGAAAGGATTGCAAAATCAGAAGATACAACTACTAGTAAGCAAGATGAAAATCGGTTAAACAGCCGATTATAAACATAACAAAAGTTACAAAGTATTCAGAACGCAAAAGTTACAAAGCATTCAGAGCAAGTGTTTTCTTAAAAACGGCCGACAAACTTTCATATCTCAGAAGTTAATTTTGGATGCCTGAGCCCGGGAGGGTTGCGCCTAGAGCCGATAGTGCACCAACAGCCTTTGCAATCACACATTGAACTTCGTCAATGATGTGATCGTCCTCCTTTGCGCTCCCTGGCACTAGCACTACCTTGACCGACTGTTTTTTCACACTTGCCACAGCCATGGCAATACCAAGCTTTTGGTCCTTTATCTCCGACGCAGTTTTTTCCATGGAGTGCTGGCCTTCTTGGATTTCTTTTTCTGTCTTGGCCAATTCTTCCAAAAGAAATTTCTTTATGTTTTCAAGTTTGGAGAGGGACTCCTTGGTCGACTTCGGCTGTTGCGCGTTGGCATCAAATTTGCGTTTCTTTGCCTTCGCGTCTGCGACCAGTTTGTCCAGAAGCTTTTGATCGGCTTCTTGGGCTTCACAACGATCAATTCTGGCTTGTGCTTCCTCGACTTCGAGTCTCCTCTCGTCCAAGTGGCACACGTTCAGGAGTGCTGCCATTGCTTCTGGAGGTAAGTCGGCTTCAACGACTGCCATGGCGTCTCGGATCGACTGGTTATTCGCCAATATCTCCGACTGCGGCCTCATGACCAGATCGAAAAGCTTATTTAATTTTTCCTTCATGCCCGAGGCAGAAGTGACAACAGCCGACGCTTCCTTCGACACTTCAAGGATTCTCCGGATCTCAGCGTCATAGTCATCAGTGGCCACGATCTCCGGGTCATCGAGATCGGCCAGGGAGAAACCCAACAGGTTGGTCGGGTCAAAAAGCTCTGGTAGGTCGAAAGACAGAGCTGTTGAGGTAGGCCGTGGCTGAGAGACTGGTGCAGAAGTCTTCGGAAGATCGGCCAAGATCTTCGCAACTTGAACAGATTGCGTTGGCTAAAGGAAGTAAAATACAGAGTAAGCCAACGTATCAAAATACATAATTTACTAAAAGAATCATGATGGCCTACCTCTCCAGTAGCCGACGCATGTGGCGAACTCTCGCCGCTCTGTTCATTGAGCTTGGGAACCTTCTTGGTTGCAGCCTTGGTATACTTTCGCTTCTTTTCTGAGAATTTATCGTTTTAGTAATCTTTGTCAAATGTAGATTGGGTAAATGATAAGTGAAAGCCGATAAAAGACTTACTGGGTTGTTTCTGTTTCTCTAAGTCTGAGAGAGATGGGCTTTGAATGCCCAAAGACCCGGAAGCGTAGCCAGTAATGGCAGCCGATTGCTGTTGTTTCCTGGGTTGGCCATCGCCCGATGGGCCTGAAGCCGCCTTATTCCCAATTACCTTGTTCTGCAGAGGAGAAACAAAGTTAGATTCAAGGTACAGGTTCATGTAAGACAAAGTAGGAGATTTGGACTCTAAAGCCGATACCTCGCTAGAGACACCTAAGCGTGTGTTAGTATATCCGGACGAAGTAGCCTCACTACTAGAATCAGCGTCGGATACTAACGTCGGCTCCAGCAGATTCGGAAAAAATTCATTAATAATGTTTGACGGAGACTTTGACCGATACAAAGCTTCTGCGATGACTGACCACCACGAAGTGTAGCCTCCTGCCCGTCTGGTGTTAAAAAAGAAGTGTGGCAAAGATTGAATTTGCAGGTCATCGGATACTTCAAGAACGATCTCGGCCGACACAGCATTACAGACTCTGGCCCTTGGCTCAAGCCGATCAAGAAGCTGAAGACTTGGAATCAATTAACCAAATCCCAGTTGTCTTGCATAAATGGATGGATGGTAGAATTCATATGACGGCTGGTATGTCCGATTCCTTGTGTAGAGACCAGCGTGAAGAATACAAGGAGAAATAAAGATTTCAGCCATAAACCGAGGGTCTCGAAGACATCTCGAAGCTATCGGCTTCAAGTCTAAGGAATGAAGGCCATGGAAAATCGGCCACTTGACTATAACTGAAAAAATCTCGCTGCCTCAAATCCGCGTCGCTCAAATTAAGGAAAAAGGACATATATTTCTTTGAATCAGCTGCTGTAATTTTTTTCTCGCCACCGGAACACATAATAAAACATTCGCCAAAGATCGGCTTGCTTGATATTGAGGAATGGCGTTCTCAGGATTGTCTTCTCTTGGGAAAGCTGTATCTTCGGTAGGTTCTAAGTCAAAAGGTCGGCTAAAGAAGCAACATAACCAGACCTGAATAAACCATAGGGGACCTCCTATGTTACCCACGGTGAAGTTGGCAAAACCCGTGTAAAGCCGACTCCTAATAACATGCATCATCTGGTATACTGCTCCGAGGAATGTTTTTCCAAGTGCAAGCCGACGGCCCTCTACTAATCCTTCAGCGATAGTCTGATACACTTGAGTTGACCCCAATGAAGCTCCACAAAACAGAAATCGGTCAAGCCACAGGTTAAGGAAAGCGATGTGCTCCTCATCCGATACTAATCCATTTACTCTGTTATTATTGGCTATATACTTAGACCAGCCTTCACCTTTTGATCGGATAAGCTTATGTTTGGGTTTGGCACTAAAGGTCGATACTTGTTCCCCGTCTGGTCTCAGGCAGCAGAGCTAAGCAACATCCAGCAAGGTTGGGCCGATCATACCAGTGCGAAACATAAAAGCATTAAACGAATCCGACCAGAAATAACAAGCCGTGGCCACTAAGGGCTCGTTGGCCTCTGGATCGGCTAAACTCAAGGGAATGCATTCTGCGATGCCCATTCTCTCCCAAGACTCTCTTTTCTGGGCTGCTACTCGATTGTACCAACTCTTCCAACCTTTGAGTGCAGTCGGCCAAGCCCTAAAACTCTTACTCCAACCCTCAATATTATATCCTCTAGCCGATAAGGGGAGACGAGTTACTTCTTGATCAATGACTGTAGCTGCGTCTAAGTTTCCTAATGGACCGAGAAAGAATTGATCAACACTGTTGGGGATTGGGATAAGTACCTGAGAGGGATCCATTCAGCCGATCTTAAGTTGAAAGCCGACTGCACTCAAAAGTGAGAACAAGGTGCAGAAGGAAGAAGCCGATTGTGAAAGGCGTGAGAGCTCGAGCGCGTGAAGAATGACTGAAGTGGGGGCCGCATTTTATAGCGTGGTGAAAATTTGAAGCGGCGGGAAGTGAATCTCAAAAGGCGCGAGTAGTTAAAACGCACTACCCGTATGTCAGAAAATTACGGCGCGAATAAAGTAGCAGTTATTGAGCGAAGTTCAACAGTTAGCCGATTGAAAAAGCCGATAAAATTGCGATTTTTGACAGATAACAAGTCATCTCTCAAAAATGGGGGGCATATGTTTGCACCAAAATTTGGCAAGTCTGGTCAAAATCGGCAATAAAGTCGAAGATATGGAATTAACGGACAGGTTGAAAAGGTTTGGAGATATTTTGGTAACAACAATATCTTTAAGGAAATAACTGTCCGAAATAAGGCCGATACGGATCAAAACTTGAAACGTGTTATAGTCGGACACGATCGGCCGAAGGGTATAAAAGAAGGACCAGAGCAAGCTGCGAAAAACAACAACACAATACAATCAACCAGCTTTTACTTTCTTCCTTCCTGTCGACTAGGAGTAGCTTTTGTAATTTAGTCTCTGTAATCGATTTTGATCAATAAAGTTGCGCATCGCCGATTGTTGATCTTCGTCAATTACACCCCCAGGTTTGATTTGTCCTAATTTTGTTGCGCATCGCCTTCTTCAGAATCGATCTACCTTTACCCTCTGATTAGCCTTAATCGGCTAATTGGACTTACCCTGTTACCTTGATCTTAATCGGCTTCAAGCTGATTGAGTCTAAGCCGATTGATCGTTACAATCGGCTTTTGATTAAATTTTATATTTTTACCTTGTCGGTTCTGAGTCAAATCGACCGCACGCTCTTGAACGGTGTTAAATGCGGTGTCTTCTTTGTCGAAACCCTACATCAAGTTTTTGACGCCAACACAACCAAAGAATCTTTTGTGAACTAAGTTTACTGATAATGTTAGTTTCACCGTTTTGAGCTACTAGTGCTTCGTCTGTGGCAACATAATGAGCAAATCAGTGAACAACATCATGCATGTCGCAAACCATTGATCAGCGTACTTTGTATCTGGCTCTATAAGGTTCCTCAATATTAACTCCTTATAGCACTACCTTCCTAATTCTTCTAATTATCCGAGTTTCCATTAAGAAATCCTTCACTAATCCACATGCTAATAAATGTATCATCATGTAACCCTGTATTTTTAGGGAGAAGGGAGTAGTGCAGAAAGCGCTGCTTCAGACAGGGAGGCAAATCTTCCTAGCTTAAGTATATTGCGTGGTTTAGCTCTTCATGCATTTCAGATACTGACAATTTGGAATCATTCAGAACCGCGCCGTTTGTCCCTCTTGCACAAGAGTCCTCCCATTACTTTGACAGCAAGTGGCAAACCACCACGTGTTGCTATGATTTGCTATCCAATGTCCTTTAACGTGTCATCAATCTCAAGTTCATCAATCTAACTTGAGACTACCTGCAAGCAGTTTAATCCGATAAGAGTTAATACAGAACGGTTGGTAACAGCTAGCATGCCGATTTTTTTATATTTGCTAATTAGCTTTTTTTAGATAAAATTTGCTAATTAGATCATGTAAGTGAATTGTAGAATTGCGAACATGCAGACGTCTTGATCGATTGTAACGACACCTATTTTTGCATAAAAGCTAAAATGAGAATCTCATGTGCATACAGTATTAGTCCTAAAATCAGTGACTAGTACGCACATTTACAACAATTGGAATCACAACCATACATCATATTATTAAAGCGGAAGCTATTTATACAATGTAATTTTTACAATTCAAAGTACATATATATATATATATCAGAAGAAGTAAAGTCTTGTAGTGTACCCATCCAATCCCTCAGGCAACTGATAAGGCATAAATCCCTAGAAAGATCGCTTTATTGAAATTCTTGTAACCTGCGACGGAAAGATATTCTTCGGAGCTGCGTTTTCTTATCCACCTAAAAAACATAATAAGCAATGTTGAGTACTTTCATACTCCGCAAGACTTAAGTGGTATTTGCAAATGCAGAAATGCAGGTCATGTCAAAGGAGGTTTCTACAGTTAATTTGCATAAAGCGAGATTGAATTTGTAAAAGCAAGTTTGATTGATATAGAAGTAACAAGTAAATAATAACTCACAGTCCTCCATGACGTGAGCATCGAGACGTCTAATTCCTGCCAACACCATTCTTTGCCAACACGAGGAAAAACAGATGAAACCAGCTGTCGGGGATCGGCTATCCTGACACGTGTCCGTGCCCCCTGGGGGGCTTTAGGCGGTCCTCCTTTGACCTCGGGGAACTGTTTCTGGGCCCGGGCAGGGCTATCCCCGGGTTGTATGCGGACCTTGGCGATCTCCTCGGCCCCGACGCCCCTAGCCCGGACTCCCATGTAAAACGGCGGCCCGGGGTAATGAACGGACTGCTCCAAGCCCGCCTCCGACCAAAGGCCCCGCGAGGCCACGAAGGACACTCATCCCCCGACCTAACAGACTGCTCCGAGCTCGTCCCGACCAAGTAGGACGTCAGGCCTCCCTCGCATGGTCGGACTCCCGACTTCCGACCATCGAGGTGGTCCCCACCAAAGGCAGTGTATCGAGCCCTCCGCGGCCACTAGAACCGTGCCCTATGACCTCGCGCTTGAAGTGACCACACGGAGCGGTCGCTCCTTCCTAAGCGCGCAAAGGTTGCCAAAGTCAAAACTCGGTCCCATCGTCCGATCCACGTTCGGTATGAGAGTACGCTCTCTCGAGGCGTGAGCGGGACCACGCATTGCAACGTCGATGTCAGCAGTCCACAGAGGCGGTGCGATGTTTCGAGAAAGCAGCGAACTACTCTGCTCAATGAGTCTACCAACCCGGCGTGGCGGCCCGGGCGGCGACCGGTCATCAAGACGGAGGACTGGGGTTCCTGGGACACTCTCCATCCTTCCCTCTCCCAATTCTCCATGTAACCTGCCCCCTCCGGCTGTATAAAGGAGGGTAGGGTCTTCTGTGAGGGGGCTCTCCTCTCCTCTCCCTTTTTTCCGGCTAAGTCTTCGCGAACCAGCAGTAATACTTGTACACCCCCTATTCACCGAGCTCTCCTCGATCATCGCTCCCGAGCGATCCCGAGTCGAGCTCCCCTTGTAACACTCCCCGGAGGAGCCTTTAGTTCTTTTTCGCCCAGGCGGGGCGGAGTAGAGAGCATTACCCGACCTAGGGGGCTCGAACCAGTATAAACATTGCGTCCCCTGTTTGATTGTCCCTTTTTTATCTTTGTGCACCCGCCGAGTCCCTCCCGGACGGCGAGGCTCAGGCCTCGCCCCTTATGCGATCCTTCCCCTTTTCTTTGCGGTCGATGGTCCGATCGTCGGCGGTGGCGCCACCGTGGGCCAGTTTCATTGTCCAAAGCTCGTTATCTCGGCGGCATCAGCACCTCTAGCTCCACCGCCGGCATGTCGTGAACAGCAAGCGTGGGCTCGGACGTTGTCCCCGAGTGCCAAGGCTCCACATCCATGCTCTCGCCCTCCTTGTCGCCTCGCGAACGCCGGGCCTTCGTTGCCGACGAACATGAGGCGACTCCCGGGGCGGACGACGGCAGCCTGGAGACTCCTCGGGGGGCGCACCGGCTCGCCCAGGTTGCCATCGACCAAGCCATCGCCGCTATTCGGCGAGAAGAGCGTGGTATGGCCCGCTCCCTGTCTAGCCAGCTCAGCCCTCCCCGTCCGGACGAGCCTACCCAAGAACGCCTGCGGGCCATCGCTCGGGTCATGGCTGACCCCACCCGGGCTGGCTCGGCCCTCTTCCGACGATCCCTGACCGAAGAGCTCAACAAGGTGACCGACGGCGTCGCACCCCGATGGCGAGCAGGCTCCCTGGGCTCTGGATCCCGCCCCATGGCGGCCAGCGGTCCCCCGCCGCATGATCACCGGCCTTTCCACCGGCAGGCTCCCCGTTCACGGGCTCGCACCCCAACGCCGTCTCCTCTGCCTCGCCGTAAGGATGAGGTGGAGCGCGGAACCGCCCGCCGTCAGTGGCGTAATAGCGATGCTCGCTCGAGCAGCCATACTTCCGGAGACCTCTCCCCGGACGTTTCACCCAGGCGCTAGAAGATCCGTGACCACCCGCGCCACCGCGTAACGCGCTCTGCCGGCCAAGCGTGGTGGCGCGAGTGCGTCGGCCGCTCGAATTCCCCTGTCGTGATGGCGACTACGGCGCCGGCGATGGCGGCGGTAGCCTATATGGCCTCACACTGCCGGCGTACTCGGCGACCTCTGCCGGTCGTTGGCGGCCGGTTCAAGCCGACAATGATGGAACGGTTCGACGGGACCAAGAACCCCGCGAAATTCCTCTCCATATACTCCACGTCGTCTTGGCGGTCAGTGGGGATGAGGCCGCGATGGCCAACTATCTCCCCACCGTCTTGGATGGGGCCGTCCGCACCTGGCTCTTCAACCAGGCGCCTGGCACCTTCCGGTCATGGCGCCGATTGCGGGCGCCGCACTCCAACTTCGAGCTACTATGGCGGCACGGGCGAAAAGGGCACGGACCGTGTTATCGAGGAAAGGAGCACGCGAGACCCGGCGCCGGTTTAACCGCGCACGGAACTCGATTCTCAACATCTATGATGAAACCGTCATCAAGGCCTTCAAATTCGGTGTCCGAGACAGACGCCTTACGGAGGACCTCGAGATCGCTACGAGGCTCACCGTCAACAAACTATTCCGCATAGCGGAATGATATGCAGACGCGGACGACGCCATCCGCTGGAAGCACGACTACGATCGAGGCAAGCTCGGCCTCGCCTTGGCGGCGGCCGTCGGCTTTAGGAGCGAGACCCGACCCGCACGACAAGAGCGAGAAAAGACCGCGGCGTCGAGGCGACCCGCTCAGCGTGGTCGCCACGATGCGACAATAAGCGCGGAGGTGGAGGCACGCCGGCCCGTCGCCGAGGCCCCGGCCTCGATGAACCGCCCGCGGCCGCTGCAGAGCCGCGCCCGGCCCAGCAGGGTAGGTAGGGGGCGAGCCCCTCATGCGAGCGTCCGACCACAGGGCAATGAGAACGGCCGGCCGGCGTAACAAATTTTATGCATTCCACAAGATCCACGGCCACGATCTGCGAAGGCTGCGGGATGTGGCTATTCAAGTGGACACCTTTTATAGAAAGTGGAGAGATGCCACGCTCGAAAGGCGACGAACGACTGGTGGGGTCGGCCAGCCAAGCTCAAGCGAGCCCGATCACGGAATTCAGAGGCGACCGCCGTGTGGATGTGATCTTGGTGGCTCTTGACATGCTCGATCTCGGCGAGTGAAGGATGCCGCGCGCACCGTCTAACAAGCCACCGTAGAAGCCCACCGACCAACCTTGCGGGTGAGATGGCGTCCCCATCACCTTTTCTCGGAGACGCGCTCCTCAGGATGTCCGAGACTTCAAAACCGCTCGGTCGTCGCCCCACCGCAAGCAACACCGTCGTTGGCGAGTCATGGTCGGCGGAGGCGGTTCCTCAACTGCTCACGGCAGCGCCTTGGATCGGATCACGGATACCTCGATCGAAAATCAAGAACATAGCAATCCCTTCTTGGCATTGTCGGGAAGCTCGACCACCCGCTCGGGCAAGTGGTCCTCCCGTCACCTTCAGCGATTCCAGTAAACTTCCGCACCGGCGATCACCTTTGAGGTCGTGGACAACGATCTCCCCTACAACGCCATCCTCGGGCGCCCCGCCCTGATCAAGTTTATGGCCGCGAATCATTACGGACACCGGTGCATGAAGCTCCCGGGGCCCAGCGGTGCCATAACGGTCCGCGGCGACCTCAAGCGGCGCCGGCTGTGAGAAAAGGCCTGGCGCGGCCAGATATCTTGCCCAGCCGGTCCCAAGACCGCCGAAGGGCACCGTCGGAAGAGCGGCCATCGGTAGAATGGCCCGACCAAGGCCGTGCGGCTCGAGGAAGGAATTCGGGCAAATCGTCTGCATTTACGCCCGGCTTGACCCTAAATAGGAAGGCAGGCTCGTCACCTTCCTCCGAGCTAATAAAAGCATTTTTGCATGGGAACCGGCGGACATGCCGTGGGTCCCACGGAAGGTGATCGAGCACAGACTACAAACAAAGCCTGTCTACAGGCCCGTGCGCCAGAAGCTGCGGTGCTTCTCCCTTGAGAAGGCGGCAATAATCAGGGAGCACCTCGACAAGTTCCTCAAGGCCGGTTTCATTCGCGAGGTCAACTACTCCGAATGGCTAGCCAACCCTGTAATTGTGCAAAAGAAAGGCGGGAAGTGGCGAATGTGCGTCGATCACACGGGTTTGAATGCTGCATGCCCTAAAGATAACTTCCTACTTCCACGCATAGACCGGATCGTGGATTCCGCATGTGGCCGAGATGTTGAGTTTTCTCAGCGCCTACTCGGCTACCACGGATCAAGCTCATCGTGGAAGGCGAGGACAAGACCGCCTTCATCACGCCGTTCGGAACCTTACGCTATCGACCATGTCGTTTGGCTGCTGTACTTGAGCGCCACGTTCGGTGGTGATGACTAAAACCTTCAACTGCGGATCGTAGGAACCTCGAAGTGTCGTCGGCGACATCATCATCAAGAGCCCTCTAAAGCCGACCACATCAACGACTGGCCGAGACCTTCGCCAACTTTGAAAAGTTTGGCATCAAGCTCAACCCGAAAGTCGTCTTTGGCACGACCTCTAGAAAAGTGCTCGGCTACATGATCGGAAGTCGGGCGTGGGCCTAACCGGAAAAAATCGAGCGATCGAACAAATGGTGCTCAGACCTCGGTAAAGCAGTACAAAGCCTCACGGCCACATCGTCGCCTCGGCCGCTTCATCTCGGCTCGTGGCGAGGGCTGCCCTTCTTCAAGATCCTATGCAAGCACAAGGGTTTTGAGTGGACCCCCGAAGCCCAGCGGTCTTTCGACGAGCTCAAGGCGTACCTCTCACGTCCGCCTCTATTGACAACTCCACAGCAGGGTGAGGCGCTGTTGCTTTACCTCGCCGCCACGACCCAAGCCGTCAGCGCGGTCCTAGTAGCCGAGCGGGCGGGACGATAGCACCCGATCTACTACGTCAGCAAAGTGCTTCACGGGCTGAAGGAGCGCTACCCCTTGGTCCAAAAGCTCCTCTACACCCTCTTCATGGCCTCGCGGAAGCTTCGGTACTACTTCCAAGCGCACACAGTGGTCGTCCCGAGCGGGCTCCCGCTCGGGGAGATCCTCAAGAACCCGGAAGCCGGAGGTCGCGTCGCCAAATGGGCCATAGAACTGGCCGAATTCGACCTCCGTTTCATGGCCCGCACCACCATCAAATCTCAAGCGCTGGCCGACTTTGTGGTAGAGCAGACGACGGAACCTGCCCCCAAGCCCGAAGTCGAGATCGAAGATCCTTGGACCATGTTCTTCAACGGGTCAAGGTCCTTTGAACGCTCGGCGGCCGGTGTTCTCATCATCACCCCTCAAGGCGACCACTTGAGATATGTGATCCGCTTTGGCTTCCCCGCTACCAACAACGCAGCGGAATACGAGGCCCTGTTGGCCGGCCTACGAGCTTGCAAGTCCCTGGGCGTCCGCCGTCTAATTGTGAAAGGGGACTCCCAACTCATCATCAATCAGTACAACAAAGTTTACCAGTGTTCGGACCCGCTGATGGCCAAGTACCTCGCCGAGGTGCGCAAGATGGAGAGGTGGTTTTGGAACCTGAAGATCCAGCACGTACCTAGGAAGGACAATTCCATTACCGATCTCCTTTCCAGGCTCGGGTCGTCCGGCGATGAGCTCCCACCGGACGTCGTCCTCGAAGCCTTGGTCGCGCCATCCGTCGCCGAC
Organism: Otatea glauca; assembly: GCA_036346275.1. Taxonomy (NCBI): domain Eukaryota; kingdom Viridiplantae; phylum Streptophyta; class Magnoliopsida; order Poales; family Poaceae; genus Otatea; species Otatea glauca. The sequence continues at coordinate 47,936,247 of CM070718.1, forward strand.
CAGGAAGACCCGGTGGCCTTTCTCGAAAGCATTCCGTCGTGGATGGACCCGATCATCAAGTTCCTCGACCAAGGGGAGCTCCCCGCCTCTCCGGCCGAAAGGAGCAGGCTCCGGCGGCACGCGAGCTCGTACAGGCTCGTCGGTGTGTAGCTCTACCGTCAAGGGGCCCTGGGTATTTTGTCAAAATGCGTCACTCCTGAAGAAGGTGAATACTTGCTCAATGACATACATTCCGGCCTATGCGGCGCTCACTCTTCTTTCAGGACCATGGTCGGGAAGGCGTTCCGGATGGGTTTGTCTTGTGCGGCGGTTCGAAGATGCGGGGCATCGTTCGTGCCTACGAACTGCCCGTTTCATGCCGGAAGGCACGGCGGTGACCTCGCCTGCGGACCATTCCCTCTTTGGCCGTTCTCGGCGTGGGGCTGGACATCCTCGGTCCCTTTAGAAGTCGGTCGAGTAAGAAGTTCCTATTCGTGGCCATCGACACCTTTTCAAAATGGATCGAGGCGAGCCGGTCTCACTATCACCGCCAAGGCGCGGTAAGGTTCTTGGTTCGCCGTGGTCACAAGGTGCGAGTCCTTTGCGAGGATCATCATCACCGACAGCGGATCTGATTCACCGGTGAACTATTCCAAGAGTTCTGCGTAGATATGGGGACAAAATCTGCTATGCCTCGGTAAGCCATCCCGAGCAGCGGAGGCGGCGGCGCGCCAGCGAGCGCTTCGTCTAAGGGCTCAAGAAGCGAGTTTTGGCGAGCTCGGTCGGCGCGGCCGGGCCTGGGTGGAGGAGCTCCCCACCGTCCTCAGTCCGTCGCACCTCCCGGTAGAACAGCGGGACGAGCCCTTCGGCTCGTCTTGGGGCGAGGTATCTGCCGCTGAGGTCACTCTACGCTCCGTTAGGGCAAGCTCGGTCGACCAGGTCGACCTCGAGCAGGAGCGGTCCCTCGACCTCGCCTTGGCAGAAGAAGTAAGGTGCCGCGCACTGCTGCGCTCGGCACGCTACCTGCAAGATCTCCGCAGGCACGCCGTCCGAGCCGTTCGACCCCGGGGCTTCCGCGTTGGAGAACTGGTCCTAAGACGAATCCAGGATCGTTCCCACATCAATAAGCTATCCCCGCTGTGGGAGGGCCCCTACAGAGTCGTCTCGGCAAGCCGCGCGGGAGCTTACCGTCTGGCGGCCCCCGATGGCAGGGAGCTCTCAAGCTCGTGGAATGTGGGCCAGCTCCGGAAGTTCTATGCCTAACGTTCCTCCATCCATGCTTGAGTTAAGATTTTTCTTCTTGCTGTCGTGCTTGTTTCTTGTGTCCTGAGCAATCGCGACCCGGGGCGTGACCCGGACACTTGTGTCACCGCACTCTGGTTCGGCCCAGGTATGCGCCTGTAATGAAAGTCCCCTTCGTCTCCATCGCTAACCTCTTTTAGTTTATGGAGGGGGATGGCACTCCGCCACGACCCCGAGCTGCAGGTCCCTTCGTCAAGGATCGCGCCATCTTAAGAGCCCTCGACCCCAGGGCCCCGCCTGCTTTCTCGCGGCCTTAGTTCTCCTTTCTTTTAGGACGCCTCGAGCGGCGCGACCTCGCGGCGAGACCATAAGGGCAACCATAAGGTCACGCGGCGGGCCCGACCTAGGGGCGTCCATGCGTGTTCTTTTTTGCAGCGCCTAGGGTCGCGTTCTCTAGGTTCGCCTCGGGGATGAACAACCCGAGCCTGGGCATTCCCAGGATCGGGAGCCGCTGTAAAACGATCCTTATCGAAGTAAGCCGGCTATTCCCGTCTTTGCCAACCATTGAGCGTTCTCGAGGCGCCCGAGCCCGATGGCGTTCCGGGTTGAAGGTCGCGATTTAAAATTCACCAAGGAATGACTCGATCGCAATAAGCCGGCCTGCGCAATAAGCCGACTCCCCCGGGCCCGAGTGGCCAGGTTCGAATTTCTAAACCACCCTCTGAGGGGGCCTCGCCGAGCTTGAAGCATTCCCGAGCTCACCGGGCCAGACCCGAGGCCTAAATCTAGTCTGAGCCCGAGCTACTCGGTAGGCGATCGAGTTGTGCCCAAACACGAAATCTTGCCCGGCGAGGCCTCGGTTGAGGGCGCGTTCTCTAGGTTCGCCTCGGGGCGTCGGTATCCGAGCGATGCATTTTCGGGCTCGGAGGCTCTTTGTAAGCGATCCTTATCGAAGTAAGTCGGCTATTCCCCTGCGCTGCCGACCATTGAACGTCCTCAAGGAGCACCCCGGGCCCGATGGTATCCCCAGGCTCGGAGGTCGCGATCCCCAAAATTACCACCAGGGACGATCTCGGTCGCAACAAGCCGCTCTGCCATAATAAGCCGACCAATTCCCCCGTGGCCAAATGGTGAAGACCCATCAAGCCGAGTCGTGCTCGAGCAGGTGATTAAGGCGAGCCTCGGTTAAAGCGTCATGAGCATCCTTTAGCTCGGTCAGCCCAGGCTAGGTGCAAAGTCTACAAAGGCGACACGGGCCAGCAAGCGAGCTAAGTCTTCCAAAGAAATGCGACTTTACAAAATTAGCAGAAAGTTACATTGTCTTCACAAGGGGTGCGAATCCTTAGCCCCAGACCCATCCACTAACTTTAAATTTTACTCTCTGAGACATATCTCGGGCAAGCTTCTCCCGCTCTAGGTCGGAGACCCTCGTAAATAGCGCGATAACCTCGACCTCGGCCTGTCGACCGATCGTGGTCGCTCTGAAGGTGAGCCAAGGCACTCTTCCCTTTCGAGCCACTGCGCGGCTTCCCCTCAAGCCCGGCGACCCTGGCCTCGGCCTCGGCCGCCTTAGCTTCTGCTCCGGTGGCCCTCGCCTCCAATCCAGCCACTGTCTTCTCGAGCACAGCCGCCGTCGCTTCAGCCGTCGTCGCCTTGGCCGTGAGCTCAGCCGCCTCGGCGCGTGCGTAGATCGGATTCCCCATCTGCGTTCGGAGCCCCTCCGCCACCTTCTGCGCGGCTGCAAGATCCTTGAGCGCGGTCGACGCGACCGAATGGCTATCCTCGTGGGCCATATGGGCGACCTCAAGGCGCTCCCAGAGTCCCTCTTTCTCTGCGCCGCGGCCTCGCCTCGGCGAAGGTCGAGACCTCGAGCTCGAGGCGAATCACCACCACCGCGCTCGCCACGGTTCTCATCGAGCGTCCTGCGCCTTAAGCGGACTCGGCGAGGTCTCCTTCGCCTTCTTCCGCTCCTCCTCGCCGGATTCGGAGGCGCGCGCATGAAGGTCCCTCTCGGCGTTTAGCTCCGCTTTCGGTCTCCGGGCCCGCGCTCCCTTTCGGACTCGACGGCCCGCGCGAGCTCAAGTGCCCGGGCCTCTCTCAGGCGCGAAGTTTCCTCCCGACCACGCATCGCGGCAACTCCGAGCTTAGCAGCCTCCCTCGCCCGACCGAGAAGCGTCCACGGAGGGTGGAAGCTAAGCACGTGGCTGCGCACGACCCCGTACCCCTGGGAGATCAGCCGTAGGCCCTGCGAAGAGAAGGAAAAAATCACCACAACTACAAGAAAGAGGGAAAAAGAAAGAGAAGGAAAAGTCACCACAAATGCGCTTACTACCGCTAGCCGATCCTCCAGCGTCGGCAGGTCGATGGCGCCGTCGGAACACCAGAGCAGTTTGCCCGCAGCGACAACCTCGACGGCCCTCGCCGCCGCGGTAGCGTCGGCACCCCCCGAGGACCCAGGGTGATCCACTCCGGTCGAGGCGGCGGCCGAACCACGAGGTGGCGGCGGCTCGAGACTCCCTGGCCGCCTCCGACCACTCCCCCTTCGGCCACCTCGACCACAGAATGGAGCCCCGGCTCGCCGGGGATGGTCGGAATCACCCTGTGCCCCGGCTCAGTCGTCGGTCCAAAAATTGTCGCCCGCTCCTCTGACGACTCCAACACCGCTGGGGACGCCTTCGCCTAGGGCAAGACGACCACGGCACCTCCGACCGAGGCGCCCTCGACCCCAGACGACCCTACCGACGTCTCTTTGACCGGCGGCTCGTTGACCTCCACCGATCGCGTCGGTGCCGAATGCTGGATCGCAGCAACGACCACCCCGGTATAGGTACTGCGCAAAACAAATTGTCAAGGGTTGCTCGGACGACCCTACCGTCACAAAAGTTTGAGAGGCAGAAGGGGGTACTTATTGCGCCGAGCGGATGCGCGGCAACCTCGCTTTCTTTGCCGGACCTCCTCGTGGAGGGGAGTCGGCTCTCCATTTCCCCAGGCACTTCGCCCTCGGGAACGCCTCCACCGGTGGCGCGACGACGACGGCGCCCTCGACTACAGCACCCCCGACCACGGCACCCTCGGTCGCGGTGCTCTCGACCGCTTCCCCTTGGCCACTTCATCCTCCTCAGAAGACGCGGCAAGTAGCACCCGCCGCGTCCTGGGTCGCGGCACGAGGCGGTTGTCATCCTCGTCGTCCTCCTCTCCGACCTCGCCCTGGACCACGGGAAAGGTTGGTGCCCCTCGGACGCTCGAACACCGCGACGGGGCGGGATGACGAAAAATGTATGAAAGCCGTACCTGGCGCGACGATCCCACGACAGCAGCGTGAGAACTCCCCCCTCGGGGGCTGAACGTCGGAGCTCGTGGCTTCGGCTGCGTATCCGGGGCCCGCGCGGCGAAAGCCGCCTCCTGCTGCTGACAGAGAGGCAAGGATCAGCAAAAGAAGGACAAAGGAGGCAGAAAGGGGGAAGCAAACTTAGGCTCAGATGTCCCCGAGCTCGGGGCGTTTGAACTTTCCACAACCCGGTCGCTCCACTCGATGTGGGGCTTCTTGGCACCTTGCCTCGGGGCGTCAGGAGCCGGCTTCTTACTCCCCTTCTTGCCTTTGACCAGACCAGGGAGCGGCAACAACTGCTTCCCCGTGTCCCAAAGCTCCCTGGTCGCCTGCGCGAGCTTATCACGGTAAGCATCCGAATCTGAGCCCTCGAGACCAAGGTCAAGGCGAAAACTATTACCTCGCTGCTCCGCCCCAAGACGTTCTTGGGGACGTTGCCGCCGAGATCGTAGGAGGTGGCAGCCTTCCCGAAGATCTCCTGCATCCTCGAGGCGATCCAGGCCTCCTTCGGCGCTGCAAAAAGCCAGAAAAGAGAGCGTCAAGAAAACAAAGGAGCTCCAACCAAGGCCCAAAAGAGCTTAGGGTCGGGCAATGCTAACCCTCGTGGCCTTCCTGGGTGGCGTCGTGCCTCCCGGTGATCTCGTAGAAGGGATGCAACCTCTTCCGAAGAGGAAGCACCCGGTTCCACAAGTAGTCGTAAACGACCACTTGCCCCTTTAGCCCGCGCGTGGCGCATATATGGATGAAGGCGACCGTCGCTTGGTCGGCCGCCGAGTCCTCTGGCTCCGGGATCTCCCGCTTTCCATCGATCGCAGCGCCAATTTAAGCAAGCCCGCTTTGCTCGCCCTTCTTCAGATAGAACCACTTCTCCGTCCACGGTTCGAGCGAGTCCCGGGTCGGGATTTGGAGGAAGGAACAAGGGAGTCCCGCCCGCAGCCGAAAGTAGAGACACCCGACGACGGGGTCCCTCGCGGTACGGGATAAGGAATAAAAGCGAAAGAACAACGAGGGGGTGGGAAGAACGCCCAGGAACCCCTCGCAAAGATGAGCAAAAATAGAAAGGTGGAGGAGGGAGTTTGGTACCAAGTTAACAAGCTCGATCTCACATTGTGCGAGGACCGCAGCCAAGAAATCGCTCTCCGGGGTTCGTAGCCCGAAGAGCATATATTGCTCCGTACTCACGATCTCGTCGTCTCGAGGTTGCGGCACGTTCTCCCCGGACGGGAGCCGCCAGGTGAACGGATCCAGCAGCCCCAAAGTCTCCATCTCCTTCATCCGCTCCACGGCGAGCGTACTCCTCCCGAACTTCGCCATAAGGACAAGGGGCGGAGGGGGAATGGGGACGAGTTTGAAAGCAAAGGGCAGAAGGCACCGCGCGAGAGAAGACAAAGAACAGCGGCGGGAGGAGAACCCAGGCGGCCCTTGGTCTTTAAAGACGCCTCGTCTACCGGCGTCACCGCCGCCTCAAAAGGCGCGTCCTTAACCAGCGGGCGGCAACCGAGGCGCCAAGGCCATTCGAAACCGCTGCACAGCCGCCTTTTCACGCACCCGCCGAACCGTCCCTCCGACTTCCCGTCGCGGGCCCCAGTGCTTCCGAGGCCACCGAGAAACAAGGTCTTTGGAGTTCAAGTGTCGCCAAGAACGATCTCGCCAAAAACACCCGGGCGGCCTTCCCGGGTTTGAAAGGAGCTCAAGAAACCCGAACCCAGCCAAAGGGGTGATCCCTCCTCGAAAGACTTCAGACTCAAGAGCGCCTAGAGTCTCAGATCGCTTCTTGAGCCTCGGGGGCTAGTTGTCGGGGATCGGCTATCCTAACACATGTCCGTGCCCCCCGGGGGGGCTTTAGGCGGTCCTCCTTTGACCTCGGGGGACTGTTTCTGGGCCCGGGCAAGGCTATCCCCGGGTTGTATGCGGACCTTGGTGATCTCCTTGGCCCCGACGCCCCTGGCCCGGACTCCCATGTAAAACGGCGGCCCGGGGTAATGAACGGACTGCTCCAAGCCCGCCTCCGACCAAAGGCCCCGCGAGGCCACGAAGGACACTCATCCCCCGACCTAACCGACTGCTCCAAGCTCGTCCCGACCAAGTAGGACGTCCGACCTCCCCCGCGGGTCGGACTCCCCCGACCTCCGACCAGTCTGAGGTGGTCCCCACAAAAGGCCAGGTATCGGGCCCTCCGCCGGCCACTAGCCACGTGCCCTATGACCTCGACCGCTTGAAGTGACCACACGGGAGTAGGTCGCTCCTTCCCTAGGCAGCGCAAAGGTTGCCAAAGTCAAAACTCCGGTCCCATCGTCCAGTCACGTGCAGTATGAGGGTACGCTCTCTCCCGAGGCGGAGCCAGGACCACGCATTGCAACGTCAGTATCTAACAGGTCCACAGAGGGCAGGTACGATGTTTCCCGAGAAAACGGCAGACTACTCTGCTCAATGAGTCTACCAACCCGGCGTGGGCGAAACTGGACGGCGACCAGTCATCAAGACGGAGGACTAGGGTTCCTGGGACACTCTCCATCCTTCCCTCTCCCAATTCTCCATGTAACCTGCCCCCTCCGGCTGTATAAAGGAGGGCAAGGTCTTCTGTGAGGGGGCTCTCCTCTCCTCTCCCTTTTTTCCGGCTAAGTCTTCGCGAACCGGTAGTAATACTTGTACAGCCCCTATTCACCGAGCTCTCCTCGATCATCGCTCCCGAACGATCCCGAGGTCGAGCTCCCCTTGTAACACTCCCTGGAGGAGCCTTTAGTTCTTTTTCGCCCACGGGCAGGACTGGAGTAGAGCTGTTACCCAACCTAGGGGGCTCGAACCAGTATAAACATTGCGTCCCCTGTTTGGTTGTCCCTTTTTTCGTGCTGTGCGCCCGCCGAGGTCCCTCCCCGGACGAGCGAGGCTCTGGGCCTCGCCCCCTTATACGATCCTTCCCCCTTTTCTTTGCGGTCGACGGTCCCGATCATCGACACCAGCCATTATAAAAATAATAAAACATCTAACTATGTGATGACATTACCAAGTGCTCTTGACCGTGGGTGCAACTAATCAATTAGATTTACACTCTGCAGATGTGTACAGCTTTACCCACAAGAAATGATCAGCTCTTTGTGCAAGCTATTAGCACACTTCCTTTGGTGTGCCGCAGAGAGATCATAACATAACTATTATATTACATAGACCTGACTTTGCACCAACCCAGTGACGTTAAGCCCTCGCTATGGTTGTAGAAACACATATATAAAACATGGTATCATTCTCTCAAAAACAGTTTGGCACCATTTCTCCCCATAGCAAGGCGTACACTATTGTATCAACATGCATTTATCCACACCTCAGTATGGAAGCCCCTTCCAAGCAAACCTAATCGGAATGCTTGTACTACTCCAGCCTACCAATGTGCAAAGCCAGTTCTAAGCAACTTAATAGGTTAAGGTTGTCCCATACCAGCACTCGTAGTTATACGTGTTTCTTGGCTTGTAAGCAACCCATAGCTCGGTCCTTAATCCGACACGGGTGATACTTCTCCCTACACTACGTGCAAATCCATCTGCACAACCGGCTATTGCCAATAATCACCCGCATCAAACCATAGTTTTATTTCGGGTTTTTAATCAAAATATCAGTAACCATTAGTGTCATATCCAACATTTTTAAATTCTCCAGAGACAGTTTGATCTGACTATCTAAATTGTCGGTTCTAAAGCATGGCTAAGCATGATCAATATGTAATCGCATATACCCATGTTAACATTATGTATTGTTTAGCCCTATACTATGGCTATCAAGGTTCACATATCCATACTTATCAAGGAAGTTCCATGAGATAACAGGTATATTTACCAGTGCCACAAAACAGCGAATTTACAGAAAATAAGCGCATGCATGAAAAAAATTGATAAAAAAATAAAAATTAAATACTGGGATCATATGATCAAAGGGGGTGCTTGCCTTGCTTATTTTTTGTTTACGATAAAGTTGTGGTCATAGCCAGCATGGTCGATGACGGAATTAGTGACATCAGGTTCTACACGTCGTTCAATGGAAATATAACGAACAACAAATTTTCAATAAGGGAAAAAAGAAGACAGAAAGTATATCAAATAAAGACTTGCCATAGAAAACAGGCGTGGTTTATGGTTGTATGATTTCAGGTTCTCGAGTTTTTAGTTGAATACATATATTTACTAGCAGCTTTTGGTTAAGCGATGACATAGTTTCTTTTATAGATTATCTAACTTGTCTTACGAATCAAGAGGCTAAAATTATGTATTTTCATATTTATAATTTTGAATTCTAGATGCTATAATTATTAGGATTAATAGAATTAAAACATTAGTCATCATGTTGTATGCTATGTATAAATAGTACTTAATCCTTAATTGATTTTGCATAAAAAAGTGATTTTGAATATGTTAGATCTTTTAGGTTAGGCTACTGGTTATATATATTCATGATTAAAGAAGGTTCTAGTGATATAAATATTTTAATTACTGATTTCTCATTTATTAAGTTTGTTTATTCATATTACAGATTTTAGCGTTCATAACACTTAAGGTTATATTCGTAATAGGATTCAGATGCAAAGCAAGTTGTAATAAGATTATTTTTCCAGATTATGGTAGTCTTTACCTTGGAGAACATTTCTAAGCTGATTTTATAAATTTTAGTATTTATACGAGATGTCTTACAAGCTACCGAAAAGGCTTAAGTGTTTCTAAAATCTGCACGATAAAGGTTCAATTTTTGTTTTAAGTTTGCGATTGCACCTTATAAGATTATTTAACCATTTTTCTGGCATTAGTAGGGAATGATCCTAGAAGAGTTTTAAAACTGGTTTCACATTATTTTGCTTTTAGCCGAGATGTTTTGAATGCACAGGAAAGATGAAGTCTTTTATTAAATCAATCCAAATTAGTTCTTTTTAATGATTATCATGAGCTTGACTTTATGGATATGCTGAGATTAGCCTTACATGATTTTAACATTTATTTATGTCATTTTGTTTGCTTATACTTGAATCTTTAAGTATTTATATCTTGTACATGAAGCATATTTTATTTAAAAGGCTAGGTTCAAGTCATGATATATTATAATGATTTTCACTATACCAGATGGTCTGACCATATAGAATATTTAGGAACTAGTTTTTTCATCTGCTAGCATCTACTTATGACATTTGATTCATACTTGCTTGTTTACATTTTTGGTTCTTTAAGCATACTTTATATGGAAGCATATTATGGTTAAAGATCTAAATACAAACTAAAACTCATTTTAGTTATTTTCATTTCAGCAGCAAATCTGGTCCTACAGAGCTTCCCTTTTATTTTTGCACTTATTTATGGGCTCTGTCTATATACTAGTCATCTATCACTTAGGCAGGCATTAACCCTTTATACATAGCAAGCAAAGCTATTTAAAAATCTTAGTTCAGATTGAGCTAAGCATTATTTATTTTTAGTTATTCTGGAGTTACAGTGAGAATAAATGGATTTTCTATTTAAGCATCTATTTGAGCTATTTAGCCATACATTAACATATGAGCCTAGTCCTTATGACTTATGATAAACTAAATCCAAACTTAATTAAGTCTAAAATGTTTCTACAGAAATGGAGTATCTCAGATGCCAGGATTTTTCCAAAATTAATTTCATGATTTTAGGAGTTTTGGTATATATGTTTGTAATAGTGTCCATATTAGGGTTTTACTAGAGTTTTAATCCAAATCATTCAAATTAAGTTCAATAACTAAATATTTTTGAACCAATGAGTTTCTTCTGGTCTCAGAAGCTTACAAAATTATTTCATATTTTTATAAGTCATATTTTTCATATGTTCAATAGAGGCCATATTAAGGTATTACACAAACTTGAATTCAAATAAATTAAACTGAAGTGCAAAATTAAACATTATTACATATTATGGAACTACATGATTTTATATGAATATAGAAATTTACTTTACTAGAATTGGAGTTAAAATGCAAAAATTACCATTATGTGAATGTGGTACGGTTTGGTAATTAGCTAAAGAATTGAAAATACGTTTCCTAGCCAGAGGAGGCATATTTCACCCTTTTGCTTGGCAGAGGCATGACCGCCTGGCAGAGAGGTGCTTAGGCTAGCTGAGGTGGTGTTGCACCACTGCTCGCCGTGGCAGCGATCGGGCGGAGGCATTCTCTGTTCTAGCACAAATGGCAGTGAAGGTGTGGTTCTGGATCACCGGGATTATGATGACCACAGGAGATGGTATGGGCCATCATGTAGGCCTGGCAGGGAGGGGTGCTAGGCTAGGAGACTTGGAGTTGTGCCATTGCTCGGCGTGGCAGCTATACAGGGATACATACATCACCGAGACAGTCTCTGGACAGAGGTGAAGCAACGAGGAAGAAGGGAGGAGGAGAGAAAAGGTGAGGCTGACATGTGGGGCCGGTCTCATTTGCAGAGGGAGCAAGGCGTGGTTGGAACAAACACTGCCAAGTGGGGCCTCAAATACTATTTCATTGATTTGAAACGAAATAGCCTTATCCTTTCACAGAATGGATGATGATTATCGCTATAAATGAGGGTGTATCCTTGATGGAAATTTTATGATAATTTTTTTCTGAGCTCTAGAGATAAGTTAAATTATCTTGCAAATTTTTCAAGACTAAATAATATGTACAGAAGTTATAAAAATTCTGACAATGCACTGTACTCAGAATTTTGCTTTCTACTTTTAAATTTTCTGGAGATTTATAACTCATCAATAATTTTTGAAACTTTTTTTAAGAGTTTTTTGAGGCCATATAATCCTTCAGTAAAACTTTAAACTTGAGATCATTTGTATTTAATTTATAAAAATTCTGACATTCTTATTTTTGGATTTTCAGCTTTTCTGTTATTATATTTTTAAATATAATAAACTTGGTTATTAATTTTTACTATAGGTTGGTTTATCTGTTCGGAAGATAATATAAATTTTTTAGGTCGAGATAAGGCCAGATTATTTTTATTAAATTCTGACATTAACACTGTTGTTAGTCAAGAATCATTAATTGGCCTTTCATTTCATATTTATTTACTTTGACATAACTTTTAAATTTAGAATTGAGTCACTGGAGATTCCCTGAGCTTAAATAAAATTTTTATTTATTTTATTGTGATAAGCTTTTATTCTTTCTTTTCTCTATTACTTAAGATTATATAAAAAAAAGTATTTCCCCTTTAGAGAAAAAATCAAGTAAGTCCAAGAAAAGTCAATAAAATCCATAAAAATTCATAAAAAGTATCAGTAAATATAATTAAATGTAAACATTTATTCCTTATTGTATTTTAAGTTTTTCATTGAGGAGAAACAGAAATCAACACAATAAAAGATTTTCTTAAGAACCAAAATTTAGAAAATTTCAGATTTATGGAATTTCAATGTAAATTTTTATTTCCAACTCATTTTCATATTTTGTTTAATTTGGAGTTTTGTATTGTAGCTTATCCTTTTATTAAGGTTGGATTTCAAGAAAGTGAGGAAAAGATAATGATTTAAATCAAAATCTTGATTTCAATTAAAAGTTTTTATTAAATTTTATTTTCAAATCTCATGTTTTCATTTTTCTTATTTCTGGAATTTTTGGGATGTTGCATCGATGGATCTCCTTTTACCATTTCACTACTTGACACCGTACTAGCTAGCCACAAGCAAAGTTCTCAGAGAACAAGGTCATGAGTCAGGACTGACTTTTGGTTCTTTTTGTCCTCTTGATTCTATTTGTGCTTTAACCTAAGTTTCATTCATCGAGTATAATTGACACAAACAGTGAAAGAAAATTAAAACTGCCCATGTCAGTGCTGAGAAGTGGAAGCACACGATACAACATAATGGGCAACATATCACCTTCCGTGCCACCTGACCTTGATAGGTCATGTCAATAAGATCATTAAGTTGTACCAGATTTGCACCAGAACTTGATTATTTCTCAAGTAAGGCCGTAACCAGTTCTATTCCTAAAAACCTTTCTCTGTGTAAAAAAAAAAAGTGGAGAACAGAGCTTCTGAGATAAATATTTCTAAAGTAATATACAATGGTATGTGACATATGTCACATATGATCCTGTTGATACACATTTCTGGATATGATTTTAGGATGTGTCTAGACAACTGCATGTGGAATATAAGAGTATTTCTTGACAAAAAAATATCACAAAAAAATTATGTCAGGAGAAAATATCACAAAGTTCTCAGATCTCATCTACCATAAAAGTTGCCACATATAAGGGGTAAATAGAAACTTCTAGAAAGGCACAGAATAAAGTGAAGTACTGTAATCGCATTTTCTGAAAACAAATACCTCCTATGAAGAAGACTTAAGCATCGGATGGACCAACACCAGATTGCCACTTAAAAGAAAATTATTATAGATGGCTTTCGATTAGTTAGGATGAGAAACCCAAAATTTTCTTCCCCGACAGTAGGAGTAGGGCTATAGCCGTAGAGAAAAAAACAAACTTTAACAAGCTGCCATTGGTGCCAGACACATGTTGCAGGCATTGCCATCGAATCCCAGAAGCCCCTTTCCAAGAAACAACCAACACATCTCCTTCCGCATCCGGCATCAGAAGGATGATTGGCACCTGCAATTTGATCCGGTACTTGAACGACGAGACCTGGTGCTCGCAGTCCTGTAGCACCCAACAAATCAGCCATGAACCGCAATTGTTGTTGTACAATCCAAGCATGCCCTTCATCACAAACACGTAATACACGGCATTGGCGTCGCCGTCAAGGTGTCTCTTCATCCAGCACAGCACCCGCTACGACCCGGACGGGTGGTGAGGGTAGAGTCCGAAGATGTAGGTGCCGAGGAGCAGCTGGAGGGGAGGCGCTGGCGAGTCGCCGGGTTGCAGATGTGGTAACCGCAGTAGGCGCGGAGGATGAGGAGGCCGTCGCAGCGGAGGCGACCACATCGAGGCCTTCGGCGGTGTTGGTCCGAACGACGGGGCGTCGCTCGCCGGCGTGGAGGTCGAGGGCGTCGACCCTGCCCTCTAGGGTGTCGCCATATGTGACGAGCTGGAGCGAGAGCTAGCAGCAGTGAAGTGAGGAGGCGGCTGTCAAGAACTACTCGGCATGAGCAACAGTAAAACCGAAAATTCAATTACAATGCTTAGCTGTAATTACTACTTTGCTTCTTGATCGCAGGATTCCACTTAAGTTTTCACCCGAAGATGATCCAGCCGTCTATTGCCATTTACTTGAAGTCGGTAGCCCTTCGCTTGTGAAGCCGACTCTGCGACTGCTGCATTGAATCACAAGATTCTGAAACTCTGCTTCTGAATACCACCTCACTTCCCTTCGCATACTTCAGACCCTGACAGCGGCACCAGGAGCGGCAGACGGCGCGGCACCGGAGGAGTGGCTTCGCCAGCAGCCTCGCGAGAATCTCCCAGACGACAATCTCCTCGGGGAGTTGGGGCCCACCGCCAGAGTCAGGGAGCGGCTTTGTTCGTGCCGCCTCTGCCATGGTCGTCGCTGGGATCTTGGACAAATCAATGGCTAAAATCAGTGGCAGAGCCGGGCCTCGGATCATCCAAACCATAGCACGAGGCCGAGATCAAAAGGCAATGTGCTGGTCCACTAGGCCATGGCTTGAGAAGCGTTGGCCCCCGCCCGAGGCTTGAGGACCGGCTCCGCCCACGGCTAAAATGTGATCTTGCTGGAGCAACGAGAGAGGACAGGGAAAAGAAAATTGCGGCGACAGGAGCAACAACAAGGTACGGTAACAGTGCTGCATGCAAATATCCTAACAGAAGTGGGTACGACTCTTTCTTTGTTCGTAGGCATATAAATTGGAGCAATTTCTCATGGGTGATACCCGCGTCCGCACGTTCGATTATTGTTCATTTCGTCGGATGCTCGCTACAACATTTTTTTTCAACGTCTGCAATATTTTTTTTCAACGTCTGCAATATTTTGTTTCGCGCATACATTTCTACTGTTATCGAAGGAAAAATGTTTCGCACATAAAAAAAAATGTTTCACGCGTAGGAAAAAAATGTTGCAGGCGCCCAAAAAAAATCGGACGCCCGATCACAAGTCATCAGGATTTCTTATCCTTGGGGTAAATGGGCATAGACACGAGCATGGCATGAGGAACGACAGGGTATGCTATGCTCGGTTCAGCTTTTCAGGATTTCAAGTGAACGCGACTCCCGTGTTTACACAAAGAAGTATACAACTATATATACATGGTAAGGGTCTCTTTAAAACACATGAATTTTTTTTAGAAAAAACCACAGGGCTATGGTAATTCCTGCAAAATCCTAGTGAAATTCCTATATTCCAAACTAGCCCCTATACTGTAAGTGCCTAGAATGTAGTTGCCTCCAAATGCTGTAGTGGTGTTGAAAAGGACATTGAAATTGCAATTAGATTTTCAAAATATCATGATACTATGGTGCCCTGTTTATCCCGTGTAGATGCTAGGTTACACCCTCATATCTAGCTTATTTATCCCACCTAGCCCCACCTAAGCAGCGATTAAACGCTAGGCGCCGGTGCACTGCCCACCTGGCACTAGAGAAATAGTGCTACGGTACATAGATTGTCAGCATCTCTTCGGTATATTAGATGAAACAACCAAATCAAGTATTAATGAAAAATAGTAATGAGCTTACAATTTTAAGAATCGTGACTTTAATTAGACGATCCCATCCTCCCGATAGGTCTGTGAAATGCTTCTATTATACTCCAAGCTCTGTTGTGCAAGATTGACAACCCCAGGAAAGTTTCCACAAGTTGTGAGTTGATGCAGCAGCAATCTTAGCGTTGTGCGACTGCGACACTCTAGCTTGCTATTTGTAACAAACCATACTATGTTCAGTAACAAACAGTGGATAATAGTGTGGTCTTGTGAACATACAAGCTGACCTGTCATGACAAAATGCAACTTCTCATGCAGCCAAAAATCAAAATAAATTAAATAACTCACATGGAATGCAAACATCACCACAGATTTATTTCGAAAATGATGATGCAAATTTCTTTGATTCACGTGAGTTCAGATCAGACAAGGTTACCCTTCATCCTCAAAAATGTAAATCCTAAGCTAGACCTTTCAGTTGATGTGAACCAAAACTCCCAAACCAATATTCTACCCTTTGAGTTGATCTGAACCATCTAAATGAAGGCCTGAAAAATGTTACAATTTAGACGGAAAGGGTCCCCTCCGCTGGTTGGGCCACAGGAGCCTTGGGCTTTGGCTTCTCAACAACAATTGCCTGTGTGGTGAGGACCATTCCAGAGACCGAAGAGGCATTCTGGAGCGCACACCTTGTCACCTTAGCTGGGTCGATAACACCAGCCTCAATCAGGTTCTCAAACTTGTCGGTCATCGCATTGTAGCCCACTTCCCACTCACCATCCTTGATCTTCTCAACCACCACTTCCCCTTCCACTCCAGCGTTGTGTGCAATCAGTGAAGCAGGTGCTACCAATGCCTGCAGGATTGACAAGATATTGTGGAGTTAAGTGAAGAGTTGTTATTCTACTGAACCGTAGCATGGAGATATATAGGTCTGACAAGAACTAGTGTTGAATTATGCAACGGTAATGCCTGCAAAATTATTCAATCACTACTCATCTACCCATCAACTTAGCTATGCATGTCCTAAATGATGGGTCCTAGTTGCATTCTAGCAGTTTAGATAAACATGCGTGCAAGATATAACTACGAGATTGGTTCTGTGGTACTGCATTTCATACCATCATAACCGATGCAGTTCGATCCATTGACAGAAATGTAGCAAGCTACCTTTTGAATAATGTCTGCACCAAGGCGCTCATCAGGATCTTCGATCTTTTCTTTGATCACAGGGACAGCAGTAGACAGGTGCACATACGCTGTACCACCTCCAGGAACAATGCCCTCTTCAATAGCTGCAAAAGTAGCATTCTTCGCATCCTCAATTCGTAGCTGGCGGTCCTCGAGCTCAGTCTCAGTTGTAGCTCCAACCTTGATGACAGCCACACCACCAGAAAGCTTCGCAATCCTCTCGGACAATTTCTCAGAATCATATATAGAATCAGTTTCAGCAAGCTCCTTCTTTAGCTGTGCAACCCTTGCCTGGATCTCATCTTTACTAGCTGCATCTGCTATGAGGGTCGTTGTAGTCCGATGTATTGTGACTTTCCTTGCTGTCCCAAGTTGCTCCAGTGATGCATTCTCTACCAACAAACCCAGATCTTTTGCTAGGTATTCAGCGCCTGGAAGTAGTTATAGGATAAACAAGAATTGAGAAATAAGAACGCAAACATAATAAAGATAGTAAAAATGGAAACATTTAAATGTTGAGCATGGAGGCAATCTTCGGACCATCCATTAAGGTATTGCCCCCACTTGCTGTGAGCTTAAAAAATTTCTATACCCTATAAAAAATCAATGAAAAGAAGAAACATAAGTAATCAATCTGATGGAAAGATTTAAATGTTGAGCATGGAGGCAATCTTCAGACCATCCATTAAGGTATTGCCCCCACTTGCTGCGAGCTCTTATCATATTCCCTTTTCTCTAAGGGGCAATTCCTTATATGCCACTGCAAATTTTCAAAATCCCGGATATGCCATCCCTTGTCTCACTGATCTTGGGCCCGGGCCCCACATGTCAATGACACAAAGGATGGCATATCCAGGATTTGTGTAATTTGCAGTTGCATGCAAAAACATTTTCCTTTTCTCTAATGATTCCAGGAATTTAGAAGACCTTTAATTTGATCAGTTTTGTCGCAGCCTCTTGTCTTTTGTTGACCAAAATTGGATGGAACAAAGGAAACATAATGCACGCACGTTTTTACATTTCAAATATCAGCATATGTTACCAAGGCGTCGCCTAGCCATCCAGTCGGCCGAAGGACGCCTGTGCCGGCCGCCTCGACTGGAGCGAGTTAGGCGCCTGCCCAGGCGTCCAGCCGAGGGGAACGGCAACTGGGCGTCGCGGCGGCTGGAATTGGGCACGCGCCGAGGAGGTGAGGACGGGGATAAGGGTACTGAGTCTATTGAGACGGCCGCACAGGCGCAGAGCAAAACCGGGTAACCCTAGCTCTATGCAAAGAGGAGAGGAGACGAGGCCCAAGGGAGCTCTGCCGTCCGCGCTGTCACCGGACCTCCTCCACCGCTGGACTGCCTCTACGCCGCTAGCTCTGGACCTCCGGTGAGATCCCCCTTCCCGATCCCCATCTGCTCCTCGCCTCCTCCTTGCGGACCCCCTTCCCGACCGGCCGACCCCTCTTCCAATCTATAGCATTTGCTCCTCAGTCCTCACCTCCGTTCGGCCCCCATCCCCTCTGCTCCTCACCTCAGTTCGGCCCCCTTGCCCTTTGCTCCTCGCCTCCCCCTCTGCTCCTACCTCTCTGATGCTGCTCCTAATGATGCTTGATGCTACTGATCCCCCTTCCTCACTGATGCAATGATGCTACCGATGCTTGATGGTTAATGCACTGATGGCAATGCTTGCTTGATGGCGATGCTTGCTGCGTGATGCACTGATACTCATATAGACAAGATAACAGAGAAGCACCTTGGGCTTTATACCTCGTAGTATGTCAAGGTTCTGAATATATAAACTAGTGTCCCCTGCTTACTGATGTCTGATACTTGATAGATTGATGCTGATGCTTGATCATAGAACATAGATTCATATTCATCATAGAACATATGTGCATTGAAGATTACACATCTTTTGCTTCATATTTGACTTAATTCCATGTCATATGAGATATTATTTATTATTTTCATCGTCTAATCATCGACTAGGCGGTCCGGGCTCGCCGTGCCTAGCCGGACCGCCATGAAAACTATGATGTCAGCATTATTGCATTGCATTTTCAGTTGTATCTTTCATGGTATTTCAGCTTACTGAATAGAGAAAACAACCATGCCCTACAACAAATGAAATGAAAAAAAAAACAAAAACATTACACTTAGTCATTCTATTTTGTAGTGACATTGCTCCAAGAATGGAGCAAAAGCTATATTTAATGCATACATCTCTCGTAGAGATCAAGCAACTAATAAAGCTTAGATCACTCAAAGGAATGCAGTCAGTGTTGGTTGCGGGAAAAACCTGTCACGATGGCAATATCCTGGAGGACAGACTTCCGCCGCTCACCAAAACTTGGGGCTTTGATCGCTGCAACATTAAGAATTCCTCGGAGCTTATTGACAACAAGAGTTGCCAAAGCTTCACCTGTAATGTCCTCAGCAATAATAAACAGTGGAGCTCTCAACTCTGTAGTCTTCTCCAAAATTGGAAGAATTTCCTTTATGCTTGTGATCTTCTGATCAGTTATAAGAACCTTAGCATTCTCAAACTCCACAATTGATTTCTCAAGGTTTGTCACAAACTGAGGGGAAATGTAGCCACGGTCAATCTGCAACGAAATTTAAGAATGCTTGAGGAAAAAATTGTGATAGTATATATGTATTGGCATATTTGAAGCTTCTACTTGAAAAAAAGGCAAGACAAGTATAGTTCGAATTTTCAACAAACCTCCATCCCTTCTTCAACCTCAACAGTAGTCTCAAAAGACGAAGAAGACTCGATCGAAAGAACACCATCAGGACCCACTTTGTCAATAGCATCAGCAATCATGGATCCAATAAATTCATCATTGCCAGCAGAGATAGTGGCAACCGCTGTAATACAAAACAAACTCCAAATTAGGCACCTATTATCTTCTGAATCCTCATTTTATTTTAACTCCAACCTCATTCTCTAAGTAATAAAAAATTTTCTTACCAACCTTGATATCTTGACACTAATGTGAAAATGTAAGAAATACATGGTAGAACCTGACAAAAACAACAATCACCTTTGATATCACTGCCGCCCTTGACTGGTCTAGCCTTCTTTTCAAGCTCTTCAATTAGACCCTGCACAGTTTTGTCTATTCCTTTCTTAAGTGATACAGGGTTTGCACCTGAAGTTACACTCAAAAGGCCCAGCTTGATGATTTCTCGAGCAAGGACAGAAGCAGTAGTAGTCCCATCACCAGCAGAATCATTGGTCTTGCTAGCAACCTTCAACCATGAAAAAGTGGAGAACATGTCTTAGGAATTCAAACTTCTGAAATTACACAATGATATAACATATCTTAACAAAAGCAAGTCACCTCACGAATCAATGCTGCACCAGCATTTTCCATTGGATCAGCTAGCTCAATAGCCCGAGCAATAGTAACTCCATCGTTTACAACTTTGGGACTGCCATACTCATCCAGCACTACATTCCTCCCTGTAAAACATCCCAAGGGTCAGAGCTTGCATGACCAAAACTGCAACTTCAGCTAAACAAAACTGAATTTTATAAAACAAGTATGCAAAGGCTACAGGATGCAACATGTTCATTATCTGAGCAACCAAACAAGAGGAGGAAATCTCTACATGCCAATGAGGCGCACAATCAACCTTTGAGGATCAGAATACCAAACTGATCAAATATCACCAAGACACCTTCAGACAACCATATTTGTTGGATTGTATGCTTAGACCCTTGCAGTACCCTAAGCATTGACCATCATCACTAAAGGAACAGTGGAAAACTCCAAAGTTACATCGTTTATGACTCCATGCTATTTTGCAGGTGATGCCGATGAAATCAGCAACTAACTAACATAGACTGCCCACAAGTTCGGCGCTTATGGGAGGCTGTGGCCGCATGGGTAAAATTATCATCGCTCCAACCAAGCCATTGGATGCCAGATGCGACCTTCCAAGATTGGTGCCTTTACCAAACTAGTCTACAGCCAAGACTGCGCAAAGGTATTAGAACCCTGATCACTCTAACATGTTGGCAATGGTGGAGAGAGAGAAATAACAGAGTGTTTGGAGCGAATACAACGGCAACGAAGATATCTTGCAGTCCCTCAAAGACGAGGCAAGGGTCTGGATCATCGCTGGATCTGTTCAACTAAAAAATCTTCTGCAAAGGCATGCTTGACACAACAGATGGCCGCCCTAATGTTTTTGTTGTGCTCCCTCTTGTATTTTAACCCGGGTGCAGAACCCTGCACCCTTTCCCTGTAATCTCTTCTCCTATCTAATATAATTCACAGCCTAGCTGTCTTTCAAAAAACTAACATTTCATAGCTTGTCACTAAAGATACAGAACCTAATCACCTATGAAGCGTTTTGTTAACCTTAGGGAACTATGGGCACCACAATAACACAGAAAAGTTAGTGATGCGACATTTGAGCATGAAATAATCTTGCAATTTTGGGAAAGAAATGTAAATGAGTCTGAACCCAGCGGGCAACACCCTCTCTCCAGGTTACAACTCAACTAACAAGATCTAGGCACAACAGATTATCCCAGTACTATCTGACAGCTAGTGTTAAAAGTGGCTGAGCATCACCTCGCGGCCCGAGGGTAACGCCGACGGCATTGGCGAGCTTCTCGACGCCGGATTGGAGAGCCGCCCGGGATCTCTGGTCGAAGGCGATATCCTTCGCGTCCGCCCGCACCACAAACCGCTGCGACCGGCCGTTCTTGGCCCTCCTCACCCTGCCCTGCTTGCAGCCAAAAACACAAGTCACACATGAGACCTTTACGGCTCGCAAGAAACCTCAATTCAAGAAACAAGACAGGTCAAAATTGAGCAAGAAACCACAATTCAACGAACAAGAAAGGCCTGAATTGTGCAAGAAACCAAAATTCAGGAAACAATATAGGCCTAAATTACCCATGGAACCACAATTGAGGAACAGGAAATGCTAGAATTGTGCAAGAAACCGCATATAAGAGAGGCAGCGTTGACCTGAGAAGAGAAGGGCCGGAGGAGGGAGGCGGTGGAGATGGCGTTAGCAGAGGCCATTAGAGGCTCGGGGAGGGAGGAGAGCCGGCAGCTGGTGCTGAGCTGAGGATAAGGTCGAGGGAGGAGGATTTGGAGGCAGAATAGCGAAGGGTATTAGGGATGAGGTTGTGGTTTTATACGAAGTGTGCTAGAGGGTTTAGAGGCGGAGGCACTGGGGTCCTCCCGCCACACTGGTCGTAATCGTAGTGGAGGTTATACTTCCTGAAATTGTATAATATATATATATATATACACCATTTTGAGTTTAATATAATAATATATATTTATAAGTATACGTATATTTAATTATATGTACACCAAATTTCACTTATAGTATTACTTCGAATACGTAACAGTACTATCAAATATAATAGACCTGTTTAGGGGAGTTGCAACTTTTCTAAAAAGCTGTTTTTTTTTCTCCTTAGGCTGAAAAACAGCTGTAGTTTTTTATAAAATGGCGTTTGGCAAATACCTAATTTCTCTCTATAATAAACTGTAAAAGCACATTTCACTATGCTTTTTGCTTTTACTAGTTATACGTAGCTTCTAGATTATGTCAAAAATCACTTAAAAATTGACCTGTTTAAGGGTTTACTGGTTTTTCGGAAGCCAAACATGGTCAATATATAGTTCAATAGACAATATTATTAATTCCACCAGTACGACTAGCATTATATGGCATCAAAGCTAATATGGCCGGTATTTTATAGCATTTGTAACATCCTATTTTTTTTATTATTTGAATTTAATATGTATTTTGTGAATTTTTTGAATTTATTGGATTTTTTTGAATACTATTTGAATTTATTTAATATTCTTGAATTTGGCCTTCTGTGAAAAGTATATAATAATGAGAAAGTTAAAATAAAGTTTTGCTAAAAATATTTTATTTGAGTTACAAATGTCTCAGAATATTTTTAGGAATTTTTCTAGAATTTTTCTGATATTTTTATTACCTTAATTAAATTATTCTATTTATAGAATTAATTTAATTGTTAAATCTCTGGAAAATTCTAATGAACAATAGTGGGTCGAAACCCTGTTGGTCCAGCCCATTGTTGAGCTTCTGCCAGTTTTGAAGGCATCAACGAGTTCGCAAAGCCAAGGTCTTTCAGATCCGCCAAAAAACGTCGTGGGGTAAATCGTCGTAACGCTGTCGTATATGTCTTCGTCTCCATGTCCGATCGTGCGCTGCCGTGAGTTCCATCATTGGAGCTCGCCAGTACTCTCAGCCATCAAATCCGTTCGTGTGTAACCCGGATTGCGCCATGTGGTGATCGCGTGTCTGTGTTAGTGACGCCCTCGTCGTGCTGTCTACTGTCAGATTCCGCATGACCGGCAGGGATCACGCCTCATGTCACGCGCTGGGGCAGCCACGTCTACTGTTGACGTCACCTCGTGACGTCATACTGGCGTCAGCATTGACTGACGGTCAACGTCCCGTGCACCGGTTCACGGTAGACCAGGCGAGTCCGTGGACCGAGACAGGTGTCAACCCGTGAGTGGTCCAAACCAGGGCTGACGTCATAATTAGAGTTTTTGGTATAAAAATAATCCAATTAACTCTGATTTTATCTTTTTCTATATTTTCTTTATTTTCAAATATTTCGAAAGCCCATTCTTCTTCATACGAGCTCTGATTGAGGCGATTCAAATTTATAAATATTTGTAAAATTGAGATCCATTTAATGATGAATTTTAATTATTTTTGGACTTTGATTGCTCTCTGTTTTGATATTTATTGTGTTTTCTCTTGTTATGCGTAGACGTCAAAGTGCTCAGAGCATCCAAGAAGGATTCATTGATTTAAGACCAAGGTCAAAAACAAGAGTAATAACTTTTCCAAGGTAAGTTGTGCTTTGATCATGTTGAATCTAGTTTTAAAAAAATTGCTATATTGTTTTACACTATGCATAATATTTTATGTGTACAACTGCTTCAAAATAGTTTGGGATTTAGTTAATCTACCCAACTAAATTACACCATACCTTGTCATTTGTATGCCATGATTAATTGTCACCCTAGGATGGTTCATTACTAGTTGGTTAATATTAGTAATCAATATGAGTTTGGTAGACCGTGTTTAGTATGCTTAGCCATGCCACATGTAACTCATGTCTTTTGAGACATCAAAAGTTAATCTTAACAAATAAAATATGGAACATGTTCATGGAATTGGTGTGTTAGGTGTTGTCACACAATGATGTTGAGTTGTAGTGACGGGGAGGTCACGCAACGTTGTTGACATGTTGATGGCACATGGTGCTTGGTAATCAACTAGAGTGGTAATCATTTTGATTGGGGCAAGTGGCAAGGGGTAGTGTGCTAAGGTGGGCCAGAAGGGCAGAAGGATTGTGGAAGTCTTGTCTCGGTCATATTAAGGACTTAACCTTGCAAGCATTTGACTTGAGTCAAACATGCAACCACATGTCTAGAATGGGATGTACCTAGCTAATTAATTTATAATATCTTAACTTTGGTACTACTAATGGTGGTGTGAGTCCCGAGTTCACCAATCAACTCACATGGCGCAAGAGGGGGGGTCTGTTGTGGTAACGAGTCCCTTCAGTGTTGAAACCTTAGCGGGTTGTACTGGGTTAAGACAGAGCATTGTAAAGGTTTTGTCATGATATCTTTGCGATGCACCAAAGGAAGTGTGTTAATATCGATTGCACAAAGAGATGTTCATGTCATGTGGGTAAAGCGTATAACCTCTGCAGAGTGTAAAATCTATTCGGATAGCCGTGCTCGTGGTATTGAGCAATGCTCGGAGATTACAGTCAAGGGTTAGATTTTATAAAATGAAAACTTGGATGGGAAGACAGGATGCCATTGAAAAGTTTGGAACTTGACTTAGGGCTAGATGCCATGTTTATTTGAGAAATAGTTGCAAGTTACTTATTACTGATATTTATTTTACTGACTTTTTAATCTACATATTGTATTCATTTATAAATGCTGTTTTATTGCAAAATAACCATGTTAGCTATTCCATTGGAATAAGCCTTGCATATAATTATGTTAGAATTGCATTCTATGCATAACTTGTTGAGGCTTTAAGTACTCACCTTTGCCAACAACAAACCACCAGTTGAGGAGTCTACACCAGCTTTGGAGGAGTACTAGGAGGAGAAGAATATTTAGGATGCGAGTCTTGTCACTTACCTGTGGTATACTGAAGGGTCATCTATGTTTTTCCTTTTTGCTGCAGTTTTAGTTTAATGTTCTTAGTATAGCCCTGCGTGGCTTATTCATATAAGTTCGACCATAAGATCAGTCAACAGGTTAATATATAATATATGAAGTTTTTTATTATGTTTCCGCTATGTATGATTGTGATATTCATTTATGTTGAGCCTGTATGCGCGTGATTCTGGACTAGTGCGGTATTCACAGAGGGTTCGATTTGCATATTCGGGTTCCGACAGTATCAATTCTCGTATTGACTGGCATCGAAGATGGTATGGATGGTATTAACTGGTATCGAAGCTGATACGGTTCATAAAATTACTTTATACCGGTTTAGGTGCCAAAATGGTACATACTGGCCCATATCGGTACGGTATTGATAAATATGGTTTCAGAACATTCATCATGTTTTGTTCTGAAAAAAAAACGCAGGGTTCTTTCGTGAGAATATAGCTGTGAAAGAATAAAAATGTTTTTTTTATCTTTTGTTTTTGGGAGAATTTGCTTTTATGGCTGAAGTTTTGTGTATAACTTAATATAAAATTATATTGCTGTATAGCTTTGTTTTTGTGGAATTTGTTTTTTTTCTTCAAAATAACGAGAATGACGTTCTGTATATTTAAAACTTTGAACGTTTTGAAATTTTCTGTATTAAGAAATAAAACTCAAAATTAGGAAAATTAAAGCCCCATTTGGAATGCATGGATCTCTCCATATTCTTAAGGGAACCGAATTGACTCCTCTGAAAAATTCTTTTCATTCTAAATAGGGCCTTAAACTAGAACATATCCAAAATATGCCTTTTATTAAGTACCAAATGTGTCTTTTTTTGTTAAGTATGAAACTATTGAACACTCATATTTAGTTTTTCAATATTTTTCCCACGGATGGTTTCTTGTTTGATTTGATTAGTAATCCAGTAATGGTAATTTTGACAATTTTCTTAATGGATGACGAAGGAGGATATATAGATTAAAGATTTTTAGAAGAAGGTAAATTAAAGTTGGTAATAATTGGGATTTGCTGACGGCCGGAGAACTGTTTACTGTTTTTAACCCTTAAATTTTTTTACAGAATTAACCCTCTAGAAATGTTTTTGCAAGAATGGCCCCATTCCGCGCAGGGGAAATACAGAATTTGCCGGGCTACCACACCACGGCAAATCCAATTGCCGCGCACCCCCACCGCGGAAAATCTTAATGCCACGCCCCATCCCGTGGAAATTGCACTTTCCACGCCCCCTTTCCTCGGAAATGCGATTCGGCAGTCGGTGGACTCCGCGCCACCGATTTCCCGCGCCCCATTCCGTAGCAAATCAAAATCCTACGTTACAGTACCGTGGGTGCTGTAGCAATTCCGTGGTACTGTAGTGCGGAGAGGGGCTATTTTTGTAATTTTTTTAAACGCTATTTTTGAAGAAAAAGGAGTAAAGGGCCAAATATGGTAGCAGTTCATGGCTGGATGGGCCAAGCTGTTTGAATTTTTTCTCTCAAGAAAACACTATTATGATAGGAAATTGGAGCCTGGTGCTTCGCAAGTCACAACATAAAAAATTGGTCTCACTTCTGACCAGCAAGTTTGTACGGCCGGTTACATACTACAACTTGCAGTTCTTCATCAGCAAGGATCGTCACCTATGCACAAGGAAATCAATGATGCAGCTATTCTTCAAAAAAAAAGATGAGCACATATAATATAGAAATATTTAATGCAAAATTTAGGTTTCACGGGAGCACTCAATTAAGTAGTCTGAAAGAAGAAGAAATGCACACCAACTTCTTCAACATAATTTCGTAGCACATAGAGCAGAATACTAGCTATCTGCCCTTGAAATTACAATTGTGTTACGGGTACATTACATTTGAATATATACAAAATTAGATCTAATTCAATGTCTCAAAGTTGCATTTCTTGAACCATATTAGTTTTATATGGTCCCATCTTCACACCAAGTTCTCCCTTCTCCCACCTAAGAGCCACCTGATAACCGTGGCTACCTGAACCCTTCTTGATGTTAACACTAATATCCTTTGAATGTAACCATGAGGTAACTCTAACATAGTTGCCAAAGCTGGTGCTAAGAGGCCATGGCATCGACAACCCAATAGTAACGGCGGGAGGTACATTTTGCATTGGATTAAGGCTTGAACAATCTTTTTATCAATTGGCAACTACACGATAAAGTAAACATAAATGAAGACTACCATGGAGTTAACATAAACCACTCGAGAAGGCTCAAGGACTAGAGGAGAAATACAGTCAATTGGTAGCACTCAAGAAAGCCTGTAAATTATGTACTTGTCACAAGATGCATTGCCTTAATTCGAAGTTTGGGAGTGTTTCTTAAAACAAAAAACTCAAAAAATAAGGGCTTTCCTGAATATCAGCCTATTTCATGGCCTCAAAGTCAAATCCCTTTGTTATAGGGTTGGCAAAAAGGCTCGTTAGGGCTCAAATAAAAAAAAAATCAATTACAGTAGGTAATGAATTCAAAATTGAAATAAGTCCATTTCGAACAAAAAAAAATATTAATAAGACTCGGCTCGATAGTAACTCGTTAGCTCGAATTTGAAATGATCACTTAAATGATAAATAAAATAATTTTATATTAATTTAAAAAAAAACTCAATAATAACCGGTTAAACTTGACAGCAATCCTACTTCGCTGGCTAGAGGGAGAGTCGAGCCTCCTGAATCCTATATAAGGCGAAGGCCGTCCGATCCCTTAGCCCCACCACCAGGCATCCCCGCCGACCCCACCGACCAGAAATCCGATCCCAATCCAATAATGTCTTCCTCCTCTGAACTCATCCTCTACAACCTGGTCCCCGCCCAAACCCTAAACCCTACCCCTCCTACCACCGCCGACCTCTCCATCGCCACCGCCGCGGCCTCCGACACTCCGCGTCGCGGCCGGGGGCGGCGCCCAGGGGGCTCCTCCTCCGACCGCCACTCCAAGGTCGCCGGCCGCGGCCGCCGCGTCCGCATCCCGGCCATGGTCGCCGCCCGCGTCTTCCAGCTTACTCGCGAGCTCGGCCACCGCACCGATGGCGAGACGATCGAGTGGCTCCTCCGCCAGGCGGAACCCTCCATCATCGCCGCAACCGGCACCGGCGTCTCCCCCGACGAGGCGCCCCCCGGTGCCGTCCCCGTCGGCTCCTCCTCCGCCGGCCACGGCATCCCGTTCGTCTCGGTCCCGTACTACACCGCGCTCCTTATGCAGCCGCCCAACGCCGACGAGCCCCCTATGGCCCCCGCCGCCTCCGCCTCCATCACCACCGCCGAGGAAAATAATTAAGAAACAAGGGCGGCTAGGGTTAGAGACTTATTAGGGTTAGTGTGTTAGGGTTTATTGGGTTCTTTAGTCTTGGTTTCCCCCTCCTGAATAATTTAATCTTGTTGTCACGGCACGGGTTAGGTTCTTTAGATGGGAGATTCAGGAAAACAATGGAGGGGGATTCAAATGGTAACAGCATAAGAGGTGGAAAAAAGCCAGCTTTTTGTAAGTGGTGGCTGAGTGAGTGCTACTGATGTTGGAAGGGAACAATGTCTCTGTTCTTGTGAATGGTTTAGCGCTGATGATTTTTATCTCATGGTGTGCTTGGCCTTTTTATTCCTGTATGTTCTCTTTATGTCCATGTAGCTGATTCGCTTTGGTGTTTGGCCTGACTAGGAACAGGGTTTTGTTATGCAGCAGATGAAATTGGCATGATGTTCGCTTCATGCTTATCATAAGACTAACTGGTGATTGTGGAATTTGGAAAGCAATCAAACGGCTTATCTGTTGCTGGTCTGATTGTAACTGTTTCTTGTTTGTTTGTGTCTTCTCCAAACTCAAATACAAAGAATAGCAGAATTTTTTTATTTTTTTAGCTTGGCATTCATTTGGATGGCTTCTAGTAGTCAGGTCATATGGGCCATGCAATTGCATCTTGTTGCATTCGGATGACCAGGAGAGTGTTAACATCAAATGCATGTTTGCATTGCTACTTTGCTTGTTTGGAAGTCAAATAAAATGCCTGTTCTTTTCCATGAGTGAATAAACCTCTCATAAAGGTCTGTGCAATCATCTGCAGTATCAAGATTCTTTTTGTTATGATGTGTTCTACATGTACTCTTCAGTTACGTACTTTGGAATATACTTAGTTCCGTGCACAATAGAAAATAGTACTAGTAATAATTACATTTTTGTCTTACGTTTGGTTGATGCCTCTATCTCTAAGAATTATTTCTACTTTAAAGCTTCAACATGATGACTACTTTACATGAGTGTTGTAGTTATTTCTTTCTGAACACATTTCTTACCAATAGCAATCTATGAGTGCATTCAGTGTGCCCTGAAAGATCCAATCAGTTGATTGACCTGAATGATTAGGCAAGATCATGCACTTTGCATCCACTAATATGGCTGCAAAGATTCATGTATGGAGGTAATGGTATGTTAGTTTTTGTTTTAGAAGTAGCTTCTTGACATGATCTTTCTAAATGTTATGAAGCATTATATTATTATGATGGATTAAGCCATGTGGATGCCTGCAATTTCTCTCAAGATAAATATGTGAAGTACGTGATTCTAGTATGTTACTATGCCATCATTTTCCTTTCAATATGTAAGTTTGCATGTATTTTTCCCAGAATGCTTGATCACTACAACTCCATTGGTTATTGTGCTTTTTTGGATGTCAGTATTGTTTAGGGTCACTTTAGGCATTTACCCGTCAATGAGTAATGCTATTATCTTGTCTTATTATCTTAGCATAGAGTTATGAGTTTTACCCTTGGTACTGATTCATAACTTGAACAAATGCATACTTGCAAACTGTTCATATGTATTTCTAGTGAAGGACATGTTACTGAGTTACTAATATCCTGATAATAGCAGAGGTGAAACCGAACTGCATATATTATTGCAATAAGGACTTATTGGGAGCTTTATATTATGCTTAGTTGCATCTGTAAATTATACCCGATAAGGACATGTAGACCTGAACTGTTCTGGGCTTTCATATATTGGATTTGTTAGGGAAGGATGCGGTTTTTGACTAAAACAGAGGTCTTACCCAGTTAATGTGATAGAAAATGTACAAGTGGCTCTTCTACTTAACTGGCCTCCACTCCATTAAGCAGCAAGAGCTTCACCTCTGGTGCTTGGTTATTGCATTGTCCTACTGTCCTTATCACGCTTTCAGTTCAACCTGATAAGAGACATTGGATAGCTTCATACTCATATCCTTTTGTATGCTCTGCTTCATCCTTCATCTTCCTGGTCATAATGATGTCACCATGGATCCTACTCCTGATATTTCAAGGCATCTGATGATGGCACCTGCTTTTCACCAGAGTCGCCTGCGGGGCTGGCCACAACTTGAGTGGCATGATCAATACAGATGGCATCACGGCTGTTGCTCCTATTGTCACTGCGATTTGCATGGCAACTACCTCTCCCCTTGCTGGATGCAGTTGTTTGCAAACTCCCATCTTCCTGCCATATTGCTCTTAAATACTTGCTTTGTAAATAACCATGACGCTAGTAGCAGTCATTGCTGCTACCTGGGCTAGATTGCCCAACTGCAATAGCATATTCATGGTTCTCATTAATGTGTGATGGCACTCATAAGGGATTGGAATTTCAATGGTTTGTGAAATGCGGTATGACATTAATGCAGACTTAAATTTGTCCCTTATAATACAGAATGGTTACTGTAAGCTTCAATAAAATTCTTTGTCCTTAACTTATGTTTCAATTCTTGTATGGGCTTGAAAGGATTATGAAAACATATTATGATGATCCTAAAATATGTGGCTTGCTCAATTTTGTTGCTGGACAATGCTCTTTTTGAAGTATGCATGATTAGTATGAGGTATTTTTTTAGCATGTACTAAATTGTCTTTTTTTTTGTTTTGCTTTTTTACTTCTGTTCTGTTCAGTTCCTGCTTGTATCTGATTTGGTGTGGGAGTAGAACTCCTGTGGGACCTAATAACATTTTCTGTTTTACATTTTGCTACACTTGCATCTTGCAAAATCAGGATAACTGTCATTTGAAATCCTTCTGGGTGTGTGGTGTGTTGTATCATGAGGATTTGCTTCCAATGTTGTTGATAAATTCTTTTGGCTTTTGGAACAACTGAACAAGATATTGATCTTTTAGGTGAAATACTTTATTTGAAACTGTTGTATACTTTGGCCAAGCTATTGCATGCAAAATGTTTTCTTTATTTTGTAGTTGAATTTTTGACTGCCATTGTAATGGACATTTAATCTACAAATGCATATTGTTTACACATTCCTGAATCTTGATTGGTTTGTCCACGCTCCATTTCATAATGTTGGTTAGTTCAAAGGTGTGCTGCTATTTCAGATAACAAAGGCTCTATTTTTGTTACGTGAGAATCCTGGTTGTAATGTGACTAATGTCTGTCTTGCCATGCGATTCTCAAGAGATATGATTTGTTTGTTTTTTTTGTGCCAATTTCTGTAATATCTTGTGACATGTAATACGAGAAGTGCTACCAACCATCATTCAAAGCTTCATTGGCCTTGTTAAAACAATAAGCTTTATCGAAATGGAGTCAACAAAAGTTCGGATCCAATGTTGTGTAGAAATGCTTGACTTGCGGTCCTCGTGGAGCGTGATGATGTTATACATAGTTGTTTCATGTGACAATTGAACATTTTTACGTTCAAAATATTTTGCTATGCTAACATACATGTAGTATGAAAAGCTAATATTTTCTGAGTTTATGATCCAAATGAACACAAATTGCTGCATGCTACATTTTTGTTGATACAGTTAGTTTAAGATTTCGTATTTACAAATGATAACCTTTTTTAATAGAACTGTTAGTGATAAACTTCAAATTTCTGCGCTCTACAATTTTGCTGATGATTGTTTCTCAAGGTTTTTGTATTTACAAATGTTCACCTGTCTGAGTAATAAAACAGTTAAAGTCAGTAAAACTCGAGCAAATATGGGATTATCCAGATGTTCAGGCTTTCTGGACATCGTTTGCGCCATTCAAAGGATAATCCCTACACTGGAAGAGTTTTTCTAGACAGAACCTTGAGATGATAGCGATGTAAATTACTTGGAGGAGATGACGGTGATGATGCTCCTTCCAGGGGCTTTTGGGATGTGCAGCTTGAGTTGCATGAGTAGAGGTGGATACTGGGTTGGGCCATTTCGGGACAGCACGAGGCACGCTTAGTCCAACCTGGCCCACAGCCCGGCACGGTATTGTTGCAAACAGGTCGTGCTAGCACGGCATAGTTGCCCGAGCTGTGCCAGGCCTACCAACCGGGCACGATGGGCGGCCCGACACGGCCTGCACAGCGCACGGGTGGCACGTGGGCACGCGGCATGAGAGCGCCCAGGTGGGGGGCTCTAGGGGGAGGTCAGCCCAGTGGGGGGCGTCGGGGGGAGGCCATCAGGAGGATGGTCGGGTGGGGGGTGTCGGGGGGGGGGGGGGAGGTAAGCACGCGGCGGAGCGGCGGACGCTGGGGGAAGGTGGAGAGGGGGGGCGTACATGGCCGTGTTGCCGTCCGTGGCAGCCACGCCAGCCGGAGTCGCCGGACCGCTGTCTACCGACTTGGCTGCTCGCCTGTCTGGAGGGAGGGCGGCATGGAGACGAGGGGGCGGCGTAGAGGCCGAGGGGGCACCGGGGAGATGAGGGGGTAGTGGGTCGGCACTATGCATGCCCGTGCTCGTCGTTCTGCTGTGCACGGCCGTGCCTATGCCCATCGCCGTGTCGCTGTGTGGGAGGCCGGAGAGGGGCCAGAAGTCAGGGGGATGCGGGAGCCAAGGGGGCATCGGGGGTGCGACGAAGGTCCAAAGGGGGGGACAGGGGCTGAAGGCCGAGCGGATGGCTAGAGCCAAGGGGGGCTGGAGGAGGTGAGGAGGGCGGCGAGGGGACGAAGGGAGGGCGTCGAGGGGGGAGGCGGGAGAGTGGTGGAGGGGCGACGTCACGAGGAGGGCGGAGGCCGAGGGGTACCAGGGGGTGGAGGCGACGGGGGCCAGTGAGGCGGAGGGGGCGAGGGAGGCTGGGGGGTTATCGCGGTGGAGGTAGGCGGTGGGGGCGCAGGAGGCCGCGGCATCGGAGGGGGGAGGCCGCCGGTAAGGGGAAGACCGAGGGGGAGTGCATCGGAGGGGGAGGGCGCCGAAGGGACAGGGCGTTGAAAGCCATTTACGTTCGAGGAGATTGAGAGAGAGACTGATCGTGGGAGAAAGAGCGAGCGAGAGAGGCTGAGAGATTGAGAGAGAGAGTGATTGGGAGAGAGAGACTAAGAGATTGAGAGAGATATTGATCGGGCGAGAGAGACTGAGAGATTGAGAGAGACTGATTATGCAAGAGAGAGAGTGATCAAGAGAGACTGATCGGGCAAGAGAGAGAGCACGAAAGAGACTGAAAGATTGAGAGAGACAACGACTGAGAGAGGGAGCAACGGTCAAGAATAAATAAAATTTAGTTATTTTTCCCCTAATATTTGTGTCCACTGCCTCATCTCCGTGCGTCTCCGACTCCTTTTCCTCTCGTCGCAATGGTGCAAATGGGCTGGGTCTAGGTCGGCACGGTACAAAACAAGCACAAAGTGCAAATGGACTGTGCTTGGGCTTGCTAAAGGCGAGCTGGGCCGGCACGGCACGGTACGGCTAGCACGACGGGCCGT
Organism: Otatea glauca; assembly: GCA_036346275.1. Classification (NCBI taxonomy): domain Eukaryota; kingdom Viridiplantae; phylum Streptophyta; class Magnoliopsida; order Poales; family Poaceae; genus Otatea; species Otatea glauca. Next base: position 47,969,461 of record CM070718.1, read on the forward strand.
CACGGATCGGCACGCTTCAGGCATGAAGCACGATGGGCCCGTGCCAGATCGGCTCGACACGATGCCCACCTCTGTGCACGAGGGCTGTTAGTGCTGCAAGAACGCTGCTGCAACTCTTAAGATATAGGTAGGTAGGAAGCTAGTTTTGTAGCTATATTTTTTTTACAAAAAAGGAAACTTTCCCAGCTTTTATTGAAAGCTAATTAAAAGGTTCAGTAAAGACAGTAGAAAGATACACTGGGGACACCAACTGACACTACAGGACTAAAACAAAGAGCTCTTCTAGGTTACACTAAATTCAATATGAATTGTTCTTTTTTTATTATTTAATGGATCGGATTAGCTAGTATTTATTTATACTTTCTTCGATAGTAGATGATGTGGATATGCACACGTCCAATATTTTTTGGTTTAATATTTTAATTCACTGGAAAGAAGTACTAAGCCGCATCAAATATCAACAGGTGAATCATATCCTTAAGCAATCTTTGTTATATTTCCACGAGAATTTTATGCTACCTAATAAAGGGTGCTTGCTTGTTATTAAGTATGAAGATTGCACAAATATATATTGGAGCCAAATTGCATCCATCTATACCCCTTTATAATGCACCTAAGCAATTTTTCCTAGATCCACCCTAAATAATGCACCTCATTAGAGATGGCCCAATGTTCGTGCACCCAGCAAAACGTCCCCAGAAACTTGCATTCATCAAAATGAACGTCTCAGATCTTTCCTCGCTTTTACTCACCCACATCCGATGGCGTTGTTTAATGTGTCTAACTCATTCATTCATGTGACCCACAACAGAGAGCCCGCATATATATTTCAATTGAACTATATATATGGAATTTATGTTGCAAATCTAAACCCATTTGATTTCGATTCAATATTTACCATACCGATCGATTACCATGAATCGCGCTTAATTTTCTTCCATTCATGCATGTGCACCACATCCTATACAAGGCGCTCACGTACCGCCGCCATAATATTATTTAGCGAAAAATATTATATAAGGAATGTGTGTATGAAATGCAATTATCGTGTGATAAATATAAGGAATAAGTTTATTTTAGAACTTATTCCTAAATACACTATGGGAAGTAACAGATATTCTGATAATAATTATCCTCAATCAGGACGCACAAATGGTGCTATATATTAGCATTCATATTTGGATGAAAATTAGGGAAGCCATTATTGGTCCAGCTTTTCAGGATGACATACTGCTGCCCGCGCAGCTTTCGACCCGCCCGGTGCCGACTACAACAGGGGCTTGCGCCGCGCGATCAGCCTGCTGGAGATGGACACGTACCTTCGCGCGGAGCGGGAGGCGACGGAGGCTATCGACGCCGCGCTCGTAAAGGCGATGCTGGCGAGCGCAGTATGTGGAGGAGATCAAGGGCAACACCTTCGGGCTGGTGGTCGCGCAGGTGGAGAAGATCAGGAGGATGAGCACGCTGGAGGGGTGGGACGTGCGGCGCGTGGACTGCACGGAGGTGCTGATGCGCATGGCGGGTGGCATGAATGGAAGAAAATTATGTTGCAAATCTAAACCCATTTGATTTCGATTCAATATTTACCATACCAGTCAGTATCATGAATCGCGCACTTAATTTTCTTCCATTCATGCATGTGTACCACATCCTATACAAGGCGCTCACGTACCGCCACCACTTCCCACGATCCGGCACGTATGCTCGTCATGCACCGATCCACGATGGACGCCGCCGCCGTGATCAGCCCGACGGCCAACAAGCCGAAGGTCGTGTTCGTGTTTCGGCGCGACGACCCACCGCAAGTCGGCAGCCATCGCTGGCGGCACACGCCGATGGCGAGGTGATCAACTTGGACAAGATCCAGGTCTACGCCGGCCTGCCCGTGATCACCAACAAGGTGACCGACCACGAACATGCCGGAGTGGCGCACCACCTCCCGGTGCGTCGCGTGCCCCAACGCCGACTTCACTGAGGACGACTTCTTTCTTGAGGCCGGCTGCGCGGTCGAGAGCGTGCTCTCCCGCGACCGCCTCCCCATCGTGGCGGTGGCTCCAACGGGTATGTCGGCGGTCGGTCCGTGATGGGGGCGTTCGCGCCGCCACGGCGCCTCTTCGTTTGGCTGGATGCCGCGCTAGAGCTCCTCCGGTGGTTCACCGCAGCTCGGGTAGACAACATGTTGCGGCGCGGGCTGGTGAACGAGGCCCGCGCGACGTTCGACCCGCCCGGCGCCGACTACACCAGGGGCTTGCGCCGCGCGATCGGCCTGCCGGAGATGGACGCGTACCTTCGCGCGGAGCGGGAGGCGGCGGAGGCTGTCGACGCCGCGCTCGCGGAGGCGATGCTGGCGAGCGCGGTACGTGGAGGAGATCAAGGGCAACACCTTCGGGCTGGTGGTCGCGCAGGTGGAGAAGATCAGGAAGATGAGCACGCTGGAGGGGGGGGATGTGCGGCGCGTGGACTGCACGGAGGTGCTGATGCGCATGGCGGGTGGTGCCGGCGGTGAGGAGGCGTGGAAGGAGGTGGTGTGGGAGCCCGTGGAGAAGATGGTGAGGCGTTTCGTACGTAGGGGTGACTGACTAGGAATACGTAGGTCTGTTTGGTAGAGTTATAAATCTCAGTTTCATCTGAGATCTGAAACTTGTAGGTTAAAATAAAGTGAATTAAATTTATATTTTTAGTCTAAAATGTAAACAAGATGATCTATCTAAACACTTCAGATTGTGCGCTTTTTGGCAGGGTGTTATTTGGAGAACTGTTAATGTTGTGCACCAACTTCTCAGGGATGCTACTTCACTGAAAGCCCTCAGTTCCTCAAGGTATGCATGCATGCGTCGATTTCCAGTTGCCCCCAGATTTGATCTTTACTTCAAGTGCTAATTCACACGAGATGGAGCAGCTAAGTGTAGCATCTGTTGTATCCATCTGAAATTTTAATCCAGGATAGATAAATGACAACGGGTGCATTGTTATTTGTACATAGTATTTTCTTGATTTTGATATGTGCCACCCTTCTTTATGCACAAGCTGTTGTGTTGTTTACATCTTCCCGATTAAAGACCAGGTGTTTTGGAAAAGCCTAGAAGCTCGGTTATTGGCGAATAGCTGAAACTGCATCCCAGGTTAAGAGCATAGGATTTCAGGGAGAGTGCTCAAACTGTGCTTTTGTATTTAATACATTCAGGTTTGTCTAATCTTCTCAAACTTCTAGCATTTCTTGGTAGTATAAACTCCATGAGACAAAAAAAATAATAATAAAACAACCTATGTGATTTAGAATCTTAAGGTGTACATAGATTCTGACCTAGAAACCCCTAAGGCACATGACTGCATCCCGAGTTTGGTTTCCATTTGGCATGGTCTGCTATTCCATATATGATATATATCCAGTTTAAAAGCCTGAAAAAAAGAGAGAGAACAGTTTGAAGCCAGGAATCCAAGTTAGCCTTGAATTCCCTTTGCTTAATAAATTGTTTGACACTTTATTATGTTATATATGTGTGCAAAAGATATAATGTCTATATTTGTAGATCATGCTACCTTTTTATCACGGAGGACGATTCAGCATGTTATCGTTCGACATGAAGGACAGGGTTATCTCCGTTATTGATCCAACACCTCTACCTGGATGGGTTCCAACGGATAAACCATCCAGTTACTATCTTGATAGAATACAAAAAATTGGTATAATATTTGATCGTGCTATAAGGATAGTAAATCCCTTATGGAACGACGATATCTATGATTGGCGTATTGTAGCTCCAAAGTCTGTTCCAAAAACAATAGACTGGTAAGTTATTTACACATGATTAGTAAATAGTTAAATTTTTGTGTACTTACATGTAGCAATTAAATGTTGTGCAGGAACTTGACAGGTTATTTTGTCATGAACTTCATGCACATCTAGAATGATCAACAGTTTAATGCGGATCTGCATGGTCGGTACTCTCTATTTTATTAATCACTTTTTATAAGGTTGTAAAGTAGGTCTATCTTGATGATGCTCTACAACGTACTTACAGTGGTTCACCTATCCTCGAAAGTGTTTCTTAATTGAAATACTAAAATACAAGTGGAATGAGTGCTTGTGAAAACATCCTCAAGACATAAGAACAAGTCTTAAGAGCATACGGGAAACGTTTAGCGAAAAATATTATTGAGTGTTATATCTTCATTTTTGTACTCGCATACGGGCACTGTGATTATTTATTATTAAGTGTTATATTCATACTTATCTTCTCATTTAATTGGTAAGCGGGTGTACTGCCGTCGTAGCGTTAGCACGGGCACTATACTAGTGTATTATGGTGGACCTAGCGGGAGGCGAGAGGACGGGATCCACATGAAAGATACTTTTCATATGCACTATTCATGTACCATTCATCTCCTTCCATATATGCTATCAAATAAGAAAAGAAAGAAGCAAAAGAAGAAGAAAAAAAAGGAAAGAAACATTCTATATATGCCATCAAAGAAGAAAGGAAAGAAGGAAGAAAGAAGGAAGGAAAAGAAAGGAAGGAAGAAGAAATTTCAGCCATCTTCAAACAAGGGAAGTGATCATCATGATATGGAAAGAAGATATTGTTTCCAACTAGATGAGTACTTCACATGACAACTTTTTGATCTAAGTATAGTTCATACCAAGTACTATTCACGCCCCCTCTCCTATATATATGTTTACTCCATCCATTGTAAACATAACCACGAATTTTTAGATTAAAGATATACTCTTGTTTCTATGGTTTGTGCTTCAATACTCCTATTAGAATAGAGAGTCCCAATCTGAAATTTATCCTCGTTATTCTTGCAACTTCTTCGGGGTGATTGCAAGGAGGCGTACATGTACTTTTGCGTGGTTAATTAGGTGAGGATCAAAGCGTGTTCTTTGGCGAATTCATTTGTTGCAGGTTGTCGTATCGAGACGGTGGTTGACGTCAGTGTTCGTTAGGGTTCACGGGTCCGAGTTATCTTTTTCATCATCACAAGATCGGGCCACCCCATATTAGTAGAGTAGTAGCAATACCCTCAACAAATCAATGTCTATATGTGATTTATACTATGCACCATATACTACCAGTATAATGCACCGGTAAAATTTCTCAAAACAAAACCACAGCTACTTAACGAACAAACAGTTATATCAAGGAAGCACTCAATCTAATTGATAACCAGACCTAGTTACGATTTTCAGCCCTCCCCTGCTACTGAAATCTCTTAGCCAGTTCTGCATCTTCATCACCACCTCATCGACCAGTCCCTGGTCCTCCTCTCGTAGTAGAACCCGCCATCGCTGCATGTAAGAGAGAAATTTGCATACAATGTTGTAAGGCTGCTTAGGGAAGCGTTTCTCAATTGCCATTTTGTTCCTCTTCTGCCACATAGCACAAGACAAAGCTGCAAAACAGAAAAGGACGTTTGAGTAATTAGAATTGCACCCCACCGGAAGCCAATTAAGCAGAAAGTCTGGGAATGAATCAGGAGCTCTTTCCCAATTTAGAGCCTCTGTAATGCAACCCCACATAAAACGTGCCATTATGCAAGAGAACAAAAATATGGTCAGCAGTTTCAGGTTGACCACAAAAAACACAACTATCAGTTGCTTTCCAATTTCTTCTTTTAAGCTGTACTGCAGATTGTAATTTGTCTTCAAACGCCTGCCATAAGAAGATTTTTACTTTTAAGGGAATTTTGCATTTCCAAAGTTTCTCCATTCTTTTGCTAATAACACCCCCAAAAGACATGGAACGATATAAATATTTCACTCAGTACGCTCATAGTTGCTAGATTCGCCAATTCGCCACTTAGAAAAAGTAAGGTTCGCTAGGGGTATACCTCTACAGTTTGTAAACCCCGAGATGGGGTTGGCGAACCATATATTTCTGGTTGGTGATACAAAAATAAATAGTAAATAATAATAAACTAAATATAGATGCATGTCAGCCACAGAAGATCTCTACATCTATCACACAAAAAGAGTTAAAAACAAAAAAAAGATGAAGATGGCCAAGACCAGCCGCCTAGCCTTGCCCAACAACGCAACAGCCCACAAGACCCATCTTGCCCTATTACGCAACTTGCCTCCTCACTTGCCCTAAAACCCAGCTGCCTTCCCAACTCTTCACATGTGCTGCGGTCTACCTCCTCCTCAACAACTGTAACATTCCAATTTTTTGCATTTTATGGATTTACTATGCATTTGGAATTTTTGAGAATTTTTGGAATTTATTTGAATTATTTGGAATATCTTTGAATTAAGCCTCTTGAGAAAATTATTTGAATATTTGAAAAGTTTAAAAAAAGTTCTATTGAAAATATTTTATTTGAGTCCCAAATGACCTGATTATTTTCCTGAACTTTTTTGGAATTTTTCGGGTATTTTTATTGTTTATTTCAGCTTATTTCAATTTCTAGAATTATTTTAAATATAAAATCTCAGAAAATACCTAAAGCTTCTTGGGACGAAACCCAATGGGCTTGGCCCATTTTTCACGCCAGCCAACCCAAAGCCCACACCGTCAGCCTGCTCGCCCGCGAAATCCTAACCCTAGTAATCCTAGCCGTCGGTTTTGAATCGTGCGGTTGCGCGTGCACCACGTCGCCCTGGTTCGCTAGCCGTCGGATCATAGCCACGTGGATGGAAAGATTAAAATCTCGCCAGAATTTTGCGAGATCTCGCTTACCGGACGTTGACGAGTTTTGAAATATCGACCAGAGTAAAATAAATAAATAAATTGACACAGTATCTCGAAAATCTCAGTGAGACATCCCCCTATCTCGCCGAGATCTCGGGTTTTTTTTATCGGTTTTTGACTGGATTTGACCAAATTTGGTCCAATAACCCTTAAGAAAGTCATTTCCTATGAAAATTTGTTGAAAAATCGATTTTTTGAGACATTTTTTAAAAACTGCAGATAGCACTGTCGGATTTTTATAAAATTGTACATGCTTTGTAATGATGTGAAAAATTTATGGTACCATACTAAGAAGCGTAGAATCATACAAAAAAATCAAAATAATTTAACTTCATTTGTTATCTTTAAAAAAATCAAAAATTGAATGAACAAAATTCGGACAGTAATCTTGTTAGAATTTTAGAAAATTTCTCGTGTGTGATCAAGATCTAAAATTTTTATGAGAGATTAATAATTTCCTCAGTACCATTATCTAAAGTTTAAAAAAAAATTAATTTTTTTGTTTGCTCAATCAAATCTATGTATGCATTGAACTTCATTTGTTATATTTCAAAAATAAAAAATAGAAAGAACATAAATGGTATAGTGCACTTGTAAGCATTTTATAAATTCACTGGAGTGTGATCATGATTCAAAATTTGTATGAGATCTTAAGAGTTTCCTTAGAACCCTTCTTCAAAACTTTCAAAAAATTTAAAACTTTTTTTATTATTAAAGCAAATCTATGTATTGATCACCAAACTTTTATCAGGACATAGCACTGTCAGAATTTTTGGAACTTCTTGAAGCTTGATCATCATTTGAAAATTCTATAAAAACATTATTGATACATCAGGAACATCCACAAAAATTTTCAAACTTGGTTTGTACTATTTTTCATTTGGTTGAAGTTTGCCGGTATGGCTTTTATCAAGACAGTAGCAAAGTCCAAAATTTTAAAAATACATGAAGCTTGATAATAATTTGAAACTTTTATGGGAACATTAGAGATACATAATTAAAATGCAAAAAAATTTCAAAATTTTCTAACATGGTTTGTTTCATTTTTCATTCGGTTCAAACTTGTTGGTCAACGTTTTATCAGGATAATAGCAATGTTTGAATTTTCAAAAATTCTTCAGATTTTATAATCATCAAAATTTTTTATGGGAACATAATTGATGTGTTAGGAACCTAAAAAAAAGTTTCAAAAGTTTTCTATATTGTTTGAGCCATTTTTCGCTCGGTGCAATTTTGCCAAGATCTCGGCAAAACCGACCGAAATTTCGGTTTTCTCGGTAGAAAAAAATCCGAATTTAATTTTTTGTTTTTGTATTTCGTCCAGAATTTATCCAAAATTTCTAAATCTCGCCGAGATTTCGTTCTCCAGCCACGGACAAGATTTGGAGCGAAAACGAGATTTCAATCCTTGTGTGGTGTGTGTGATTGCGCCATGTCGCTCTCCATGTTGCGGCTGGACTTCGCCGCTACTGCGGATTCTCCGCAATTCATCGTGCCCTACACAGAAGTTGAGGGCAATATTTAAACTACCGCCTCGCGCACCGTGAAACCCACCTCGTGTCGCGTGATTTCCCTAGCCGCCGCCCCCTGAAGCACCGCCATTTGCCTGCACGAGCTCGCCGGAGTTCAAGATGGTGTGCCGCCACGGTCTTTCATCATTTCCGTCGACGTCGAGCCCCGTCTACCGAGTTTCAGCTCGGATCTAAAGTCCCGGCACCGAGATGCTCTAGATCCGTGAAGACCCGAAGCCGCTCCGTTGAGTTTCCGTCGTAGCCATGGTCATCGTCTTCGCCTTTGGTAAGAAACCACCGTCGTGCCATTGCTGAGCTTCGCTGAGCACCATGACCATTCGATCTGCAGTCAACCGCCGAGATCACGCCGTGTAGGAGCCCTCTCTGTTCGCCACGCGTGCGCCGTCACCTCGCCTAACCATGCGTAACCGTGACCGTCCGATCAGACATGAGTGATCAAGATCAGGACGCGTGTCAACACTGCGTCATGGCCACGAGTCGCGCCACTGCTGCCTTCATCAGATTGTCGACTGTTCGATCTAGATCGGGTGGGCAAGATCATGCCAAGTGTCGCGTCCGCAGCCTGCCCCGCGTCCTCACTAACGTCGGCGATGTGACATCATGCGCGTGAACCGAAGCACCATGGACTGAGTCTACCGTAGACGCGCACTGTTTCATGGACCCGGTCTATGGACCATGGGCCCACATGTCAGTCTAATAGGTTTTATTTTAGATTTATTTTAATTCGGTAAATAGTAACACTGACGTCAGCATGACGTCATAATTATATTTTATCGTAGAAATTTAATATGGCCGAAAACCAAAAATGCCGTGACATCAGCATGACGTCATTATCCCAAATTTTCAGTAGAAAAGTAATTCAGTTAAATAGGATTTATTCTTTTTCTTTTATTTTAAAAATTTTGTGAGCCCATTCTGCCTCATATGAGCTCCGATTGAGGTGATTCCGGTTCCTAATTTTTTTAAAAATTGAGCTCTATTTAATGGTGAATTTTATTTAATTTTTTGAGTTGAGTTTTCTCTCTGTTTTTTATATTTATTACTTTATTTAATCGTTTTGTGTAGACGTTGAAATACTAGAGGTGTTTGTGAGCGGGGAGCCAACTCAAGAGCAAGGTCCAGAACTGGAATAAGAACATTTTGATGGCAAGTTGTGCTTTGATCATGTTGAGCTCATGTTTTAAAAGTTAATGCTAATTTAAAGTATAACTGTTTCAATTAAATTGGGATTAGTTATTCAACCTAATTGAACTTATGTCAACCTTGTCATTTATATGCCATGATTCATTTGTCACCCTAGTATGGTTCTTTATTAGTTGATAACTATTAATTGCCAACGTGGGATGGTTAGAACGTGAATAGCTTGCTTAGCCATGCAACGAGTTATTGATATCATTTTGAGAATGCAAAATAAATCTTTATTAATGGAATATGGAACATATTTATGGAAATGGGTGTGTCAGGTGTTGACACACAATGTTGTTGATGGCACGTGGTGTATGGTAATCAACTGGGGTGGTAAATGATTTAGACTGGGGCAAGCGGCAAGAGTTGTGAATTTTGGTGGGCTAATGTGGTATTTGGGCGGTTGCATTGTTATTTTGATGAATGAAGGTTGGTGATATGGATAGTGGTTATTGTGAGTTTTTGGGAAGTCTCGCCTTGGTCAATTAAAGATTTAACCTTGCAAGCATTTGAACTGAGTCAAACATACAACCACATGTCTGGTATGAGATAGACCTAGTTGATTAATTTGTAATGTCTATATTTTAGTACTGTCATGGTGGTGTGGGTTCTGAGTACATGGGTAGACTCACATGGCGCAAGAGGGGGGCCTTGAGTGTGGTAACTAGTGCCCTCAGTGTTGAAACCTCATCGGGCAGTACTGGGTTTAGATAGAGTATTGTAAAGGCTTTGTTATGATCGCTCATTAGCATACTCTTGTATGGATAGTCACGGCAGATGTGGTGAGTTGATTATATCTTGTGGGTAAAGTGTATAACCTTTGCAGAGTGTCAAATCTATTTGAATAGCCATGCTCGCGGTATTGAGTAATGCTTGGGAATTACTATCAAGGGTTAGATTTTGATAAAATGAACATGGGAATGGAGGCAGTGTGCCTATGGAGGTATGGAAATTGAGTTAAGGTTGTGAGTCAGTTTATTTGAGGAATAACTGAGAAATTTATTATTGTTATTATTTGTTTTACTGTCATTTCAATATATTTATGCTAATCATTTGTAAATGCTGCTTTAATGCAAAATAACCTATTCAGCCATTCATTTGGAATAAACCATGCATATAGATATAATAGAATTGCAATCTGTGCATAACTTGTTGAGTGCTTTAAGTACTCACCCCTTGTGACAACCAAATCACTAGTTGGAGAAGAGTCTACACCAGCTTACGAGGAGGAGTACCAGGAGGAGACGATCAACTAGGGTGCGTACCTTGTCAGTTGCCTGTGTGTAACACCCTAAAAATTTCAATAAATTAACTTTTGGAGTATTTTCGATTTTTGAGAATTTTTGGGAATTTATTGAAATTTATTTGGATTTATTCAAATATGGCCTTTCTTGAAATCAATTAAATAATGGAAAAGTTTATGTAAAGTTTTATTGAAAATATTTTATTTTAGTTCCAAATGTCTCAAAATATTTTCCAGAATTTTTCTGGATTTTTTCGGGTATTTTTGCTATGTAATTTGGCTTTGTTTATTTATCTGTTTTATTTTAAATAAGAAAAGCTTTGAAAATCAGGTGAATAGTGTTGGGCTGGCCCAGCACTGTGCTCAGTCCGGCCCAGCGCATCAGAAACCCTAGCCGTCGTGCGTCCGCACCGTCGGATAGGGATCCAACGGTTGCCGCTGCACCGCATCGCCCGCGTACGTGCGCCTTCGGATCATCGCTGCGTGGATGGTCAGGATCGTGCCACGTCAGTTCGACCGGGCGTCATCGCCGGAGTAATCGCCGTCGAGCGTTTCCACTCATTTTGCTGGTGATTGCGCGCACGTCGAGGCTCCTTTTAAAGTGTCGGTTGTTGCGCTCTGTAGAGCTCTTCTCGCTGCTTCTTTTTGACTCCTTACACGCACGCCGAGACCTTCTCTAGCTCCCGTGCAAGCTCGCCGTAGTTGTTCTCTCGCTCCGCCGTCGTCCTTGCTTCGTTCCGCCGTCGCCAGTTCACCTCCGCCGCTGTCGAGGTCACCGGAGTACCGATCTCGCCGAGACGCGTCGAACGCGCCACTTCTTCACGCTGGGAACGCTCTGCAACACCGTCGACGTCCTTGTCTTCCTCAGCTCCGGCAGCCTCTCCTTCTTCACCGCCGTCAACCTCGTCGAACCCCGTCGACCGTTCGATCTTCATCGCCCCGCGTAGGTGAGTCCACGTAGCCCCTTCTATTTTACGTTTGGATTAGATCGTAGCCGTTAGATCTGTGTAGTGCGGCATAGATTAGATCTGGATATTAGGTCTTTTAGTAGATCTTAGCCGTTAGATCTGTGGTGGACGCTTGAGACTGTGCCACGTTTCCTTGTGCACAGTAAACCGCTCCGGTAACCTGCGTCGTCGGATTAGATCTAAATTGTAGAGATTAGATCCGGGTTGCCCTAAGGATCCGTGCCGTTCAGATTTGAATGTGCGGCGGTGATGGCGCCGTACCCTTGCCGAATCGCGTGCTGACGCGTGGGCGTTTTGACCGGGGATCAAACCCATCTCGACCGTTGATTTCAACGGGCCGTCGGGATTGCGCCGTGTGTCTTCGTGTAAGCCGAGGCATCGCCGGGCGTGCGCGGGATCCAGCCGTAAATTTCGGGTGCACCGTCGGATGCAAGACGCGTGGAGGCGTGGAGCTCGAGGCGTCGTCGAGTCGGTGCGTGGCTGGCCGTTGGATGCGTGGGTGCGGCTGGATGCGCGACGCGTGTCGCGCGCATCTCGGTGCATAGTGGCGTGTGTCGGTAGATCTGACCGTTGAATCTTTGACGGTCCCGATTGCGCCGCGTGGCTGAGATCTGGCCGTTGGTCGAGCGATGGCCGAGATAGTGACACGTGTTCATGCACGAATCTCGAGGCAATCGGTGGCGTCGATCTTGGCGTCATCGGTGGGGCAGTGCCTTGTTTCGTGGACCGGGTCCACCGTGGACCAGAGCCGGTCCATGGACCCAGTCCATAGATCGAGGCAACGTGGCTGCTCCAGAGTGCGCCGCGTGTCAGCTGACGTCATGCTGACGCAATAAATCGGTTTTTCTATTGAAAAATAATCATGTTAATTCGGTTTATTCTTTTTAAAATATTTGCAAATTTTGAAAGGCTATAACTTTGGCATTTGAACTCCGATAGAGGTGATTCCAGCTTCTAAAAATTTGTAAAATTATGATATTTTTAATGATGAATTTTATTTGAATTTTTGAGGTTATATAGTCTACTGTTTTGGTTATTTATTGCATATATGATTTTTACACGTAGACACAAATTTGCCGAAAGGTTTCGAGGAAGAGTTCATCACCCAAGATCAAGTTCAGAACACGACCAGCAACTCTTTGAAGGCAAGTGATGCTTTGACTATTTTGATACTAGTTTTTAAATGTATTTTGCTTTGGAATTACTCATGCTAAGTTAATTAAAAATGTATTTAAATTGATTTGGGGTATGTAGCTAATCAACCCATATTGTTATCGCCACCTTGAAATTACTATTTGTATGCCTTTAAATCATTGTCCACCCTAAGGTTATTCGTATTTGTTGGATATTAATATGATGCCAACACGGGAGGCTAGACCGTGATTAGAAGCTTAGCCTTGCAACGAGTCATGAATGATCTTTTGGAAAATGTATCAATGTTGACTAACGAAATATTGAATGTATTTTGAAAGTGGTGTGATGATGTCACATGATGAAATTGAAGTACGGAGACCTGTGTGGTTCTGTACCGATGTTGAGTTATTGTTGGCAGGTGTTGCACAATAATCAACTGGGTGGGAAATGATTTAGACTGGGGCAAGTGGCAAGAGGCTTTGTGGTAGGTGGGCCTGTGTGGCAATGGGTTGATGAGTGATGTAAGTCTATATGCCACATTGGGCTGTGTGCCATTGTTGAGTGTTGGAAGTCTTGCCTTGGTCAGCTAAGGACTTTACCTTGCAAGTCTTTGAACTGAGTCACCCGTACAACTACATGTCTGGTATGGGACAGACCTAGTTGATTAGGGTTCTAATATCTTTCCTCTGATACCTCGGGGTGACAGTACACGGGGGTGTATCTGTGTGGGGGAGCGTACCTGTGCTACGGCTTGGTGCCTATCCAACGGTGTTGGCATGTCCTATACATTGGCTCTGTGTGAGGGGAGTGATAGTGAAGGAAATACTGAAGAGGTTCATTGGTTAAGGTAGAGGTTCCTGAAAGGCTTTGTTACGGACAATCACCTGTGTGGTGAGCGGCTGTATCTTGTGAGTAAAGTGTACAATCTCTGCAGAGTGTCAAATCTATTCGAATAGTCGTGTCCGCGGTATTGGACATTGCTCGGGGATTACAGTCAAGGGTTAGATCTTCAAAAACAAAAATGTGGAATGGGTGGCTGTGTGCCAGTGTGAAAATGAATTATTAAGGCTGTGTGTGCTAGCGTGATCCTGGACTGGCACAGAATACACAGAGGGTCTGAATTCTCGGAATCGGTTCCCGACACTGTGGCAAATTGAAGGGTTATTACAAATAATTTATTTTCATTTCAATTTTATTTATTTCTTAGTCTAAGCCCTGTGTGGCATATTTTTGTAAGGTTGACCTTAAGGTCGTTAAACAGGTTACATTTAATAGATGAAGTCTTTAATTATATTTCCGCTGTGTATGATTGTGATATTCATCTATGTTGAGACTGTGTGCACTAGCGTGATCCTGGACTAGTGCAGAATATACAGAGGGTCCAGATTTGCATATTCGGGTCCTAACAACAACCACGATGCGACGGTGACTACGACCTAGCGGCAATGACAACTAGCGGCTATGACTATCTAACGGTGGCAGTGGCAATCCAGCGGTGACGGCAATGAAGTTGCCAGCTTCATTCGCTCTTGCCATGCCCCCTTCTCTCTTTGGTCTAACTTAGGTTCACTACCCCACGGTGAACCATGGTTGTACCGGCAGCAAATCAAATCGTTGGTGAACTGAGAATCATATTGCACGATCTAATTCACTGTTTGTCAAGGTGTGCCGTGAATCTGGTAACTAGGGGTGCACCCCTGTTATCTGTAGCAACCATTTAACCGAGTCTTTAGTAGGGGTTATCTCACTAAAAGACCATGTGGATGTCTATCTAGGTTTGTAATGAGTTATTGACAATGTTTGAGTATGTGGTGCTCAAGTTTGAGTTTGTTTTGAATTTTATTTCGAATTTGAAGGAATTTGAGGTGTTGTCAGGTTATGACAGCACTACCGGCCTTGGAGATGTGGTAGTGCCAGCCAGGCGGCACCACTAGCCTAGGATGGGCGGTAGTGCTGGCCTGTCGGAGCTACCGGTTGTGGACGCGGTAGTCTTTTTCCAGAGAGGGTTCTCTCAGGGGATTTTCAGAAGAGCGGTACTACCGGCCAACTGGGAGCGATATTACCGGGCTCGCGGTACTACCAGCCCCAGGAAGCGGTAGCACCAGGTTTCCAGCGAGATATGGATTAAATTTTGTTGATTTAATTGCATATATTTGTGAATAGTGCTATGTGATGTGTTTATTATCTGTGTTGGTTGCAGGACACGAGGCTAGGTCATGGTTAGGCAAAGGCGAGACCGGGACTAGGCTAGGAGAGCTAGGGTCTAGAACGGTCAAGGGACGCCTGAAGATAATTGAGGTCGAGAAGTAGTTGCAAGTCGGGAAGATAAGAAGCCGGAGCGTGAAGCACTAGTGTTGGACATGGAGGGCAACAACATGGACCGAGACTAGGCTCAGGGAGGAGTTGAGGTCCAGAATGGTCAAGGAAGCCGATGCCTCCATGGTGAAACTAAAAAGGACATGTGGTGTGTTATGTGACTTGGGCCCGCTTGCAAGTGAAAACGGTTCGGTGGAGTTCAAATGCGTGAGAGGCATGGTAGCAAGTCATTGGGGCCACGTGGAAAGTGCGAAGCATGGCGATGCTTCAAGGAGAAGGAAGACCGGTCATGGGGCAAATTGGTAATTTATCCAATATTGGCGGCTGAGGCGGTTTAGAAAACCGCGGCGGTGGCCTAAGTGGTTTAGGTAACGCCAAAGTTGGTTTTGACGCAAATTTGGGCTCGTGGAGCAGATTTGGCATCAATGTAATAGCTACTTTGTGAAGCGTGCATGTGTAAGTGAAAAACCCGATAAGGTTGTTGGGTTTTGGGTTAGGCCATGTAAGAGTGGATGATATCCACTTGTGTGTGTATAGGTTTATGGTTGGGTAGCCTCTACTATATAAGGAGATGTGGTGGGAGGTGAGTCCTTAAGCCCTTGGAAGAAAACTTGAAAATAGATTAGGGTTTCCACAAGATTTTAGTTTGTTGTGTGTGTGAGTGTTCCTTGGGAGCTTTGCCCTCAAGACGACAGACTTTGTAATCCATCCTCATGGTCTGAAATAAAAATCAATTTTGTGCTCAAAATTTGGCTTTTGTTCTTGACCTTCCTCCTTGATTCTTGATCTTTCTTGTTGGTTTCCCTTTCTCTTGATCTTTTGTTGCCAAGGATGAGTGATTGACGGATGTATCCTCTGGAGATCATAACCCAATCATCTAGGCAAGCTCTCTTATGATCATCAAGAGATTTCTTAAGAAACCGAGTTATGGCTTGAGAAGGAAGGATTTGAGGTAGATCTTAATCTTTCATGTTTCGAGGCAATCTCTTTGGATATCTTGCTTTTTGTGACATGTGGGAGACCATCTAGGTCCATCTTGATCATCAAATCCCCATGAGCAAGCCAAGGGCAAAGTTTTTGTTTTTGACCCGATTTTGGTGCAACCTTCGGTAAATTCGAAAAAGGTTAGAACTTTGAAATCAATCCTTGTGATTGAAGGTTGGAATAGGTTCCTAACACCCATATAAAGGTGCATACAAAGTTTCGTTGGTTTTCGATCAGCCGATCAAAAGTTACACCGATTTTCGTTTTTGAAGGCGCACTGATTTACTGTTCATTTGTATGGTGTACTGTTCGCTACTAGTGCTGCTACAGTAACCCAGTAGTACCAGGGTTACTGTTCATCCAGCACTACTGTCCTTTGTAGGGTGGTAGTGCTGCCCTAGAGCTGATTTTTCAGGAGATTTTCTTCTTCCACTCTTCTGAGGTCTTGGGAGGGTTTGGTTGGATTCTTTGGGGAAAAATTATTATATGATCATTCACCCCATCTGATCGCCATTTTCAGTCCTTTACTAACACATTCGTGTTTTGTTGAGGTGCGGCGTGAAGCCTGTAACTATGAGTGCAGCCCTATTATCTCCAGCAACCATTTAACTGATTCTTCATTAGGGTTTATCTCATACCCCTGAAATACATTTTATATCCCATCTTTCTCCGTCAAAGCAGTCAGAGATCAGGATGTTAGAGTCATCACATACCTCAAGTTTCCTAAATTGGGTTTTCAGAGGTGAAGAACATAACCAAACATCACACCAAAACATAGTGTTCTTGCCATTATTAACCAAATTATAAGCATCCCACTTAAACCATTTCCTAACTTTTACACAAACCTGCCAAAAATGGGGCCCTCGCAATATTCTATGAAAACCCATCACTATTTCAGTATTTCTGTACCTCGAGCGGTGGCATAGCCTGACCTCGCCCGTGGCCATGGCCCCATCCTCTTGACATCGCTATGCAACACAATTAAAACAAAGTATAGTTGGTTACACTAATAAATTCAACAATTTCTAAACAACGACATAAACTACTTTCCCACACCTATTTTACTGTGCACCGGTGTGTAAATTTTTAATTTAATTAAATAACCTATATTATTAAAATGTTATTTTATTGAACAACCTATGTTATTAAATTTTAAGTTAATTAAATAACACATGTTATTGAATTTTAATTTAATTAAACCACATATGTGATAAATTCCATTTTTAAGGACCTAATGCTCACTCTCATATCAACACCCTTGCTCAACACTGAGCCTAGAATGCTACTATTATCCAATTTCACTTGATCATTTCAAATCAAAACCACTAATAATAAATTTTAGCAACACTTTAACTGAAAATGCCACAACCTTGAGCTTTCCAATGATGATAATACCGACGTAACATGAACAACTATCAATAAGAAACAAGTATAAACCATAAACAAGTAATAATGTCATGCAAAATAAACTAAACATAATAGATATCAATGATAAGTCACCATCAACCATAGATAATGAGAACCAAACATGTTCCACACATAACTCAAATAATATCCACGAGATACCGATCATTAAATTTCAACTAAGTTGAACCATTAATAATCTAGTAATGAGAACCAATTGTGATGATTTAAATAATGTTCATTGAGCGTGGTGCAAGTGTGCTACTCCCATCCCAATGCATATCGCCTCAACCGTCAAATAAAACACTAGTTAAAGCAAATGTGGGTCCACGTCTCAGTAAGTATATAATAAAACAGTAAATATAAAATACCATATTCATCTCTTTCTTTTTATATACTTGTTAGTGATATGCCCTAGAGGCAATCATGGAGATGATTGTATTGCTTCTATGTTTATTAACTTTTGAATAATATGTTATTTTGTCCCTTGAATGAACTATCATTTATATTGATTAACAAGTATATGACTTGTTCATGAAACTCTTTATTCATGTTACGATGTTATTCAAAATATCCATGATCTTATATAATTATGTAGTGTAACAGGAAAAATTTCAAAAGAAATTGAAATACAAGAATGCAATTTGAATTTTGGCTTTGATTGAATTTTTAGCATCTTCTGAATTTTTTGGAATTTCTACATTTAAAGAAAATGCTTTTCTATTAAGCTTATCATGGTTTTGAATTTCTAACTATGAACTCAAATAAAAAAATGTCTACAAATAATTTATTTAAATCCTAAATAGTCCTTAAAACACCTCCAAAATGTTTTAGAAATTTTTGAAAACGTTTGATTCTCCTATAAAATCAAAAACGTCATTCCCTTAATAAGACAAAGGCACTGTCTCATTTTTATAAAAATCCACAAAGTGGTCATGCTTTGAAATTTTTCTGGGAACACTAGTGACACCTCAAGACCTTACCCAAAAATTCCAATGAAATTTGAAATTCGTTTGTTAGCTTAATAAATACAAGAATCCTTGGCTGCAAAATGAAACTTAAAAAATGAAATTCAGCAAAATCCAAAAATGGAAAGCGCCTTGACCAAAGCCCGTTTTCTCTATAGAGAAGGCGCAAAAGCTGAAAATATGCTTTCCCTATCTGACCCTATCTTCTTTCTCTTTCGATCTTTGTCGTTGGGCCCTGCTTGTCAACCTATCTAGCTCCTAGGCTGCCTGCCTGCCTGTAACATCCCAGATTTTCTGTTGTTCCAAAAATTATTTCAAAATTAATTAAATTCAAAACTTGGATTTTCCTTGGTGTTTTAATTAACCTGGCAACCATATCCTCCCAAAATTGGAGTTCAATGCTTTATCGTCCGCAAAGTTAAAATTCCATATTCCGGTCCTTATTCGAAATTCCACCCAAGTTACAAAATGCTCTAAAAATCTCAAAACCCATTGATTTAGGTTCAAAATATTCTATAATGATTTTGGGAAATTTTCCAAGATTTATAGAATCTCTTTGCTATTTTATCTCTCGCGCTTTCATCAAATCCATTATATTCGTCCCGAAATTATCTAAATTTCAAAATTCATACAAAATAAGTGAAACCAATTTTATTGGGTTCCATTTTACTCATTAGGATTTTTATGATCCTTTACAGTATTTTTAGATCTTGTTATCTATTTTATCTCGCGCGCTTTAAAATCCGCACTGTTCATCTTCCCCATATGTACAACATCCGTTCAAGTCTCAACTTCATGTCTAGCTCCAACTTCAAACCTCTATATCTCTCAATATACTGCATCAAATCAAGTGGGAGCTGAAGCATCGTGACGACGTCGTACTGGAGATCAAATACCCTGCCGTTACCCATCCTTAATCCGAGCGAAACGGCCGCAATTAAGCGTTAATGACAATTTATTGCTCGGTCATTATATCGGGCGTTTCTTCACCTCACCGGGCGTGTGAGTACTCAAAAGTTTTGTCTTGCTATCCTCTACGCCGTGCTCACCATTTCCCTTTGTTTTCTCAAACTTTTCCTCTCCAAAACTCACGAAGACCGCAGCCCAACGTCGACCAAAGACACCGGCGAGCCAACTTTTGATCCGGTGAGCCAAATCAATTTCCGTTCACGTCATTTTGTGCATCTTATCGCAAAGATCAAAAGCCCTCAAGAAAATTTGGGTTTCATTACAGGACGGCGACGAATTTGACGTTTGAACACCGTCGGTCTATCCATCTTTGCGGCATCGATTCGTCGTATCCGGTAATCCTCTTCGAAATCCGATTTCATCTTTGGATTCATGGCGTCGAGCTCTACGTGATGCTCACCCTTTTCTTCCCATCCCATCGACGGCCACGTGCGCCTCCGCCACGCCTTGCTTCCGATCGCGGCTGCACGCGCTCCGGCCGTCTCCGACCGCGCCGCTCCGGCTTCGGTGCTGTAACATCCCAAAAATCTGCCAAATATTATTTTATTGCTTAAATGTGCATTTGTGATTTTCTGGAATTTATTTAGATTTTTCTGGATTTATTTGAATTAAATCTTATTTCAAGTTTATTGCTTTTTATCCAAAAGTATTTAAATCTGTGCAAAGTTAAAATAAAGTTTTGGTAAAAATATTTTATTTGAGTCCAGAATGTCTCAAAGTATTTTTGAAATTTTTCTTGGATTTTTCCTGATTATTTTATTGCCTAAAACAAATTAAATGAATTTCTGGAATTAATTTAATTGAGAAAACCTTTTGAAAAATCCCGGAACAGTAATGGGCCCGGCCCGTGTACTGTGCGCGTGCGGCCCGGAGAAGCGCGGCCCATTTGGCCCATCTCGGGTAAACCCTAGAGCGATTGAATCTGCGCCGTTGGATCAAGATCGGGCGGGTCCGATTGCATCGTACCGATTCGGGAAGGATAAAGATTGCGCCGTTGGATTTGGAAAGATCGGTGCAGATCGTGTCGTATCAAGAGTGATCTGGGCCGTCGGTAGCGGATCGGGTGGCTGAGGGTTGTCGTCTCCGCGAAGGACTCGGAGTCCGCCGCCGACACGACTTCGCCGCCGGGGGAAGCTAGGGTTCCGTTTTTAGCGCGTTGGCCGAGGCTATAAAAGGAGGGGGTAGCGCCCCGAGGTTCGTCTGTGTGCGCCGCATCTTTTGGTCGGTAAGGTTTCGCGAGAGCCGTTGTCGCGCATCCAGAGGAGCTCGTCGGAGTTGAAGCTCTGTAGCCGCCGAGGTTTTTGCTAAGGATCGCCGCCGGTTCGTCGGTTTTCGACGTTTTGATCTCGGAGTTGGACTCGTCGGGGTGTGCCGCGTCGACCAGTCTAATTCTTCGCGCCGAGAACGTGCCGAAACGCCATCGCCGAAGCTTCTTCTTCGTCTCCGGTGACTTTCTTCACCGTCGTCTCGCCATTAGTCTCGGGTAAGCTTGTGGCCGTCGGATCTGGATGAACGGAGGGGATCGAGCCGCGTTGCGCGTATCTGTCGCCGTTCGATTAAATCGGGCCGTGGATGCGTGCCGCGTGTCGTGCATCGGCGGGGCGGCGCTGCAACCAATCGGGTCAAGACGCGTGGCACTACGGGTTTCGAGGCGTCGTGCGCCGGGTTCACGGTGGACCAGATGAGGTCTCGTGGACCAGGTCTATGCACCGAGGCCACGTGTCGAGCTCTGGTTGGTTCGGTTCAGCGCTGGCGTCATGCTGACATCATGATGACGCAGTAATCTATTTTCGAAATAAAAATAAATCATAAATCTGATTTTCGATTTTTGCAATTTGAGATTTATTTCAAACTTCAAAAGGCTATATCTTTTGCAATTTAACTCGGATTTGAGTGATTCAAATTTCTAAAAATTTGTAAAATCGAGATCTATTTAATGGTGAATTTTATTTGATTTTTGGAGTTCAATTGCTCTCTGTTTTGGTATTTATTTGCTTTTCTTCTTGATGCAGCGTGAGCGTTGAATTGTGCGACGCTTCGGAGAAAGATCCAGCAACTCAAGAGCAAGCTTCAGATCAAGATCAGGACCTATTCCAAGGCAAGTTGTGCTTTGATCATGTTGAACCCATGTTTATAAAATTGCTATATTTGTTTTACCCTATTATATATGTTTCAAATATACAATTGTTTCAAACTAGATTGGGCTTAGCTAATATACCAGATTGATCTATACCCTACCTTGTCATTGTATGTCATGATCCATTGTCACCCTAGATTGGTTTAATGTAGTTGATTAGTAATTATGATCAACATTGGAGGTTTAGACCGTATTAGTTGCTTAGTCGTGCCACGTCATCACATGTATCAGAATCATTGATAAATTAATCTTGATTAATGGAATATAGAACGATATTATGAACTTGTGTGTCATGTGGGATCACACGATGAGATTGAGTTGCTGTGGCGAGTCATGTCACGCAACGATGTTGAATTGTTGATGGCACGTGGTGCTTGGTAATCAACTGGGTGATGGTAACTTAGATTGAGGCAAGTGGCAAGGCGAGGAGGCCAAGGTGGGCGATGGGCGGATGGTATGTGGATGTCTTGCCTTGATCACACTAAGGACTTAACCTTGCAAGCCTTTGACCTGAGTCAATCATGCAACCACATGTCTGGTATGGGCCAGCCTAGCTGAGTAATTTGCAATGTCTTGATTTTGGTACTATCGTGGTCGGTGTGAGTTCCCGAGTTATGGTGTAATTCACATGGCGCAAGAGGGGGCCCGGATGTGGTAACCAGTCCCACAGTGTTGAATCCTTAGCGGATAGTATCGGGTTAAGCGAGCAATCGTAAAGGTTTTGTTATAATCACTCGCCTTGGTGGTGTTTGGTTGTATCACGTGGGTAAAGTGCATAACCTCTGCAGAGTGTGAAACTATTCGGATAGCCGTGCTCATGTATTGAGCAATGCTCGGAATTACAGATTAAGGGTTAGTTTAATTAATTGGACAACATGGTTGGGATGGCGGAATGCCATATGGAAGATGAAATTTGACTTAGGATTGGAAACTTGGTTTACTTGAGAAATCCTGAATTTATTTACTATTGTTATTTGTTTTACTGATCTTTACAATCTATTTATTGTATTTGTTCATAAATCACGCTTATTGCAAAATAACCATGATAGCCTATCCATTGGAATAAGCCTTGCATATAGATACATAGAATTGCATTACATGCACAACTTGTTGAGTGCTTAAGTACTCACCCTTGCCAAACAACAATAATCAACAGTTGAAGAATCTACACTGTGTTGGAAGATGAAGTCCGGAAGACACGAGTCATTAGGGTCCGAGCCTTGTCGGTTGCTGTGGTGAACTCGATGAGCTATCTACGTTTTCTACTTTCCGCTGCTTAATTATTAGTTTATATTTTCAGTCTTGCCCTGCGTGGCTTAATAATGTAAGTTGGTCATAAGATCATACCTTTAGTTATATCAATGAATGAACTATTATTCTATTATCGTTGAGTATGATGTGATATGTACCAATGTTGAGCTGTGTGCACTAGCGTTGATCCTGGGAATAGTGCGGTAAACACAGTGGGTTCGAATCAGTGGATTCGGGTCCTCACAGAGGTGGTATCAGAGCATACTGACTGTAGGTCTTGGCCCTAGATAGTATGGAGGTGTCTTGTGTGTGTCCAAACTATTTTCTAAAAGAAAATCTAAACTTGACTAATAAAACACTCTCGACTCATCTCATTCTCTACTTCTCGCCTTTGCTGAATTTACCGTTTTACTTGCCGTTTCGGGTGGAGAACTTATTCAAAGTTCTTGTGAAGCAGATGCCGATCGTTCCGACCTTTGAGGAATCAGCTGGTGGCTACGCCATGGAGTTGTGGAGAGTTCTTCAGACGCTGGGAGGCTTCTACCGTCCGCTTTACCGAGGAGGCAGCTGGTCAGTTAATGGTGTACACCGAGGATTTATTTGCAAGCTGATTATCTACGCTCGGGAGAACGAGGAAGCTAGCAGGCCAATCAACATCTCCGCCAGAAGATTCTCGTACGAGGTTGCGATTCAAGAGGTTGCTCGACTTGCTCTTCGCCGTGTCTGCCGCGACTACGCCGACGAGCTTCACGACTCAGTGTTCCACCTTCATCCAGATGTGCAAGCATGCCGACGCCGACAGATCGTGGAGGGCGAGTGTGCCTGACCACACACCTTGCGAGTTCGCCCTTGCCCGGAGGATCATATGAGAGATACTACTCGGGAGCCGGAGGCGTATGCGAGGCACTTAGAGTGGCGAGCGGGAGCTTGAGGTGACCGTGCTTGACTATCGGGATGATCACCGAGGTGGGAGAGGCCACGGAGGCGATCGAGGACGAGTTGGAGCACGTGACTCGAGAAGTTCAGAGCCAGCAGAGGAGAGTCGAGGAGGATCCCGAGGAGCGAGTGGGAGCGAGGGGAGTGCAGACCCGTTGTTGCAGAGGACCCAGTAGTAGGTCATCAGGATAGGTTCGCTCCTATGCCAGCTCACCCGTCGGTGTATGCGCCGGATCAGCCTCAGCCAGGGTGGCTGGATGAGTGAGTGTCAGCCTTGGAGCTGTGTTGAGACTCGAGTGTGAGTCGCGTCTTTAAGTTAGTCTTTACCTTTTTAGTTGACGTTAAGGTTTCATGTTAGTTTGCTTCTTTGTAATGTTGAGTGTGCAGTATGTGTTGCAAAGCTTGTAGGCTTAAATAAGCAGCCATACCAAGAATAATAAAGAATTATTTCAGTTGGGTATAACCTATCTCCCCGCTTTAGAAAGTCTTACTTCTTATCTATGCTACATCTACCTTCCCTAACCTAAAAGGCAATCATCAGATGGTGAATACTCGAGGAAACAACGGAGCTTCAGGAAGTGGACTGCGCCAGAACGACAACACCAACGACAGAGGCAGCCCTCAACCACCGCCAGTGGACATGCAGAATCTGGGAGCGTTTCTTTTCGCACAGACTCAACTGATGCAGACTATGATGCAGCAGATGCAGCAGATGACCAACGCTGCAGCCAACAACAACAACCTCAGAGCTCGGAACAACCATGGTGGACCCCGACCTCACTCAAAGCTATCGATTTTATGAGGACTAGGCCACCAACTTTTCGAGGAATGTGAACCCTTTGGAAGCCGATGGCGGCTTAGGACAATTGAGAAGAAGGCGCACATCACTCGGTGTGAGGGCAATGAGAAGATGCTCTCGCCTCTCATCAATTGGAAGGAACCGCCAGTAGAATGGTGGGAGAATTCTTGTGCGCTCATGGAGCCCCACAAGAGATCACATGGGAGGAGTTTACTAATGCTTTCCGCCAGTATCATGTCCCTGAAGGAATGATGGACCTCAAGAAGGAAGAGTTCAGGGCTTTGAAACAAGGAGGCCAACCAGTGGCCGAGTACCTGAATAAATTTACTCAGTTAGCTCGCTATGCCCCTGAAGACGTAGCGACAGATAAAGCTAGGCAGTCTCGTTTCATGAAGGGATCAATTGGGATCTGCAGTGGGACCGATCACCCACAATTTTCGGACTTTCAGAACTAGTGAATAAGGCTTTGATCCTAGAGGACAAGCGCAAAGAGCTGGGTGAAAACCGTAAGCGCTTAATGACAAATCAGGGTGGACGTCCAAACCATCTACGTTTGAGGATGTCACCACAACAATTTGCTAGATTCCAATCTCCAGCTGTGAACAGGACACCAACCCCTGCACCTCGCCTACATCAATCGAATTTTCAGACACCAAAGACAGGCAACAATGCACCAGAGGGAATTAACGAGTCTGCCGTGAAAAGATGCTATACATGCAATGAGCCAGGGCACTTTTCTAATAGGTGTCCACAGAAGGGAGGCATCACGCCAGTTCGTTTCAACTTGGGAACCACACCTGCCAAAGCACCAGCCTCAGGAGGAAATCGTGCGCCAGGTCAAGCTGGAGCAACCCCGCAATCAACAGTGCGTGGAAGGATCAACCACATCACTGCAGATGGAGCTCAGGAAGCTACAGACATCGTACTGGGTAAGTTTCTGGTCAACTCAGTACCTGCTATAGTTTTGTTTGATTCTGGAGCTTCGCATTCGTTCGTTTCTCAAAGTTTTGCAACCAAGAATGGATTTAAAGTGGTGAATCTTAAGTGTGTGCTCTTAGTCCAAGCCCGTGATCCGAACTTAGGTCTAGCCTTGGGTGTTTGGGAGCTAAGTTGCTTATGGATGGGATAGAATTCTAGCGAATCTTATCTTGATAGATCGCAATCCTAGACGTCATCCTTGGAATGGATTGGTGTCTAAGCATAAGGCCGTCTTGGATTGTGGCCGAAGGACCGTGACTTTGGAAGGCCCTAGTGGCAGGAAAGTAGAGTTTCAAGCGACCGCAGTTCGAGATGGGCAGTTAATGGTCAACAGCGTGAAAGCCATCAGCATGGAAGATGTGCCAGTAGCCAGGGAATACCCGGATGTGTTTCCAAAAGATTTGCCAGGATTGCCACCGGACCGTGATATCGAGTTCGTGATCGAGCTAGCACCAGGGACAGCACCGATATCAAAGAGACCATATCTGATGCCTACCGACGAGTTAGTGGAAATGAAGAAGCAGATTGAGGAACTGCAAGAGAAAGGCTTCATTAGACCTAGTTCATCGCCGTGGGGAGCCCCGGTTTTGTTTGTTCGTAAAAAGGACGGAAGTCTTAGAATGTGCATCGATTATCGTGCACTGAATGAAGTAACGATCAAGAATAAGTATCCGTTGCCGTGATTGATGACTTATTTGATCAGTTAAGAGGAGCTGGAGTTTTCTCCAAGATAGATCTTCGTTCGGGATACCATCAGTTGAAGATCCGAGCGGAGGATGTGCCTAAGACTGCGTTTTCTACGCGATATGGACATTATGAGTTCACAGTCATGTCATTTGGATTGACTAATGCCCCGGCATATTTCATGAACATGATGAATAAGGTTTTCATGGAATATTTGGATAAGTTTGTTGTAGTCTTCATAGACGATATCTTGGTTTACTCGAAGACAGAGGAAGAGCATGCAGAACATCTCAGAATGGTTTTAGAGAGGCTGCGAGAACATCAGCTATATGCTAAGTTTAGCAAGTGTGAATTTTGGAAGGAGAAAGTAGAATTTCTTGGTCATGTAATGACTACTAAAGGAGTAGCAGTTGACCCAAGCAAAGTGGACGCAGATGTTGCATTAGGAGCAACCGAAGTCCATTACCAGATCCGTAGTTTTCAGGAATGGCGGGATATTACCGTCGGTTCATAGAAGGATTCTCGACAATTGCTAAACCCCTTACGCAGTTGTTGAAGAAAGAAAAGAAGTTTGCATGGACGCCAGAGTGCGAGACAAGTTTCATGGAATTAAAGAAGCGTTTAACAACAGCCCCCGTATTAGTGTTGCCAGATGTGCAGAATGGATTTGATATTTATTGCGATGCTTCAAAGCAAGGCTTGGGATGCGTGTTAATGCAAGAAGGCAAAGTCGTTGCTTATGCGTCAAGACAATTAAGACCCCATGAAGTGAATTACCCAACGCATGATTTGGAGTTAGCTGCCGTAGTGCATGCTTTAAAGATATGGCGTCATTATCTCATAGGAAATAGATGTGAGGTATATACAGACCATAAGAGCCTGAAATACATATTCACTCAAGCAGATCTGAATATGAGACAGCGAAGATGGCTAGAGCTAATTAAGGATTATAATGTGGGAATCCATTATCACCCCGGAAAAGCCAATGTGGTGGCAGATGCTCTGAGTTGAAAGAGCCATAGCGCAAATACATTGACAATGGAGGATCAACCAGAATTATGCAAGGAATTTCAGAAACTAAGGTTGGAAGTTGTTCCGCAAGGAATGGTAGCTGCACTTGAAGTAAAGCCAACGCTGGAAGGTCAGATTAGAGAAGACCAGAAGGATGACGATAAAATTTCTAAGATCAAGGTTAAAAAGGAAGAAGGCTTAGCTGTAAATTTCACTCTGGACGAGCAAGGAACCATGTTCTTCAAAGGCCGAATTTGTGTGCCGGATAAAAAGGAACTAAAGCAATTGATTCTTGAGGAGGCTCATGATTCTAAGTACTCGATTCATCCAGGAAGTGCCAAGATGTACCAAGATTTGAAAGAGAGATTTTGGTGGCCTAACATGAAGCGTGAAGTGGCTGAGCATGTTGCTTTATGCGACGTATGTCAGAGGGTAAAAGCCATGCATCAAAGACCCGCTGGTTTGTTGCAGCCATTGAAAATTCCGGAATGGAAGTGGGAGGAAATCGGAATGGATTTTATCACCGGTTTACCTAAAACTCAGAGAGGTTACGATTCCATTTGGGTAATTGTGGATCGTCTAACCAAGGTCGCTCACTTCATCCCAGTAAAGACTACTTACTCCGGAGATCGTTTAGCAGAGTTGTACATGTCAAGGATTGTATGTTTGCATGGAGTGCCCAAGAAGATTGTGTCGCATGAGGTACCCAATTTACCTCAAGATTCTGGAATAAGTTGCACGAAG
Source organism: Otatea glauca (assembly GCA_036346275.1). Taxonomy (NCBI): domain Eukaryota; kingdom Viridiplantae; phylum Streptophyta; class Magnoliopsida; order Poales; family Poaceae; genus Otatea; species Otatea glauca. The sequence continues at coordinate 47,997,396 of CM070718.1, forward strand.
CCATGGGAACTCGTTTGAATTTTAGCACAGCATATCACCCGTAGACAGATGGTCAGACTGAAAGGGTAAATCAGATTTTGGAGGATATGTTGAGAGCTTGTGCTTTAGCTTATACTGCGACATGGGATAAGTGTTTGCCGTATGCAGAGTTCAGTTATAATAATAGTTATCAAGCTAGCCTGCAGATGTCACCGTTTGAGGCGTTGTATGGACGTGCTTGTCGTACTCCATCGAATTGGAATGAAACAGGAGAGCGATTGGTTTTGGGCCGACATTCTCGAGGAAGCCGAAAGTCAAGTCGCAATGATCGAGAGAGGTTGAAGATAGCACATCAAGACAGAAAAGCTACGCAGACAACCGTCGTCGAGATTTGAGTTTGAACCGTAAGATCATGTGTATCTCGTGGTTACCCTCTTAAGGGCGTTAAAAGATTTCACGTTAAAGGAAGCTTGCGCCAAGATATATTGGTCCGCTCAAGATTACGAGCCGTCGAGGAGAGGTAGCTTATCGATTAGAATTGCCTCGATCCTTGGCAGGAGTGCATGATGTATTCCATGTGTCGCAGCTTAAGAAGTGTCTCAGAGTACCAACGAGCAAACCCGTTAGATGCAATAGAGCTGCAAGAAGATTTGACTTACAAAGAGCAACCGGTCGTAATTTTGGATGTTATGGAGCGCAAGACCGTAAACAAGTCTACTCGCTTTGCGAGTTGATGGAGCAATCATTCAAAGTGAAGCCACATGGGAGCGAGAAGAAGATTTGAAGTTAGAATTTCAGAACCTATTCTCTAGTTAGCCCTGAATCTCGGGTCAAGATTCTGTTAAGGGGGGAAGGTTTGTAACATCCCAAAAATCTGCCAAATATTATTTTATTGCTTAAATGTGCATTTGTGATTTTCTGGAATTTATTTAGATTTTTCGGATTTATTTGAATTAAATCTTATTTCAAGTTTATTGCTTTTTATCCAAAAGTATTTAAATCATGCAAAGTTAAAATAAAGTTTTTGTAAAATATTTTATTTGAGTCCGAATGTCTCAAAGTATTTTTGAAATTTTTCTTGGATTTTTCTGATTATTTTATTGCCTAAAACAAATTAAATGAATTTCGGAATTAATTTAATTGAGAAAACCTTTGAAAAATCCCGAACAGTAATGGGCCCGCCCGTGTCTTGCGGCGCGTATGCCGGAGAAGTGCGCCCATTTGGCCCATCTCGGGTAAACCCTAGAGCGATTGAATCGCGCCGTTGGATCAAGATCGGCGGTCCGATTGCATCGCATCGATTCGGAAGGATAAAGATTGCGCCGTTGGATTTGGAAAGATCGGTGCGGATCGTGTCGTATCAAGAGTGATCTGGGCCGTCGGTAGCGGATCGGGTGGTGAGGTTGTCGTCTCGCGAAGGACTCGAGTCCGCCGCCGACACGACTTCGCCACGGGAAGCTAGGGTTCCGTTTTTAGCGCGTTGCCGAGGCTATAAAGGAGGGTAGCGCCCGAGGTTCGTCTGTGTCGCCGCATCTTTTGGTCGGTAAGGTTTCTCGAGAGCCGTCGTCGGCGCATCGCAGGAGCTCGTCGAGTTGAAGCTCTGCGGCCGCCGAGGTTTTGCTAAGGATCGCCGCCGGTTAAATCGGTTTTCGACGTTTTGATCTCGGAGTTGGACTCGTCGGGGTGTGCCGCGTCGACCAGTCTACTTCTTCGCGCCGAGAACGCGCCGAAACGCCGTCGCCGATGCTTCTTCTTCGTCTCCGGAGACTTTCTTCACCGTCATCTCGCCATTAGTCTCGGGTAAGCTTGTGGCCGTCGGATCTGGACGAACGGAGGGGATCGAGCCGCGTTGCGCGCATCTGTCGCCGTTCGATTAGATCGGGCCGTGGATGCGTGCCGCGTGTCGTGCATCGGCGGGGCGGCGCTGCAACCAATCGGGTCAAGACGCGTGGCACTACGGGTTTCGGCGCCGGCGCGGGTTCACGATGGACCGGATGAGGTCTCGTGGACTGTGTCTATGCACCGAGGCCACGTGTCGAGCTCTGGTTGGTTCGGTTCAGATCGGCGTCATGCTGACGTCATGATGATATGATAATCTATTTTCGAAATAAAAATAAATCTGTTAAATCTGATTTTCTGATTTTTGCAATTTCAGTATTTATTTCAAACTTCAAAAGGCTATATATTTTGCAATTTAACTCGGATTTGAGTGATTCAAATTTCTAAAAATTTGTAAAATCGAGATCTATTTAATGGTGAATTTTATTTGATTTTTGGTGTTCAATTGCTCTCTGTTTTGGTATTTATTTGCTTTTCTTCTTCGGTACGCGTAGACGTTGAATTGTGTGACGCTTGGAGAAAGAATCCAGCAACTCAAGGAGCAAGCTTCAGATCAAGATCGGACCTATTCCAAGGCAAGTTGTGCTTTGATCATGTTGAACCCATGTTTATAAAATTGCTATATTTGTTTTACCCTATTATATATGTTTCAAATATACAATTGTTTCAAACTAGATTGGGCTTAGCTAATATACCAGATTGATCTATACCCTACCTTGTCATTGTATGTCATGATCCATTGTCACCCTAGATTGGTTTAATGTAGTTGATTAGTAATTATGATCAACATTGGAGGTTTAGACCGTATTAGTTGCTTAGTCGTGCCACGTCATCACATGTATCAGAATCATTGATAAATTAATCTTGATTAATGGAATATAGAACGATATTATGAACTTGTGTGTCATGTGGGATCACACGATGAGATTGAGTTGTCTTGTGGCGAGTCATGTCACATAACGATGTTGAATTGTTGATGGCACGTGGTGCTTGGTAATCAACTGGGTGATGATAACTTAGATTGAGGCAAGTGGCAAGAGGCGAGGAGGCCAAGGTGGGCCGATGGGCAGATGGTATGTGGATGTCTTGCCTTGATCACACTAAGGACTTAACCTTGCAAGCCTTTGACCTGAGTCAATCATGCAACCACATGTCTAGTATGGGCCAGCCTAGCTGAGTAATTTGCAATGTCTTGATTTTGGTACTATCGTGGTCGGTGTGAGTTCGAGTTATGGTGTAATTCACATGGCGCAAGAGGGGCCCCGGATGTGGTAACCATCCCACGATGTTGAATCCTTAGCGGATAGTATCGGGTTAAGCAGTCATTGTAAAGGCTTTGTTATAATCACTCGCCTTGGTGGTGTTTGGTTGTATCACGTGGGTAAAGTGCATAACCTCTGCAGAGTGTGAAACTATTCGGATAGCCGTGCTCGCGGTATTGAGCAATGCTCGGGAATTACAGTTAAGGGTTAGTTTAATTAATTGGACAACATGGTTGGGATGGCGGAATGCCATATGGAAGATGAAATTTGACTTAGGATTGGAAACTTGGTTTACTTGAGAAATCCTGAATTTATTTACTATTGTTATTTGTTTTACATTCTTTACAATCTATTTACTGTATTCGTTTATAAATGCTGCTTATTGCAAAATAGCCATGATAGCCTATCCATTGGAATAAGCCTTGCATATAGATACATAGAATTGCATTCTGTGCACAACTTGTTGAGTGCTTAAGTACTCACCCTTGCCAAACAACAATAATCAACAGTTGAAGAATCTACACTGTGTTGGAAGATGAAGTCGAGAAGACACGAGTCATTAGGGTCCGAGCCTTGTCGGTTGCTGTGGTGGTGATGAGCTATCTACGTTTTCTACTTTTCGCTGCTTAATTATTAGTTTATATTTTCAGTCTTGCCTTGCGTGGCTTAATAATGTAAGTTGGTCATAAGATCATACCTTTAGTTATATCAATGAATGAACTATTATTCTATTATCGTTGAGTATGATGTGATATGTACCAATGTTGAGCTGTGTGCACTAGCGTTGATCCTGAGAATAGTGCGGTAAACACAGTGGGTTCGAATCAGTGGATTCGGGTCCTCACAGGTGTCGTGACTCCGTCGCCGTTCCATTTTTCCAGTCGCCGGCGCCGCCCCCATGGCTGAGCCTTCCATGGCGTTGCTGCTCTTTGTTCTTTTCTCTGTGTACAGAGCAATGGAGAAGAAGCACTAGCCAATGACTCGTGGGGCCCACATGGAAGAGAGTGAGAAAAATCAGGATTTGAGAAAAAGAAAAGATGCCAAAGGAATATTCCCGTTTTCCATTTTTCCAATCCGATAGAATTCAAACAATTGTTTCTCCTCTGTCGTAACTCCGAATAGAGTTATTCAAATTGCTAAATTTATCTAAATTCATCCTCTATCTGCCAGTATTTTTATTATAATTTTTAGTTTCTATTTATTTTATTTTATTCATTTCGTGCACCGTTTTGCGCGTAGTCGAAGAAGCGGTCGTCGTCGCCGACGAAGGAGAAGACCTTCAGAACAGCGCAACGCACTTCGTCGATAAAGGCAAGTCTCCTTGACGCACGTTGATCCCATTGTTTATAACTGTTTTATAAAAAGTTTGCAACTTGCATGGCTATTTACATAAACCGATGATGTTAAAATATAGAATGTTAGTTATGCCTATTTCGAAATAACATCCTTGTTGTTTGATTACCATGCCTTTGTAACCTTAAGATTTAATCAGGAAATCATGTATTATGTGATTAACCTTGTTTGGTACGATATACTGTGCTTAGGATTGACGTTGATCAAAATGCCTCTGGTGGGATAAATTCTAAAATGTTGTTGAAATGTGTTTTATCGAAACTGTAGCAAGGTGATTGCTGCTGTGATTGTAAAATAAAAATAAAATAAAAATGGTTTAGATTGGGGCGGAATGGTTTGTCGGGTGGGTGCGGATGGAGCACTGGTTCTGGTTTGTGAAAGCCGCCCTAATCAATTTAAGGACCGACGCTTTTGACTGTCCATTCTAAGCATTACCGTGCAACCACAAGTCTATAATGGGTACGACCTGGCTGAATAATTTGTAGAAACCTAACTTAGACTCGCTAGTTGGTGGAATGTGGGTGCCGGATGGAGGCAAGTCGTATTCCTCACACGGCGCAGGAGGGGGCTTCTGTACTGGGTGGATGGAACCCTAACAGCGGTGAAACCTCAGCGAGTGGGTCGGGTTAGTCGTATACATTGTAAAGGCCTTGTCATGATCTCTCTGCCGGCACACCAATGGAAGTGTGTTCGTAGCGCTTGGCATTAAAGAGATGATCATGTCTTGTGGGTAAAGCTGTACATCTCTGCATAGTAAATCCATTCGAATAGCCGTGCCTTCGGTCAAAGGCAAAGCGAAGAATGCTTTCATACTGGTAGACTTGGTTTTGGTTTTCAAAATAACTGATGTTTTGGGATTCGGGAGTGGTTAGAACTCTCGAATGTTTAATTGGCGGATTGAGCCAATCAGGTAGATGGAACCTGTTTTGAATCATGACAGATGGAGTCATGTGATGGTTTAACAAGATCTTTCAAAATGGGCGGTTAGAGCCTGTATACTAGTGTTGGTAGTTGGAACCTTCACTAGAGTTAGAAATAATTTCAATTGTACAAATAATTGTTAAAACTGCTTTGTGAAAATTATTATTAATAATGTTTGTTAAATCTGTCTTTGTGCAAAAGAACCCTATTAAGCCTTCCTTGGAAAACCCTTCATGATGCATTTTCCCAGACTTGCGGAGTACGTTTGTACTCACATGCTACACAAAATTTTGTCATCAGAGAATTATCAAGATGCAGTCGAAGACAATGAATTCTATGGCGAGGAGTTCGTTGGAGATCACTGAGATAACTAAGTGCGCGCTCCTAGTCGACGCCTGTGGTGTCTTTTGGGTTTTATCTTGTTGTTTTTGTTTCATCTTTGAGAACTCGGTCATGTGACCGGAGATGTAATAAATAGCCATGTGGTGGTAATTTATACTTATGCTATTTTTTTCGTTACGCTCGTTATGATCATCATCGCTTCCTTTGTGTGTATTAGCAACTGATCTGGGACTAGTACATAAATACACAGGAGATTCCGGATGGTAAATCTGGGGTCTTACACTGCCACTCACCCTACTCACTCCTGTGCGTGCCGCGACACCTAGTGTGCGCCCCGCCCCACGCTGTGCACGCTCGCACATGCACCAACGTGCCCCTGGCCAGAGCTCTTGCGCCATGTCATTGCAGTCTTCTACCTCCGCATCATCGGCCTTCCTCCATGCCTTACCACACCAGGCACGCCCACCGAACTTTGGGACTTGCACAAACCACCCGTCCCTTCTCCCTGTTGGTTGTGGGCGCTGGCCTGCCAAACCCGCTGCTGCGGCATAGGTGCTCCGCCGACCCTGTCGCTATCTTGTAAACCCTACATGCACGCAAAGTCACTAGAGATTCCTGTGTCGGCATCCTCTTTTGCGTGGTCATGATTTCGTGTTCACGGTCCTATGCCGAACCCCTCCTCCCTCGCCTATTTAAACCTCGTCCTGACCACCCTTAGCTTCCCACACCACCTGAGCTCCTCCATGGTCAAGTGAAGCCCTTGCACCACCGTGTGTTGACATTGTCGCGGAGCACCCGTGGGACAGGAAAAGCTCGATTGGGCCACTCGGTGAGCCCTTCTTGAGTTACTTCTGCCTAGAATTTGACCCCCTAAGCTCCTTCCTTACTTTGCTTGTAGCTCCATTGGTCCAGATCACCGCCGCACCACTCTTCTTCTTCCCTGGCCCGGTGAACATCGACAAAACTCCACGGCCATTCCCTAATGCCACTAGGTACCAAAATGGGTTCCTTAAGCACCATAGGAGATTTCCTCTCTATTCCCTGAGCACGATCACACCCAAATCACCCCAAGGCTACCCGAATCTCCCTCCATCGCTCCTCCTCACTGTCAGCCATCTCCGGCCAATTTCAGCCGCTGCCCCACCGCCGACCAGTGCCTTGGCATCCCCTCACTCCCCTGAAGCCCACTGTACCACCCACACTCCTCACCGATTGTAGCCGTTCGCCGCCGGCGAGCCCCCTTCCGCCTTGCTCTATTTTGTGCCGCTCACAAGTTGGTCCCCCGTGTTAGCCAAACCTCCTGCACACACTGGAGACACTGACATCAAGGCCCCGCATGTCAGTTGTTTATTTAAAACCTGGTTTTAATTCTGTGTCTATGAATGTGGGCCCACGGGTAAATAAAAGAATTAAAACTTAAAACCAAAACATTATTTAAAGATGAGTCACTAACAGTTAGGTCCCACATGTCAGTGATTGAAATTAAATAATAAAATAGGAGAAAATAAGAAATACGTATTCATTGTTAGAAACCATATTTTTCTATTTTATGTGATTTCCAGTACATATAATATTCAAATGCTTATAACTTTTGCAAATGAGCTCCAAATTTAGTCAAACTAGTTTCTAAATTTTACTAAAATCATAAATTTTCTATCTCTGTAAATAGATTTAGATGACCTATGTTTAAATTTAAATTCTAATTAAAATAATTCCTAGCACATTCAAATTTATAATGCGTATAACTTTTACAAATAAAATCCAAATTTGGAGAAACCAACTTATAAATTCTAGTAAACTCATAAACTTTCCATTTCTACAAGAATATTTACATTTACGCTATATAAATTAAATTCCTATTTAAAATGACTCATGGCACAATCAAAATTGGAAAAACCATAACTTTTGTGAATGAACTCCAAATTTGGCAAAACCAATTCCTAAATTTTCCTAAAAATGTGAGCTCTATGTTTTGCAATAATATTTGGATTTTGAATATGTTTAGATTCTTTTGCTTCTCGTTGAATTGCGAGTAGACACCGACGGTCCAGATACTTTCATCGAGAACCTCGACTCCGCCCCAGAAATCAATATGCAAGGCAAGCACCACCTTTGATCATGTTGATCGTAGTATTTCACTTAATTTATATTGTTTCTGTTAAATCTATTATGCATGCATGTATTTTCATATTGATTTGATATGATCAGTCCAACTTCATTTTCGTCAGCATACATCCACATTATTGATTTGACATGTCATATCTATGATACATGAAACATGACCATCAATTAATACATGTGTTGATATGTTAATCATAAGTGTCACACATAATGATATAAGATCAATGATCATTTAGAATAACACCATAACATAAATAAAGGGTTCCACGAATGAGTCACATACTTGTTAACTAATATAAATAATAGTTTATTCTAGGTGTAGAATAACACACACACACGCACGTTGAACCTATAACCTCTCACACTTGCCAATTAGAAGTTGGATTTGCGTGGCCAGTCTTTGTGAACTTTTTAATATACATCATGGGGCTAATAATCATCTTGCAATTGGATAAGTGATTTACATCTTGCCACAAGATTATTCATGGTTATTGTACCGGTGTTACAGTCTTACAGACACAACTAATTTTGTTAGTCTTAGCCATTTCCCCCTTCTCAATAAAGATTTGTTAGAACAATAGAATGGAGTGTAGGAAAGTGTTGTCAATGGAGAGGTTCATTCCTGTTCTGGTCTGAATGGTACTTGAAAATTTTCCTTCTGGATGCGGAGCTTTATTTTAGCATTTCAAAGCTCTGAATGGTACTTGAACTTTTTTCCTTCTAGATGGCGAGCTTTATTTTTTTCCTTCTAGATGGGGAGCTTTATTTTAGCATTTCAAAGCATACTTGATGCATTGATTCAAAGTTGATGTGCCTTGTTGCTTATTTGAGATTCTTTGCCCACATTTCTCCTCATAACCATTCTCAGCAGCATCTCTGCATGCTTGTTTTTTGTTCGAGGAATTAATCATTGTCATAAGAGGTGGTGGTGGTGATTCACTTTCCATATCGGCTCCACAAGATGAAGGGCTAACCTAAAATCCAACAATATCACGGGTTTTGACCAAACCCTTTAGCATGAAAGCTTTAGCTTCGTTGATCGTTCTAAACCTAAACTCCTCCCTGAGCCTAGTCCCAGTTCATGCCGTTGCCTACCACGTCCATCACTTTAGTTCATTCTATTCCTGGCTCACAACCACTTCCCTACCTCAGTCATCTTTCGGCATCCCTTGACTATTCTGGACTTCAGCTCTCCTACCCTAGTCCTAGTCTCACCTCCACCTCACCATGTCCTAGCCCCGAAGTCCTGCAACCAACACAAACAATAAACACATCACATAGCAATGTCCAACAACATATGCAATAAGTCTTATAAATATCAGTGACTTGTAAAGCATAAAAAGATACCACCTTGGATCAATAAGACTGTGACCACTTTAGTCCATGACCAATCAAAGCTACTCTTGGCTGTGACAACTCAAAATCACTCCTACAGAGTTCACAACCACTATTATAGAGGTCCATGGAGATCTAGACCACTACCACAGTGGTCTAGACCACTCTTACAGATGTCCTTTGAGGTCTAGACCACTCCCACAGTGGTCGATCTAGACCACTACCACAGTGGTCTAGACCACTCTTACAGATGTCCTTGGAGGTCTAGACCACTCCCACAGTGGCCTAGCCCATGCTTACAGTGGTCCTTGGAGGTTTAGACCACTCCCACAGTGGTCTAGACCACTCTTACAGTAGTGACGACCACTCTTACGAAGGTCCTTGGGTGTCTAGACCACTCCCACAGTGATATAAACCACTTTTACAATGGTCCTTGGAGGTCTAGACCACTCTCACAGTGGTCACGACCACTCCCGTAAAGGTCCTTGGAGGTCTGAACAATTTCCATAGTGTTCTAGACCACTCCTATAGAGGTTCTTAGAGGTCTAGACCACTTTCACAGTAGTATAGACCACTCTTGCAGTGGTCACGACCACTCCCATAGAGGTCTAGACCACTCCTACAGTGGTCTAAACCACCGTTGCAGTGGTTACGACCACTCCCATATAGGTCCTTAGAGGTCTATACCACTCCCGTAGAGGTCCTTAGAGATCTAGACCACTCCCACAGTGGTCATGACCACTCCCATAGAGAGAGGTCCTTAAAGGTCTAAACCACTCTTACAGTGGTCACGACCACTCCCGCAGGGGTTCTTAGTGGTCTTGACCACTCTTGCAGTGGTCACGACCACTCTCATAGATGTTCTTATAGGTCTAGACTACTCTTATAGTGATCTAGACCACTCTAACAGTGGTCACGACCAATCCCATAGAGGTCCTTAGAGTTTTAGACCACTCCCACAGTGGTCTCGACCACTCCCTTAAAGGTCACGACCACTCTCCATGTGGTTATGACTACTCTACGGAGCGACCTCTCTAGAGAACGACATCTCTAGAGGGCACAAAGGCCACGACCACTCTAGGGGTCTATGACTACTCAAATTAAATTGCTCAAAACCAAAGTAAACACATTTCAAACTCAAACATGAGCACAACAGGCTCAAACACAGTTAATTACTCATGACAAATACGGATGGACCACCACATGGTCTCTCAATCTCCCCCTTGATGAGTATATTGACAAACACTGGAAAGGTGCAAATTTGAATTTGAAAAAGAAAGAAGAAAGCAATTTGATTGACAAAACCACACTTAGTCTAGAAGTAAGAGAAAGAAAATACATGACTAAGTTGGCAGGAAGTGAGTTAGAGCAAACATTAGGAAATAACAAGTTATTCACAAAAGCTCTAAGAACCAGGAAAAGACTCACAAAACTCATGATCCAAGGAAAGGAACAATTTTTCACCATGACGAGAGAAGCAAGATAAAAACTGCCTTTTCCACATCCCTCCCCAATTTTTGTCCCCAAAACAGATGCCTTTTTCATTTTCTCCACCTTTTGTCAATATAGGCATAAAAAAGGAAAAATATGTATGCATGAGAAGCATCCTAAAAGAGCTTGGAGGATTATCCAAGTGACCACAATGACAAAGTATGACACCAAGCTACTCAAATTCAGATTATGTTGAGCTAAGGCATGTCCAAGTGCAAAATGTAATCTCCTTGCTAGCAAGCACAAATAAAAGTATGCCATTTATGCATGATTTTAACTGGTGCAACACTTAGCATAATGTCCAAACTAGAAGCATAACCATACACTAGATCAAATGTATGACCTAGAGTTCAACCTAATCAACACTTTGTGGAAGCTATAAGTGCATAGCAGATCATTCGTGCTCAATTATCTTTTAATGCAAAATTGTTGAGTCAATGCATACAACAGGGTGTGAAGATGTTACCTAGCAAAGCGCATCCCCGACTAGGAGCCATCGACAAAAGCCTCCTAGACTTCACGCTCTTTCACACACCCGATGAGGTTTAGAGAGCTTATCTTAGTAAAACACATCCTCGACTGGGTGCTATCGACAAAAGCCTCCTAAGCATCACTCTCCTCATTTTTTTTGTTTTTATTTGCATTTTCCAAGTGTGATTGACTCAAGCCATCGTCGACCATCTTAAGCATAACGCTTAAAAGAGTGGTCTTGATCATGCACAGTACATTCCAAGTTCATCCCAAGTGCAATGGGAAGCAGTCTCGTGAATGTATAGTGTTGAGTTCAATTTGCACACAAAAGTCAATATTTGTTCTTTTTAGCGCTCAAATTCATGAGCAAGTGAAGGAACCCATTATGAATCAATCTAGCTTTGCCCAAGCTGCTCTAGGGACTCTAGTAGAAATCCAAGATTTAAGAAATTATGGCATATGCACCTAGTGAGGAAATATAGTAAGTAAAAGCTACAAGTTTCATGAAGTTTTCATTAAAGGTTAATTGTCATTTTTAGCAAGCTTAGCATGATGAAGCAAAGTGAACTTAGACATGACTAAGCTAGCAATGACTTTCAGAAAAGTAGTGAGGTGCATATCATGAATAACAGTTCATTTGCATAATAGACAAAGCTCATTAAAATAGAAGATGAAGTCTATATGCAACGCATGAAATAGCTTCTCAAACTCCCCCTCAACAAGTGAATCAAATTGAAGGTTAAAATTCTGGTTCAACTTGAGTTATTAGTAGAATTAAATTCAGAAAACTTTCAAATGAACTCAACAAAAACTAGAAACACAGAATGAGAAGAGTAAGTTAAGAAACTACAAGCTGGGTGGTTCTAGAGCATAGAAAAGATGATAGAGAACACTATGATTCAGACTCGCTCTCATCTTCTCCAATGACTGACATAGGGAAGCTTACTCTAAAACTCAAGCTAGGGAGAACACACAGACCCTGTCTACCCAGGGGGCCGAACACCCGCTAGAACTATAAGACTGTAAGGGAACTCAACCTAGAGATTAGATAGAACAGCTAATTGTGCATAATAGTAACCTATAGAATAAGATGAGGGGCCCATGCAAAGCATGCCATAAGTATAAGTGAAGCGTACTCAGAACTCTAAGATTAAGCCCAATAGCACCCAAAAGATGCAAAAGTAAAGAAATGCTAGAAGTAAATATAATAAATAATATGCAGAACCAGCTCACCCTCATGAGATGTCGTAAGGCTCATAACTCCAAGCTCTCCCCTCAAGGTCACAAACCTGGAGCTATCCAAATGCTTGGTGAATATGTCAGCAAGCTGGTGGTCACTCTTCACAAATTGGAGTACTATATCACCCTTCTCCACATGGCCTCTATGGAAGTGATATATGATATCTATATGTTTGGTCCAAGAATGTTGCACTAGGTTCTTGGCAATGTGAATGGCAGAAGTATTATCACAAAAGAGTGAACACTATCTAAGTCTAACCCAAAGTCCTGCAAGGTCAACATCATCCAAAGTACCTTACTACAGCAACTAGTTGCTGCCACTTACTCAGTCTCAGTGGTGGACTGTGCAACTCTAGACTACTTTCTAAATGACCAAGAATAAGAGAAGTGCCAATAAATTAGGAAGTGCTAGAAGTGCTATTCTTATCTATCCTATAACCAGCAAAGTTTGCATTTGAAAAGGCTCTAGTAGACAGACAAGAAGAGAAAGAGTACCAAATACTATAGTCAATGGTAGCTCGAAGGTACCTAAAAATGCGCTTCACCGCTTGGCGGTGAGAGGCACGAGGAGCGGCCTGAATCGAGCACACAAATGCACAACAAAGCGTATGTCTGGTCTTGAGGCAGTGAGGTATAAGAGGGAATCAATCATACTTCTAAACTCCTTTTGATCATCTGGCTCACCATCCTCATCAGGCTCAATAATAGCCATAATGGCTATATGAGTCATTACCAGCTTCCCTTCAGACATGTTAAAGCATCTTAGGAGGTCTCGAGTATACTTACCTTGATGCAAAAAAATACCCTCCAGAGTCTGCATGATCTGGAAGCCTAGGAAGTAGCTCAACTCGTCCATCTTGCTCATCTCAAACTCTGTGTTCATGTAACACCTCAAATTTTTTGCATTTCTTGAATTTAATTTGCATTTTATGCCTTTATGAATTTTTTGGATTTAATTTAAATTATTTTGTATTTATGAAAATAAGCCTCTTGCTGTCTTTTAATTGTTTAATGGAAAAGTTTAAATAAGATTTTATTGGAAATATTTTATTTTGGTTCTAAATGTCTTAAAATATTTTCTGGATTTATTCTGATATTTTTACTATTTATTTATGCTTTATTTATTTTGCTGAATTAATTTTATTCAAAAATGATTAAAAAAACCCTTTGAATAGTAATAGGCCGCAGTCCAGCCAAGCCAAGCCAGCCCATTTTCCCCGCATTGCCAGCCCAGCCACCGGCCCGCGCAGCCCGCCCCGCCGCTAACCCTAGCCGCCTTTGATTCTGACATTAGGATCTGCATTGGGCGATCAAGATTTGTCGCCGTCTCTACCGCAGATAGATCGTTGGATCTCCGTCGCATGAATGCGTGAGATTGCACCACGTCCCCGCCGTCGTATCGAATCAGATCTCTACCGTGCCGCCGTATCCCGTGGATCTCGGAGTCCGTTCATGGCCGTTGCGCGCCTACCGAGGGGCTATAAGTACCCCGTGCCCTTGCCCGAGGTTCACCGTTGGACGCCGCGTGTTTTCTCCGTGTATCATCGTCGGAGGTGCCTTGGTTCGTAAAAGCAAGCTCGTCGGAGTTTCATTGGGTCACCGCTGTCTTCAAGGTCGCCGATCTCCCTCTCTGCCGTGTCTTGGCCAAAGCCGTGGGTTCCTTTCAGTTCGTCGTGGTGTTCTCGCCCAGATCCAGGTAGTCCCGCCGTGAATCCATCGCCTTCTACTGTTTTGGCCATCTTCGTCTTTGTCTTCGGCCATGCACCGAAGCGCGAGACATCGCCGTCGCCTGCTTTTTGCGCAAGCCGTCCGATCTCGTGGAACCGCTGGATGCGTGCCACACGTCGAGGCCGCGGTAGCGCTGCTCGGTTTGCCGTCCGTTTGGAGATCAACCATGTGGATCGTGCCGCGTATCCCTAGCCTTTGGTTGCCACGTGTCTGTCTGATCTCGCCGCCATTGATCGTCGCCGTTGATTGTCGATGTCGATCACCGCCGTTGGATCCAATGAGGGTCGTCGGATGCACGCCAAGTGTCGTGCCCTAGTAGGCCGTGTCAGCCCTAGTGTCGATCATCCTTCAGTGGACCGAGTCCACCATGGACTCGGTGCGTCCGTGGACTGGGTCTATGGACCTCCGGGCCATCATGTCAGCCTCTATGGAAATTTCTAGATTTATTTTAATTCGGTGCTGACGTCATGGTGACGTCATAAATGCTATTTCCAGTACTAAAATAATTCGGTTAATTTGGATTTTGTTTTTCAATTTTCTGATTTATCCTTTATTTTTCAAACTTTGAATAGCTATAACTTTCTCATACGAACTCTGATTGATGTGGTTCCAGTTTCTAAAAATTTGTAAAATCGAGTTCTATTTAATGATGAATTGTATTTAATTTTTGGAGTTGATTGTGCTCTCTATTTTTGGTATTTATTGCTTTATCGCTCGTTTCGCGTAGACGTTGAAGTGCCTGAGGTATTCGTGAGTGAGGAGTCAAGCCAAGAACAAGGTCCAGAGTAGGATCTAGAGCTCTTTGAAGGCAAGTTGTGCTTTGATCATGTTGAGCCCATGTTTTTAAAAGTTATATTGTTTTAAACTATTGCATGCTAATTCAATTGATACTTGTTTCAATTAATTTGGGATTAGCTATTCGTCCAAATTGAGTTATACCTACCTTGTCAATTGTATGTCGTATTTCATTTGTCACCCTAGTATGGTTCCTTATATGTTGGTATCTATTATTTGCCAATGTGGGTTAACTAGAATGTGAATAGTTTGCTTAGCTGTGGAACAAGTTATTGATATCATTTTTATGTGAGAAAATTTAATCTTGTTTAATGAAATATGGAACATGTTTTTGAAAATGTGTGTCAGGTGTTGTCACTCAATGTTGTTGATGGCACGTGGTGCATGGTAATCAACTGGGGTGGTAAAATGATTTAGACTGAGGCATATGGCAAGAATTTATGGTGGGCCAATGTGGCATTTGGGCGGTCGCTTGTTTTTTATAATGGTAACGGTAATGATGAATTTTTGGTTAGTCTTGCCTTGGTCAACCTAAGGACTTAACCTTGCAAGCATTTGACCTGAGTCAATCATGCAACCACATGTCTGTAATGGGATGGACCTAGCTGATTAATTTGCAATATTTTAGCTTGGTACTACTCGTGGTGGTGTGAGCCCCGACTTTATAAGTAAACTCATTGGCGCAAGAGGGGGGCCCTGAATGTGGTAACCAGTCCCATCAGTGTTGAAACCTTAGCGAGTAGTACTGGATTAAGACAGAGCTCTGTAAAGACTTTGTCATGATCTCTCTGCCGACACACCAAAGGAAGTGCGTCAATACCTTGGCAAAAAGAGATGATCATGTTGTGTGGGTAAAGCGCATAAGCTCTACAGAGTGTAAAATCTATTCGAATAGCCGTGCTCATGATATTGAGCAATGCTCGGGAATTACGGTCAAGGGTTAGATTTTATTAAAATGAATTGGGGATAGAGGCTGTATGCCTATGGAAGTTTGGAAATTGATTTAAGGTTGTGACTTGGTGTATTTGGGAAATAATTGAGAAATTTATTATTGTTATTATTTGTTTTGCTGTCTTTACAATCTACTTATGCTATTTCTTCATAAATGATGCCTTATTGCAAAATAACCATGTTAACCGTTCCTTTGGAATAAGCCATGCATATAGTATGATAGACTTGCATTCTGTGCACAACTTGTTGAGTGCTTTAAGTACTTACCCTTGCCAACAATCAAATCATCAGTTGAGGAGAAGTCTACACCTTTGAAGGAGATGGAGTTCTACGATGAGGCGATTATCTAGGAGTTGAACCTTGTTAGATGCCTGTGACATGTTGATGGGATTCACCGACGTTCTTCATTCTGTTGCTGTTTATTTGCTTTGATTCAGAGCCATCAAGGCCTAATAAGTGTAAGGTTGACCCTAAGGTCATTAAACTATGTCTTATTTAATATATGAAGTCTTTTGTTATGTTTCCCCTATGTATGAATGTGATATTCATCTATGTTGAGACTGTGTGCACTACCGTAATCCTAGACTAGTGCAGAATACACAGAGGGTCTGGATTTACATATTTGGGTTGCGACATCTCATCACATCTGAAAACTGTGAGACAAGAGCATGGGAGGAGCCACAAAAGATAATGTCATCCACACAGATCTGGATAAGGTGAAAATCCGAGTCTACATGTCTGATGAACAAGGTCTTATCTACCTTACCCATCTCAAAACCATGACTAAGAAGGTAAGACTTAAACCTCTCATACCAAGCTCTAGGGGTCTGCTTGAGTCTATACAAAGCATTGGAAAGCTTATATACATGGTTTGGGTACTTGGGGTTCTTGAATCCTAGAGGTTACCTCACATAAGCCTCTTCCTCAATATACCCATTGAGGACTGCACTCTTGTCATCCATCTGATATAGCTTAAAACTTTTAGATGCTGAAAATGCAAGTAGAATCCTAATGGCCTCTTGTCTAGCTACAGAGGCAAAGGTCTCCTCAAAGTCAAAACTCTTAACCAGAGAGAAGCCCTGAGCAATTAGCCTAGCTTTGTTTCTAGTGACAACCCCATCTCACTTTGCTTATTCTTGAACACCCACTTGGTCCCAATGATATTATGACCAGAAGGGGGCTCAATAAGCTGTCAAATCTTGTTTCTCTCAAAGTTCTCAAGTTCCACATGCATGTCATTGATCCAAGACTCATTTGTCAATGCATAAGAAACATCCTTTGGCTCAAAGGAGGCAACAAAAGCAGAGTGAAGATAGAAAAAAAAGATAAGCCTGACTTTGAGCTCATGACACGCTCAAATGGATCACTGATTATCTAATCAGGAGGATGACGACGCTGAATATGACGAGGTCTAGAAGTAGAAGTGGCCTCTACCTCATGCACAGAAGAGGTAGGAGCTGAACCACTAGCTGCAGGAGAGTCTGAAGATAAGGGCTGGTCTCCCTGAGGTGCAGAGATAGAAACAGAAGGTATCTCTGGTGTGGAAGGGACATGATTAGGTAGGACACTATCACCTCCATCATGCTCATCCTCTACAAAGATGGTCTCAGAAAGAGAAGAAAAACCTGATATATCTGGTATAGTTCCTGGACTAGCCTCATCAAAGGCCATCTCACATATCTTTATAATCTTACTCACCTCACAACTCTAGACCCTATAGCTACGAGAAGAAGTCAAGTAACCTAGAAAGATACCATAAGAAGAACGTGACTCGAACTTATCTAGGTTCTTAGACTTCAGAAAGAAATACATGCATCCAAAAACACAAAAATATGCAACACTTGGCTTCCACCCATACCTCAATTCATATGAAATGTGGTGCAAGTGTGCTCTCAATAAAACACGATTGGACACATGACAAGCAATAGCTATAGCCTCAGCTCAAAACTTCCTAGGAGTACTATACTTATCTAGCATCATTTTGGCCATCTCGACTAAGGTCCTGTTCTTCTTTCCACTACACCATTTTGTTGAGCGACGTATAGAGAGAAGAACTGATGCTCAATACCAGACTCCTTATAGAAGCTCTCAAAGTAGGTATTCTTGAACTTCGTACCATTGTCACTGCATATAGCTCGTAAAGCACCTGGGAGCTTAATAGTCAACCTACTGACCAAACCCTTGAAGTGGGTAAAAGACTCCCCTTCGAGGCCATTAAGAACACCCAAGAATACCTCGAAAAATCATCAATGATGACTAGAATGTACCACTTCCCACCCGCTGACTGCATTCTAGCTGAACCAATAGTGTTTATGTGTAAAAGCTATCCTGGTGCATCAATCATCACCATGGTGACAAAGGGATAAGAAACAACAACCATCTTGCCATGTTGGCAAGGAGAACAAACAAAGTCTTTGACTATTTTGAGTTTGGGCAAACCATGAATGAGATCATGGCTGCTAACTCGGGTTAAGTGATCAAAGCCAATGTGACCAAGTCTCCTATACCAAAAGGAGAGATCACATGCCTCAGAAGAAACTAGGCAACGAAGAGAATTACCAAAAGAATAAGCAAAATCAGCACAAAAGACTCTCCTATACTTAGAAATCCCACAAACCAACTCTTCAGATGAATCGAGAATTCTACAGGTATTACGCTTGAAGCTCACCTCAAAATTGTCATCGGTAAGCTGAGACACAGAAAGCAAATTATAATGCATCTTACTCACTAAGGCAACATCCTTAAGAAATAATTTTTCATTAATATGCATAGAACCTTTGGCGATGATGTGGCTTGAAGAAGCATCCCCAAAGGTGATTAGCTCTTCACCTGGAGTACGAGCTAATGAAGAGAACCAACGGGAGTCTCCGGTCATGTGGCGAAAACAACCGGAGTCTATAAACCAAACATCTCGATCCCTTCCCAACCCGACAAACCTGGATCACAAAAAGCAAGAGGTCGATGACTCAGTAATGGGATAAATAACTGTAGATCTGGGAACTCAATACTGAATCACACGACGAGCAGAAGTGCCAATCACAGGAATAAAAGACTGGACTCAAGTGTCTCTCCGTGGCTCAAACCTCACAAATCCAGAAGCAATGCCAGTAAATGATTTGGGAATTAGAACTGGGTTGGCCTGCTGTCGTGCAATGGCTGGACCTTCCCAGTAATGATACCCAAATCTCCTACTATGAAAAACCTTACGCCGCTGATATCTACCTCAATGGGAAGAATAAGAATATCAAGAGGATAACGAAAAGACTGACTACGAATAGCTTCAGGATGAAAATCAGAATGAATAGCCTAAAAACCAAGTCCTGGACGCTGTCCAAAATCAGGAGACATCCTATCTAGCCTAGGAGCCGTGGGTGCCTTACAACACTCCTGGTCTGGGAATGACCCTAAATACCCCTAAGTACATGACCATGCTCATGCCACGCTATCTTGGCACGCCTAAAATAAAACTCGGCTAAGTGTCCAACATTCTAACAGAAAGTGCAATAATACTTCGCCTTACTAGAGGCAGAAGCAGCAGGAGGAGAAACCTTCTCATCAGAGACCCTATGGACAACCCTAGCTGACTAAAACACAGTGGTGCTCGCTCTGGGAACTACCACAATCTCTCCACTCTTGGAGCCACGCACAATGGTGGAGGATGTGCCCGAGCGTGCTCCAAGTAGTTAAATCCTAGACCTTGATTGAATCGGCTAATCTTGGATTAGTCTAGAATAAGGTTGAGCATCGTTTTGCCTACAACAAACTTCTCAAGAGTGCTCATGAGGTACTAGCACTCCTGGAAGAGAGACACAGGAAGAACAGGGGGAAGGTGATGATAAAGATCCGAAAGAAGAAGAGCAAACATCACGTGTATATCTCTCTATATGCATGGATACCTCAATCTTGAGGGCCTTACAAGAAACACACTCGACATTCCTAATCCTAGTGGTCTTGGTCTCTAGTTTCTTCCTAATCTTAGCATGGACTCTACCCAAATCCCTTTCAATCTCAGCACATCTCAAACAAGCTTCTTGTGACTTAGTTAGTAGGTCCTTAGTAAGTTCAGTACACTTGACATTTAAGGCATCATTACCAAGTTTTAAGTTTCTACAACCTTCACATGAGCTAACTGGGTCTTTAGAAGCATGCAATTCAAGTTCATCATTCCTAGCAGCAAGCATCCTAAGGTGTGAGCTCATGGCATCAATTTTAGCAAGGAGTTTTGGGCAATTATCACAAGAGGGGTTAGTGTGAGCATAAAGAAAGCTAGTATCAATAGGAATAACATAAGCATTACTGCTAGCATTCTTCTCCTTAAGGACTTCAACTTCAACAAGCACACTATCATGTATTGTCTTTAGGTTCTCAAGCTCCTCAAGCAATGCATCACAGAGAACACGGTCATCAATGTCACAAGAGGAGGTAGATCTAAGTGAAGCTATCTCCTATGATATGTCATCTATCTTCTCTAGCTTTGAACACCTAGCCTTAGTTCAAGCATGAAATATTTCTAGCTTACAGAATGTGTCATTCAGCTCATCATAGTAAGGTACCTCGTCTGACTCACTGTAGAGCTCAGTGTCACTGATGTCGTTCTCGTCAGCCATGAAGCACATATTGGTGAATTCGTCGCCACCCTTGGTCATCTCTTGCGGATCATCCTCTCCATCATCATTGCTCCACGTCTCGATGTCGGAGAGGGTGATGTCATCAAGAATAGCGAGGATGCGGTGGAAGAGCTTCTTATTCTATGTGAACTTGTAGTACTTCTTCTCACGTGCGGGATCACGAGCTGGAGCCTTCTTGTTACGGTTCTTATCGATGTATTCGTTCTTTCCAGCACCGCCGTAGTTGTTCTTGCCCTTCTCCAGCTTGGGGCAGTTTGCCCGAATGTGGTTGGGGCCACCACACTCGTAGAGAGTGATGAGACTACCTCTCTTATTTTCTCGCACCCTCTTGTAGACATGAGCAAACTTTCTGGTCAAGAGGGCAAGTTCATTTTCTGGGAACTTCTCCAGCTGCTCATTGCTCATCTCACAGAGAGATGAGAGGGAGAAGCCACCAGAACTCTCAGGAATGGGATCAGTGATCAAAGCCATCGATTGTGACTTCATCTTGCGAGAGACGAAGTCAATCTCATGAGTCTTGAGTCAAAAATAAAGCCCTTCAAGAGTCAAGGTCGACAAGTCAGTGGTTTCCTTGATGGAGGTCACCTTCATCTCTCAAACTCGAAGATCGAGTGCTGTGAGAAAATGTCGAGCATTCTCTGAATCAGAGTATGTAGTACATCCAGCTCGAAGATCACTCTTGTGAGCAGATCGCAGATGAGAGATCCTATCATACTCACTATGGCTAAGGCCCTGTATGAGGATATTCCTTGCCTTAGCATTTGCCTCAACGTTAGCCATATTCATGGCATTGACGTTCTCATCGGTAGGAACCTCATATGGGAGATTCACTTTCTGCCAAATCAAAAAGCCCTAGGCTGTGATGTATGACTCCACCCTAGATTTCCAAAATGGATAATCCACCCTAGAGAATATTGGAGACTTGGTGGAATACTTGTCAATCGCCATGGCTCTTGAGACTGGTCAAGATCTAGAAAGAGCAAAACCGACTCTTCTAAGCCAAAAAACTTCCCCTCAAAAGTATCTAAGCCTTTCTTTTGTTAAGTCAACAAAAAGGAACAACAAAACCAGTACTGGACAAAAGAGTATTCTAATCACTTTCCCTAAAGCACCAACTAAAGTGCTCAGCTAGAGTAGTACTGGATAGATGTCCAATGCTATCATATAAATTGTAAAAACAACACGATCTAAAAAACAAGAACTGAGATAATCTTTGATCAGTTAAGAATCTTGATCTGTTCCTGTTCGTGGGGGTATTAACGATCAATGTGATCTTGGATCAATTCCCACACGTCCTAGCAAGCTAGATCAAGGTACGATCAACTCCCAAAACAAAGAGAACGCGATCTGTTGAGGTCTTTCTTCTTGCTGCAGCAGATCGGTTTATGATAAAAAATTTAAAGAAAGGAGTTGCTGAGGACCTAGATGATTGATATATGTTCCAACACCATCCATCAATCACTCATCCTTGGCTCAAGATCAAAAAAGAAGGATAAAAAAGAATCAAGAGAGTAGAAGGAGATGATTGCAAACAAAGAAAAGCAAGAACTATAATGTATGCACAAACATGAATAAGATTCTTGCGCTGCAACTAATTCTATTTCCTGGAAGGATGGTTTACAAAGCCTCATAACTAGGTGGGCAAAAGGTCAGAGAGCATCAGGATACCAAAATCCTTCACAAGATGCGCACAGGGAAAGGCATCCCTCTCTCTCTATTTATAGCACTCTGGGAGTAATCTCCACCCTTAGATGATGTTCTTGAACCTCAAGAAACCTCATCAAGGGTGCAGATTCACTCATACTCTCATACATGGGCTAATCCGAAAGCCAACAACATCATGGATTTTGATCATACCCTTTAGCACGACAGCTTTAGCTTCCTTGACCGTTTTGGACCTAAACTCCCCCCTGAGCCTAGTCTCGGTCCATGCTGTTGCCTGCCACGTCCATCACTTTAGTTCCTTGTTTTCCTGGCTCTCAACCACTTCCTAGTCTCAGTCATCTTTCAGCGTCCCTTGACCGTTCTAGACCTCATCTCTCCTAGCCTAGTCCCAGTCTCGCCTTCGCCTCACCATGACCTAGCCCCGAAGTTCTGCAACCACCACAGACAAGAAACACATCACATAGCAATGTCCAACAACATATGCAAGTAATCTCACAAATATCAGTGATTGGTTAAGCATCAAAAGATCCCACGTTGGATCAATTAGACTGTGACTACTTTAGTCCATCACCAATCAAAGCCACTCTTGGCTGTGATCACTCAAAATCCATTCTCATAGAGGTCTAGACCACTCCCACAGTGGTCTAGACCACTCCCATAGAGTTTCTTATGGGTCTCGACCACTCTTACAATGGTCTAGACCACTCTTACAGTGGTCACGACCACTCCTATAGAGGTCCTTAGAGGTCTAGACCACTCCCATAGTGATCTAGACCACTCTGACAGTTGTTACGACCACTCATAAAGGTCCTTAGGGGTCTAGACCACTCCCAAGTGGTCTAAATCACTCTTGCCGTTGTCATGACCACTCCTATACAAGTATTTAAAGGTCTAGACCACTCTTACAGTGGTCACAACCACTCCTATATGGATCCTTAGAGATCTAGACCACTCTTACAGTGGTCACAACTTGAAGGACCATGTGGAGGTTCATTCATGTTTGTGATGAGTATTTGACTTTATTTGAGCAAGGTGTGCTCAAGTTTGAGTTTGATTTGGATTGATTTTCAAAATGAACCAATTTGAGTTGTCTCTGCTAGGAGTGGAAGTACCGATCGTATGGACGCGGTAGTGATGAGTTGGATGGTTTATATTGCATATCATTGTGGGCATTGCTATGTGAGGAGTTTCCTTGTCTTTGATGGTTGCAGGGCGACGATGCTAGGTCATGGTGAGGCGGAGGATGACTGGGACTAGGCGAGGAGCGTCGGAGGTCCAGACGGTTGGGAGATCGCCGGAAGATGATCGGAGACAGAGTCCGGGCAAGTCAAGAAGACAAGGAAAGGAGATGATGCTAGCTAGATGCCGCGTGGATCAATGATGGCTGTCGGATTGAGGTCTAGTTGATAGGTTAGCGGGTCTAGGTAGTATGCTTTGAAAACCGTGCAAGAAAACCCGGTATGTGTGTGGGTTTTGGGTTAGCCCTTGCATGGATGTGTGTGTGGGTTAATCCTAGCCCTTAGATGAGTGCTCTAGGGTTCAGGGACTCATCCAAGGGTGGTAGGTGGCCCAAGAGTAGTATAAATAGGGGTGGAGGGGTAGCCTCCTTCCCTTGAAGGTTTTGAGGTTTGTGAATGCTCCTTTGAGCTTTGCCCACATGAAAGTGAGGCTTTGTAACCTCTCCTTCCCGAAATGAAAGTTTTATCCATCCAGCTCTGAATTTATTTTGCGCATTTACATTATGTCTTTACTTTACGCAATTTAAATTCAGCATTTACTTTCCCGCAATTACATTCTCGCAATTTACTTTCATGTAATTTGGATTTGCCTCCCCTCCTTCTAAATGCTGCTGATCTTGGATGTTTTGAGTGTGTTCATATGGTTTTACATCTCTTTTGCACTCTTGGATTGAGTAGAGAACATCTTTTCTTTCAAGTTCCAACTTTGTTCAGAACTTGTTCTTCGCGCAGCAGTCAGTGTTTGATTTCTATAAAAATCTAGAAAAATATTTTTCAAGTGATTCGTGTTGGAGGAGGTGCGGGACTCTGACATCCACTTGCATAAAAATTTTGGAGTTCACTTGTTGCACCGTTTGGGCGCCATGAGGTGAAAATCGAGCCCCAAACTTTCTGCTCGAAGTTCTTGACCAGACTGTGTTCTTAGATTTATCCTGTTTTTTTTCTGTAAGTCTTTTTGAGGAGAAATTTGGTGGAGTTCTTCATGACTCTGATGCTCATAGGGAGAAAAAATCTCAAAATTTTGTGAGCTGCAGAAACCCACCAACCTCCTGTGCAAATTAAGGACAAGTTCTGGAAATTCTGCTTTTGCTTTTCTGAAAGTGACTTTTGTGATTTGAATTGATGTCCTTTCTAAAAGCAAGAGTTTGAATTGATTCCTCTTTATCTTGGACACTAGACAACCAGTATTGTAACTCAAAAATCCCCACATATTTTATGGTACTTATCCATGCAAGCTTGGGGTACACAAAATTGTCTAGTTTTTCAGGTTTTTCACGATTTCCTTTGAGCGATCTTGTCGAGGTTTTTGTTGGAGTATTTTGGGGGAAATTTTATTTTCGACCATTCACCCCCCCCTCTGTTCACCATCTCGGTCCTTCAATTGGTATCAGAGCCGGTTTTGCTATTCTATAGATCTTGACCGGTCTCAAGAGCCATGGCGATAGACAAATATTCCACCAAGTCTCCCATCTTTAATGGAGTTGATTTTCCTTTTTGGAAGTCCCGGATGGAGTCATACATCACTGCCCAGGGTTACCTGATATGGCAGAAGGTGAAACTCTCGTATGAGGTTCCTGCTGATGAAAATGTCACGGCCATCAATATGGTTGACGTTGAGGCGAATGCTAAGGCAAGGAACATTCTCATACAGGGTCTTAGCCGTGGTGAGTATGATAGGATTTCTCACATTCGTTCCGCTCATGAGATTTGGGTAACCCTCGATGCTTACCATGAGGGCTCTACTCAAATCAAGACTGTGAGGCAGGACCAGTTCAAGCGTGAGTACAACAAATTTGATCAACGCGCTGGTGAGAGTATCGACGAGTGTTTTGGTCGGTTTATAAAGATTTTGAGCGACCTCCGAGCAGTTGGATGCATATACCCTGACTCGAATAATGCTCGGCATTTCTTGACCGCACTCGACCTTCGGGTTTGGGAGATGAAGGTGACCACCATCAAGGACACCACCGACTTATCGACTCTGACTCTTGACGGGCTTTATTCCTGCCTCAAGACTCATGAGATCGATGTCGTCTCTCGGAAGACGAAATCTCAGTCGATGGCTTTGGTCACCGATCCCATTTGATCTTCTTCTTCTGATCCTTCTATTGG
The DNA here is from genome assembly GCA_036346275.1 of Otatea glauca. NCBI lineage: Eukaryota > Viridiplantae > Streptophyta > Magnoliopsida > Poales > Poaceae > Otatea > Otatea glauca. The sequence goes on from CM070718.1 coordinate 48,022,866, forward strand.
TTTCCCTCTTTCCGCCCTTTGCGAGCTAAGCGATGACCAACTGGAAAAATTTCCAGAAAATGAGTTTGCTCTTCTCGCTCGCAAGTTTTCTCATGCATACAAGAGGGTGAGAGAGAGGAAGAGAGGTGGCATGATCACCTGCTTCGAGTGTGCTGGCCCCAACCACATTCGGGCGAACTGTCCCAAGCTGGAGAAGGGCAAGAACGACGTTGGCGGTTCGGGCAAGAACGACGTTGGCGGTTCGGGCAAGAACGACTACACCGACAAAAACCGCAACAAGAAGCCTCCAGTTCGTGAACCGGCACACGATAAGAAGTACCACAACTTCTCCAAGAACAAGAAGCTCTTCCACCGCGTCCTCGCCGCGCTTGACGACATTAACCTCTCCGACACGGAGACATGGAGCGACTAGGGCGAGGATGATCCGCAAGAGAAGAAGGGCGGCGACAACTTCTCCGGCATGTGCTTCATGCCCGACACCAACGACATCAGCGACTCCGAGCTCTACAGCGACTCGGATGAGGTACTCTCCTATGACCAGCTCAATGAAGCTTTCTGCAAATTAGGAAAATTTCATGCTAGAGCTAGAGCTAAGTGTACGGAGCTTGAGAAGGAAGTAGGTACCTTGACTCGGGAGTTAGCTTCACTTAGATCTTCTCCCTCCCGAGTCACTGATGATTGCTCTTTGTGTGATGCTATTCTTGTGGAGTTGGAGAACCTAAGGACCATACATGATAGTGTGCTTGCTGAACTTGATGGTCTTAGGTTGAAGAATGCTAGCACTAGTTCTGTTGATGCTATTCCTGTTGAGGCTAGTTTTCTTCATGCTCACTCCACTCCATCATGTGCTAATTTCCTAAATTGCTTGTCAAATTGATGCCATGAGCGAACACCTTAGAAAGCTTTCGCTAGAAATGATGAACTTGAATTGCATGCTTCTAAGGACCCAAATACTCATGTGAGGATCAGAGGCAACTAAAACTTGACAATGATGCTTTGAATGTCAAGTGTGATCAACTTGCTAAGGACTTACTAGTTAAGTCAAAACTGGTTGCTTCTTTGTGTGTTGGGGTTAAGGATGATGTGGATCAAATCCATGTCTAGCTTAGGAAGAAGTTAAAAGACCAAACCCTTAGGATTAGAGATGCTCCTTACGTTTCTTGTGAGGCCCTCAAGATTGAGGCATCGTGCTAGGGAACAAAAAGCACGTCTTTGAGAGATCTTCTCTTTCTCTTCTCGGTTCTTCTTCTTCCTCTCCTTCCCCTGTTCTTCTTGTGCTTCTTTCTTCCGAGATTGCCGGTATCTTATGAGCACTCTCGAGAAGTTTGTTGGAGGCAAGAAGAAGCTCAATCTTATTCTAGACCAATCCAAGATTAGTAGATTCAATCAAGGTCTAGGATTTGATCCTTGGAGCACGCTCGGCGCATCCTCCCACCATTGTGCGCGGCTCCAAGAGTGGTGAGATTGTGGTAGCTCGAGTGAGTACCACCGTGTTTAGGTCATTGGGGTTGTCCATAGGACTTCGACTGAGAAGGGTGTTACTCCTATTGCTACGCCTCTAGCAAGGCGGTACACATGCACCTTCCGTAAGAAGGATGGTCACCTAGTAGATTTACGCTTCAGCGCGCCAAGATCACTCGGCGTGGCGTGTTGCTGCTCTTAGGGTATTCGTGGTCATCCCGGACTTTGAGTGCTCCTAAGACACACACCGCTTCTAGACAAGTTAGAGAGTCGCTGTTTTTGGGCAGCGTCCAGGACATGGTTTTCATGCTAGTTCTTTGAGTTTTAGTCCTGGAGCTGTTCGTAGTCAGTCTTTCCGCCGTCCTCTTGATATTCCTCGTTTTTCCCATCGAGGTAGATATCAGCGACGTGAGGTGTTTTTCGGTAGGAGATCTAGGCAGCCTTACTGGGATGGTCCGGCTTTCGCACCACGGTGTGCCAACCCAGTTTTGACTCCTAGATTATCTACCAGAGTTGCTCCGATCGTGTGAGAGTTGAGCGTCGAGAGACACCGAGTCGATCTTCTTCTTCGTGGTCGGTACTACGAGGTGTTGTATGGTTGAGATTGGGTTCCTAAGTCTTCACTCTATCCCGATCTTGAGTCATCTTTCTCTCTTGTGTCTTAATCGGAGTTAAATCCGGATGGGGAAGGGCGATGTTTGGATTGTTGACTCGGTTGTTCTCGTCATATGACCAGAGATTCTCGTTGGTTCTCTTCCTAGTCCGAGCCCCGGTGATGAGTTAATCACTTTTGGGGATGCATCTTGAGTAGAGTCATTGCTAAAGGTACCATCTGCATTAACCAAAATTTCATTCTTAAAGATGTTGCCTTAGTAAGTAAGTTGCAATACAATCTGCTCTCTGTTTCTCAGCTTATCGATAACTCTTTCGAGGTAAGCTTTAAGAGTAATGCCTGTAGAATTCTTGATTCATCAGGAGGGTTAGTTTGCGGGATTTCTAGATTTGGGAGAGTCTTTCGTGCTGATTTTTCTGCTTCTTCTGGAGACTCTCTTCGATGTTTGATTGCTTCTGAGTCCCGTGATCTCTCCTTCTGGCATAGGAGACTTGGTCACATTGGTTTTGATCATTTGATCTGAGTTAGCAGCCACGATCTCATTCGGGGTTTGCCCAAACTCAAGATGGTCAAAGACTTAGTTTGCTCTCCTTGCCAACATGGCAAGATGGTTACTACTTCTCATCCTCCAGTCACCGTAGTAATAACTGATGCACCAGGACAGCTTCTACATATGGACACTGTTGGTCCAGCTAGAGTGCAGTCAGCAGGAGGGAAGTGGTATGTTCTTGTCATCGTTGATGATTTTTCTAGATACTCTTGGGTATTCTTCATGGCCTCGAAGGATGAGACTTTTTCTCACTTCAGGGGTTTGGTCAGTAGGTTGTGTATTGAGCTCCCAAGTGCATTACGAGCTATACGCAGTGATAATGGCACGGAGTTCAAGAATTCCTACTTTGACAGTTTCTGTGTGGAGTCTGGTTTAGAGCATCAGTTCTCTTCTCCCTCGCCCTGAGAATGGCGTAGTGGAAAGGAAGAACAGGACCTTAGTTGAGATGGCCAGACGATGCTAGGCAGTACAATACTCCTAGGAAGTTTTGGGTGAGGCTATAGCTCTTGCTTGCCATGTTTCTAATCGCGTGTTTTGAGAGCACATCCGCATCGCACTTCTTATGAGTTGAGGTATGGGCGAATGCCCGGTGTGTCTCATTTTCGCGTTTCGGTTGGAAGTGTTTTATCTTGAAGTCCAGTAACCTAGATAAGTTTGAGTCTCGCTCTTCTGATGGTATCTTTCTAGGTTACTCGACTTCTTCTCGTAGCTATAGGGTGCAGGTGTTGATGCGCATAGAATCATAGAGACCTGTGATGTGACTTTTGATGAGGCTAGCCCAGGAGCTAGACCTGATGTTTCAGGCTCTTCTTATCCCTCCGAGACCATCTTTGTAGAAGATGAGGATGATGGAGATGATGGTGTTCCACCGGATCCAGTTCCCTCTACACCTAAGGTGCCTCCTGTTTCCATTTCTGCACCTCAGGGAGACCAGCCCTTGCCTTCCTACTCTCCTTCAGCTAGTGGCTCTGCTCATACCTCTTCTGTGCATGAGGTAGAGCCCACTTTTGTTTCTGGACCTCCCCGTCATATTCAACATTCTCATCCACCTGATCAGATCATTGGTGATCTGTTTGAGCGGGTCACTCGATCAAAATCAGGTTTGTCCAGTTTCTGCCTCCACTCTGCCTTCGTTGCCTCCTTTGAGCCGAAGGATGTTTCTCATGCATTATCCGATGAATCGTGGATTAATGCTATGCATGAGGAACTTGAGAACTTTGAGAGGAACAAGGTATGGCAGCTTGTCGAGCCCCCATCTGGTCATAATGTCATTGGGACCAAGTGGGTGTTAAAAAACAAGCAGAGTGAGGATGGGGTTGTCATTCGCAACAAGGCTAGGCTAGTTGCACATGGCTTTTATCAGGTTGAGGGTCTTGACTTTGAGGAGACATTTGCCCCTGTAGCTAGACTAGAGGCTATTAGGATCCTGCTTGCATTCTCTGCATCCTAGGGCTTCAAGCTCTATCAAATGGATGTCAAGAGTGCATTCCTCAATGGATATATTGAGGAAGAGGTTTATGTCAAACAACCTCCAGGATTCGAGAACCCCAAGTTTCCGAGTCATGTATACAAGCTCTCCAAAGCTTTGTATGGACTCAAGCAGGCCCCCAGAGCATGGTATGAGAGGCTCAAGTCTTATCTTCTCAACCATGACTTCAAAATGGGCATAGTAGACAAAACTGCATTCAGACACCATGAGTCTCATTTTCTTCTTGTCCGCATTTATGTGGACGATATCATTTTGGTGGCTCATCTCATTCTCTTGTGTCTCAATTTTCTGAGGTGATGAGCACAGAGTTTGAGATGAGTATGATGGGCGAGTTGAGCTACTTTCTTGGCTTCCAAATCAAGCAGACTCGGGAAGGTACTTTCTTGCATCAAGGCAAGTATACCCGTGACCTCCTGAGGCGCTTCGATATGTCTGATGGGAAGCCGGTGATGACTCCTATGGCCACCACTGTTGTCCTCGAGCCCGATGAGGATGGTGAGCCTCTTGATCAAAAGGAGTTTCGAGCATGATCGGCTCCTCTTGTACCTCACCGCTTCGAGGCCGACATACATTTCATTTGTGTGTGCGTGCGCTCGATTCAAGCTTCTCCTCGCGCCTCTCACCGCCGGTGGTCAAGCGCATCTTCAGTGCCTTCGTCCTACCATCGATTATGGTATTTGGTACTCTTCGTCCTCTTGTCTATCTCTTAGAGCCTTTTCCGATGCCGACTTTCTTTGGTCAGAGGATAGATAGGAAGAGCACTTCGGCACTTGCCAATTCATTGGCACTTCTCTTGTTTCTTGGTCATCTAGGAAGCGATGCAGGGTTGCATATCCACCGAGGCCGAGTATGTTGTCGCAGCCGATTCTTTGTAGCAGTGCTCTAGATGAGATCGACCTTACGGGACTTTGGGTTAGAGATAGAGAGTGTGCCACTTTTCTCGTGACAACACTTCAGCTATTTGCATTGCTAAAAACCCAAAGGCAACATTCCGGACCAAACACATTGATATTAGATATCACTTCCTTAGAGACCATGTGGAGAAGGGAGATATCGCGCTTCAGTTCATAGAGAGTGACCTTCAATTAGCCGATATCTTCACCAAGCCTTTGGATAGCTCCAGATTTGTTGCCTTGAGAAGTGAGTTTAGAGTCGTGAGCCCTTACGGCCTTTCGTGAGGGGAGCTGGTTTGTATATTATGTATTATATGTTTTCTTCCACTTTTCTTTTCTTTGTATTTCTTTTGGGTGACTTTGGGCTTGTTTTCTTGAGTTGAGTTCACTCACTTAGACTTGGCATGCCTTCCATGGACCTCTTATCTTGTGCTTTAGGTTGCTATCATCCGTGATTAGTCGTTCTCTCTTATCTCTAGGTTGAGTTCCCTCACGTCTTATAAGTCTAGCGGTATTGGGCCTCTGGGTAGGCAGGTCTGTGTGCACTCCTTAGTTGGGATCTAGAGTCGACTTCCTATGTCATCCTTTGGGAAGATAAGAGCGAGTCTAAGCCGTAGTGAGTCTCTTATATCTTTTCTATGCTCTATAGCCATCCAGTTTTGCAGTTTCTCGACTTCTTCTCCTCATTCTGTTTTTCTGGTTATTATTGAGTTCATTCGGTTTTTCTTTGTGCCTAATCTTGATAATAACTCAACTTTAACCAGATTTGAGCTTAAAATTGATTCATTTGTTGAGGGGGAGTTTGGGAATCTGTTCGTGCATTGCATATAGACTGCATTTCCTATTTAATGAGCTTTGTCTATTATGCAATTGATTTCTTCTTCATGCTATACACCATGCTGCATCATATGGAGGAAATCACTAGCTCAGATATGTCCAAGTTCATTTAACTTGCTAAGCTTTAAAATGAAAAAATTCTTAAATGAAAAACTTGATGAAACTTGTTGCTTTTACACTCTAGGTTTCTTCTCTAGAGGTTTGTGCCATAATTTGAGAGATTTTGGAGTTCTCTAGAGTTCCTATAGCAACTTGGGTGAAACTAGTTTGATCCATGCTAGAGTCCTTCAATTGCTCATGAATCATTGTGCTAAAAATGAAAATTAAACAAAATTGACTCTTCTTGTGCACATACGACTCAACACCTTGCATTCACAAGACCGCTTCCCATTGCACTTGGGATGAACTTGGAATACATCGTGTTTGACCTAGACCATCCTCTTAAGAGTTCATCTTGAGATGGTCGCATATGGCTTGAGTCAATTGGTTGTCAAAAGAAAATGCAAATAAATTAAAAACAAAGACATATGTGGGTAAAGAATGCAAATAATGTCAAACATTTGCACCCCGCTATGTCTTGTATGATGATAAATCAAAATTTGCATTAAGTGATAAATGAGCCCGAAGGACCATGTATGCTTTTCTAGATTCCCCAAAGTGTTGAGTAGGTTGAACTCTAGGTTTTCCTTTTGATCCTTAGAGTGGCTATTCTTCTATTTTTGAAACTAAAGCTAAGTGTTGCACTTGTCAAATCTTGCTAAAAATGAAATATTCAAAACTAAGCTCGTATTTGCACTTGGACATGTCTTAGTTTAGTCATCTTCTGAAATTGACAAGCTTGGTGTAACATCCTTCCATTTTGATCAATTGGATAATCTTCAAAGCTCTTTCGATTGCATTTCATGCATACATAAAAAAAAATTGATGCCTATATTGCCAAAAGGGGGAGAAAACGTAGAAAAGGCATCACTAAAAAGATAAAAATGTGAATGCTTATTTGGTTATTATGATCTTTGTAAAACTATGCTACTACTTCTGTTGGATCATAATCTCATAATCACATTTGACATGTTTAGTTGGATTTTAGAGTTTTTGTTGAAAACTTGCTCTTACTTAAATTTAACTCTAAAATCTAAATTCCTCTTCGTCAACTTGGTCATGATTCTAATTTCTATCTTTGGACCAAGTTTGACTTTACAACTAAAAATTGCTTTCTTCTTCATTTTCTTCAAACTCAAATTTATGCCTTTTTGTGTGGTTTGTCAATATACTCATCAAGGGGGAGATTGAAGGACCATGTGGAGGTCCATCCATGTTTGTGATGAGTATTTGACTTTATTTGAGCAAGGTGTGCTCAAATTTGAGTTTGATTTGGATTGGTTTTCAAAATGAAGCAATTTGAGTTGTCTCTGCCAGGAGTGGAAGTACCGATCGTATGGACGCGGTAGTGATGAGTTGGATGGTTTATATTGCATATCATTGTGGGCATTACTATGTGAGGAGTTTCCTTGTCTTTGATGGTTGCAGTGCGACGATGCTAGGTCATGGTGAGACGGAGGATGATCGGGACTAGGCGAGGAGTGTCGGAGGTCCAGACGGTTGGGAGATCGCCGGAAGATGATCGGAGACGGAGTCCGGGCAAGTCAAGAAGACAAGGAAAGGAGATGATGCTAGCTAGATGCCGCGTGGATCAACGAGTGCCGTCGGATTGAGGTCTAGTTGATAGGTTAGCGGGTCTAGGTAGTATGCTTTGAAAACCGTGAAAGAAAACCCGGTATGTGTGTGGGTTTTGGGTTAGACCTTGCATGCCTGTGTGTGTGGGTTAATCCTAGCCCTTAGATGAGTGCTCTAGGGTTGAGGGACTCATCCAAGGGTGGTAGGTGGCCCAAGAGTAGTATAAATAAGGGTGGAGGGGTAGCCGCCTTCCCTTGAAGGTTTGAGGTTTGTGAATGCTCCTTTGAGCTTTGCCCACATGAAAGTGAGGCTTTGTAACCTCTCCTTCCCGAAATGAAAGTTTTATCCATCCAGCTCTGAATTTATTTTGAGCATTTACATTATGTCTTTACTTTACGCAATTTAAATTCAGCATTTACTTTGCCGCAATTACATTCCCGCAATTTACTTTCATGTAATTTGGATTTGCCTCCCCTCCTTCTAAATGCTGCTGATCTTGGATGTTTTAAGTGTGTTCATATGGTTTTACATCTCTTTTGCACTCTTGGATTGAGTAGAGAACATCTTTTCTTTCAAGTTCCAACTTTGTTCAGAACTTGTTCTTCGCGCAACAGTCAGTGTTTGATTTCTATAAAAATCTAGAAAAATCTTTTTTAAGTGATTCATGTGGATAGGTGCGGGACTCTGACATCCACTTGCATAAAAATTTTGGAGTTCACTTGTTGCACCGTTTGGGCGCCATGATGTGAAAACCGAGCCCCAAACTTTCTGCTCGAAGTTCTTGACCAGACTGTGTTCTTAGATTTTTCCTGTTTTTTCTGTAAGGCTTTTTGAGGAGAAATTTGGTGGAGTTCTTCATGACTCTGATGCTCATAGGGAGAAAAAGTCTCAAAATTTTGTGAGCTGCAGAAACCCACCAACCTCCTGTGCAAATTAAGGACAAGTTCTGGAAATTCTGCTTTTGCTTTTCTGAAAGTGACTTTTGTGATTTGAATTGATGTCCTTTCTAAAAGCAAGAGTTTGAATTGATTCCTCTTTATCTTGGACACTAGACAACCAGTATTGTGACTCAAAAATCCCCACATATTTTATGGTACTTATCCATGCAAGCTTGGGGTACACATAGTTGTCTAGTTTTTCAGGTTTTTCACGATTTCCTTTGAGCGATCTTGTCGAGGTTTTTGTTGGAGTATTTTGGGGGAAATTTTATTTGCGACCATTCACCCCCCCTCTGTTTGCCATCTCGGTCCTTCACAACTACTCCCATAAAGGTCCTTAGCGATCTAGACCACTCTAATAGTGGTCACGACCACTTCCCAAATGGTTCGTAGAGGTCTAGACCACCCTATCTAGACCCTCTATCAGTGCCCACGACCACTCCCATAAAGGTCACAATCACTCCCTAAGTGGTTATGACCACTCTAGGGAACGACTTCTCTATGGAACGATCTCTCTAGAGGTCACAAAGGCCGCGACCACTCTAGGGGTCTATGACTATTCAAACCAAATTGCTCAAAACCGAAGTAAACACATTTCAAAGTCCAACCTGAGCACTACAGGCCCAAACACAGTTAATTACTCATCACAAACACGGATAGACCACCACATGGTCTCTCACAAGACCTTTTAAATGTTCCACATTAACCTTATCAAGAAGCTAAGAAATTCACTGGAGAGGTTAATTTCAATATGTTAATATCATGTCTCGTTTAGTTTAGATGTTAATAAACTCTTATTGTTTCGGTAATTCTTACTTTTATTGGTGAGGACTTTTTTCATTGTACAGTGCGAGGGGTTGACAGTTGACAAGTATTGTACAGTCCTTAACAGTGGAGTTGAATGACTTTAGTTTGGTCCAATCATGGACCACCTATATGCTTTCTTTGAATAAATATTTGGATTTGTTCACAATTTTTTGAGGTATGAAGTGCAACGCCTGCCTCTTTTGTGTTCATCTATTTTAGATTCACCAACACAGGTAATATTACTTTGAAAAAACATTGACAATTAGTCTTTTGACTCTGATGATAGGAACTCCTTCGACGTGTCCATTTATATAGCTTTATGAATTATAGCTGTGAAATAGATTATGATGATAAAATATTAACTTATATTGCTTTGTATATTTCACATGATGAATGTAATAAAACAAAATAGAAATTATTTGATGTAAGGTATATATTTTTGTTGTAACACAGGAACATGAGAGGTGTAGTGGCGGCTGTTTTGGAGTGGGCGGGGTGGGGAACTGGGATGAGGTCAAGATAAAAGGCAGGGTTTAGTTGGGGTAATGGAGGGCTCTGATGGAGTGGAAGTTTCGATCAGATGGTATAGGTGTAACATCTTGGTTCAAAATTTCGCTCAATGCCCAGCTATCTATGGGGCGGATCTGCGCATTCATAGCATCCCGTTTATACTTTCGTCCTCGCTCTGTTTAAAAAGGTTAATTAACCTAGAGTTGCTATGTTTAGACCCAACAAGCACTATATACTACTATAACTCACTTTATGCGAGCAATGTGAGATTAATCCCACCACCGCTCTACATGGGCCATATAGGCCTTCACATTAACGGGCCGGGGTATTACAATATGATGAATGGTTTAGGATATTGTGCTCAATTGTTCTAAGAAGACAAAAACCAAGGAAATTTTAAAGTGAGCTTTTCATTAGTAGAGATTTGGTGAAAAAGTCGAAGAGAAATTGTTTTGGTCTAAAAAGGATAAAAAAGATTTGGTTGGTCAAAAAAGTTTATTTTTTTCAAAATAAAATATTAAACAAATATTGATATTTTTAAGTATTTAGTAGCTGTTACATACATTAAAGGCCTAAAATTTACGTGCAAAAATAATATATTGATATTTTATTCCGATGATTATTTATTCAAAGTTTATAAATAAAATTTAAATATAGGTAAGTTTAGGTAAAATTTGTTCATTTGATTTCATGTACAATTTATATTTTCTTTCTAAAATCATTGTTAACCTTTTTTAAACTAGAAGTCACCAAGAGTTGTCTCTCATGCCACATCCAAAAGGAGTCACCCCCGTTGTCTCCAAGAGTATAAACACCATGAAAATTCTCTCATGCATCCTGGGAAGAGTCACAAAACACTAATCATGAAATATCTTGGTGACACTTCAATTATGTATCAGCGAGAAAGTGTCATTAAACTACAATATTGTCATAGTGTAGAAATTGCAACTAGATCTAAAACTTCTACAAACTGAGATGCACAAATCATGCATATGCAATTTCGGAGCAATCTAGGACTTTGTATCTCTAGCTGATGACTAGAGTTCGATTCCCATCACCCACGAAATGGGGTAGGTTATTTGTATGGATTTTTTGTTTTAATTGTCTGGGATTTCAATAAGAGAGTTGTGTCGTGAGCCTTTAGATGACTACACTCGCCAATTGTCATTTCCTGTCTCAAAATACTTGAAAAGGCTCTCATTTTTTATTCTTCCAAAAAAATTCGATGTGTTGCGTGTCATTAGATTGACAGTCCTCAAGTGATGGACTTTGTAGGAACAAGGGAGACCGGTGGAAAGACTGAGGAGAGAGAGGGTAGGATAATTTTATGGGTTAGGTGTTTACGTGGCCTATCATAATGCACATGCATTCGACTACAAAGATGATGCGTTCTATATGTATTATGTACTAGCTAGGATGTTCTTTGTATACATGTTAGAATGAAACGACATCGGCTACTAAATGTGTACTTTGCTTGATTTGTATGTATGAGAATTTTAATGCTTATTGTTCCACTTGAGTTACATTACATGACACACATATATATATATATATATTATCCTCTTTTATAACTCAATTGCAACGGAGGGACACCTTATTAATTAAATAAAAGGACTGGGACCCAATGTTCAACTATGGCGCTAAAAAAAGGCCAGCCCAGCATACTGCGGTGCGGTATCGCCCATGTTACATACTACTATTGGTGCCTATCAAACAGCCGAAAAAAATTCAAATTTGGTTGCACAAAAAGGGCCTAAAAATACGGGTCCACAACACAGCCCAAAGTCATAGTTGTTAACGCGACATTGGTGTAAACAAGATGAAAATTGAAGTTTGGTTGGCCTGTTATGGTTACAACGTAGACAACACGGCTGAAAATTGAACACCACTACACAAACAGATGAAGTCTGTTGGATAAAGATCGAAAGGAATATAACACAAGTGACGGAAAAGTAACAAATTTCAGTCACATTACGAATAGATATGCCCGGCTTTAGGAAATAACGATTCCTTCACATCCCTTAAGAAAGGTACGCCTAGCATGAACAGGAGCATCTTGACATGAGTGACAAACTCCCCACCAGTGGTCAGATGCTTGGCATGGGACCCAGCCCCACAATTGTAGGCGATGTGGCAAAGCATCTCCATCCATACCGCCACTATCAGCTCCCAGCGATCACCTGCTTCTTCAACCCCAAGCAACTCCGAGGAGACCCGGCGAGCTCGATCAAGTACAGGGTAGTAATTTTCTTGAAAGAAGCTGCTATCCTCGCCGCGGAGTTCCTCGATAAACTCCCTCCGATCACCTCCGTGCTTCTCAAGCAGCCAACGCGACACCTCTCGTCGGCCCCTGTCGACCACATAATGCGCCTCGCTACCGACCATCGCGCTGCAATTTGCGACGAGGTGCATGGTGTAATCCGACAACTCCCTGCTAGAGCTGCTCAGCTCAGGGCAGCCGGTAGCACTCTCGTCGGCCAGCAAGCATATGTCCGTAACGATGTGCCAGAGAAGGGCACTCGACACAAAATCTAGACCTTGGATGTTGCTGACCAAGAGTACCTGTTGACCTGCACTTCGGTGATGGTCTTGTTTCGTCTCAAGCACCCACTGAGCCCACTGGCCATGGAACTTGCCAATGCCGAAGTCCCATTCCTGTGCACGTGAAGTGGACGCTATTTCCAGCAGCTTATCAAGCAGTAGTTTCTTAACCTCGGACGAGACACCGATATGTGTGACGGCTCGCTCGTCGATGCCGATCCATCGCATTGTCCGTTGCAACAGGCCAGCTGCCTGCTTCTCTTGGATGCATCCACCGATCATGTTGTACTGTGCCAGCTTTCTCGACCATTCCCCTCTGCTTTCTGGATGGAGATGCCTGACTATGCTCAGCAATGCTGTAATTGCACCTGGGAAATTTCGGCACAGTCAACATGCTAGCGAAAAGGAAATGGCGGTATTATATGCCCAATATGATGAGATGAATGCCATGAAGGTAGAGCATATCTCCAGTATGATGGCGCCGACAAGTAGTATGTAAGATATGATAACATCCGCTGCATTTTGCTTGGCTAATCGTCCCTTCTGATACGCCCAGGCCCTCACGAACAACGCGAGCGCTGCAGAGGTTAGGCCAAGAGTAACGATCCGGTGGATCGCACTACAGATTGGGGCAATGTGGAAATGGCGCGTTCCAAACTTGGTGTAGAGGTAGTCATAAATCGAGGAGAGATTGATCTCGGCCAACTTGTACGCCATGTGGACTGCATCTTCTGAAGATTTAAACACCACCACAGTGTGTTTGATCTCACTGATATCCTCAGGGAGCAGAGAGATTGAAGGGGTCATGTCCATTAGAAAGTCCAAGCTTAGTCGGAAGCCCTGGGTGGCCACCTCCAGGACGGCCTCCAAGTTTCTCTCTTGCTTCTTGGAAATTATAAAACACAGCTGGCCATAGTACCCCTGGGCATCCCAGACGACTTCACTGGAGGCATGAGAAACAAGATCCGCAGTAGAATTACTTCCAGGTGTCATTGAGCCAGCTCTCTTGAGTGCCCATATTCTCTCGGCATATTTGGCTGTCCCAGAGATGAACATTAGCACCATAGGAGCCACAAGTTGCTTGTCTCCCTGCCGTTGCTTGCTAACGACGTAGATGGCCATCGCCACCTGGGTGGCGAGGTTTAGCAGGTGGCGCTTCCAGAGCGCGTTGTCTTCCATGGAGAAGGCCGTGATGGTCTCCTGCCCGCCGAGGTGGAGCAGCAGGAAGGGCGCCCAGAAGAGAACCAGCTGGTGGCGCGGGTCGCTGATGTGGAGCGTAAGGCGACCGAGGATGAAGACTGCAACAGAGTCGGCCGACAGGAAGGCGAGCCACAGCAGCACGCTGAGCACGCGGGAGCTGTAGCGCTTGCGGAAGCCAGAGAAGAAGTAGAGGACGACTTGCAGGCAGAAGCTCACCAGCACCATGCACTGGATCTCCCACTCGTTCTCGAATTGTTGGGCACGCGATAGTGAGCTGATGTGATGTACCAGTAAACAATTGAAAAAAATAAAATATCACTGATTCAGTAGGGATCGACAATGTCCAATTCGATGTAAAATAGATTTTATTTCGAGTTAGTGATAATTATTTGGGTGATTGATTTGAGGATTATGGCTGGTTTAGTTGATACTAATCATGTTTAGTTTCAAGAATGGAACGAGTTAATCTGTCATCATGCCATTCGTCACAACTACGATGCTAATAGAAGAATGAAGTATGTGGTCATGCCGAGAAAATTTTGGAATGGTTATCACATGCTGGATTGACCAATCCTAGTATTACTCAATTCTTCAAGCGAAACAAGCCCTATGTTCATGTACTGATTCACTACAAAAAGGAGTCAAGAAAACCGTCTGGAAAGAGACTCGGCCACATCGTAGACGGTTTGTGAATAAAACCGTCTGTAATGTCGATACATCACAGACTGTTTTAGCCACAAACCGTTTGTGATGACGTAGAGAACTTCAAAGATGGTTTGTCGATAAAATCGTCTGTGATTAGGATAATATTATAGACAGTTTTATCTACGAATCGTCTCTGATGATCGATTTATCCAAAAAACTGGTGAGTCCCAATTGTCAGTGAATCCTTGGGAACAGTTAAACGTTTCATATATAAGGACTAGCTAGCTTCTTGCATGCATCACAATTTACAAAAATTTCACTACAAAAGTTAAGAAAGCTACAAAAGCTAGCTATCTAGTCGATGTGATCCTCGTCGTCGCCGGAGTTGTCGTCGTCGGAGTCGTCGATGCGGCAGTCGGGGTCCTCGCTCGAACCTGCTTTGTCTGGATCATCCTCCAGCTCCCAGCCATCATGATAGCCCTCCGACGAGTCGAAGCTATCGTCGTCGTCGGAGATTGCTGTTGGCGAATGCTTCTTTCCGACGACGCTTGAGTTGGAGGAAGCGTTGCCTGAGGCGGGAGCGACGTACTGGCAGGCATAAGTCGTGGCCGGAGGATTCGTTGATATGGCGCCGTGGCGCCGCAGCCATTGCCGCAGGGGCCGATGAGGCGAAGACGGTGGCGGTGGTGCCTGAGCCGGCGTCGGAGGCGACGGCGGTATTGGAGATAAAGATGGGGCGGCAGAGCCAATAGAGGAGGGGATGGAGTTTGAGCTGCTCATGGCGCAGTGAAATACAGTCGATCGATTGGAGGCAGTGGAGTACATTTTCGATTTAGCGCTACCTTATATATATATCCAGCGCTACCTTCGTTGGGAAACGAAACGCTGGGAAAACAAAAGGTCACAGTAGAATTTCTCGGAACCGCACGCTTGGAACACGAAAGGCAGAAGTCCAATTATGACCTTCGTTGGGGAAACGAAACTCCTCGGTAACATCACAGACAGTTTGTGGTTAAAACCGTCTGTGATTATATCATCACAGATGGTTTTATCTACAAACCGTCTGTGATGATGTGGAGAATATCACAGACGGTTTGTGAATAAAATTGTCTGTGATGAGGGCACTATCATAGACTATTTTATCCATAAACCGTCTATGATGATCAATTCTGATAAATAAGAACAGAGAGCCTCGACCTCCTCTGTGTTTTTATAGTTTCCTAGATATTTTTGAGGTGGCTGTGATTGAGAGGCGATCTGGAGGAAAGAGACTCTAGATTTGGAGGTGTAATTGTAAATCCTTGTGCTGTAGGTCATCTAAAGTTAGTAATTACTTCAAATTTGCATTATATTTTAGATCTAGCTTGGTAAAGAGAGAAATGAAGCCGGTTTCTAAATCTAGCTTGGTGTAGATCCATTTGTTCTCTGTGATGTAAAGTTGTAATTGGTTCAAATTTGCGTTATATTTAAGATCTAGCTCGGTAAAGAGGGAAATAAAGCTGATTTCTAGATCTAGCTTGGTGTAGATATATTTGTTCTTTATGATGTAAAGTAGTAATTGGTTCTAATTGTGTTATACTCAATATGTAGATAGTTACTTAAAGGAACGTAGCTTAGGCTAATAATTGGTTGTAATAGCTTTATAATGAAGGTATATACATCTAGCTTGGTAAAGAGGGAATTGAAGATGGTTTTGATATAGCTTTGTGTAGATCCATTTGTTCTTTTTGATCTAAATTAGTAATTGGTTCTAATTGCATTACACTGAAGATGTAGCTAGCCATGTGAAGGGAAAATTGAAGATGCTGAGTTTAAATATTGCTTACTCGTTCTTTTTTATGTTAGGAGCTATATAAGTTAATCGGTAAGTTGAAATGTAGCCTATATGTAGCATATGTGTGCGTGTGCACTCCTAGTGAACTTAATTCATTATTTAACACCTATTATTACATATGTAGCGTAGATGGATCGAAACTGGATGTACCCTGAGAACCGTGCGAGCACTGAGTACATTAATGGTGTCTCCGCTTTTAGAAGAGCTGTAGAGAAAGATATGTTGAACAAGGGGGTGAAATTTATGCCTTATCTATGCATTGACTGCCAGAATCTAAGGATGTTTCGAAACCCAGTGCAGATCGAAACACACTTGATTCTAGGGGTTTCAAAAGGGGGTATACATGTTGGACCAGTCACGATAAAGAGCAGATTATGCAGGGACCAAGTAGTACTACCATCGTCGACGAAGCCAACGATAATCTGGATATCGTCAACAAAGTCAACGATAGTACTTCGGAGGATATCGACTATGTTTTCGATAAGGATAGGTTTCACGATGAAAATCTGGATCAGATGCTACGGGATGCAGAAGAGAGTTGTGATGAGCGAGAGTATGTAAAATTCTGGGGCTTGATGGACGACTCAGAGAAACCTTTGTTCCCAGGTTGTAAGTCCAAATATACAAGGTTGTCATCTGTGTTGGAACTGCTGAAATTAAAGGCAAGCAACGGTTGATCCGACATGAGCCTTGAACCGTCTGGGATGGGCCTTCTCCCGCCTCTCATCACGCCAAAAAATAAAACAGGTTCTCCTTCGCTTAAGTCATACAGGCAGCCGTGCACCCTAAATGCCCGCTCCTTGGCTAAGTCCTACGTACCCTAAACCCCCGTCCTCCCCAAACCCTAGCACTCGCACCCGCACCCGCCTCCCCCCGTCGATCTCCCTCCGCCTCCCCCCAGCCTCCTCTCGCTCGCCTCCCCAATCCTAGCACCCGCACCCGCATGCCCCTCCTCCCGCACCCTTGGTGCGGCGTTCGACTCCAGCTGCTTGGACCTTCCCCCGACGTGGCGTCCTCCCTCTGTCGGCCCTCCACCGCCCGACACTAGCTCCACCAGTCGACGTGATTTGTGCCTAGTTCGTGACAGGTCGGTACTCTTTACACCCTACTCGATAACTTGTCGAAGCCAACGAGATTTGGGAGCGGTGCATGCAGATCTGGTTATTCGGTTGGGGGGTTGCGAATTGAGGATTCCATTTACGGTTCAGAGAAGAATGGGTCCAGTTCAGTTAAATTCAGTCAGACATAAGCGTAGAACAAGAAAATTTGGGTGCTATTTCTTCCTTTTGTATCACAGTTATTTCTGGTTATTCGATTCATATATTACTTACTGAGTGTTAGTGCTCTATATGTTAGTGTTGTAATCCACTTGGTTTGATCAAATGTGTTCATAGATTTCTGTTCCAAAATAGACTTTGTAAGTTCAGTTGGCTGCCTTCACTTGTCCTACACTCGTACTATCTTGAAATGAACTTCATTTGGCTTCCTTTGGTTGATCTGAGCAACTCCAAGTTGCATGATAGGAATTTGTTTTAGTTGGATATCCTATGTCGTGTTGATTCATTGCTTAAAAGACGTAAAGTTTATATTGCTTAATTTTGTTGGTTATGTCTTTAATGCTGTCTTTAAATTATGTACTGATTATTATATTGTTATTTTGGATTAGCAATAAATTCTTGCTTTCTTCAATGTCCAATAATGCAATCCTTTAATATCATCATTGTACTGCTTTATTTGTCATATCTATTAAAGAAATGCATATGATCTTAGTTTAAGGCAGAGACTAGGATTTGTGATGAGTAATAGCAACTAATACACAAACTATTGAAAATATCTTAAAGTAGACTACGCTTCAATCAAAAACTACAAATTACATTAAAGATGCATATATGTTCTATGATTTATAACATGCTATTCTATGACCTGTTATTGTTTTCAGCTGCCATATAGCTTCTCTTTTTGTGTCATGGAATCTCTTAAATACCCATCTCTTAACTTACCTACTCTTAACATTGCATCATACAACATGGCGTCCCCTCAATCCTCGCCGCCGAATGGATCTGATGAGGCGCCCAAAGTAGGAGGAAACAGGCGCGGTCCAAGAGGGCTTAGTAAAAGGCCTCAGAACCGATACACCATCACTTCGGTCAATCCGCACGATGGGGCCCCTACCGCGCCTCCAAAGGCTGCGGCAGCTTTCCAGACCATGTGCGGGATTGTTGGGCGTGAAAGTGTCCCCATCACTAATCCATCATGGAAGACACTGACAGATGAGGAGCGCGATAACCTGGTAACAGAAATATTCACTTCGTTCGAGCTTCCACAAGACGCCATGCCTGCACTGTGACGGTACGCGTTACTACTGGCGGGAAAGGTGTGGAAGAACTTCAAGAGTGTCCTCATCATTATTATGTGAATAAGGAAATGACTACGTTCCAGAAGTACGGGTTCATCGCTGAAGACGTGTGGGGACAATTTGTTGAGTTGAAAACGACGGAAGAGTTCATGAGTCAAAGTGCGGCGCACAAGACCGTCCAGTCAAAAAACACCCACCCACACAGACTCAGCTCAACTGGGTACGCAGGCAAGAATCGTGCAATGGACGAGGGAGGACGATGAGGCAGCTCAGAAGGAGGTCGCGTCACCGTTTGCCTCGATTGTGAACCCACACGCTCGAAACTTGGTAAGAGCGAGGTCACATCCCACGTCTTCGGGCGGCGTGTCCTTTGCCAACCCCGCTGATGACGAAGTGTCCTAACGCCTAATATCGTTGTGCACGGAATCTTCCTAGGGCTCTTTCACTTCAAAGATAGAGGAAGATATACTCTCCACGGCCTTGAAAAACAAGGAGCGCCTGGGTCGCACCCGAGGCCTAGGTGTTTTCGTTCCCTGAAAAATGGGATTCCCACATGACTCAGACACGTACTGGAGTAGGAAGAGAAGCAAAGCCGAACGCGAGGAACGGCTAGTAGCCCTGATTGAGGAAAGGGTTGAGGAAAGGCTCAAAGTGCAGTTCGATAGTCAGCTATGATGCCTTGACGAAAGGATGGAGCAAAGGGTGGCTGCAGAGGGGCAGACACGGGACGTGCAAGCCCAAGAAGCACAGGCGCAGTTGGCCCAGCCAACCGTCGGAGCAGTTGCGCATCCGTCCCTGAGACGGACGTGGATGAAGCCAGATTTCCTCCTGACGATTCCCGGGTAACATGTCTGCAATGCTCCTTACATAGACTTGTTGGACGTGTTACCTAATTACTTGTGTACCCTTATGTAGGTTGTCACGTCGTGCAGTCTGCAAGTGAGGCTTGCCAACAGCTCTGTTCCCCTGCAGGCTGCTTGGGGATGAGCGTATGCATCCGGTGTAGGGGCATTTGTGCACGCTCGTACTTTAGACCTGGGCTACACAAAGGTCAATGTCGACGGTGTACATGAAATTTTCAAGGCCATCACGCTGGGGATGCCCCCAAATGACGAGATCATCACACTAGGGGATGCCATCGGCACATTAATCCAGTGGCCCAAGAAGGACATCTCCTTCGACGCCTGTCCAGAAGCACCGAAGCTACAAGTCGTACAGGAGCCACGTGTTGCGTCGAAGCTACTAGCACTACCGAAGTCATGTGCTGCATTGAAGAAGCCCGCCAAATCGGCTACCGTGTCCCGTCAGGCATAGGCCGAAGCTGTAGTTCGGGCCAAGTCGTCTCCCGTGAAGACGACATTTGGTAGACAGCGAGGCGGCGACAACGGAAAATCGAAAGGGTGGACCACATCAGCCCATGACTTTCTGTTCGCTTTGTTGGCGCGACAATTCAAGCAAGGACAACCGTTCATATCAAAAGAGCGCGAGGACATGCTTACAGTAGCGTGCATTAGATTGCAAGATTGGGGAATGGAACAAGCTGATGGCACAACGTGCATCGAGTATCTCGATCAGTTTCAAGGAGGAGCATTTCTTACACCGGATTTTGGATGGCTTCTTCGTGGTCGGCTTCAACGACCTATTCGATCTGTACAACCTCAATGCCCTTGACGAATCGCTCATGAGATGCTGAACATTGTAAGTGCGTGCAATTACGGCGTACATTCGTGTTGTACTGATAAATGTCAGATATATATGATCCTTGATTTTGTATATGTAGATACATGGTCAAGGAAGCAGAAGTAAGGAAACAACCGGTGGGTTTCATCGACCCACACATGGTGTCCAAACAAACCATAAACGACAATTTACAAGTCGTCCACGAGTACGTGGAAACAGTATTGCTGGCTCAGTGGAACAAAAACTTCATACTTTTACCCCACAACCTAGGGTAAGTGCTTCAAAAAGTTACTATACTTGTTGATTTGTACTATTTAATGCAGCTTGAAGTTAGTTTGAATGACCATGGCGACATACCTGTGCAGGTAACATTGGGTTCTACTCGTAATTATACAAGACAGAACCAAGTAATTTACCTTGATTCCAAAAAGGGCGGCACGCACGACTTGAAGCCTATCAAAGATTTACTCGACACATCATTCGGTGTCTACAAAGCTCGTGAAGGTCCACACAGGAAGAACCCAGCGACGCTGAAGCATATTTATAAGTTTTCGGTATGCGCTAGTACGTAATAATCCTTCACACTCCATAATAATACCTTCAGAACTAATTAACTTATTATATTTTGGCAATGCCACTAGTAGCCAAAGGCGACTAACCTATGTGGATTCTACGCTTGCTACAACATGCAACTCCTCATTGGTTCAAAGGAGACCAATGTCGTAGAGGTTTGTCAATCTTGCAACAATTGTTTCCACCTACAAATTTATATACACGCAAGACTTTACTCTTCCCATCGACAGGCTTGGCAATGCGATGAATCTGCGTTGGAACAGGCTGACCTCCTAGGTATCCGAGGACAACTCTGCGCCTTCTTCATGCGTGAGGTCATTAATCCAAAAGGCGAATACCACTCAAGCTTGTCTGATGCGTTGCGAATTTGTTAGATACCGTTTAGATTAATTTGTAAACCTTGTGCTGTGAATTTGTCATTCCTAGCTCTCAATTCAATTGGTTGTTGTACATATGAGTTGATTTCTCAAATGGATGCGCTGTACTTTTTATTATGCGACTAGAGTTCATTTCTATAATAGATGTGCTGTATTTTCATATGAGATTCGATCTCATTTCTGAATTGTATGTTATAATAATGCTTGGTGATGCTTTGTACTATCTTTTTTTCAGAGAGTATGACTAGCATTTCCTGAGGCTAGCCAATAAAATAAAATTAAAGAAAAAAAATAAAAAATCAACATCCCAGACGGTTCCAAACTGGAACTATCTATGATCTCTACATCCCAGACGGTTCCAAACTAGAACAAATGCAGGATAGGATCTCATCACGAGCAGTTCGATTTGGAACCGTCGGGATGTATTTTTCACAAGCGGTTGCAAAACCGTGCGTGATGACGTATTGTCATCATCGACACTTTGTCTGAGCGGTTGTTCGAAACCGCGTGATGACGGTTCCGAACCGTCTGTGATAAGTGGTTCTGCAGTAGTGTTTCTACATTGACGGTGATGACGTATTATCATTACTGACACTTTGATACAAACGGTTCGGAAAACTGTCTGTGATGACAGTTCCGAATCGTCTATGATAAGTGGTTCTGCAGTAGTGCTTCTACATTCAAGCTCCAGAGCTTCGGCTCCAAATTCCACTCAGAAGTCAAGATTTCGAGGATTCTAGTTCTAGTTTAGATTAGGCGAGGATTACTCTAGTTCTAGCAAAGTAATTATCGCTCTAGTTAGGATTAAATCCTCTAATTCCCTTTTAATAGCCAAGTAATGCCGAGGTTTCAGAACCTTTCTTCTTCATCTCGTCGTGGTATGCTTGACTAGTGCCCTCTATTCCCAGGGTGTGCGGATCTTGTTGTAATTCTTGACTTATAGATTGGTCTTTATTTTTATTACTCTTTCATGCTTTGGTTGTGTCTACTTGATATTATGCTTTCTTTCTTTCTTAATACGGCTCATGATGTCTCGACATAAGTGGGTGTATAAGAGCGACGAAGTGGTGAGGTATAAAGCGAGATTAAAAGCACAAGGTTTCATATACAGATGTAAGGACCCGAATCCACTGATTCGAACCCACTGTGTTTACCGCACTAGTCCCAGGATCAACGCTAGTGCACACAGCTCAACATTGGTACATATCACATCATACACAACGATAATAGAATAATAGTTCATTCATTGATATATCTAAAGGTATGATCTTATGACCAACTTACATTATTAAGCCACGCAGGCAAGACCGAAATATAAACTAATAATTATGCGTGGAAAGTAGAAAGCGTAGATAGCTCATCAGTTCACCACAGCAACCGACAAGGCTCGGACCCTAATGACTCGTGTCTTCCTGGACTTCATCTTCCAACACAGGTGTAGATTCTTCAACTGTTGATTATTGTTGTTTGGCAAGGGTGAGTACTTAAGCACTCAACAAGTTGTGCACAGAATGCAATTCTATGTATCTATATGCAAGGCTTATTCCAATGGATAGGCTATCATGGTTATTTTGCAATAAGCGATGTTATGAACAAATACAGTTAAATAGATTGTAAAGACGTAAAACAAATATCAATAGTAAATAAATTCAGTATTTCTCAAGTAAACCAAGTTTCCAATCCTAAGTCAAATTCCATCTTCCATATGGCATTCCGCCATCCCAACCAAGTTGTTCATTTTAATTAAGCTAACCCTTAATCTGTAATTTCGAGCATTGCTCAATACATGAGCACGGCTATCCGAATAGTTTCACACTCTACAGAGGTTATGCACTTTACCCACGTGATACAACCAAACACCACCAAGGCGAGTGATTATAACAAAGTCTTTACAATGCTCTGGCTTAACCGGATACTACCCGCTAAGGTTTCAACACTGGTGGATCTGAAAACCATAACCAGGGCCCCCCTCTTGCGCCATGTGAATTACACCATAACTCGGGAACTCACACCGACCACGATAGTACCAAAATCAAGACATTGTAAATTACTCAGCTAGGCTGGCCCATACCAGACATGTAGTTGCATGATTGACTCAGGTCAAAGGCTTGCAAGGTTAAGTCCTTATTGTGATCAAGGCAAGACATCCACATACCCTCTGCCCATTGGGCCACCTTGGCATCCTCGCCCCTTGTCACTTGCCCCAATCTAAGTTATTATCACCCCGTTGATTACCAAGCACCACGTGCCATCAATAATTCAACATCGTTGCGTGACATGACTCGCCACAACAACTCAATCTCATCGTGTGATCCCACATGACACACAAGTTCATAACATTGTTCCATATTCCATTAATCAAGATTAATTATCAATGATTCTGACACATGTGATGACGTGGCAAGGCTAAGCAACTAATACGAACTAATCCTCCAATGTTGATTATAATTATTAACCAACTATATTTAACCAATCTAGGGTGACAATGGATCATGGCATACAATGACAAGGTAGGGTGTAGATCAATCTGGCATATTAGCTAAACCCAATCTAATTTAAAACAGTTGTATATTTGAAATATATGCAATAGGGTAAATCAGACATAGCAATTTTATAAACATGGGTTCAACATGATCAAAGCACAACTTGCCTTGGAATAGGTCCCGATCTGGTTCGGAACTTGCTCTTGAGTTCTTTGGATCTTCCTCCGAAGTGTCGCACAATTCAACGTCTACGCGTACCGAAGAAGAAAAGCAAATAAATACCAAAACAGAGAGCAAATGAACTCCAAAAATAAAATAAAATTCACCATTAAATAGATCTCAATTCTACAAATTTTTAGAAACTGGAATCACTCAAATCCGAGTTACGATGCAAAAGATATAGCCTTTTGAAGTTTGAAATAAATACTGAAATCAGAAAATCGGAATTAACAGATTTATTTTTATTCTAAAAACCGATTAATGACATCAGCGTGACATCAGCCCTGATTCAGACCAACCAAACGCTGCCACGTGGCCACCGGTCCATGGACTGCGTTCACGGATCTTCTCGGGTCCACGGTGCACCCGTTTCACGCGGATTCAGTCAGCGACACGCGGGCCCGCGTCTACCGATGGATCTCCACGCGCGCTTACAAGACGCCACGCGGCGCCACCTCGGCCGCTCGATCCGGGCTACACGCGCGAGCGACACGGCGACGAACCAGCAAACCACGTCGACGGCGATGGCGCGGATACCTAGGGTCGTCGGCGGCGAGGTTGGGAAGTACCTTCGGGCACGTCTCAGCGTTGCGAATCTGGTGACACGATCAGATCCTCCTCTGGACCACCGGAACGTCGGCGACGAGGACTTCTTCCCTGGCGGCGGCGGTCTCCTCAGCGATCTCTTCTTCCGACGATGCTCCGGCAAAGTTAGCGCGCGCACAGGATGCTCTGAACAACCACGAAGCAGATGCGTCAAGGTGCAGGCTTCGCGATGGCTTGACGGCGGCGAATCGACGGATCTTCGACGCGGCGGCGCTCGGCAAACCTCCGCGAAATCACAACGAATCGGCGGCGCTCTCACGGGCTAAACCTAGGGTTTCGGTTGCTTGGGGTATTACGCAGCCCGTGCTCGCC
This sequence comes from Otatea glauca, assembly GCA_036346275.1. NCBI lineage: Eukaryota > Viridiplantae > Streptophyta > Magnoliopsida > Poales > Poaceae > Otatea > Otatea glauca. Next base: position 48,047,464 of record CM070718.1, read on the forward strand.
TTTTATAGCGCTAGGGCCGGCTGCCTTGCCCGATTGCTCTGCGGAGTCCATGGCGGACACGGAGCAGAGTCCGACACGGACACGCGAAGAAGATGACCGAATCGGCGACACGTGGCAAATCGGACGGCAAAGATAGAACAGAAGTCCTCAACCGGTACGCATTGCGCTCATCCCTTCGATCTGAATCCAACGGCCAGGATTAAACTTCTAGAAAAATGGGTCGAACGGGCCACACCGCTCCGGGCCGCTTCCGCACGGAAAATGGGCCAAGCCCACTACTGATCATGCAGATTTTAAAAGGTTTTTTCCATTTAAATTAATCACCGAAATTCATTTTATATATTTTAGGCAATAAAATAATCGGGAAAAATCCAAGAAAAATCTCAAAAATACTTTGAGACATTCTGGACTCCAATAAAATATTTTTGGCAAAACTTTATTTTAACTTTGCACTGATTTAGATAGATTTGAATAAAAGGCAATAAACCTGATTTAAAATTAATTCAAATAAATCCAGAAAAATCCAATTAAATTCCAGAAAATCATAAATGCACAAATAAGAAATAAAAACTTAATTAAGCTAAATTTTGGGATGTTACAACAGACCAGACATCAATTACGATGAAACTTACTTTATAGTGATGGATGGCATAACTTTCTGTTATTTGATATCTATGGCAACAGGAATGAATTTAAGTATGAAACTTATAGGTGTTGTGAATGTATACAAATCTACATAAAGATTTCAATGGGATTGAAAGTCCTATATATGAGTGATGATAAGAATCGCAACATATATAATATCAAATTGCAAAGGTCACTGTATAGATTGAAATAGTCATGTCGTATGTATGGGGTATAACCGATTGAATGAATTCCTTTTGCAGAAAGGATATTTAAACAACATGGTTTGCCTATGTGTGTTCATAAAGAAATAAAAGAGTGGATTCCGCATCATATTGTTATATGTTGTGATTTGAACATCACTGGAACTATGGAGGACACTCTTGAAGGAAGAACATATTTGTAAATAGAATTAGAGATGAAAGATTTAGGTGAAACCAAATATTATCTCAACTTGTTGATTGAACATCTATGTGGTGATATATTCTTACACCAAACCACCTACACCAAGAAAGTGTTGGAGATTCCATTGTGATAAAGCTCATCCACTAGTATACCCATGATTGTTAGGGCATTAGAAATTGGAAAATGATCCATATGGCCCTAGACGAGAGAATGATGATATATTAGAGTTCAAAGCTCCATACTTGAGTCCTATTAGAGCATTGTTATACATTTCCAATCATACAAGGCATGATGCTATTACATTTACAGTGAGTTGTTTGACAAGATATAGTTCTAAGCCTACGAAGAGGTGTTGGAACGGAATAAAATTATTCCTTAGATACCTACAATGTACAAGTAGTCTTCAACTATTTTATTCCAAAGTTCAAGGTACAAGATTAAGGTGTAAAATTAATCATCAGATACCTACACTATACAAGTGATCTTCAACTCTTTTATTCCAAAGTTCAAGATACAAGATTAAAGTGTTAAACAGACTTAGATATGTACGTGTTTCTAAGTGAGAATACAACTATCTCGTGGAGATATGTAAATTATTCGATTGTTGCTAAGTCTGCAATATAAGAGATGGCACTTAAGTTCATGTGGGTTACAAGATTGATTCATCATATCACGTGGTGCATAGATGGATAAAACTCCCGGAATACTCTATTTTATTTAACAAATCCCACAATTTTCTACGAGGATAATGCATCTTGCATTATATTTTATCTATGTGAAAATGCATATGACAAAACATATACGGGAATGACTAGTTTGTGGATAACCTTAAACTAACAAATTTAAGTGCACTCTTGTAAGATGCCATGTGTCATCTTGTCCATCCACCTCCACCTCCATCTCTTGAACACAAAAAAATTAAAAGTCTGCAACACACTAGCTCAAAAGAAGAGTACTATCTCGACCAGAAAAAAGAAAGAAAGAATACTAGCTCGTACTCAGTAGTAATCAGTAACCACTGATGCAATGACAACACAACTAGGCAGCAGATCTACTAGTTTAGTTCACTTCAGTTCTGTCGTTCCGGATTTGGTTACTACGGCGATGGCAACAATACAAAGCAATGATAACTTAGGGAGGGAGAAGAAGAAGAATTAAGAGGAGCACCAACTTACATGTGCACCTGGGAGGCCACCGCCTCCAGATCCTCCACCGCGCCAACCATAGCGTCGGCGTCGCCACCGCTCCTGCAGAGATATAAGCTCCAGGTGAGACGACAAACGGAAGCGTCGCAATCGGCGATCGAGAAAGGCACACACGCAGTTGATGACAACAGCCAGAAAGTGACAAGATTGTTTGTGCTTTACAACAGCTAAAAAAGTTGCAATTTGTGGTACAAGAATCACTGCTGCTGCTACTCCAAGAGAAGTTTGCAATGGAGGGAATGAGATCAGTAGTAGTAGATACTCCTGAAAGAGATCATCCGTGCGCCGTTCATGATTCGTGCATGCCGGTCGAGGCGTGGGTTGGTCGGTCGCAAATTAAAAGGTCACAAAGATTAAAGGACTGCTGCTACTGCTACCCTCTCCTCTCCAGAACATCGCTTTGCGCACGCGAGGCTGTACCCAAAAGCTGTACAGGAACATTCCTACCTTCCCGGCACAGAAGAAAGAGAGAAATTTTATAGTGGATTACATAGGTAGTAAGTAGTGGTAGTAGGAATCAAATCTAACCATTCATTCTCAAAGGTATTTTAGACTTTTTATATCCATTTATCAAGGGTATTTTAGATTTTTTCTAATTCGTTTACAGTTTTGGATTCACCGAATACCTGATGATCTTCAAAAACTTCTTATTCATTCATCCGTCATTCATCGGGATCACAGGACGTGTTTTACCGTAAAAAACAGATAGTATGACAGAATTTTTTATCCTTTTACCCCTCTTTCAATTTTACTACCGATACTACAGGTGGTAGTATAACTAGATCTTAATTGATTTCAACCATTAGATTCAAAGGAATGGATGGCTTATATTGATTTTAATCCTGTAAAAGAGCTCAAGAAAGAAGCATCCTCTTGAGGTGTCAATGGATGCTGCCTAGTTCTACTCCTCGTGCCTCTGCAACTGAGACGTGGTCTGCTTTTCTGGGGGCATTCTTCTACCTCTGCTTGCTTCTTGGGCCAGCTTTCGTGGGTTTCTCAAGCCTTTCACCGCTTGACCATGGCCGGTGCAGGCGCAGGACGGGACTTTGCTTTGCTGCTAAATTACCACACTGCCCCTCTCCCTCTCTGCCACCGTAACGAACTCTTCACGAAAAAGCATCTCTGCTGCTGCGATTCTACGTCCCACTCGGTTGTAATCTAAGAATCCAATCCCCAAATTTCCAGCCCCAAAATACAAGTTTCGCTGGTTACCGCGCGAGCACAAACCGAAAGTTTCACGGGTCAGAGAAAGGCGAGAGTTGGACGGCCCAGATGCCAGCTCAAGGAGAACCGACGCTCAAGATGCGTAGGATGTTCGAAACCAAAACACGAGACGTGAGTTGGACGGCCCAGATGCCAGCTCAAGGAGAACCGACGCTCAAGATGCGTAGGATGCTCGAAACCAAAACACGAGACGAAAAGGAACTGTTCAATTATTTGCCCCTTGCCTATTGTTAGATATAAACTTAGGGTTCTTAAGCCATTAAACAACATTAATCAATAGCCAAAACTTGAACACCAAGAAGCGGAAGAAAAATATACCATTCGGTGAAGCCATTAGTGGTGGATCGGTAGAGATGGTGAGGTGGAAGCAGTGATCGCCGATGGTGACGTAGAAGGAGGAAGCCGTCGTCCCAGTAGCCACCGGAAAAAGAAAACAACAGTAGAAGGTAGAAGATCTTTGGGTCACTTAGCACACCTCAGGATCGGGAAATATCGGGATTAGCTTCTTCTAGATGATCAAGAACTGCGTGATCATGAGGCGTCTGCACCTCCCATTTTATATATGCGCTAATGACTCGGGACCTCAACCAAAAAGTCTGTTTGTTGCCTCCGATTAGGGCGCAAGAGACGGGATCTCATCCCCTAAAAATCGGAATTCGTTAGTTGGGTGGTTAGCCCAAGATTAATTCCAACATTCTCCCACTTAATCGTAAGGCTAATATAAGTCCACACTTAACAAAACAGTACACCAAGATAATGTGTTTACAGCAGTCAATTAATGCTACTGAAACCCCATCATCTATAGTATACTATTCCATCTCGATAGGATAGCCACTTAAACTTAACGGGAGTTGGTTTGTTTTCTTATGGTCCTAATTTTCTAGGATCAGATTCTGAATTCTTATCATAATTAATTCAAAATCATAGGCTTTCCAATAAACCCATGCTAGCAACATGTTCTCGAAAGATACTGCGTGGTAAGCCTTTAGTGAGCGGATCCGCAAGCATAGACTTAGTGTTTATATGCTTAACATTAATAGTTTGATCCTGGATTCTATCTTTCACAACATGATACTTAATGTCAATATGTTTGACAGCACCACTTGACTTGTTGTTACTCGAATAGAAAACTGCGGCTAAATTATCGCAGAATATCTTAAGTGGTTTTGATATGCTGTCAACCACCATTAGTCCGGGAATAAAATTCTTAAGCCATACAGCCTGTCCGGTAGCCTCATAACATGCCACAAACTCAGCTTACATCGTTGAAGATGCCGTAAGGGTCTGTTTGGAGCTTTTCCACGAAATGGCTCCTCCATAAGTGTGAAGACATAACTCGACGTGGATTTCTTAGAGTCAATACATCCTGCGAAGTCAGCGTCTGAATAACCCATAACCTCAAGGTCATCAGAGTTCTTATATGTGAGCATGTAATTCTTAGTGCCCTGCAAATAACGCAAGACTTTCTTATGACTCTCCGATGGTCCAAACACGGATTATATTGATATCGCCAAGCATCCGATTCTGAATGCTAAATCGTATGAGTACATACTTGAGCATACATAATGCTTCCGACAGCTGAAGCGTAAGGAATCGACTTCATTTGATCAATTTCTAATTGATTCCTTGGACTTTGGAATAAACCAAACTTATCGCCCTTAACAATGGGGGCAGGCATAGCAGAACAGTTATGCATATTATATCTCTTAAGCACTCTGTCAATGTATGACCTTTGTGATAAGCCTAATACACCTTTGGACCTGTTTCGGTGAATTTCTATGCCCAGAACATAAGAAGCATCACCAAGATCCTTCACGTCAAAATTAGAGGATAGAAATCTCTTGGTTTCATACAGCATATTCTTATTGCTGCTGGCCAATAAGATATCATCCACATAGAGCACTAAAATAATAAATTTGCTCTCTTTAGTCTTAATGTAGATACAATTATCCACCTCATTTTCTCTAAAGCCAAATTTTCTTATTACTTCATCAAACTTAAAGTACCACTGTCTGGACACTTGTTTTAGTCCATAGATGGATGTCTTAAGGTAACATCCCATTTGTTCCTTGCCTTCCACGACAAAACCTTCCGGTTGAGCCATGTATACTTTTTCATGCAAGTTAACGTTAAGGAATGCAGTTTTTACATCCATCTGATGTAGCTCCAAATCATAATGAGCGACAAGTGCCATGACAATTCTTAATGAGTCTTTCTTAGACATAGGAGAGAAGGTATCAACATAGTCAATCCCCTCTCTCTGTGTAAAACTTTTAGCTACAAGCCTAGCTTTGAATCTTTCAACATTTCCCTTGAGTCTTGCTTAGTTTTATAGACCCACTTACAGCCTATTACTTTAACTCCATCAGGTATGTCTACTAAATCCCAGACATCATTAATGCTCATAGATTTCAATTCATCCTACATAGCCTCGAGCTATTTGTCTAAATCTTTATTACTTATGGCTTCTTTAAATGAGATGGGATCATCCACCTTCCCTATATCGTTAACATCTTCATTCATGTACACGACATAGTCACTTGGAATGGCTGATGTTCTAACCCGCTGTGATCTTCTTAAGGTTTCATCAGGTATCACAGATGGCCGTTGAAGTTCTTCATTAATTGCTGATGTAGGTTCATCATCAGGAGCAATATTACTAATCCCAGAATCATTAACTGGGGTTACAACACCAGGGTTATCACTTAGAGGTGTCATGATTTGCGGCACATTAATAAAAGTCTCTTGGATTATCGATGATGGAACGTAAGCCCGAATTTCCTCGAGATCTATATTTCTGGCCTTTGTGCTCCCACTGATTTGACCATTCTCCATAAACACAGCATGTCTAGTTTCTACAAATTTAGTATGACGATGCAGGCGATAAAATCGGTATCCCTTAGATCTATCAGTATCAGATAAAATGGGCACCTCAACGTTTTAGAGTCTAATTTCCCAATATGTGGGTTAAAGACTTTAGCTTCAATGAGACAACCCCACACTCGTAAGTATTTTAAGCTCGGTTTTACGCGATCCAGCATTTCATAAGGTGTCTTAGGGGTGATTTGCTAGGAACCCGATTAAGTATGTGGGCATTGTTTTTAATGCTTCCATCCATAAGGTTCTTGGTAAACTGGAATAGTGAGCATACTTAGCATCATATCCATAAGTGTGCGATTTCTTCTTTCGGCTACATCATTTCTTTGAGGTTCACAGAGTTGAGTATTGAGCTACTATGCTATTTTCTTGAAGATATTTAGCAAAGGGACCAGAATTTGTCCATAAGGAGCATGTCTACCATAATATTCTCCTCCTCGATCCGATCGCACCACTTTAATCTTTAGATTGTGCCGATTTTCTATTTCACCTTAAATATTTTAAATTTATCGGCGATTCTGACCGATCACGAATGGGGAAAATATAACCATAACGGGAGTAATCATCAGTAAATGTAATGAAAGAATCAAAACCATCCACTGATGTCACAGGAAAAGGTCCACAAATATCAGTGTGGATTAACTCTAATATCCCTGTGCTTCGGGTAGCCCCTTTCTTAATTTGTTTTACGTATTTACCCTTAATGCAATCAATGCAGGGGTCTGAGTCTGAGAAATCAAGCGGGTGGAGTATCTCTTCCTTAATGAGACGTTCCATTCTCCCATTCGAAATGTGGCCTAAGCGACAGTGCCACAATTTCGATGAAGTCTCATCATCAATTCTTTTACGTTTATTTGTGCCATCGCATACATTCATTAACACAGGCGATTCTTTAAGGGAAAGAACATAAAGCTTGTCTCGTTTGAGAGCAAGACCAATATCATTAGAATTAAACTTTATTATGCATTGGCCGTTCCCAAACTTACAAAGAAAATCTTCATCATCTAATAATGAAACTGAAATAAGGTTCCTTCTCAAACTAGGAACATAAACTACATTATTTAGATGAAGTACAAAGCCATTTTCTAATACTAATGGTAAGGTCCCAATGGCTTCAACTTCAGCCTCCTTCCCATTAGCGACTCTAAGGCTTCGCTCCTCCTTTCTTAGCGTCTTCACGGAAAGGAATCCCTGTAAAGAATTTGAAACATGTATAGAGGCACCTGAGTCAATCCACCAAGAATTAGGAGAAAAATCAGCATAAAGAGATTCCTCAATAAAGGTGATTTCATCATTTGCCCTTCTTCGCGTGCCACTTCCGAAATCCTAGGCAATTTTTCTGAATATGCCCATCTTTCTTGCAGAAGCGACATATGACGCTATTGGATGAAGAGGGTGTTGCAGGAGCTTTTCCTTTATGCTCCGCCTTATTTGACTCAGTTTTGGGAGAGAAATTGAGTTTCTTCTTGGACTTATGGTCTCCTTGGGATTTTCTCTTCTTATTGCCAACAAGGTGGACAACATCCTTCTTATCAGCCTTCAGTCTTTCTTCCTCCTGAACGCACATGGCAATTAACTCGCTCATGGTCCACTTCTCCTTTTGAGTATTGTAATTGATCTTAAAAGGACCAAACTCATAAGGTAAAGAAGTCATTATGAAATGAACCAAAAATCCTTCTGAAATAGCCATGTCCATTCCTTTAAGCTTGGAAGCCATATCGGTCATCATCATGATATGCTCCCTGACATTGCCCTGTCCCTCATACTTGGATGTGAGCATTTTCATGATTAATGTACTGGCATAGACTTTTGAGGAGACTTTGAATTGCTTCTCCACTGAAGCCAGATACACCTTAGCATCTTCGGAGTCGGGAATTGCTCCCCTAATTCCTACTAATATTGTGCTCTTCATTATCATTAAGGACATGCGGTTAGACCGCTCACATTTCTCTACTGCAGTTTCATAGGGCTTCTTTAACTCAGAGAAGTTCTCAACATCAGCAGTAGGAGGAGTGGGAGCAGCCTCATGAAGTGCAAGGTCCAAATCCATTATTCCAAGAGTTATGAGCAGTCTTTCCTTCCAGGAGGGGAAGTTATTACCAGAAAGTTGTTCCATGCTATTTAGAGTATTGGCAATGTTTGTAGTGGTCATAGCTGAATAAAATATACAAACATTAGTAAGCAATTTAATGTCTGGCACAAAATTAACCCTACGTTGGTCTGGTTAATAATATGCTAATGACAGTTCTAATTCATAATCACCGTTGGGCAGAATATGAAAAAGAACTTAACTTTTAACTTCAATAGGTATGACTCATGAATATAATCAACTTTGGTGAGAATATAATCATGATCATAAAATTAATCCCAAAACATTATTAAATCTCTAATCAAGATTTCTCGTTGGTTCCATCTTAATTAGAGACAACTTAATATTTTATCCAGCAATTAACACTCTTAAAACAATCCAATCATCATATTAAAAGAATAATCAGCATTTAAATTATGAGAAAATGCTGTAAATTAAATTAATCCCACAAAAGTCTAATTTTCGGACAAAAAATACCCCAAACATCAATTCATAAAAGAAAATAGCATTTATATGCATAAAAAATGCTGTAAAATAAAGAAGCCCAAAACTTAAATTATTTCAGCCCAAAGCACAAAACTGGCCCACATCCTTGCGGCCCAGCAGCGCACGCTGCCAGGCCTTCCTACGCGTGGCCCAGGAACGCGTGGCCCAAGCAAGCGACGCGCAGCAACCCAAGCGACGCCCGCGTGGCCCACGCGGGAGACGAGGCGGCAGCCCGCGCGTGAGAAGCGAAGCGGCGGCGAGCGCGTGATGCGAGGCGTCGGCCTGCGCTGGAAACAAAGCGTCGACCGCGCGAAACGAAACGTCGACCGCTGATCCGCTCGCGAACGGACGGCTCGGATGAGCCCGAGCCAGCACATAAAACGCGCACGGGCGACAAACCGTAATCCTAGCTCATTCCGATCCGGTTTTCACGCGAGAGCGGGCAAGGGCGGTGGCAGCACACCCGGCGCGTGAGGCTAAGGCGCGGGGCTCCGGCGGCGTGCTAAGGTGCGGGGCTCCGGCGGCGGGCGGGAGAGTGGAGGTGCTCGCAAGGCGGCCGCAACTAAGACGACGAACTCACGCGAAGGCTCGGCCGTGGGCGAAGCTAATGCCCGCAAAGGAGACGACGGCGAGAGCGCCAAAGGTAAGCCCAAAAACCCCCCTTTTAGACATTAGGTTTTGCTTGATTTGAGGATTAAGGTTCGGGTTCGTCATGATTCTAATTTGGGGATTTATATTTTAGGAATTTCCGAAACTCATCTCCTTCTGAATGCTTAAACCGAAACCACAAACACGTTAAACTGAGGTTATTTACCACAAACCGAATCAAAGTCATATGAACTAATCGGTTCAAGAAAGGCTATTGGCTGCTCTGATACCAAATGTTAGATATAAACTTAGGGTTCTTAAGCCATTAAACAACATAAATCAATAGCCAAAACTTGAACACCAAGAAGCGGAAGAAAAATATACCGTTCGGTGAAGCCATTAGTGGTGGATCGGTAGAGATGGTGAGGTGGAAGCAGTGATCACCGATGGTGACGTAGAAGGAGGAAGCTGTCGTCCCAATAGCCACCGGAAAAAGAAAACAGCAGTAGAAGGTAGATGATCTTCGGGTCACTTAGCACACCTCAGGATCGGAAAATATCGGGATTAGCTTCTTCTAGATGATCAAGAACTGCGTGATCATTAGGCGTCTGCACCTCCCATTTTATATATGCGCTAATGACTCGGGACCTCAACCAAAAAGTCTGTTTGTTGCCTCCGATCAGGACGCAAGAGAAGGGATCTCATCCCTTAAAAATCGGAATTCGTTAGTTGGGTGATTAACTCAAGATTAATTCCAACACCTATCACATAAGGATGACACCTAACTCCTACCGTGTTGAAGGACCATGAGACGACACATCACTCTTTTCGCATTGAAGGACCACAGGAAGCCAACGTGCCGTGGGGCCAATGCACGGCAGCTGAGCAACGCAGGAGCGGGAGGCAAGCGTGGCAGCAGGTGGTTGTTGTGCATGGGTGGCGCGGCAGGTGGTGTGGTGTTGTGGGAGCAGCCGCATCACGTGCGGGAGGCCCGATGCCGTGCACAGGAAGCACGGAAGGTCATTCTACGGTATAGTAACAAGGAAGGTATCTTCCCATGTTATTTTTGTAATTTATTTTTTGAGAGAGCTATTTTTGAAAAAATATTTTTGAAAAAAAAAACGAGTAGAAAGCCAGTAAGCGAAGAGTTCGCGAAAAGGAGGGAGGCGGGGTGCTCACCTCGCCGCCGGCCATGACGAGTCGTGCAGCCACCACTTCGTGCCGCTCGCCGCAGTGGTGCTCCCCACCCTGGAACAGAGGCGCCCCCCAAATTAATCACCAAACGGCAAACACAACGCGCACTCGTCACACAACTCGGAACGTACCAACAAATTCGAGAAACAAAACCAGAAATTGAGCAGCTTGAACCAAGCGCCCCCAGAAGAATTCAAAACCACACACAAAATTTTCCAGCAACTCTGACCAAAATTCACCGCAAGGGAGGGAGCAGTGGAGCTCACGAACGCACCCACGTTGCAGGGCGAGAAGGAGGAGGGTTAATTACCGGAGCCCGGGGAGGGGCCGCCCGCCGGAGACGGCCCCGAGCGCGAAGCTGCCGGCGAGGAGCGCGAGGAGGAAGAGGGCAGTGCCGAGCGCGGCCGTGAGCGGGGCCCACCTCCTCGCCGCAGCCGCTTCCGCCATTGCCGCCGGTGCGCTTGCTTCAGCTCCTTCCTCTCTCTCTCTCTCTCTCAAAGCAGCTTGCGCCTGGTTGGGAGAAGAGGAGAGGGGAATGGAAGCGGATGCGGATCGCGGAGGAAGAGCTTTGAGAGGCTGCCTCGCTTCGGCTCCCGACCGCTCGTCACCGCATTGCCCTTTGGGATTAGATGTTTTACCAACAGGTTCTCAAGATTGCCTGCGTGAGGACCTGAGTGTAAATACTCGAAAGCTAAGGGCGTTTCAGTTTCTGGTGGGTATCTCAGTGAGTTAACCTCCCGCCAATAAATTGCGGCTGTTAGCAGAGGCTTTTTAGGGCATGTTTGGGATGGCTTCTCAACCAGCTGTGGCTTCGTAAAAGCTGAAAGCCATTTCAAATAGTAGGCTTCCTCATCGTTTGAAGCTAAAAGCTTGTAGCTGTTTATAACATAGAGAAGCCGAATGCCAAAAGCCAGGTTAAGTTTAGTGGCTTTAGTGGGATCGAGTTCCGAGTTTGCCCTTTAAGTTGTATAGAATTTATCCACGTTATACCATTATACCACGTATAAAATGATGACGGCCCAACCCGACTCCTCTCCCCCATTTTTCCCCACCCAACCTGAGCAAAGAAAGCGGAGCGACGGCGTTAGGGTTTTTGTAACCACGCCTCCCCGACGCAGGTCTCCACCTCCTCGCAGTCTTCACCGCCTCTGGCTAGGTGGCAGCACGGCCTCCTCACACCGACTCCTCGTCGGTCGCCACTATCTTCTCTGGCCCGACCCGCTTTCAAGCGACATCGCAACTTCCATCTTCGGCCTGGAACGCCGACGTGCGACGTCACCACCTCTGTGTCCAGCCAGTCCGCCTCCCTCCACCTCTGAGCGCCACCGCCACCTGCACCTTGGCCTGGCTCCCTCTGCATCGGACCCATTGGTGCCACCCTTGTCATGAACGACTTTCCCTCGGCCTTATTCCCCTACCTCCCAAACCGTGCCGCCTTTAACCGCCGATTTGACGCCTTCGACCTCCAACGGTCTCCCGGACTGCACCACCGCCGCCCTCATGTCTGAAGGTACGTTAACCAGATCCTGATTTGTGATTCCATAAGGGGATTGGGGAACTGCTATTACTGCTGATACTATTTTTGGAACTACACTAATGTTAGTGCAACCCGCTCTGTAAATTAAGGTGCGAAATTTGCTCCTATATGTGGTCACGCTCAAGCGGAGTGTGCTCTTTACATGAACTCATGATCTCACCAGCAACTGAGGATACAACTTATCCTAAAGCTTCCAAGCCAATGAGCAATGCATATATTAGCTAATTCAACAGAAATGCCTCACTGTTCTTGTAGATTGCATAGATAATCAGATGGATGATTGCATAGATAATTAGTTGTGCATGCATGTACGCGTATGTTGCCAGTGTGTGTTCTATGACATGTATTCCTTTTCGGGAACGACTAGTTTACGGTCACCAGTGCCTATCCTTTCTTGCGGTTGCGCCCCAGGATTCTGACGCGTCACTACTACAAAAAAACTCATCATAAACGGTTCGGAAAACTCATCTGTGAACCGTCTGTAAAAATATGTCAGTGACGAGAAGGCACATCACAGACGGTTTTTGAACCGTCAGTAAAACTAATATCAGAGACGGTTCTATCTACGAACCGTCTGTGATGATCATTTGTCTTAGACGGTTCTACGATAGAACCATCTCTGATAATAAGTAATCACAGACGGTTTTTAGTTAGAATCGTCTGTGATACGATATCACAGACGGTTTTCAAATAGAACCGTCTGTGATATGCTTTTTCCCCCTAACTCTCTTGGCAGAACTTCCATGATTAGTATCTGATGTTCGAAATTTTGTTTTCCTTAGATATTTATGCAATGACATTTACAAGACACAACCAATTATAGATTTTGCAATTCAATATTAAAACATCCTAGATGCATTGAGGCAACAGCTTGCCTGATGAGAGGGTCATAAAAATCTCTGTAGTACTCTAGATTCAAGTCTAAAACCGTCTCTGATATGACTGACGGTTCGTGAAGAGAACCGTCTGTGATTGTCTCACTGACGGTTTTATTATAGAACTATCAGTGATGTTCATTATCATAGACGGTTTTACCAAACCGTCTGTGTTAAAACGTCTAATATAAATCTTTTGTAGTAGTGGTGTGGAAGTGACCATGCCCCTGCAATGTGCTACGTGGTGACGCCTGCAACGTTCTCAAGCAAAGACAGGAGAACGAAGTTGTGTTGTTAGTTGTTACCCTCTTCTAGTCACTCTTTTTTTTTCTTGGAAAGATTAATTTACGGTGAACGAATTTTTTTGCTTTTTTGAATTAAATCTAAATTTTTTTTGAATTTAAATTTTTTAGAGTCGAAACCTTTCGATTTGATTTTTTTTTCTAGATGAAACTTTCTAATTTGAAATTTTTTATTTTTTTTGAGTTGAAACTTTCCGATTTGAAATTTTTTTTACTTGAATTTTAAATAGGAACTTTTCGATCCAAAAGTTTTTTTAATCAAAAATTTTCAAACCGAATGCTTTTGAATCGAAAGTTTTATGTGTTGAAACTTATCGATTTGAAATTTTTTGAGTTGAAACATTTTGATTTGAAACTTTTCGAGTTGAAACTTTCTGATTTGAAATTTTTTATTTAAAACATTTCTTGTTGAAACTTTCCGAGTTGAAAATTTTTCGAGTTGAAACTTTCTAATTTGAAACTTTTCGAATTGAAGCTTCCTAATTTGAAATTTTTCGATTTAAATTTTTTATTTTTTTTTAAATTTTGAGTTGGATTTTCTCGAGTTGAAACTTTCTATTTAAAATTTTCAAAGTTTAAATGTTCTAGTTTTAAATTTTTGTGTTAGAGAGGGAAGAAGGGGGTGGGGAAGTGAGTACGGAAGCGGAAGAGGGAGATGGATGGAGAAGATGACACATGTTATTCTAGAAAGATGACCTTAAATTTGTTAGCTTGAGATTAACCTCAAAATAATCATTCCCTTCCTTTTCAGGTTTCCTTTTGGAAAATTTGATAGCTGAAGCCTGTGATTTTGTTTTGAACGCGGTATAATGAGCAGTGTCAGATTAGTGGTATAAAGTTTTTTTTTCTCAACACTTTGTCTCATCATGGATTATTTATAAAACTATCTTGGCACTTACACATTCAAGAGCTAAAAAAAATTTTAGAAACAACATGTCACAGACTCACAGCCCCAAAACCAAAGATGCATCCATAATTATCATAAGCATACATGAAGCATCATTGAGCATTTAATCTTGTGTTGGCATACATTCAAATTCAATTTTTGAATTGTTGATTTTAGTGCAAATTGGTACGTTGTGAAGCAACTCAACTTTTCACCATATAACATGACCTGTGTGTTATTTATGTATTGTTACCCACTGCAAATAGTGAATTTAGGGATTTATTCCCAGATTTTAGGAGATCATTTGGGTGCTCAAATTAAATCTTGAAATTTCAGAAACAGCCACATTGTGTGAATTTGCATACTTAATTTACAAATGTTTTTTGAGTGAAACCAACTGTAGTGTGCTCTCTAATGTCTATACGTGATCCACAAAAATTGGGATGATTTTTAGAGATGTTTTGAACCCTCAATTAAGCAGAAGAAGAGAGGGAGAAGAAATGGGCTGAAAATTCAAAAGTTTCTCTGTTCTTGGTCCCACCTGTCATCCCCCACCTCCACTCTGCTTCTTCCCCAATTGGACACCATGGGCGGTGAATCCACCTGGCTGCCGCCGATTGAGGAAGCTGGGCAGTGCTTCGAGCTCTCCCTTGCCTTATATACTCCCCGGTCGAAACCCTAGCCACTCTCCTCTCTTTTGCTCGCTGCTCTCCCTTCTCTTGCCGTTTTCTGCTGAAGCTGGGGACCGAGTAGCGAGCCCTTCAACCGTAGGTAAAACACTCAAGTGAGCTAGCCCTTTCCCTTGCGCACTTAGTTGCCATGCCCTTGCCTGATGATCTCTTACACACTGCATGCAGCTCGTTGAGCAACCTTGCTGAGGACTCTGGCTTTCTAGTAGCCGAGCATGGGAGCTGCTTCTCCGGCCGCTGTCACCATGGACTGCCTCAGCTGAACCATCCTTCTACTGCTCACACTTCCGAGCCGTTTCTAGCAACCAAAGCCAGCGCCATTGTCGTTCCCATCAAGGTCTAGGGTTAGCAAGAGCTAAGCCTCAAATAATTTTGTGCCTAGCCTAGTCACAAGCAACATGTTATCTCAGTGGTTGAAGTGCTCAATTCTAATAGGCAGGTCATGGGTTTGAATCCATCCTTAAACAATAAATTTTTTCTTTTTGCTTCTACCAATTCAACCTTCGTATCTTTTGCTAGGAGCATCCAAATGAAACAAAATCTGTTTCTAAATTTGAGTTATGAAATAAGGAGTTAGAATCAGCAATAAAATTTCATATGTTACTTGCAGAAAAATATTTTAATTAGAGTTTGAAGTATAGTCTCCGTGTAGGTGATATGAAGTAACTATATAATTCATAGTTCTATAAATCATGAAATAAATCACATAGGTTCCTGCAACCCTAGATGTTCCATTTATGTAAAAATATTTTGAATTGAATGTATTTTGCATCAAAAATTGATTGTTTAAAACCTTACTAACATGCAAGATTCAAATGGCTAAAATATGGGTCAAATGAGCTCAAAATTTAGCGAAACTAGTTTAGCTGCACTCCTGGGATTGCAAGGATCATAGATATACAAAAATATTTATATTTTTCCTGGGTTTGTGATATTTGCTCGTTGTCCGAACATGCAATCGGCAAAATGTTTGAAGGACCATGTGGAGGTCCATCCATGTTTGTGATGAGTGTTTGACTTTATGTGATCTAGGATAGCTTAGATTTGAGTTTGTATTTAAAATGGATTTCAAGTTGGAAGTATTTTTGTGCCGGTATGATAGGTTACGCCAGACCAAGTTTAATCGGTTTCTTGTTTGCGTCGGACCAAATGTTGCATGAGTTGCATTTGCGCCGGACCGGGGTAGAAATGATTTGCTTTTGCGCCGGACCGAGTTAGGATAGACTTTACATTTGCACCGGACCAAAGGAAATGAAAAAACAGAGAGTTTTCTTTTTGCGTCGGACCAAAGGAAATGAGAAATAGAGAGTTTCCCATTTGCGCTGGACCAAGGGAAGAGGGAAACAGAGAGTTTTCCATTTGCGTCGGACTGATTTTTTCGCGCCAGATCAAGTCACAGTGAGTTTCACGTTTACGCCGAACCGGTTTTGACAACCGGAAGTAATTAGCGTTTTTGAAAGTCTTCCCTTACTCAAAAAATTATTTGGTCTACATGAAAGTTGTAGAGAATTTCAAGACGCATCTTTTTCATGTTGACAAGTGTTTCATGTGAGCAACAGAAAAAATCATACAAAATCGGGAAGGTTAATAGAGAATTTCACGTTTGCGGCGAACCAGTTTTGACAACGTGCAATAATATGCCTTTTTGAAGGTCTTCCCGTGCTCAAAAAATTATGTGTTCTACATGAAAGTTGTAGAGAATTTCACGAAACACAACTTTTTATGTTGGCAAGTTTTTCATTTAAGCAACATAAAAAATCATAAAAAATTGAGAAGATTACTACTGTATTGAAAACACGACGAAGTGTTTTGGTCTATTCTAACCCCAATTCGATCGTGATCGAATTGATGCGCTGGGTTCATGGTGGAACCAAAAAGGGTTTTCTTATCTTTGTGGATGTAGGGCTTCATTTGGTGGTCATGGTGAGGCGAAGGGAGGCTAGAACTAAGCATGGGATGGCCGGAGGTTCAAGTTGGCCGGATGTTTGCTGGAAGATGGCCTGAGATAAATTCGGTGCAATCCCAATAGATAAGAGATCAGTGGAGAAGCTAGCTTATCACTACTTGGATAAAGGAGAGCTGTTGGGTTGCAGTTCTGAAAGATAGAGTAGTGGATAAGTGTAGCTTGCTTTGAAATATGTGCAAAAACCTGTATGGTAGTGGGTTTCGGGTTTACCTGAGAGTAGTTAAGAGTGGTTGAGAGGGACAGTGTGGGAACAAATCCTGGCTCTTGGAAGTTGGCTTAGGATTGAAGCAAGACATCCAAGGGTGTAAATTGATTCCAGGACACTAAATAGAGGGGAAGGGGCAGCCTCCCCTGTGTGGAAGTTTTCAGAGAAATTGTTGACGCTCTTATGAGCTTTGCCCACATGTTGTGAGGCTTTGTAAAAATTCCATCCAGAAATTACAAAGATCTTTCTCTCAATTTTGAATATAAATTCTGCACTTACATTATTGTCGGGACCCAAATATGCAAATCCGGACCCTCTGTGTATACCACACTAGTCCAGGGTCACGCTAGTGCACACAGGCTCAACATAGATGTTATCACAATCATACATAGCGGAATAAGGTAATAGTTCCATTATTTAGTAGTAACTGTTGTGTCTTACATGATTATTGCCACGCAGGGCTTAGACAAAAAATAGAAATATGCAGCAGCGGAAATAAAAATAAGTGTAGCAGCTCCCCAGTTCACCACAGGCAACTGACGAGGTTCGAACCCTAAGCATTCGCATCATCTTGCTACTCCTCCTCCGTAGCAAGGATAGCCTCTTCATCTTCTTAGGTAATTGTTGTTGGGGTGAGTACATAAAGGACTCAACAAGTTGTGCACAATATGCAATTCTACCATAACTATATGCAAGGCTTGTTCCAAAGGAATGACTAACAAGGCTAATTTGCGGCAAAGTAGTATTTAATAGAGAATACAATAATTAAATTGAAAGCGGTAAAACAACTATCAATATAAATAACTTGCAACATTTATCAAGTAACATGGTTTAACTCCTATTCTTCCTTCAATTTCCAATGGCGAACCGCCATCCCCTCCAAGTTTTATTAATCAAAAGTTTAGCCCTTGACTATAATTCCCGAGCATTGCTCAATACCGTGAACACGACTATTCGAATAGATTATACACTCTGCAGAGGTTATGCACTTTACCCACACGATACAACCAAACACCACCAAGGTGAGTGAATGTAACAAAGCCTTTACAATGCTCCATTTAGACCCAGTACTACTCGCTAAGGTTTCAACACTGAAGGGTTAAACCACCACAACAGGGGCCCCCTCTTGCGCAATATGAGTTAATCCGTACACTCGGGACTCACTAATCACCACGACAGTACCAAAATCTAAACATCACAAATTAGTCAGCTAGGTTGTCCCATTTCAGATATGTGGTTGCAAGAAAGACTTAGGTCAAAGGCTTGCAAGGTTAAGTCCTTAGGGTGACTAAGGCAAGACTTCCACATATCCCCTGCCATTCATGGCCCATCTTGGCACACTACCCCTTGCCACTTGCCCCAATCAAAAATCATTCCCACCCCAGTTGATTACCAAGCACCACGTGCCATCAATAATTCGATCTCGTTGTGTGACCTCCCCGTCACTACAACTCGACATCACTGTGTGATCACACACGACACACAAGTTCAAAACATTGTTCCATATTCCATTAGTCAAAATTAACTCATTTCGAATGTGTGACAGGTACGTGACAAGGCTAAGCAGACTAACACAGTCTAACCAACCCATGTTGATTGCTAAAATTAACCAATTAGTAATTTAACCATCCTAGGGTGACAATTAGATTATGGCATACAATTGACAAGGTAGGGTAAATAATTCAACTTTAGGCACAATAGCTAGATCCCAAAGTAATCGAAATTATTTGTACACATAAAATAATACGCAATAGTTTAAAGACAATATAGCAAATTTGTAAAACTAGGTACAATATGATCAAAGCCCAACTTGCCCTGGAATAAGTCTTTATCCTGCTCTGGACTTGGGTCTTGAAGCGTCGAATTCTCCTCCGGGTTATCGAACAAAGCAACGTCTACGCGAATCGAGGCAAGAATAGCAAGTAAACATCAAAATAGAGAGTAAAAAAAATACAAAAATAAAATAAAATTCACCAATAAATAGATCTTGATTTTGTAAATTTTTAGAAATTTGAATAACTCAAATCCGAGTTCATATGCAAAAGTTATAGCTATTCAAAGTTTCAATAAATTCTGGAAATACTGAAAAATAGAAATTCCGACTTTCCTGAATTATTTTTATAAAGAAAAACCGCATTATTGTGCAAGCGACACGTGGACCAACTAGAGGCTGACACGTGGCTTCGGCACATGGACTCAGTCCACGAAACTTCTCTGGTCCACCATGGATTCGAGGTACTGTACTCGTGGACCAGATGATGTTAGCATGACATCATCGCAACACGTGGGCCAACCAGATTGCGCCACGTCGCTCGGTCTACAGACCACATCCACGGCACAGCGCGTGTCCACCGTGCACCCGACGCACGGCGCTTCGACACCAGCACCGACACGCGTCGGCACGCTACTGGCCGAACCGAGCGGCGCGATCTAAACCACTCATACGCGATCTAATGGCTATCAATCTAAGCCTACGCGGCACAATCTCAACCGCTCGCCTCCGATCCAACGGTTCATCTTATCAGAGACATTCACTGTTGATGACGGAGACGTGGCGTGATCTCAGCGGCTCGAAGAAGATCTGACAGTCGACGAAGCTCCGAGGCGAAGATGGCAGCACGACGGCGCAGCTTCACCGGACGCGAGAAGAAGACCACTGAAACGGCGTTTCAGCACAGCTCCGGCGTAATGAAGTGGCGGCTTCGACGCGGCTTCTCCTGACGAATCTAGATCTGGAACCGGTGCGGCGGAAGACGGCTCGACGGCGACAGAAAGCGAAGAAAACGCACGGCGGCGCCTTCTGGAACTCCGGCGAGCACTAGCGAACGAACGGCGACGACACAACGATGGCGGCTAGGTCTACGAATGCGCACTGGAACAGTGGTTCTCGTGGTGCAGGCGGCTCTTTAAATAGCCTCGGCATGCGCGCAAATATGGCAAACCTAAATCACGCGGCGGCGAGTTTGAAAACCGAATCAGAGACGACGACCGTGAACCGTCCGATCTGCGATGAACGGCCACGATTGCATCCTAGCTGATTTGATCTGATCCGCACCTTCCAAAATCAACGGATACGATCCAACCTTTCCAAAACTAACGCGGCACGATCTCTTCCGCACGATCTTGATCCAACTGCTCGCAAGCGTTAGGGTTTCTGACCTCATCTTTAAATCACACGCGTCCCTTCACTATCCAACGGTCGACACAACACCGGTGACGCGCCTTGATGAAAACCACCCGATGAAGATCCAACGGCCGAGCGAGACGGCAGCGGCGGAGAGGACCGAACGGGCTGCATGGGCTGGGCCGCACGCGCACAGTGCTAGGCTTTGGCCCAGTACTATTCCGCCGATTTTTCTCTGGTTTTCGACTTAAAATAATTACAGAAATTAGTTTAATTAGTTTTAGGCAATAAAAATATCAGGAAAAATCCAAGAATATTGTCATAAATACTTTGAGACTTGCTGGATTCAAATAAAATATTTTTGACAAAACTTTATATAAACCTTATATATATTTAATTTGTTTTTCACAAAAGGCCAATATACATTATTTGAAATAAATTCAAATAAATTCTAGGAGAATCCAATAAATTCCAGAAAAATGCCAAATGCACAAGTGATATTAAAATAATATTTAGGGCAAAATTTTGGGATGTTACAATTATGTCTTTACTTCATGCAATTTAAATTCAGTATTTACATTCTCGCTTTTACCTTATGCAAGTTGGATCTGCCTCCTCTCCTTCTCCTTGCTTCTGGTTCTTGTTGCCAAGGACGAGAGATTGATTGGATGAATCTTCACTCAGATTATATCCCAATTCTCTAGGCAATCTTGGTTCAAGTTCTGCAAGAAACCGATCTTTTGTCCCTTCATGATGAATTATTGATTGATCGAGTTTTGGTGTTTATTCTTATGATTCCTTGCTTGCTGTGACTTGTGAGAAGGCATTCAAGTCTATCTTGATCATTAGAATCTCACGAGTAAGCCTAGATCACAGATTTCTTTTTGCTTGTTCTTGGTGGATTTTCCTTCTTAGGGAAAAAGGGTGGAACCTTGACGTTGATTCTTCAAATCGATGGTTGGAATAAGTTCCTGACATCCTAAGGATCACATCTACTAAGTTGCATGGTCACTGGATCATTAGATTCAAAATCCCATTGATTTTGCTTTTGAAGTCGTGCTGTTTTCTAAACACAATTTTTACTGCCTTTTGTTTTCTCTAGTCTCTGTTCTTTACAAGTAGTGCTTTCTTTGGGTGGTATTTATCCAAAGGTGGGAAAATTTTGTTTTGGGATCATTCACCCCCCTCTGATCGCCATTCCGATCTTTCAATGTTCAAATGGCCGTAACTTTCACAAACGAACCTCAAACTCAACGAAACCAGATCTTATGACCTTAGAATGTTATATCCTTGCTTGCTGTGCAAAATGATATCATTTTGAACAATTTGGAGTTAGGCCATATTAAGCCCTAAAGATCATTTATATGAAAAATATTGTTTCCATTTTATTAAGTGTTCATTCTTTTGATTTGTGGTTTGAGTTGCACGCTTCTTAAAGCGTAATTTTCAGCAAATTAATAATTGTGTATAACTCAATTGAATGATGTTTTTTCAAATAAATGAACTCCGATAAACTCCTTTATTGCTGAACTTTGTATGTAACTTCTTGAAGTTCATCTCGTTCATTTCTCATGCTCATACATGCGCATTTATATCAATGGCATCATTCTAATCTTTCATCATTGCATTCGTTTAGAGCCCGACGTACCGGAGAGCAACGAGGTTGACCCGGTGACTGTGGTGAAGAGAACTTTGAGGAGGAACCAGCTGCTACACAAGGCAAGCATCGAGCATATTTCTCTTATATTTTGGATCAATGTGACTTATATTATGATATTATGCATATGGTTTTTTATGTTATATATCTATGTCGTGAATAGCTCCTAATTGTTGCATTTTCCCTTCCCTGATATTGTTTACCATACACCTTGATTCTTATTCTAATGGTCGCGTCAGATGCTTAGCCATGCTCTAGGTCTTGGTATGGAATCCTGGAATTTTGATGGTATTTTCTTTGTAGCAATTGGTAGTTATCGCGGGATGGTACGGGTTTGAAACATGGTAATTAGAAAAAAATGTTGGTTCATTCATGATAATTTGAAAGACTTGCGTAAAATGTGAAAGTGTGAGACTTGGGCGGGTAGTTAGGGTTATTTGAGAATGGAATCTCGGATGCTCTAGGTCCGCTCGAGTCGATTAAAGACCGATCGTTGGTGCCGTTGTCTTAAGCACTTTTCGTACTAACCACATATCCATATATAGGATGGATGAGCTAAGTACCATAAGTTACCCGGATTATTTAACTTGTGGGTTTGGTGTGTGGGTGAGGTGCCTAGGGGTGTCCCCGGTGGACCTAGTCATCTCTGCACATTAGACATGAGCACAAATACTTGGGGTGAGTATGCGAAAGGTTGTCATGTGAATCATCGCTTGTTGCCGACGGGTGGTATGGCCGGTGGTCTCGTGTCGTGTGGGTAAAGATGTACCCCTTGTAGGGTGTAAGAACTATTCGAATGGCCGCGCTCTCGGTTATGGCAAAGCTTAATGTTCATTAGACATCATCGTAGTGTCACGTGTTGTTTTATTATGAGGTTGGATGGTGAAACATGATGATCTCATGAGGGATGTTTTGGTATGTGCTAGCTGTCCATAGAAGTCAAATAGGACTAAGGTTGCTTACACATTACTCTCTAGTTGTTAAGTTATGATTTTTCTCAAATACTACTTAACTTGTGGCCTTTCATGTCCTTGCTACAACCATATGCATTATCTTTGTACTCTATGGTCCGTGTAAGACTTGCGAGTACCTTCGTACTCATGTGTTTGTTGTTGAAGTTTTGCAGGTGAGAATGAGGCCGTGTATAGCTATTTTTACTCCGCCGATGTCGGCGAAGGGGATGAGTAGTCGGTGGTTGGTTAAGATAGCGATAGTGATGCCTTACGGGCAATGGCGCCACTATTATTTTGCTTTTATGATGATTATATCCGCTGCGAACTCTATGTCTACATCACTAGCTAAACCATGGATAGTTTCTAGCTAGTGATCTTTGGTTCGAGAGCATATAGACTTGTCTTTGTATGCTCCTCAAATTTAATTTCAGATATGGTTCACTCGATGTATGAGACTCGTAATATATTGAAGACTTGTAATTCACATTAAAACTTGCACTCTCTATGTATTGTGTGATAATAGAGATGTCATACAACGGTATGTGTATTGATCTTGGGCATCGTCTTGAGACACATACGGGGGACTACTGGAGTTGCTTTTGTTTTGATTGAGATTGTGGCTGCGTTGTTTGTCATATAGATGTGAATTAACATGTGCCTAGCTCTTGTACGAGCGTATGTTAGTTCTCATCTATATGGGCAGCCGGCCGCTCGATTAAACCAAGTGCAATTTGGGCGGTTCCCACACAACATCACAAGCCATTAAGTGCATGAACATAAAAATTCAAAGAACATGTGATACAAGTTTTGTGCAGAATATCCTCTCAACGGTTGACAGGATTCAGAAAACAATTGAGCCTGATTTGCATGTAAACTGTTTGCAGGCTCATTAATAGTAGCGTTCCAGTTTTCGTGTCCTGCTATGTAAATAGATGTTCTGTGAGCGCACATGAACTCTAGACCTTTCTTGCTAATATATATTTCAAACAAGCTGTTTTGGAAGTAACAAACCTTGTTGGTTTTGGTTTTTCAGGGTAGCAAGCCTGGCTTTGGTCGTGGTGGTGAATTCGGTGGTGGGGCGTCTTCCATGGAGTGATACTACCGGGAGCATTGATTTGCTCATTAGCTTTCAGATCCAATGCGCGAGGGGTGTCTTCTCTGTTGATCTTTGAATTATGAGAACAATGAGATTTGTTATCAAATTGTAGCCGAGGTTGTTAAGACTTGGTTTATGATTTTGTTTTGTTGGACAAAACTCCTCAAAAATCAAGACAGTTGTTGGTTGACTGAGAATCTCTTAGGATGTTATGATCAAGTTGTTATTTAATCAAATTTCTCTGTGGTTTGATGCCTGATACTGCTGGAGAATGCCTAATTGATTCACCTTGTGAAACTGATCCCATTGCTTGCATGTATCGTGAACTGTCAATTTCTATTTTGCAAATGTTGCCCCAGCTGACTTGTTGGTGCTGCCGAGTCCTCCCATCAGCGTCGGGGAGGGGAAGCAAAAGATGGGCCAACTCGTCGGAGTCGCACCTCTATGCGGCGGTCAACTTTTGACTTTTTGAGTGAAAAAATGTCAAAAATCTACAAAACAAGGACCACAAAATGTAATATTTTATATATAGTACTTGGCAAGTATCACTTATATGATATATTTTGTTATATGATGTTTAGAAATTAATAATGTACTATGCGTCACGCTAAGATTTATATTTGTTTGTCACGTGCAAAAATTTTTTTTAATCCACTTGTATGTCCTTCAAACAGCATCAAACAAGCTATCATTTGACTCATGGGCATTTAAGACATTTCCTAACTCAGAACAGCCAGCCAGTCAATTTAAAAGCCAGGTTGTCAAATACTAAACCTCTATAGCTCAGTTGTTCAGCCATTCAGCCATGCAGCCCAGTCGAAAGCTGCTTCTCAGAAAAGTTATAGCCGTCCTAAACAGGGCCTTAAGCTAAGCAGCTTCGCTAATCTATTTGTGTATAGTCAAGTAAGCCAAACTATGCCCGGGCTTCTATCAGAAGAACTTCTTTTAAACAATACTAAGAGATCATGCGGTGATCTATCCATGATTGTGATGAGTAATTAACTGTGTTTGAACCTGTGTGCTCGGGTTTAAGTTTGATTTGAGCTTGCTTTGTCTTCGGCAATTTGGTTTGAGAGGACTTGGCTTTGTCTAGATTGGTTATGACCTTATCCTAAGTGGTCATGATCTTGTTCAGAGTGGTCATTGCATTGTCTTGAGTGGTCGTGCTCCTAGAGAGGTCGTGCAACTCGAGAGATCATTTTCTAGAGTGGTCCTTCCTATAGTGGTTGTAGGCTTTGTGACCTCTAGAGTGGTCATTTCCTGGAGAGGTCGTTCCCTAGAGTGGTTCTTCCTAGAATGGTCATGGCCTTTGTGACCTCTAGAGTGGTCGTGGCCTTTATGACCTATAGGGTGGTCGTTTTCTTAGAGTAGTCGTGGGCTTTGTGACCTCTAGGGTAGTTGTTTTCCTAGAGTGGTCGTGGACTTTGTGTCCTCTAGAATGGTCGTTCCATAGAATAGTCCTTCGTAAAGTGGTTATGGTCTTTGTGACCACTAGGGTGATCGTTCGTAGAGTGGTTGTGACCTTCAGGACCACTAGGGTGGTCGTGACCTCTGTAGGATGCTCTAGACGACTATGGGAGTGGTTCAAACCTCTAAGGACCAGTAGGGGAGTGATCGTGACCTCTGTTGAAATAGTCTAGACCACTGTGGGAGTTGTTCAAACCTCCAAGGACCACTAGGGGAGTGGTCATAACTTCTGTTGGAGTGGTTTAGACCACTTTGGGAGTTGTCCGAACATCCAAGGACCATTAGGGTTGTGGTCGTGACCTCTGACGGAGTGGTCTAGATCATTGTAGGAGTGGTCTAGATCTATAAGGACCACTTGGGAAATGGTCATGATCTCTAAGGACCACTTGAGAAGTGGTCATGACCTCTATTGGAGTGGTCTAGACCACTAGCCCTCCAAGGACCACTAAAAAAGTGATCGTGACCTCTATAGGAGTGGTCTAGACCACTGTGAGAGTGGTCTAGACCTGTAAGTACCACATGGGAAGTGGTCGTGACATCTATTGGATTGGTTTAGACCTCTAAAAACAACTAGGGGAGTGGTCGTGACATTTGTTGGAATGGTCTAGACCACTGTGGGAGTGTACTAGACCTATAAAGACCACTATAAGAGAGGTCTAGACCACTGTAGGAGTGTGGGAGTGGTCTAGACCTCTAAAGACCTATTGGGAAGTGGTCTTGACTACTGAGGGAGTGGTTATGAGCTTTGTAAGAGTGGTCACAGCTAAGAGTGGCTTTGAGTGGTCTCTACCAAGAGTGGTCTTTGGCTTTTAGAGATCACAACAAAGAGTGGTCTGGACCAGAGTGTTTATGGACAAGAGTGGTCATAGACTAAAGTGATCACAGCCAAGAGTGGTCTTTGGCTTTGAGGGATCACGGCCTAGGGAGGTCATGACTTAAAGAGTGGTTGTGGACAAAGATGGTCATGTAAAAGAGTGGTCGTAGATCAAGATGGTCATGGTCTAATTGATCCTAGGTGGGATCTTTTGATGTTTGACCAGTCACTGATCTTTGTCTGGTATCTGATACATGTTATTGTGGATAATGTTACGTGATGGCTTACTTGTCTGTGTTGGTTACATGACACCAGGGTTAGGTTATGGTGAGGTGAAGGAGAGACCAAGACTAGGCTAAGAGAGCTGTGGTCCAGAACGATCAAAGGATATCAGAAGATGATTGAGGCCAAGAAGTGGTGTTAAGCCGGGAAGATAAGGAGCCAGAGCGTGAAGCATTGATGATGGACATGGCGGGCAATGGCAAGTTGGACCGAGACTAAGCTCAGGGAGGAGTTGAGGTCAAGAACGGTCAAGGAAGCTGAAGCTGTTATGGTGAAGTGGAAAAGGACATATGGCATGTCAAGTGATTTGGGCCCGTTTGCATGCGAGAATGATTCAAGGTAGTTCGGACACGTGAGGGGCTTAGCGGCAAGTCAATGGGGCCACATGAAAGGTGACGAAGCATGGGTGATGCTTTAAGTGGATGGATGTGATGCTAACTGGAGCCCTACTCAACCGAAGGAAGATTGTTGGATCAAGTGTTGCGGATGGAGTAGCGGTTAAGTTAGTGTGGTCAAAACCCGAGATGTTGTTGGGTTTTGGGTTAGCCCATTTATGAGTCAGTGAATTAATACCAGCCCTTGATGAGGTTCCTTATGGGAGAAGGAAGTCATCTAAGGGTGGGAATTGACTCAGTTGTGCTATAAATGGAGGGCTGGAGGGATGTCTCCATCATCCTGGTTTTGAACCAACCTCGGTCGGAACTAAGGTCGAAACGAAGTCTTAGAGCGCTATAAATGGAGCGCTGGAGGGATGTCTCCATCATCCTGGTTTTGAACCAACCTCGATCGGAACTAAGGTCGAAACCAAGTCTTAGAGAGGGTTCTTTGGTTTTGTTATACTCTATTGAGCTTTGCCCACCAGGAGGTGTGGTTTTATAACCATCCATCTCTAAGTAATGCAAGATTCAAGTTCATCTTTGTCTAAAATTTATTTATGTTCTTGTATTTTTGCTTGGTTCTTTTATAAAACTTGAGCTGTGCTTTAGCTCCTTCTACTTGCTCAGTTTCTACTAGATCTAGGACACATAAGAGGTTGAGGAGTTCATCAAGAATATGTTCCAACCCAACAAGATCCACTAGAACATAGCTTTGCTCAAGTTTTTGGTCTCCCTTATTTTTGAGTCTTTGATTTCTTTGGTTTCTTTCTCTTTTGATCTTGTGCTACCAAGGATGAATGATTGATGGATGAATCTTTTGCAGATCATATCCCAATTATCTAGGCAAGCTTTGAACAAGATCTCAGATTCTTCTTAAGAAAGTAGTAGATCTTTTCTTGAGTCGTTTGAGGAGTGTTTCCTTGGGGTTCTTGCCTGTTGTGACATGTGGGAGATCATTTTGATCATCAAAGTCCTCACGAGTAAGATCAGAGTGAAGTTGTTGGGTTTTATCCCTATCTTGGTGCATCCTTCATTCAAACTGAAAAAGGTTAGAACTTTGATATCAATCCTTGCGATTGAAGGTTGGAATAGGTTCCTGACATTCATAGGAAGGTGCATGCAAAGTTTCACAGGATTTGAGTCACTCAATCAAAAGTTATCTCGATTCTTGTTTTTGAAATCGTGCTAATTTTTCTGTTCATCCCAATTCTACTATTCACTTTAGAGCACTGGACGTTTGCCCAGTGCTGGCCTAGATGAGCCCTTTAGTTGGCTCTTTTAGAAAAGAGGCTTAAAATTTTTAGAGGGAAAATAATTTATTTGGCTCCTATTCACCCCTTCTAGTCGCCTTTTCGGTCCTTCAAATATTTTTTATTAATATTATAAAAATAATACATAAAACATTTTATAGAAATATAGCTCTTAAGCCATTTGAAATGGATAAAATTAGTGTTGCCATTTGAAATGGCGAAATACATATGTGGCATCCAGGTTAGATCTCTGTTACTATTTCAATTCGCAATATGCCAATTCAAATGGCGACAAATTCATTTGGCACCATTTCAAAGGCGATTGACACTATTGTCGCTAGTTCATATAGTAATAGTCGCTCTGTTGACAAACTCCCTAACCGTTCATCACCATATTGCCCCTAGGGATTAGATATTTTATAAACAGGTTCTCAAGATTGCTTGCACGAGGATCTAAGTGTAAATATTAGAAAGCTAAGGTAATGTGTTTGCTTCTTGTAGCCCGATATCGAATCAAATTTCAACTTCAAGTGAGTTTGTTCCGATATCTAAACTCTTTAGTGTTTGCACATGAAAGGTAGCTTCGGACTTAGGCCTCGTTTGGAAAGTAGGAGTTCCATATAATTCTAGTGGGAGCTGTACAATTTTCTGCAAATGTCCCGTCTTCCAAACATACCCTCAAATATCAATTGAAATCGCATCGGATGTGTATGACACCTGCAAGTGTAGGCCATGTTTCATAAGTCAAGTTCTGGACTTCTTCTTCTTGCTCTTCTTGATGATTCTCGATATCAACAAGATGTTCTGTTTCATCTTCACTGGTCGACTCATATTTTCTATCTTTGGTGATGATTATGACGTAGTTGTTTGGACTTTCTCTTGCTACATGCCCACGTCCTGAACATTTGAAGCATTGGATCTCTCGGCTTTTGGCTATTGATCCAACCGATGAAGTGGTCGATAGAGTACTCTTCTTCCCACTGGTTGTAGTTACTGGTTTTGCACTGCAAGCAGAGCAAATATTAGTAGAAACAGAATTGTTACTAGTAGAAAGTGTACCTCTTCCCAAGTTGATATGCGCTTTCGATGTATTAGGAGATGAGGTCGATGCCTTTAAGTTGAATAGTGGTGTTCGCTGTGCTGGTTGTGCATCTTCCAACAACTACTTCTCTGCTTTAGTAGCTTGATGCACTAACTCTACAGTGGTATTGTAAGGTTGATACTACTATGCGCTTGATATTCTTGTTGAGACCATGCAGGAAACGAGCAATGGTTTGTTCTTCATCTTCTTGTACACGTGCTTGGATCATAGCTTACTCTATTTCTTTGCAGTACTCTTCTACCAAATGTGAACCTTGTCTCAAGTTCTGTAGTTTATCAAAACGATGACGTCTATAGTGGTTAGATATAAAACGTGCTCACATTTCTCTCTTCATTTCAGCTCATGAAGCAATGGGTGGTTCTCCTTGTTCTTCTCTTTGGTTGAGGACTTACTCCCACCAGATTAGAGCATAGACATCAAGCTCTAATGATGCCATGTGTAGCTTCTTTTCTTCTGAGTAGTTGTGCATGTAGAAAATCTTTTTCACTTTGAGTTCCCATGTGAAGTAAGCATCGGGTCGGAATCTCCAGAGAATTTAGGAATGTTGAACTTTAGCTTACCGGACTTTTCTTCCGTGGGTTCGTTGACTCAACGATGACTATGATGTTGGTAATCATCATCGCAGTGTAGCACAAACTCATCGTCTTCGGCTTCGTTAGGCATGCAACTCCCACGAACTCTTCCTAGAACATGGTCTGGAACTTGACCTCCTTGGCCTCGACCTGGGGGTGGTGGTCGAACTGTGTTTGCTATGGCCCGATCTATCTTTGCTTGGGCCTCACGTTCCAAACGAGCAGTGACCTCAGATCTCAAATGCAATTCTTCACCCAAAGAAACCAAGCCAAGATACTTAGGTATCAAATGAAGGCGGAAGAATCAGTTTTCACAAATTTCAGCCTGCGGCCGGCACTACCGCCCATGTAGGGGCAGCACTACTGGGTTACTGTAGCTATAGTAAAAACAGACATATGAACAACGATTTCAACACGAGTTTAAAAAGAAAAATCAAGGAATCTTTTGATCCACTGATCCAAACTCCATGAAACTTTGTGGACACCTTCCTATGGATGTCAGGAATCTATTCCAATCAGTGATTGCAAGAATCGATGTCAAAATTCCAACCTTTTTCAAATTTACGGAAGGGTGCACAAAACGGGTTTAAGAACAAAAACTTGACTCCTAGCTAGCTCGTGGGTTCTTGATGACAAGGTTGATCCTATATGGCTTCCCACATGTCATAGCAAACTAGAACACAACACAAGAACACCCAAAACCCCAATCTTCCAAGATTGATCCTCTCAAGAACAAAAATCGGTTTCTTGCAAGAAAGAGCACAAGACTTGCCTAGATGATTGGGATATAGTCTGAATAAGACTCATCCATTGATCATACATCCTCAGCATAAGATCCAAAAGCTCGTAGAAGGAGGGGAGGCAAATCCAAATTGCATAAATGTAAATTGTAAGAATGTAAAGACTGAATTTAAGTGCGGAATGTAAATGCGGAAAGTAAATTTAGAATTGAGAGGAATGGATTAAACTTTCATTTCTGGAAGGGAGGTTTACAAAGCCTCACAACAAAGTGGGTAAAGCTCAAAAGAGCACAACAACCTCAAAAACCTTCAAGATGAGGAGGGCTGCCCCTACCCCTCTATTTATACTACTCTTGGGAAACCTACCACTCTTGGATGAGCTTCTAACCCTAGAGCACTCATCAAGGGCTAGGATTAACCCACTCAACCATCCATGCAAGGGCTCACCCAAAACCCACACACATAATGGGTTTTCTTGCACGGTTTTGAAAACACACTAACTAGACCCGCTAATCTATCAACTAGACCAAGATCTAATGACCCTCATTGATCCATGTAGAGCCTAGCTAGCATCTCGTCTATTCCTTGTCTTCACGGCTTGCCACGACTCTATCTCAGATCATCTTCCGGCAATCCCTGATTGTCTGAACCTCCGACGCACCTCGCCTAGTCCCGATCATCCTTCGTCTCATCATGATCTAGCTTCGTCGACCTGCAACCATTAAAAACAAGGAAACACATCACATAGAAATGTACAAATTAATATGCAATATATCTCACGCAATTTCAAAATTCAAACTCTACATTCGCTCTATTGTCCGGCACTACCGCCTCCTGGGGCCGGTAGTGTCGCTCGGCCGGCACTACCGCTCCCACATGGCCGGTAGTGCTGCTCCCTTGAAGAACCAGCGAACACCTCTCTCTGGAATATAACTACCGCTCCCCCGGCCGGTAGTGCGGCCCCTGGCAGACACAACTCAAAATGCTTCATATTGAAAATCCAATTCAAATCAAACTCAAACCAGAGCAAACAAAGCTCAAATTTAGTCAATTACTCATCATTCAATCTCCCCCTTGATGAGTATATTGACAAATATCATAAAAGGCATTAATTTGAGTTTGAATTAGAGAAGAAGAAAGCAATTTGATTGCAAAACCAAAAATAGTCTGGAGAGAAGAGACTGAAAACATGACCAAGTTCGTGAGACAGATTTTAGAGCAAG
Organism: Otatea glauca; assembly: GCA_036346275.1. Taxonomy (NCBI): domain Eukaryota; kingdom Viridiplantae; phylum Streptophyta; class Magnoliopsida; order Poales; family Poaceae; genus Otatea; species Otatea glauca. The sequence continues at coordinate 48,079,273 of CM070718.1, forward strand.
GTAATAGAAAGAACAATTTTTCCAAAAAAAAACTCTAAAAGTCCAATAAACACTCATAAAATTTTATGATTATTAAGATTTGCAAGTTTTCAACAAAATCATAAGATCTAAGACATTTTTCATTTTTATATTTTTAATGATGCCTTTTCTTCAATTTCTCCCCTTTTTGGCAACATAGGCATCAAGATTTCATAGTCTCCCCCTTTCTCAACATGTATGCATGGAATGCATCTAAAGAGCTTTTAAGATTATCCAAGTGATCATAATGACAAGATATGACACCAAGCTAGTCAATTTTAGATTAGTCTAGTCTAAGACATGTCCAAGTGCAAATACAAGCTTAGTTTTGAATATTTCATTTTTAGCAAGATTTGACAAGTGCAACACTTAGCATTAGTTTCAAAAATAGAAGCAAAGTCACTCTAAGGATCAAAAAGAAAACCTAGAGTTCAACCTACTCAACACTTTGGGGAATCTAGAAGAGCATACAAGGTCCTTCGGGCTCATTCATCACTTAATACAAATTTTGCTTTAAGAAATTTTTAAAAGACATAGTGGGGTGCAAATGTTTGATATTATTTGCATTCTTTACCCACTTATGTTTTTTTATTATTTGTTTGCATTTTTCTTTTTCAAGCAATTGACTCAAGCCATATGCGACCATCTCAAGATGAACTCTTAAGAGGATGGTCTCGGTCATACACTATGCATTCCAAGTTCATCCCAACAGCAATGGGAAGCTGTCTTGTGAATGTAAGGTGTTGAGTCGAATGCGCACAAATAGAGTCATTTTTGCTTAAATTTTCATTTTAACACATTGATTTATGAGTATATGAAGGACTCAAGTATGAAACAAACTAGTTTCACCCAAGTTGCTACAGGGACTCTAGAGAACTCCAAAATTTGTCAAATTATGGCACAAACCTCTAGAGAAGAAACCTAGCAAGTAAAAGCAACATGTTTCATCAAGTTTTTCATTTAAATCTTATGTTCATTTTTTTAAAACTTAGCAAGATAAATGAATTTGGACATATCTAAGCTAGTGATTTTCTTCAAATGATGTAGCATGGTGTATAGCATGAAGAAGAAATTAATTGCATAATAGACAAAGCTCATAAAACAGAAAATGCAGTCTATATGCAATGCATGAACAGATTCCCAAACTCCCCCTCAACATGTGAATAAATTTTAAGCACAAATCTGGTTCAAGTTGGGTTATTAGTAGAATTAAGCTCAAGAAAGATCCAACTGAACTCAATCGAAACCAGAAATACAGAATGAGGAGAGGAAGGGAAAAATTGCAAACTTGATGGCTATTGAGCATAGAAAAGATAGAAGAGACTCACTACGGTGTAGACTCGCTCTCATCTTCCCTAGTGACTGACATAGGAAAGCTGACTCTAGATCTCAAACTAAGGAGTGCACATAGACCCTGTCTACCTAGGAGGCCCAACACCTGCTAAACTTATAAGACTGTGAGGGAACTCAATCTAGAGAGAAGAGAGAATAGCTAATCACGCATGATAGCAACCTAAAGCACAAGATGAGAGATCCATGCAAAGCATGCCAGAAGTCTAAGTGAAGTGAACTCAACTTAGGAAAAATAAGCCCATAAACACCCAGAAAAAGCAAAAGAAAGGAAATGCTGGAAGAAAACATATAATACATAATATAGAAACTAACTCTCCCTCACAATAGGCCGTAAGGGCATACGACTCCAAGCTCACTCCTCAAGGCAACAAACCTGGAGCTATCCAAAGGCTTGGTAAAGATATCGGCTAACTAGTGGTCACTCTCTACAAACTGAAGCACGATATCCCCCTTCTCCATATGGTCTCTAAGGAAGTGATATCTAACCTCAATATGCTTGGTCCAAGAATGTTGCACTGGGTTCTTAGCAATGCAAATAGCAGAAGTGTTGTCACAGAAAAGTGGAACACTCGCTATTGCTAACCCAAAGTCACACAAAGTTGAACGCATCCAAAGCACTTGACTACAGCAACTCGATGCAGCAACATACTCAGCCTCTGCAGTGGACTATGTAACCCCAGACTGCATCCTAGACGACCAAAAAACAAGAGAAGTACCAATGAATTAGTAAGTGCCAGAAGTGCTCTTCCTATCTATCCTACAACCGGCAAAGTCTGCATCGAAAAAGGCTCGAAGGGAAAGACAAGAAGAAGAAGAGTACCAAATACCATAATCAGTGGTAGCACGAAGGTACCTGAAGATGTGCTTCACCGCTTGGCAGTTAGAGGCGCGAGGAGAAGTTTGAAATCGAGCGCACAGACACACCGTGAAATGTATGTCGGGCCTCAAAGCAGTGAGGTACAAGAGTGAACCGATCATACTCCGAAACTCCTTTTGATCAGCAGGCTCACCATCCTCATCCGGCTCAAGGACAGCAGTGGTGGCCATAGTAGTTATTACCGGCTTCTCATCAGACATGTCGAAGTGCCTCAGGAGGTCCCGAGTGTACTTGCCTTGATGCTAGAAAGTGCCCTCCCAAGTCTGCTTGATCTGAAAGCCAAGGAAGTAGCTCAACTCGCCCATCATACTCATCTCAAATTCTGTGCTCATCACCTCAGAAAACTGAGACACAAGAGAATGAGATGAGACACTAAAAATGATATCGTCCACAAAAATCTGAACGAGAAGAAAATAGGACTCATGGTGTTTGATGAACATAGTCTTGTCTACTATACCCATCTTGAAGCTATGGCTGAGAAGATAAGACTTGAGCCTCTCATACCATGCTCTAGGGGCCTGCTTGAGTTCATACAAAGCTTTAGAAAGCTTGTATACATGACTCGAAAACTTGGGGTTTCCGAATCCTGAAGGTTGTTTGACATAAACCTCTTTCTCAATATAGCCATGAGGAATGCACTTGCAACCAAACGCCCTGGTGAAGGTTGTTTGACATAAACCTCTTACCAACAAAAGCTCTTGTGAACTTTTCTTGGAATGTCAGGTCTTGCTCCTGGGCCAGCCTCATCAAAAGTCACCTCACAAGTCTCTATGATCCTATGCGCATCGCAATTCCAGACCCTATAGCTACGAGAAGAAGTCGAGTAACCCAGAAAGATACCATTAGAAGAGCGAGACTCAAACTTATTTAGGCTGCCAGACATCAAAATGAAACACTTGCAACCAAACGCCCGAAAATGAGAAACACTAGGCTTTCGCCCATACCTCAACTCGTAAGAAGTGCAGTGCAAATGTGCTCTCAAGAATACACGATTTAAAACATGGCAAGCAGTAGCTATAGCCACAACCCAAAACTTCCTAGGAGTACTGTACTCATCTAGCATCGTCCTAGCCATCTCTACCACGGACCTGTCTTCCTTTGCACTACGCCATTTTGTTGAGGGACATAGGGAGAGGAAAACTAATGCTCTAAACCAGACTCCACACAGAAACTCTCAAAATAGGTGTTTTTGAACTCCGTGCCATTGTCACTGCGTATAGCTCGTAGGGCACCAGGGAGCTCAAAAGACAACCTATGAACCAAATCCCTAAAATGGGTAAAAGTCTCATCCTTCGAGGCCATGAAAAACACCCAAGAGTACCTCGAAAAATCATCAACAATTACAAGAACATACCACTTCCCACCCACTGACTGCACTCTAGCTGGACCAACAATGTCCATATGTAAAAGCTATCCTGACATTTCAAGACCTAACATTTCAGGTTTCCGAATCCTGAAGGTTGTTTGACATAAACCTCTTACCAACAAAAGCTCTTGTGAACTTTTCTTGGAATTGAGGTGTTGTCCATACTTCGGTGTCGGCAAACGAGTCTAAGCTGATTGCTCTAGTGAATTCACTAGTTGGGTGCTGCAATTGAACAGTGGTTAATATGTGGAGCTTGGAGGGTTAGTGTATATCCTACACAATGCTGAAATTGTGGATATTATAAAATTAAGTAATACTCCAAACTAGAATTCCAGAACCTTAGTTGCCAACTTAAAATATAAGAGAAATAAAAGGCAACTCACGCACAAGGATAATGGAACCTGATGCAATCAAATGAATAAGCTAGAAAATGATTTCAACAGAGCTTTTATTGCACATATTATGGAGAAATGCTAGCTAATTGCTTTAAAGGTAACAATATACCAGATTGCTCAAATAACAAACCAGCACAATTTGAACAAAGGTTAGGGTTTGTTCTTGGTCACGGTTTGATCTGCACAGTTTCCTTTTTTCTTCTTCATTCTTCTTGCCTGTACTACATAAATTTTCTTTCTTTGATTCAACATACGACTATTCTTTCTTCTCTTTTTTTTAACCGTGTGGCCAAACTCAATGAGAGAAGCACTTGATAACCTTGGTAAGAAAGTTATAACACAAGTTGTGATAATTGATGTATTATGAACAACCTAGAAGCAATATCAAATAGCTAGTATCAATCGGATCAAAGTTTTCACAAAGGATGCTTGGCTCACAAAGGATAGCTATCTCAACAGGACTCTCAGATGTACAAGGAGTTTATATAAGAAAACAAATCCTAACAGAAACGGAAAACAAATCCTATTCGGTTGAAGAGATCTGCTACCATCCCAACAGACTTTCAAACGTAGGACAATAAGACTCTATCCAAAGTAATTAAGAAATATTATAGATCAACAGTTGCTATACTATTCATGAATACTCTTGGTCGTAGATATTGCCTCGAGTGTTCGTGGATATTGTTTGGCAGTGGTCGCGGTCGAAGGTACTTGTCTTCAATGGTCGTGGTCATTGTTGGTTCATGTTAGTCATAAAACTAGACGGTGTGTGTCGACACTGGTCACAAAGAATTGGTAAGACTATTCTCACACCTGAGAATAGAAAATGTAAAAATATAAGGTAGCAGCCAATTATTGCATGATCCAAAGTCACACTCACTAAGGAGCAACTTCACCTGTTGGTTAAGCTCCTTGACTCATGCTCGTGTCATTGGTCGAACTATTGATTGAGGTAGCTCTTAGTCAGTGATGGATGTGGATGGTTGCTGATCGGACAGTTTCTGATTTTGTGTACAAATTTGCTTCTGATTTTGGGAGAAGCTGTCCAGAATCCTCCCGTTCGGCAAACAGTGAGCTTTTCTTTTAAACAGAAGATGTGCAGAAGCTATCCTGAATGGAGTCTCTATGGAACACTAGGTTGCTGATTCTGCGTGAATCAATTAACATGGTTCTATGTGAATAAGTAGATTGGAAGACATGCTTTGGTCAACTAAGAATTTAATCTTGTAAGCTATTGAACTGGACTAAATATACAACTACGTGTCTGAAATGAGACAAACCTAACTCAGTAAGTTACTAGGTCTTGACATGTGATACCTCAGGTGATAGATTAAACTGTGTGCGTAGTTAGAGAGGGTGTGTACTACAGCGGTGTCACATCTTGAACAATTATTTTTTCCTAGTCCAACGGTAAGTCACTCCCATTCCTCTGCTCTATGTGAGGGTGGAGTGGTGAGATCAGAATTATTGGGGGGGGGGTCAAATGTTTGGATAGAGTTCCCGAAGAGTTGTGTTATGATGTTCTTAGTTGCATGTCAAAGGAAACGTGTTTTGACCGACTATAAGAGATTGATCATATCTTATGGGTAAAGTGCGTAACATCTGTAGAGTGTAAATTATTTGAATAGCCATGTCCCCTGTTATGGACAATTCTCTAGAATTTTACACAAGGGTTAGTTTTCATAAAACAAAATTGGTTGTGTGCCAAGAAAATGGTGTAGACTATGTGCCAATTTGAGAATTATCTGGATAGCTTATTATTACTATTATTTGTTTTACTTATATTTTCAATCTATTTCGGTATTCAATTGCTAAAGTCTGCTTTATACAAAAGTAACCACATTAGCCTTTTTTTAAGTAAACCTTGCATATAGTTATTAGATTCGCTTTCTATGCAAAACGTGTTGAGTACTTCATGTGCTTACCCTTGCAAAAATCATCAATTAGTTGGAGAAGAGGAGTACCGTGAAGTAGCCGATTATTAGGATTTGATCCCCAGTCGTTTGCCTGTGGCATGTTGACGGGTTTCTACTGAGTTTATTTTCATTTCGTTGCAGTTATCTTATTTAATTCTTGAGCCCTACGTGGTATAATAAATGTAAACTCAACTATAAGGTTATCTCACTACTTGTTTAATTATTAACTTTAGTAGTTTATTCTTATTCTACTGTGTATAGAGTTGATATTTGAGTTATGTTGTTACTGTGTGCACTAGCGTGATTCTGAACTAGTGTAGTATACACAGAGGTTTCAGATTTACATATTCGGATTCCGACAAGACTTGTTATTGATACTTAAATTTGGTACGCAATAGGCTAGTATACTTAAAGGACAATGATTTGAAGGTGGGAACGTGGGTGTTCATTCCTTTTCACCTTAGTGTGATACAGGGTTCACAAAACCATGGTAAACCGCTCGGTTTTCGTAGTTTTCAACCATACCGTTCCGGTTCGAGATCCAAAACCGCTAGGTAAACCGGTTTAATTAAAAAATTTATGCATTGAAAACCGCTCGAAAACCGTTGGAAAACCGCGGTTTTTGCAAAAAAACCACTTAAAAACTACTCGAAAACCATTTTTTAGGAACATTTAATTGGTTGGCTGGTTTTTCGCGAAAACCGAGCGGTTTCTCGTGAAAAAACGCAGTTTTCGTTGAAAACCGAATAGTTTTCGATATTTTGGATTTTTTTCAATTTTTTTTATTTCTTAACCCTTCGATTTCTAATGGTTTTCGAGCGGTTTTGCAGTTTATGCGGTTGTGGTTTTTGCGGTTTTTCATAGTTTCAGTTTTGTGAACCCTGGTGTGATACTTATGATCACACAACATGACTTACTCTCTGATTTTGAAAACATGTCATTCTAGGTTTCAAATTTTTTCCTAAATATAGGTGATTCTACAATTTTGAAACAATTTTAAACTGTTTTTCATTTGCGTACTTCTACTATTCATTATTTCTAAGGCTATTTATTATTATAGATTAGAGTAACATATATCATTAAAAAGCAATAAATGAGCTAATGAAGAAGGATAGTTTGATCATTTCCATAAATAAAGTGATTGAATCGTAAAAACCTAAAACAACATATATTTAGAAATAAATGAAGTATTTAATTAGAATACACGTATTTAAGGGCTTGTTTGAGGAGCTATAGTTTTTCTAAAAAGCTGTTTTTTTATTTTCTGAGTTAAAAAGTAGCTGTAGATTTTTATATGAGATCGTTTAATAAATAGCTAATTTCTCTCAGCAATAAGCTGCAAAAGCAAGTCCAACCCAACTTTCAGCTTTTGACTTTTGTTAGTTATATATGACATTTGGTTTATGTCAAAAACCGCTTAAAAGTTGAGCTGTTTGAGAAAAATTTACTAACTTTTTAGAAACTGAATTTGACTTTAAGCCTCCAAACAAGATCTAAGTTAAGTGGAAAAACTGTGCTCTCGTGCCTTGGCAAATACCTCTTGCCCTCAAGCCTCCACGAAGGCACTAATACATTTTTATATAGAGAATAAGCACGTGCATAGGTGTGATGCGTGACTTAAGTGGGTTGTATGTCGTTGAAAAAAAGCAGTATACTTTGGGTGTATTTGATAGAGTTTTAACTCTATCAGATTCGTAGATCTGATAGAGCTGAGTATTTCTAATTCTATCAGATCCGTAGAGCTGGAGCTTTAAGTATATTAAGAGTGTTTACATGAATTATCTTGTTTACATTTTAGACCAAAAATATAAACTTAATTCACTTTATTTAGCCTACGAGTTTCAGATTTTAGGTGAAGCTAGGATCTAGAGTTCTACCAAACAGATGCACTTTCCTCTAGACACCTTCTGCTTGATCTATCCGTAGGAGCCAGAGCACGAACGAGGCGCACTCACAAGCAGGGTTCATAAAATCGATGAAAATCATTTAAAAATCGCAGAAATCATTGTATCAAATTGGTTTAACAGTAGAAATTGGTCGGTAAACCGATCCGACTAAAAAATTCAAAAAAATTTATGCGACATAAACCGGTCGATTATCAATGAAAATCGAGTAAAATCGCTCAAAAAATCGGTTCGGACAAAATGCAATTGGCAGGTCGATTTTCAGTGAAAACCCGCTAGTTTTAAGTCAAAATCGATCTATTTTTTATTTTTCTTTAATTTTTTCCAAAAATTTTGATTTCTAAACTCTTCGTTTTCTGACGATTTTCGAGTGATTTTTGACCGGTTTTTGTCAATAATAAAAAAAAAAATCGTACAAAAATCGTGATTTCCATATTGTGAACCCAGCTCATGAGCAGGATTCCAAAAATCGCCGCCTTTATCGATGCGGTACAATATGCAAAACCGGTGAATAAATCGGTCCAATTTAAAAAAATAAAAAATTCAAAAAATTCGAGAAATTTTATACAACATAAATAGCTGGAAAATCGCTGGAAAATTGTTAAAAAATCGCTTGCTGGAAAATTTCGATTGCTTGGTCGATTTTCGACGAAATCGGTTAATTTTCGTATTTTTTTGAATTTTTTTACCACCAAGCTCAAAGTGTTTGACTTTGGCATTTTTGTGATTTCTAGTAATTTTCGAGCAATTTTTGATGATTTTTGGTACCGAGCTAGTGGCGATTTTTGAATTGAAATCGATTTTGTAAAACCCTGCTCAAGAGTCGCTCTTAGCTTTTTCCCACTCCTCTTACTCTGTCTCCACTTCCCAAATTTTGACGATCTGCAGCGCCGCTCGCCGGACAACAGCGATTGAAGCCGCAGACCAGGTGCTCTCCTTCCACCTCCGCAGCCGCCTTCGCCGTCGACCTTCCGGTTCTATTGAAAGTCTCCGTACCAGAGTAGGAAGTTTGCTAATTGGTTTGTTGAAAGCTCAAAATATGAAAGCTTTACAGCAGATCCGAACGCCTTGAGTAAATCTTTTCGTTTATTTGAGTTGAAAGTTTTGGATTTGTTGAGTGGTTGACAATAATCCGAGCTGAAATCAATTTTTTCCGGTTAAAAATCCCCCGAAATCCTGGATGATAGCCTGGATTTGTTAAATTGGAAGCTTGAGGGTGGGTGAGGCGACGTCCCATTTCAAAGCAAAATCGTCCAGATACGAAAGGACAACCATAGGGTAATTTCCCCTTAATAATTTGATGAAGTTGGTACTAACTTTCCATTTACCCATTTTTTAGAAAACGAATTTACCGAAAGTACTAAATACATAACCTAAGAAAAAAAGCATGCAGTAGTAGTTTGATTGTCTGGATTACCTGTGTTGAGTTGTGGGAGGGTAGTAGCTCTGAACGACGCCATCTTCAAGTTCTCTAAGGATTTTTTTAAATGATACATTGTTTTAATCAAATTGCAAAAAATATACCTCGGTCTAAAAAAATTGTAAAAATATACCTCTGTCGCCTTTTCAGAAAACGAGAGGGAAATATCGCCCTTTTAAATGGCGACTGAGGCACGTGTCGCCCTTTGAACGGGCGACTGACGGCCACGTCGGCGCCACGTAAGCAAGAAACCTGTCGGCTTCCCTTGTCGCCCAACCATACGGCGATAGATAATAAATTGACCGTTGGTTTGGCGATAGAGGGGGCACGAGTCTCTGTCGCCAAACCAACTGGCGACACAGGTACGCTATTTAAATAGCGGCGCGTGTACTGTAGTCGCGCGAGCTCATTTCTTCCGCCGAGCCGAGAGAAAGAGAAGAGAGGAGTGGGAGGGAGAGGAGAGAAAAAAGGGAGGGAGGGAGAGGAGAGCCGTGCGAGATTTTTGCAGGTAATTTTTTTTTTCTTTTGTTTAGCAATAAACCATGGTAGGATAGAATTGATTTTAGATATAGTTAAATTTAGAGGTTATGGATAGTTTAGATTTTTTAGTGTGGATGTTTTAGTGTAGATTTTTTTTACAGATAGAAGTACATAGATATGTATTTGTAGGAGTGTGTAGATGTTTTTTTACAGATAAAAGTAGAGAGATATATATTTTTAGGAATGTAGATAGATCTAGGTAGATATATATTTTTATGAATATAGTTGTTTTTTCTACAGATAGATCTAGATACATATATATTTTTAGGAGTATAGATATAGATAGATCTAGTTTTTTTTGAGCATATAGATATAGTTATATTAGGTGTCACAGTATTTTTTACGAAAAGTAATTAATTCGTGGGTTAATGAATTGGTTCGTCGATATGTCAGAACGAGTTCCATTTAGAATCTATTATGGAGAAGGGGTTGTCATATATGGTTTAGAGGGTGTGGATATGAGTAACTTCCAGTATGTAGACAGAAGTTTGAGTAGGGTCGAAGAGCGCATATTTTCTTTTATGTTGAATTGGTTGTATTATACTTTTCGGATGGAACCAAATAAATGCCAGATGAAGTTATCTTGTTTTTGTAGTATACGAAATGATCCTGTTTATTGGGAGTTAGTTGAGGTGAAGGGAACTGCATCGTGGAAGTTATATATGAGGGGGGCGTTGCAACATGGATGGTACCAGATGCTTTTAGTGCAAGCATATGATAGGGTTGTTGCCTTGCAGCAGCAGTTGGATGCCGGTGAGTATAGTGGATCTCAAAATAAGTTAAGTTATTGTGACACCGAAATTAGGCAATATAGCCATGAGCAGCATGTTCAGAAATGTAACGAGGACATCATTTACCAGAGTGGTGAACAAGTTGAGATTGGTGAGGATGATAGAAAGATTGGACAAAAAGCGCGGAGACAAATAGACGAAGGTGAGGAAATTGAGGAAATAACAGTAAGGATGGAAGAGGAAGACTGTTAGTTTTTTTACAATAGGACCTGCTTTCAAGCACAAAGAGTCAATTAGTTAAAAATAGTTAAAATATCCTATGCGTTGCAGTCGCAAACTTAGAAAGAAAACTGGATTGCAATCGTGTAAACTGCATGGTCACTTAAGCGTTTTTCGCACCCCATAAAATAACATGTTTGAATGAAAAATTATGAAGGAATAGCCCGAAAACACTCTTTGATATATGTACTACAATAATCTAGAAAAAATATCATATTTAAATCTTGGTTTGCATCTTAATCCTGCCAAAGCAAACACCCTAAACTATCACTACAGGCGGAGATTGTAATACACTTAAGCCTTTGATTAGACAACTCCCGTGCAATAGCATTTTCAGGGCGATTAGACAACTCACTGGCGTGCAGGATTAGACAAGTCAGAGGTAGTAGCTTTGTTAGGATGAGTTGTCAAAAAAGAAAGCATCCATCACCTTTTGCAGCGATAAGTTGCAACACTCTACCCAATGCTTTAAACTTTTTCAGGTCGATTTGACAACACTCTACATAGTCCGAAGTGACCACTCACTGCCTACTTTTAACTCTGAAGTGAAAATTAATTGTAAAGTACATTTGTCAGTATTGACACCTTGCATGCATGATTGCCTTTTTAGCCCGACTTGACTGCACACTCCGACGTTTTGCTATTTATCTGCATGTTTGAATCTTACCATCCAACACTTAGTTCATACACCACCGCTTCGAGTCTATAAAAGTTCAAACTGTAGGCACACATACACAGCTCCCACTCACACTTCACCATAGCTGGATCCTCTAGCAGAGCATTCTCGTGGACACCTGATATAAGTAGTGTTGCCCTTCATTACACGTTGAAGATTACGCATAATGGGAAAGATTATCCGTTCAAGGAGGAGAACCTAAGTAAGTGGTGTCCAAAGTGCAAGAATGGCATCCGACATTATCGAAGCATAACGTGACAATCTCTGGCCTGAACCTTGTGACCTTCGACGACCTCAAGGTACACTTGCAAGGGTGACGTCAAAGGTATTTCAGGGTGTGCGAACTAGCCGACCACCCTTCGGCTACAGGTTTCTGTATGAGACATTATACGATAATGATGCTGCCCGATCAGTATGCAGAGTATATTAAGGTTAGTTATTTCCAATTTATTCACCCTACTAATCTTTTTAGCATTATCCATAAGTTCGCTAATTCGTATGCTCATCTTGTATGTTAGTCATTCCCTAAGGATAAAGAGTTGGTGAAAAAAGATATCCATGAATTCGCGGCAATGTATATGCTCTTCGGCGGGTGTGTGGTATCTGGTTCACGCAGAAGACGCAGCTGACTGGGTCCTTAGAAGCATGCATTTCAAGTTCATCATTTCTAGAAGAAAAGCTTCCTAAGGTTACCGCTCATGGCATCAATTTCGGTAAGCAATTTAGGGCAATTTGAAAATGAAGGAGTAGAGTGAGCATGAAGAAAACGATCCTCAACAGGAATAACATCAACAGAACTAGTGCTAGCATTCTTCAACCTAAGACCATCAAGTTCAACAAGCACACTATCATGTATGGTCCTTAGTTTCTCTAACTCCTCAAGCACGGCATCACACAAAGAACAATCATCAATGACTCGAGAGGGAGAAGATCTAAGATAAGCTAACTCCCGAGTCAAGGTACCTACTTCCTTGTCTAGCTCCATACACCTAACTCTAGCTCTAGCATGAAATTTTCCTAATTTGCAAAAAGCTTCATTGAGCTGGTCATAGGAGGGTACCTCGTCCGAGTCGCTGTAAAGCTCAGAGTCGCTGATGCCGTTGGCGTCGGCCATGAAGCACATGCCGGAGAAGTCGTCGTCGCCTTTCTCCTCTTGCGGATCATCCTTGCCCTCGTCGCTCCATGTCTCCGTGTCGGAGAGGTTGATGTCGTCGAGCGCGGCGAGGACGCGGTGGAAGAGCTTCTTGTTCTTGGAGAAGTTGCGGTACTTCTTCTCACGCGCCGGCTCGCGAACTGGAGGCTTCTTGTTGCGGTTCTTGTCGATGTAGTCATTCTTTGCCGAACCGTTGGTGTCGTTCTTTGTCTTCTCCAGTTTGGGGCAATTAGCCCGAATATGGTTTAAGCCACCACATTCGAAGCATGTGATCATGCCACCTCTCTTTCTCTCTCTCACCCTCTTGTATGCATGAGAAAACTTGTGAGCAAGAAGAGGAAGCTCATTTTCTGGAAATTTTTCCAGTTTGTCATGTCTTAGCTCGCAAAGGGCGGAAAGAGAGAAACCAGCAGAAAGATCAAGGGAAGATCTAGTGGGATCAGCGACCAAGGCCATCGACTGTGATTTCGTCTTGCGAGAGACGACGTCGATCTCATGAGTCTTGAGACGAGAGTAAAGCCCATCAAGAGTCAAGATCGACAAGTCGGTAGTGTCCTTGATGGTGGTCACTTTCATTTCCCAAACTCGAAGATCGAGTGTGGTCAAGAAATGTCAAGCATTATCCGAGTCAGGGTATATACAACCAACTGCTCGAAGATCGCTCAAAATCTTTGTAAAACGACCGAAGCACTCATCAAGACTCTCACCACCGTGTTGTTCAAACTTGTTGTACTCACGCTTATACTGATCCTGCCTCACAGTCTTGATTTGAGTAGTTCCCTCATAGTAAGCATCGAGGGTCATCCAAATCTCGTGAGCGGAACGGAGGTGAAAAATCCTATCATTCTCACTGCGGCTAAGACCCTGTAGAGGATGTTCCTTGCCTTAGCGTTCGCCTCAACGTCAGCCATATTTCCGGCCGTGATGTTTTCATCAGCAGGAACCTCATACGGGAGTTTCACCTTCTGCCATATCAGGAAGCCCTGGGCAGTGATGTATGACTCCATCCACGATATCCAAAACGGAAAATCAACTCCAGCAAAAATAGGAGGCTTGGTGGAATACTTTTCCATCGCCATGGCTCTTGAGACCGGTCAAGATCTATGGAAGAGAAAAACCGGCTCTGATACCAATTGAAAGATCGAAATGACGATCAGAGGGGGGTGAATGATCCCAAATAAAAGTTTCCCCAATCAAAGTACTCCAAACAATCTCGCAAACAAAAATCTAAAACACCCAAAGATTTTCCTTCAAACTGGTGTTTCTCAGATTCGCGCACCCTCCGAAAACCCGAATAATTAGACAACTATGTGTACCCCTAGCTTGCATGGATGAGAACCATAAATCATATGAGGGATTGTGAATCACAATCCTGGTTGTCAAGTGTTCAAACAAAGAGGAATCAACTCAAAGACTACTTTTCTAAAAGAGAAAGCAAAAACACCAAAGTCTCTTTCTAGAAAAGTAAAAGCAGATTTTCCAGAAATTATCCTCAATTGGAGCAGGTGGTTGGTGAGTTTATGTTGCTCAAAAATTTGTGAAATGTTTTCTCCCTATGAGAAGTTGAGTCATCAAACACTCCACAAAAATAAGCCTCAAAAATCTTTCTAGAATAAACATGAAAAATCAAGCAATACAGACGGTCAGGAACTTCGACCTGAAAGTTTGAGGCTCGGTTTTCACTTCATAGCGCTCAAACGGTGCAACCAGTGGACTCAAAAGTTTTTACACAGATGGATATATGAGTCGTGCACCTTCTCCAATAAGAATAACTTAAAAATGATTTTTATATATTTGTATAAAAATCAAAGACTGACTACTGCGCGAAGAACAAGTTCTGGACAGATTTGCAATTCAATAAGAACTTGATCTCTAGTCTATCCTAGGGTGTAAGAAAGATGTAAAACCAAATGAACACACTCAAGACATCCTAGAAGAACATAATTTAGAATGAGGGGAGGTAAATCCAAATTACGAGAATGTAAATTGCGAGAATGTAAATACGGGAAAGTAAATGCTGAATTTAAATTGCGTAATTTAAATGCGTAATGAAAATGCGTAAAGGAAATGAAACATGAACATAAATGAAGAACATTTCATTTCTGGAAGGAGAGGTTACAAAGCCTCACATTTCCTGTGGGCAAAGCTGAAAGTTCAAACTCCATTAAGTTGATTTTGGTGTTAATGACAAATCTAATATTGAGACTAACTCTTTTGATAATCATAATATTGATTAGTATCAAATGTTAAGTAATGACAAATCTTTTATAAGACTAACTCTTTTGATGAGCTTAACTCTCATTAGTCTCTTTTGGATGAAAAGATGGAAATATCAACGGTATGCATTCGAGTTCATATTATCATATTTTGTTGCATTCTTTGATGTTAAATATGTTATGATTTTATTGATAAATCTAAAGGTGAGACTAACGTGTTTATTGAGTATATTTTTGAATAGTCTCATGAAAAAGAAAAATGGAAATCCAAAAGGTATGTATCAAATGCAACTTTATTATTTCTAGATACATTCCTTGGATTCAAGACAAAGGGTGAACTCCACCATAGTTTTAACCTTAATATATGCATTTTGTTTCCAACTCCATATATACATGAATGCACACATTTAGGGGGAGTTCGTGCTTAATCTTGAAGTTTCAATAGTATTGATCTAATACATCTTTCTATATTAAGGATCATTACTTTGAAACAACCATTTGAGTATATTTAACTTGTGTAGTTAATATATACTCAAGACAATTTAAATTGTGTTCGGTTGCCATTCAATCAACAAAGAACTAGTCATGTGTTGATGGTTCACTTTGTTGATTCTAGGGAAATCGAAAGTTCTTGAGTATATGAAGCATTAGTTGCATTAGTATACTCAAGACACAATAAATCTTTCAATCATTTGTCTTTGGGTTGTGATCAATCATCAAAGGATCTTGGGAGCATCCATTATGTGTTAATGGAGTGCAATGATGATTGAGACAACCATGTGTTTTGGACTAACACTTTAAATGAGTTTGAAATAGGTTAAGTGCAAGGTTGAGATGGATGAACGGGAAAAGGATGTCATTATGTGTTGATGAGCATCAAGAGAGGATCCCGAAGCTAAGACAAGCGGAGTTCATCATGTGTTGATGAACAAGACGAAGATCCCGACTTGGAGAGAAGAAGATGAAAATAATAAAAGCTCCTAGTGGATGTGATAGAGGCAAAGGTATAACTTGCTAGGGCTAAGGATGTGTTCCTAGTCTTTTACCGGTCTCGGTGTTCGGATGGGAGACTGGGTTGCTAGTTAGGTGCCGTACTATTAAGTGGGGTTAATTATTTTAGCTTGAGCTTCATCATGTGTTGATGAACTCAATCCGGTTCACTCTAGCTCACTCTCTATTTGGTTCTTGCATGAGCTAAGTATTTGCATGTGTTGCAAATAAGAGAACTCATGCTCGCTTCTTATTGAATCTTAATCGATTTGGTTTTTGCATGGAGCTATGGATTTGCATGTGTTGCAAAAGGGAGATAGCTCATGTAATTTGGTTTATGTGGTTTTTGTATGGAGCTAAGTTTTGCATGTGTTGCAAAAGGTGAGAGCTCATGCATCGGTGTTTTAGCTTGTGATTTGATCAAGTGTTGATCATCACAAGGCTAAGTAAAGTTTATGTTTTTTCTATTTGCAAATGTGTTTTGCAAATAATCTAGAGGTTATGGTTTTGATCCTAGAGCATGTGTTGGTATTTGCAAATGTGTTTTGCAAAGTGTCGGAATCATGTGTTGATCCTTATATGGCTAGAGGATTGATCTTATGGGTTCTCGGTTTATTTGCAAATATATTTTGCAAATTATTTTGATCATGAGTTGATCACCAAATGGCATAAGATTTGATCTTATTGACTCTCTCTAGCTTGTAGTTACACTCTTGATCAAGTTTATGTGAGGGATTTTGAGAAATCAGATTTTAGACTTGAATGACTATATTAGAGTCTTTATTTTTGTGATATTTAAAAATATATATGGTTGATTAAATCTTTAAAATGGGTGGAGATTGTATCCCTCGTGATAAGCTTCACATAGAATCAAAAATCACCTAAATCGGAGTTCGGATTAAAAAGTTATGAGCGTTTTAGTGGCTCTGACAGTGGTAGCACCGCCCCTACATGGGCGGTAGCACCGCCCCAGATAAGCGGTAGGACCGCCCGAAGCGGTGCTACCGGCCCAGAGGCAGTGTAAAAACTCCATAGAAGTGTTTTTTGATGAAAATGGCCGGTGCTACCGGTCCTAGATGGGCGGTAGCACCGAGGTACTGTAGCAATGGCTAGTTTTTGGTGTTTTTAATGCACGAAAGTGACCGTTGGCCTAGAGGCCGGTGCTACCGACCCTAGTAGGGTGGTAGCACATAGCACCGAGTTTGCTACGTTTTTACCCCATTCTATCTTCCAACGGCTAGTTTTCTTGAGAGGCTATAAAAGAGGCCGAGCTAGGAGTGTTTTGTTGCTGCTCTAGCACCCATTTGAGGTATTCTTATGAGAACAAAACCCCAAGAGTTCATAGAGCCATATTTGAGTAATTTGAGATGAATTTGATTTAGAGTTTCTTGTGTAGAATCTCTTTGGTGTTGATTTGCTTTCTCTTGAGCTAGTGTGACCCTCTCCTCTACATTGTGCATGTGTTGCACTTTGTGAGCAAGGAGAGAAGTCTCTAGTTGCATGTGTTGCATCTAGAGAAGGATTGAGCATCCTTGTGCATGTGTTGCACTTTGTGAGGTTCAAGCTAGAGGGCTTGACTTGTTACTCTTGGTGTTTGTCGACACCTAGACGGCGTGTGGAGGCGTCGTGCACGGTGACCTTCTCAAGGAGATTGTGAGAAGGCCCGACAAAGTTGTGAAGGTCGGAGCTCGCCTACCTAGAGGGGGAAAGAGCTACCACTAGTGGAATCGAGGCGGGTGCTCAATTCGTGGAGCCGGTCCAAAGTGGTTTGGGCTTGCCTCAACGTGGATTAGGGGAGACCGGCAAGTTTCCGAATACCACAGTAAAACATCGGTGTGTCTCTTTATGTTTGCTTGCAATTCTATATTTACATTGTTGCAATTTACATTCCTAGAATTAAATTGCTTGATTGTCTTTAGGATTGTATATTCTTGAGTAGAGACATAATTAGCTAGTGCACTTAGTAAGCCTAGTTGATTTAGGCTATTATTTGTCAAAACCTTAGTTTATCGCTTTCGCATTGTTTATTGTTTAGGTTTTGACATAGAGATCAATAGAGCGTGTGTTTAGTGAGAAGAATTTTAAAACCGCCTATTCACCCCCCTCTAGTCGGCATCCTCGATCTTACAAAAGCTCAAAGGAGCATCAAAAACCTCAAAACCTTCAAGAGGGGAAGGCTACCCCTCCACCCCTATTTATACAACTCTTGGGCCACCCACCACCCTTGGATGAGCCTCTAAACCCTAGAGCATCCATCAAGGGCTAGGATTTACCCACGCAACCAGCCATGCAAGGGTTCACCCAAAACCCACAACACATAATGGGTTTTTTTGCACGGTTTTCAAAGCATACTAACTAGACCCGCTATCCTATCAACTAGACCGCAATCCGACGGCCCTCATCGATCCGAGCAGCATCTAGCTAGCATCACATCCATTCCTTGTCTTCATGGCTAGCACGGACTCCATCTCCGATCATCTTCCGGCGATCCCCGACCGTCTGGACCTCCGACGCTCCTCGCCTAGTCCCGGCCATCCTTCGCCTCACCATGACCTAGCACCGTCGTCCTGCAACCATCAAAAACAAGGAAACTCCTCACATAGCAATGCCCACAAAGATGTGCAATAAATCCATCAAAGTCCACTTATTAAAATTCATTTTTCCTCGTTCTGGCCGGTAGCATCGGGAAAACAGGGAAGACTTCAAATTGTTTCCAATTGAAAATCTATTTCAAATCAAACTCAAACAAGAGCAACCCAAGCTCAAATTTAGTCAAATACTCATCACAAATCTGGATAGACCTCCACATGGTCCTTCAATCTCCCCCTTGATGAGTATATTAACAAACACAACAAAAGGCATATGATTTGAGTTTGAAGAGGATGAAGAAGAAAGCAATTTTTCAGTTGCAAAGTCAAACTTGGTCCAAAGATAGAAATTGGAATCATGACCAAGTTGACGAAGAGGAATTTAGATTGTAGAGTTAAATTTAAGAAAGAGTAAGTTTTCAACAAAAACTCTAAAATCCAACTAAACATGTCAAATGTGATTATGAGATTATGATCCAAAAGAAGTAGTAGCATAGTTTTACAAAGATCATAAAAACCAAAAAGCATTCACATTTTTATCTTTTTGGTGATGCCTTTTCTACGTTTTCTCCCCCTTTTGGCAATATAGGCATCAATTTTTTTATGTATGTATGAAATGCAATCGAAATAGCTTTGAAGATTATCCAATTGATCAAAATGGAAAGATATTACACCAAGCTTGTCAATTTCAGAATATGACTAAACTAAGACATGTCCAAGACCAATACATTTTATGAAAAAGCTTAGTTTTACAATATTTCATTTTAGCATGATTTGACAAGTGCAAAACTTAGCAAAGTTTCAACGCTAGAAGCAAAACCACTCAAGCATCAAATGGAAAACCTAGAGTTCAACCTACTCAACACTTTGGAGAATTTTGAAGTGCATATAAGGTCCTTCAAGCTCATTTTTCAATTTATGCAAATTTTCTTTAAGACTTTAAAAAACATGACGGGGTGCAAATGTTTGACATTATTTGCATTCTTTACCCACTTATGTGTTTGATATTTGCATTTTTTTTAATTAACTCAAGCCATTTTCGATCATCTCAAGAGTAACTCTTAAGAGAATGATCTTGGTCATACACAATATATTACAAGTTCATCCCAAGTGCAATGGGAAGCAATCTCGTGAATATAAAGTGTTGAGATCAATTTTGCACAAAAGAGTCAATTTTTTTTTATTTTCAATTTAGCACATATGAGCAATTCTGAAGGACTCAAATATGGATCAAACAAATTTCACCCAAGTTGCTATAGGGATTCTAGAGAAATCCAAAATTTCACAATTCATGGTAAAAACCCCTAGAGAAGAAACTTAGTAAGTAAAAGCAACATGTTTCGTCAAGTTTTCATTTAAAGCTTTCAAAATTTTCAGATTTTAATAAGCTTAGCATGATAAATAGACTTGGACATATCTAAGCTAGTGATTTTCTTTAAAAGATATAGCATGATGTATTTCATGAAGATTGAGTCAATTGCATAATAGACAAAGCTCATAAAATAGAAAATGCAGTCTAAATGCAATGCATGAACAGATTCCCAAACTCCCCCTCAACAAATGAATCAATTTTAAGCTCAAATATGGTTAAAGTTGAGTTACTATCAAGATTAGGCATAAGGACAACCCAAATAAACTCAATAACAACCAGAAAAATAGAATAAAGAGAAGCAGTCGAGAAACTGCAAGACTGGATGGCTATTGAGCATAGATAAGATAGAAGAGACTCACTACGGCTTAGACTCACTCTTATCTTCCCCAGTGACTGACATAGGGAAACTGACTCTAGATCCCAACTAAGGAGTGCACACAGACCCTGTCTACCCAGGAGGCCCAACACCTGCTAGACTTATAAGACTGTGGGGGAACTCAACCTAGAGAGAAGAGAGAACAGCTAATCACGCATGATAGTAACCTAAAGCACAAGATAAGAGGTCCTTGCAAAGTATGCCAGAAGTCTAAGTGAGTGAACTCAACTCAGGAAAACAAGCCCAAAATCACCTAGAAGAAACACAAAGAAGAGAAAAACTGGAAGAGAACATATTATACATAATATACAAACCAGCTCCCCCTCACGATAGGCCGTAAGGGCTCACGACTCCAAGCTCACTCCTCAAGGCAACAAATCTGGAGTTATCCAAAGGCTTGGTGAAGATATCGGCTAACTGAAGGTCACTCTCTACGAACTGAAGCACGATATCTCCCTTCTCCACATGGTCTCTAAGGAAGTGATATCTAATATCAATGTGCTTGGTTTGAGAATGTTGCACTGGATTTTTAGCAATGCAAATAGCAGAAGTGTTGTCACAGAAAAGTGGCACACTCTCTATCTCTAACCCATAATCCCGCAAGGTTGATCTCATCCAGAGCAACTGGATACAGCAACTGGCTGCAGCAACATACTCGGCCTCAATGGTGGACTGTGCAACTCCGGACTGCTTCCTAGATGACCAAGAAACAAGAGAAGTGCCAATAAATTGGCAAGTGCCAGAAGTGCTCTTCCTATCTATCCTACAGCCAGCAAAGTCGGCATCGGAAAAGGCTCTAAGAGATAGACAAGAAGAAGAAGAGTACCAAATACCATAATCAGTGGTAGCACGAAGGTACCTGAAGATGTGCTTGACCACCTAGCGGTGAGAGGCGCAAGGAGAAGCTTGAAATCGAGCACACATACACACAGCGAAATGTATGTCCGGCGTCGAAGCAGTGAGGTACAAGAGGGAGCCGATCATGCTCCGAAACTCCTTTTGATCAGCAGGCTCACCATCCTCATCGGGCTTGAGGACAGCAGTGGTGGCCATAGGAGTCATCACCGGCTTCCCATCAGACATATCGAAGCACCTCAGGAGGTCACAGGTATACTTGCCTTGATGCAAGAAAGTACCCTCCCGAGTCTGCTTGATTTGGAAGCCAAGAAAGTAGCTCAACTCGCCCATCATACTCATCTCAAACTCTGTGCTCATCACCTCAGAAAACTGATACACAAGCGAATGAGACGAGCCACCAAAAATGATATCGTCCACATAAATCTGGACGAGAAGAAAATGCGACTCATTGTGTTTGATGAACAGAGTCTTGTCTACTACGCCCATTTTGAAGTCATGGTTGAGAAGATAAGACTTGAGCCTCTCATACCATGCTCTGGGGGCCTGTTTGAGTCCATACAAAGCTTTGGAAAGCTTGTATACATGATTCAGAAACTTGGGGTTCTCAAATACTGGAGGTTGTTTGACATAAACCTCTTCCCCAATATAGCCATTGAGAAATGCACTCTTGACATCCATTTGATAGAGCTTGAAGCCCCGAGATGCAGAGAATGCAAGCAGGATCCTAATAGCCTCTAGTCTAGCTAATGGGGCAAAGGTCTCCTCAAAGTCAAGACCCTCAACCTGAGAAAAGCCCTGTGCAACTAGCCTAGCCTTGTTGCGAATGACAACCCCATCCTCACTCTGCTTGTTTTTAAGCACCCACTTAGTCCCAATGACATTATGACCAGATGGACATTCTACAAGCTGCCAGACTTTGTTTCTCTCGAAGTTTTCAAGTTCCTCATGCATAGCATTAGTTCAAGACTCATCAGATAATGCATGAGTCACATCCTTTGGCTCAAACGAGGCAACAAAGGCAGAGTGAAGGCAGAAACTGGACAAACCTGATTTTGAGCGAGTGACTCGCTCAAACAGATCGCCGATGATCTGATCAGGTGGATGCGAACGCTGAATATGAAGGGGAGGTCCAGAAGCAGAAGTGGCCTCTACCTCATGCACAGAAGAGGTAGGAGCAATGCCACTAGGTGAATGAGAGTCAGAAGGCAAGGGCTGGCCTTCCTGAGGTGAAGAAATGGAAACAGGAGGCACCTCAGGTGTAGAGGGGACTAGATCAGGTGGAACACCATCATCTCCATCATCCTCATCCTCTACAAAGATGGTCTCGGAGGAAGAAGAAGAGCCTGAAGTATCGGGTCTAACTCCTGGGCTAGCCTCATCAAAGGTCACTTTACAGGTTTCTATGATCCTATGTGCATCGCAACTCCAGACCCTATAGCTACGAGAAGAAGTTGAATAACCCAGAAAGGTACCATCAGAAGAACGAGACTCAAACTTATCCAGGTTACCAGACTTCAAAATAAAACACTTGCAACGAAACACAGGAAAATGAGAAACACTAGGCTTTCGCCCATACCTCAACTCGTAAGAAGTGCGGTGCAAATGTGCTCTCAAGAATACACGATTAGAAACATGGCAAGCAATAGCTATAGCCTCAGCCCAAAACTTCTTAGGAGTATTGTACTCGTCTAGCATCGTCCTGGCCATTTCTTCCAGGGTCCTGTTCTTCCTTTCCATTACGCCATTTTGCCGAGGGATGTAGGGAGAGGAGAACTGATACTCTAAACCAGACTCCACACAAAAACTCTCAAAATAGGAGTTCTTGAACTCCGTGCCATTGTCACTGCATATAGCTCGTAGGGCACCAGGGAGCTCAAAAGACAACCTATGACCCGAACCCCTAAAATGGGTAAAAGTCTCATCCTTCGAGGACATGAAAAACACCCAAGAGTACCTCGAAAAATCATCAACAATGATAAGAACATACCACTTCCCACCCACTGACTGCACTCTAGCTAGACCAACAGTGTCCATATGTAAAAGCTGTCATGGTGCATCAGTCATCACAACAGTGACTGGGGGATGAGAAGCAGCAACCATCTTGCCATGTCGGCAAGGAGAGCAAACTAAGTCTTTGACCATTTTGAGTTTAGGCAAACCACAAATGAGGTCATGACTGCTAACTCGAGTCAAATGATCAAATCCAATGTGACCAAGTCTCCTATGCCAGAAGGAGAGATCACGGGACTCTGAAGCAATCAAACAACGGAGAGAGTCTCCAGAAGAAGCAGAAAAATCAGCACGAAAGACTCTCCCAAATCTAGAAATCCCACAAACTAACCCTCCTGAAAAATCGAGGATTCTACAGGTGCTACTCTTGAAACTCACCTCGAAAGAGTCATCAATAAGCTGAGAAACAGAAAGCAAATTGTATTGCAGCTTACTAAGGCAACATCTTTAAGAATGAAATTGTCATTAATGCAGATGGTACCTTTAGCAATGACTCTACGTGAAGAAGCATCCCCAAAAGTGATCAACTCATCACCGGGGGCTCGGACTAGGGAAGAGAACCATCGAGAATCTCCGGTCATATGACGAGAACAACCGGAGTCGACAATCCAAACTTCGCCCTTCCCCATCCAACGAACCTGATCAAGACACAAGAGAGAAAGATGACTCAGTACTGGGATAGAGTGAAGACTTGAGAACCCAATACTGAACCACACGACGCCTCAGAGTACCAGTCACAGAAGAAGACTGGACTCGAGTGTCTCTCTGACATTTAACCCTAACAAGATCAGTAGCAACTCTAGTAGATGATCTAGGAGCTGAAACTGGGTTGGTCTGCCGTGGTGCAAAAGCCGAACCACCCGAGTGAAGCTGCCTAAAACTCCTACCAGAAAACACCTCACGCTGGTGATATCTACCTCGATGAGAGAAATGAGGAATATTAAGAGGACGGCGGAAAGACTGACTACGAACAGCTCCAGGACTAAAACTCGAAGAACTAGCATGAAAACCGAGTCCTGGACGCTGCCCAAAAAAAGGCGACTCTCTAACCTGTCTAGAAGCAGTGTGTGCCTTAGGAGCACTCAAAGTCTGGGGATGACCCTGAATACCCTTAAGGGCAGCAACACGCTCACGCGGATTGATCTTGGCGCGCCTAAAGCAGAAATCTACTACGTGACCATCCTTCTTACAGAAGGTGCATGTGTACTTCGCCTTGCTAGAGGCAGAAGCAACAGGAGTAACACCCTTCTGGTCAGAAGTCCTATGGACAACCCCAGCAGACCTAAATACGATGGTACTCACTCTGGGAGCTACCACAATCTCACCACTCTTGGAACCGCGCACAATGGTGGGAGGATGCGCCCGAGCGTGCTCCAAGGGATCAAATCCTAGACCTTGATTGAATCTACTAATCTTGGATTGGTCTAGAATAAGATTGAGCTTCTTTTTGCCTCCAACAAACTTCTCGAGAGTGCTCATAAGATACTGGCAATCTTGAAAGAAAGAAGCACAAGAAGAACAAGGGGAAGAAGAAGAAGAAGAACCGGAAAGATGAGCTCTCTCAGCATGTGCATTTTTCTCCCTCAGCACGGCTACCTCAATCTTGAGGGCCTCACAAGAGACGCAAGACGTATTTCTAATTCTATAGGCTTGGTCTTTTAATTTCTTCCTAAGCTCGACATGGATTTTATCCAAGTCCCCCTCAATCACAGAACATCGCAAGCAACTTTCTTGTGACTTATCTAGTAAGTCCTTAGCAAGTTTAGCACACTTGACATTTAAGGATTCATTGTCAAGTTTTAGTTGCCTACAGCCCTCACATGAGCTGACTGGGTCCTTAGAAGCATGCATTTCAAGTTCATCATTTCTAGAAGAAAGCTTCCTAAGGTGATCGCTCATAGAATCAATTTCGGCAAGCAATTTAGGGCAATTTGAACATGAAGGAGTAGAGTGAGCATAAAGAAAACTAGCCTCAACAGGAATAGCATCAACAGAACTAATGCTAGCATTCTTCAACCTAAGACCATCAAGTTCAACAATCACACTATCATGTATGGTCCTTAGTTTCGCTAACTCCTCAAGCACGGCATAACACAAAGAACAATCATCAATGACTCGAGAGGGAGAAGATCTAAGAGAAGCTAACTCCCGAGTCAAGGTACCTACTTCCTTCTCTAGCTCCATACACCTAGCTCTAGCCCTAGCAAAAAATTTTCCTAATTTGCAGAAAGCTTCATTGAGCTGGTCAAAGGAGGGTACCTCGTCCGAGTCGCCGTAGAGCTCAAAGTCGCTGATGCAGTTGGCGTCGGCCTTGAAGCACATGCCGGAGAAGTCGTCGCCGCCTTTCTTCTCTTGCGGATCATCCTCGCCCTCGTCGCTCCATCTCTCCGTGTAGGAGAGGTTGATGTCGTCGAGCGCGGCGAGGACGCGGTGGAAGAGCTTCTTGTTCTTGGAGAAGTTGCGGTACTTCTTCTCACGCGTCGGCTCGCGAACTGGAGGCTTCTTGTTGCGGTTCTTGTCGATGTAGTCATTCTTTCCGAACCGTTGGTGTCGTTCTTTGTCTTCTCCAGTTTGGGGCAATTAGCCCGAATGTGGTTGGGGCCACCACATTCGAAGCATGTGATCATGCCACCTCTCTTTCTCTCTCTCACCCTCTTGTATGCATGAGAAAACTTGCTCGCAAGAAGAGCAAGCTTATTTTCTAGAAATTTTTCTAGTTGGTCATCGCTTAGCTCGCAAAGGGCAGAAAGAGAGAAACCAGCAGAAAAATCACGGGAATATCCAGTGGGATCAGTGACCAAGGCCATCGACTGTGATTTCGTCTTGTGAGAGACGACGTCGATCTCATGAGTCTTGAGATGGGAGTAAAGCCCATCAAGAGTCAAGACCGACAAGTCGATAGTGTCCTTGATGGTGGTCACTTTCATTTCCCAAACTCGAAGATCGAGTGTGGTCAAGAAATGTCAAGCATTATCCGAGTCAGCGTATATACAACCAACTGCTCGAAGATCGCTCAAAATCTTTGTAAAACGACCGAAGCACTCATCAAGACTCTCACCACCGTGTTGTTCAAACTTGTTGTACTCACGCTTATACTGATCCTGCCTCACAGTCTTGATTTGAGTAGTTCCCTCATAGTAAGCATCGAGGGTCATCCAAATCTCGTGAGCGGAACGGAGGTGAAAAATTCTATCATACTCACTGCGGCTAAGACCCTGTATGAGGATGTTCCTTGCCTTAGCGTTCGCCTCAACGTCAGCCATATTTCCGGCCGTGATGTTTTCATCAGCAGGAACCTCATACTGGAGTTTCACCTTTTGCCATATCAGGAAGCCCTGGGCAGTGATGTATGACTCCATCCGCGATATCCAAAACGGAAAATCAACTCCAGCAAAAATAGGAGGCTTGGTGGAATACTTGTCCATCGCCATGGCTCTTGAGACCGGTTAAAATCTATGGAAGAGCAAAACCGGCTCTGATACCAATTGAAAGATCGAAATGGCGATCAGAGCGGGGGTGAATGATCCCAAATAAAAGTTTCCCCAATAAAAGTACTGCAAACAATCTTGCAAACAAAAATCTGAAACACCCAAAGATTTTCCTTCAAACTGGTGTTTCTCAGATTCGCGCACCCTCTAAAAACCCGAACAATTAGACAACTATGTGTACCCCTAGCTTGCATGGATGGGAACCATGAATCATGTGAGGGATTTTGAATCACAATCCTGGTTGTCAAGTGTTCAAACAAAGAGGAATCAACTCAAAGACTACTTTTCTAAAAGAGATAAAGCAAAAACACCAAAGTCTCTTTCTAGAAAAGTAAAAGCAGATTTTCCAGAAATTGTCCTCAATTGGAGCAGGTGGTTGGTGAGTTTATGTTACTCTAAAATTTGTGGAAATTTTTCTCCCTATGAGCAGTTGAGTCATGAAACACTCCACAAAAAATCACTAAAAAAATATTTTTATAATAAACATGAAAAATCAAGCAATACAGACGGTCAGGAACTTCGACCAGAAAGTTTGAGGCTCGGTTTTCACTTCATAACGCTCAAACGGTGCAACCAGTGGACTCAAAATTTTTTACACAGATGGATATATGAGTCGTGCACCTTCTCCAATAATAATAACAGAAAAATGATTTTTCTATATGTTTATAAAAATCAAAGACTTATTGCTGCGCGAAGAACAAGTTCTTGACAGATTTGCAATTCAATAAGAATTTGATCTCTAGTCTATCCTAGGGTGCAAGAAAGATGTAAAACCAAATGAACACACTCAAGACGTCCTAGAAGAACAGAATTTAGCAGGAGGGGAGGCAAATCCAAATTACAAGAATGTAAATTGCGAGAATGTAAATGCGGGAAAGTAAATGCTGAATTGAAATTGCTTAATTTAAATGCGTAATGTAAATGCGTAAAGGAAATGAAACATGAACATAAATGAAGAACATTTCATTTCTGGAAGGAGAGGTTACAAAGCCTCACATTTCATGTGGGCAAAGCTCAAAGGAGCATCAAAAACCTCAAAACCTTCAAGAGGGGAAGGCTACCCCTCCACCCCTATTTATACAACTCTTGGGCCACCTACCACCCTTGGATGAGCCTCTAAACCCTAGAGCATCCATCAAGGGCTAGGATTTACCCACTCAACCAGCCATGCAAGGGTTCACCCAAAACCCACAACACATAATGGGTTTTTTTGCACGGTTTTCAAAGCATACTAACTAGACCCGCTATCCTATCAACTAGACCGCAATCCGACGGCCCTCATCGATCCGAGCAACATCTAGCTAGCATAACATCCATTCCTTTTCTTCATGGCTTGCACGGACTCTGTCTCAGATCATCTTTCGGCGATCCCCGACCGTTTGGACCTCCGACGCTCCTCGCCTAGTCCCGGCCATCCTTCGCCTCACCATGACCTAGCACCGTCGTCCTGAAACCATCAAAAACAAGGAAAATCCTCACATAGCAATGCCCACAAAGATGTGCAATAAATCCATCAAAGTCCACTCATTAAAATTCATTTTTCCTTGTTCTGGCCGGTAGCACCGAGAAAACAAAGAAGACTTCAAATTGCTTCCAATTGAAAATCTATTTCAAATCAAACTCAAACAAGAGCGACCCAAGCTCAAATTTAGTCAAATACTCATCACAAATCTGGATAGACCTCCACATGGTCCTTCAGCATTGAAAAGCAAAACTAGTATTCATCTCATGTATGTCACGATGTTCCATGTTATATGGCAATCTTACAACTTTACCCAAATAAATGGCATAATAAAACGGGACTGTTAAACAATAATGGCTGTTAAACCAAATAAATGACCCGATAAAATGAACAAACCTTAACATAGTTTCTTTATTTACAATACAACCCTTCTTGATGATCTACAACATTTTCAACTCTAAGACATGCCCTGTCTGCAAATGGAGGTATTTTGTTGAATTGGTTGTACTCTTCTTCATCTACAACATTTTCAACTCCAACAATCTGCCTCTTGTAATGAAGGACGACATGCAACCTCAGATTTGCCAGATCACGCATGTAGAAGACTTGATTTGCTTGCTTCGTAAGGACGAATGGTTCATCTTTATAAACGAGTCTATTGAGATCCACAAGAGTAAAAACTCTCTTTTCGACTTTCACTCTATATGGAAGTCTCACCCACTTACATCAAAACAATGGAACTTGGAATATTCCATAATTGAGCTCCCAAATTTCTTCCCTAGTAGGAGTTCATTGCGGTTGAGGATCCTCCTTTCGAGTGATCATCGGACAAAGCATCTATGCTCACACAATAGTTTTGAATAGTATTCTTTGCATCTTAACTTTCAGTGTAAAAGGTGTAGCTATTAATATCGTACCCCTACTATGTCTGTACATTAAATCTTGGTTTGTCAGCCAACCATTTGGCATCCTCACTGATAGAGACATTTTTCTTTTCTTTGAATCATATGAGGAATCGACCGTTGTGTTCTTGCGTGATGAAAAGCTCATCTATATGTGGATTCTCTTCCCGTAATATCAACTTGTGCAGCTCAATGTATGGATGAACATCTACACTATGCTGCAAGACTGTCGAATGAGTTTTATAATACATATCAAACAGTGCACTCGTTAGTTTGGACCTAATGGTTCCTTTGCCAGCAAGTCTGCTCTCATAACAAGATACAAGAACACTAACTACTTGCCTTTTACCTAGATAGTCCACGCAGACTCAATAACCTCTTCAGTCTTATAACCTTCAACAATACTACCCTCAGGCTTCGACAGATTCCTCATGTATGACTTTAATATACACATGCACCTCTCGAACAAATACATGTAATGTAGGAATGAAAGTCCACATATCTTATTCTCTTCAACAAGGTGAACAACAAGGGTAGACCATGACGTCGAAGAATGACAGGGGAAATATATCTCAAGCTGACATAGAGTATGCACCACCTTACTCTGCAATTTGTCTAGTACATCGGGATCAATTACCTTGCAAGAAATCGCATTGAAGAAATATCACAGCTTTGTGATTGTCAACCTGATATCCTTTGTTAGAATATTTCTAATTGCAATAGAGAGCATTTGGGTGATCAAGACATGACAGTCGTGGGACTTCATACCAAGAAAACTCAAATCATCCATGGACACAAGCTTATTAATGTTTGCGGAGAAGCCCGATAGAACTTTAATACCTTGGAGACACTTGCAGAGGTCTTTTTTCTCCTTCTTGGACAAGGTGTAGTATGCAGTAGGAATGTACAGACCTTTTCCATCCTCCCCTATCACTGCAAGCTTGGGCCTGATTCCCATGTAGGCCATGTTGCGGCGAGCATTCACACCATTCTTGATCTTCCTAGGTATGTTCAACAGGATGCCAACCAAATTATCGCAAACATTCTTCTCAACATGCATGACATCAATATAATGGTGAACATCTAAACTCCTTCTAGTATGGTAAGTCCCAAAATATCGACCTTTTCTTTCAAATGGTCCTGGGATGAATAGATTTACAGCTCTTTCCATACTGAACTTCGATATCCTCCACGCGTGAATATACTTGCCTTCCACTCATAGACTGTGGGACCGAACGAACTTCCCTCTTACTATTAAATTTGTCATCCATCTTACGGTATTGATGACTTTGAGGTAGAAACCTACGGTGGCCCTTGTACACAGTTTTCTTAGAATTCGATAGCTACAAGCTCTCAATCTCCTCTTCACAAATAGGACATACTTTGGCTCCCTTCGTACTGTAGCCCGCCAAATTTCTAAGTGCCACGAAATCATTTATAGTGCAAAATATCATAACCCGTAGGGTGAAGTTCTTTCTTTTGTATGCATCCCACACCACGACCCCCTCGTTCCACAATTTTACCAAATCCTCAATCAGTGGTGCTAGGTACACATCAATATCATTTCCCAGCTGTTTGGGTCCCGAGATTAGTAACGACATCATGATTTACTTCCACTTTGTACAAAACCAAGGAGGAAGATTGTAGATACACAATAGAAATAGTGAAGTGTCGTGACGATGCTCATATTACCAAATGGATTCATTCCATCGGTACTCAATCCAAATCTTTTGTTCCTCATCTCGGCACCAAACTCCTTATGTTCCTAACCAATGTTTCTCCATTGAGCCGAATCAGCGGGGTGTCTTAATTTTTCATCTTCCTTTTGAGATTCATAATGCGAATGCAAAAAATTTGCCTCTTCGAGATTTTCACCGTCGTCGCCTCGACTCTTATGCTTCTTGCCATTACACTTCTCCTTTTGTTTGTACCAAGGTACACCACAAACTGGACAAACCTGCAATTCCTTATGAGCATTACGATACAAAATGCAATCATTCGAACATACATGTATCATTTCTATTTCCATTCCCATGGGACATAATAGCTTCTTCACTTCATAAATACTTATTGGCAATTCGTTTCCCTCTGGAAGCACATCTGATAGAAGAACTAAAAGTGCATTGAAACTTGTATCCGTCTAACGGTATTTTGCCTTTAGTTCGAACAATGCAAGCACCGAACCCAACTTGGTGTATTCTGCTTTGCAACCCGAGAACAACGGTTTAGCATTGTCCTCTATCAAGATTTTAAACTTTTTAAACTCTCTTTCTGTGTAATTTCTCTCCACATCCAGCAATATTTACTCTAAATTGTCCTCCTCAAATATATCACACTGCAACTCATGATCAGGTTTCAGCATGTCTTCATTACATACCGGATAGGTACTACTTGTCTTACCATGATGGATCTAACACGTGTAATTCTTCACGAAGCTACATCGAATGAAGTGGACTTCAATTTGAATTGAGCTATTAAATCTCTTGAGATTGGTGCAATTAAAAGTAAGGACAATATATGAAGTTTACACACCTCTTTTTCATGTCTTCTTCTGCATTTTTTGAACTCCTTATTCCTCTCTGAAATTTAGCATTCATACGGCTTTTCTGATACATCCATTATTCACGGTCTATCTACAAATAAACTACGCATAATAAATTAAGAAAAAAATAGAGCGATAGCTAGCTTTTTCAAATATTGAGATATTTTTTAATTACCTTTGCAAAATAGAAGATGGGTTCCAAGATATATAATTTTACTCCCGATGCCTTCTTCTCTAGTTACGATCTTTCAATTCCCTAGTTATGAGATATACATTTAAAACATCAACAATGATATCGAATTACTTAATGTAGTAAGCTTGCAATTCTTATGGCTTCATTGAAAGAAAATAAGGGTGGAAGCATTAATAAAGTTGAGAAATTGATCGATTGATCTTAAAGAAACGTCTTATTGTTGACCAACTAAGTACGTCACAACAATGACTCATAATCTCTAATTAGGTTAGGTCCTAATCCCATTCGAAGATATGTGGTTCAGGCAAGTTCCTAAGCTGTTGTACAACTCCAGAGAAAATTTCGGCAGCATCTCCCCGCTGTTCTCCAAATACACGTCTCAACAACAAGTCAACAGGGTGTGTATCCGGATAACACTAGGGAGATGGTGCCGAAACTTTCTCTTGAGTTGTACAACAGCTTAGGAACTTGCCCGAACCATATATCCTCGAACTGTCCAAAAAACATGGACAATTCGAGACTGCTTGATTATAACTATGCTATTTCAGTATATTTATAAACAAGCATTCTTGAACGGGAGACGTAGGTTAGGCAATCTAAACTCTAACATTGATCATATTATAACAACAATAATAACATGTAATACATTCACCAAATCAAAATCGAATTACCTAATAAAAAATTAAAGGGATTTGAAGGAATGCTCACCTTTTGAAGAAAACCACAAATGAAGAAAAATTGAAGAGAAATCTCCTCAAGTTAGGGCTTCAACTTTACCCTCTTAACACCCATCCTTGATGATTTCATAATTTTTGACCCAAGTATTGGTTCCAACCAGAGTATGTTGTGTTTTTTCGGGTGGTAGCGGTTTTTTGCCTCTAGAAAAAAAATAGAGGGGAGTTCAGCCCGCGGCTATATATAACCTAACGAGGCACATCACAATCATTTCTCATGTTAGAACCGATTGTGATGTGCTTGGGCACATCACAATTGGTTCCCACCTAAAAATCGATTGTGATGTGTCTAATACTACATCACAATTGTTTCTAACCTGAGAACCGATTGTGATGATTTCCCACCAATTATTAACACCCTCGCCGAATAATCTATCACAATTAGTTTTTTCCTAAAAAGTTAGAAACCGAACCAGATGAAGCGATAGTGTTGTACCATTCTATAGTAGTGGGATAAAATGGTAGAATTGCTTAGTCCAGCGTAAACGTTTCGGTATTATGCTATTATGGGAATCATTTTAAGCAATTGCTTAAAATTATTTGTGAAGTGCGGCAAGAGGTATTGCTGCTATTATTTAGATGAAATAAAGTGGAAAAATGGATTAGCTTGGGGCGGATGGATGTTTGGCAGGCGCAGGAAGCAGACACCTTATAAAGTGAATGTTCTGCCCTAGTCAACTAAGGACTGAAGCGTGTGTTACTATGGACCGAGCGCTACCGTACAACCACAAGTCTATATGGGTATGACCTAACTAATTAATTTGTGTGTTTCATTATTAGCTTCGCCAGTCGGTGGGTGCCAGATGGAGGCAGGCACAAGAGGGGGCTTCCGACTGGGCAGATAAAACCCTTCGACAGTGAAACCTTACCGGGCGAGGTTAATAGCGGGGTTTTATATTGTAAAGGCCTTGTCATGATCTCTCTGCATCACACCAAAGGAAGTGTGCTAATATTGATTATACAAAGGGTGATCATGTCTTGTGGGTAAAGTTGTATACACTCTGCAGAGTTAAAACTACTTAAGTAGTTGTGCTCACAATCAAGGGCGGGCGAGGTATGCTTTCACATTATAGGTTTTCTAGTTTTGTTTAAATAAAAATGGTGGTTTGGGAATCCGTGAGTAGTTGGAGCTCTCATGTTATTATGTGGCAGATGGAGCCAGTCACGTAGTTGGAACATATTTTAGTTGTCTTATTAACTTTAATTATTGCATCTACATTTGGTCAATTGATGCTTTGTAAAATTACTAGTTGTATTTAAAAGTTAAACATTGCTTATGCTAAATGAGCCATATTAAACCTTCGATTGTTTATCCTTGCATGTAGTTATCATGCATTATATTTCCAATACTTGCATACATTTTGTACTCACCGTTGCAACATTCCAATTTTTCACAGAGGAGTGCGCAGAAGCAGAAGGTGACTATGAGTTCTTTGCTTGTGGTTTTGATGAAGGTGATCCGGATTACTAGGATGCATACCCTAGTCGGTTGCTTGTTGGACAAATAGATGGGTTTATCGTGCTGCTGTTTATCTCGTTTCCGTTGCTACTTTATTATACTCAAGCCGTGAGAAAATTTATTTCTAATTGTTGGCCATAAGGCTGGTACCTATTACTTAATTAATATTTTTGGATTCATGATATGGATGTGTTATCATCACTGTTTTCACTATGTGCACTAGCTTAATCCTGGACTAGTACTGTTATACACAGAGGATTCGAATTTGAAAATCCGCTCCTAACAAGTGTATAAAATTACCATCTATGCTTGGGAGAATGCTAAGTCAAGTCATCCTACCCGCCTCACTGTCATAAGGCTCACTCTTGAAGATGGTACCTAAGAATTTTCACATCTTACATTACTACATATTTGCAACAAGCATGCTAGTGAGCTGAGGCATACCTTATTCAGACTTCATCCCCGAAGTCGTACTATTCATTACCCAAGTGCAGAAGATGAAGAAGATGCTACTATCGTCCATCTTACAAGATTTTGTAGCTGCTCAAGAAGAAGTTATGGAAGATAAGACTCAGGAGCTAAAGAAGACTTATGAAGAATTGAAGAATATAGAAGAGAATATTTATGCAACCCTAATGTTCACCGCAAAAAGGATTGTAGAACTCAAAGAAGCTTTGTATGATCTAGAAAAATTGGAGCAAAAATCTTCGCCTCAGGAGGCACCTAAGCAGTCTGTTCCTGTAGTCCCCGATCATTAGGATCAGTTTACATTGGTGCCATCCCATTCATCATTCTATGCACTAGGAAAGCATCATCCTAGTTGGCTTAGCGATTCATGGATCTCAGCTTAATTAGTTGAGCCTCAAGTGTGTGAGTCGCGCTAGCTTAGAATAAGAGTGTTGCCCTTTAGGCGTTAGACTTGTGTGTCTACGTTGAGATTGGTTTTTTTGTTCTTATGTGTGTAGTACGTGTTGCAAGAGGCACTTATATGCAGCCATACCAAGTTATTAATAAAGGTTGAATTAAGTACTAATTTGTTGAGTTAAACCTGTTTCCCTGTACTAGCTTCTCTATTTTTTTTATCTATGCTTATTTTCTCTAACCTAATCCCATGGAGTGAATCGACACATGGTTCAAACCCGTGCTACCAATCGAACTATTGGAAGTGGCAGTCGTGCTAATGAGAATCACAATGATGGATCTTTTCCTCAATTGTCACCTCAAGTGAATATGCAAAACTTTGGAGCATTTTCTAGTTGCTTAGAGTTAGTTGATGCATACGATGATGCATCAAGTGCAGAACATGACTAATCAGGCTAATGTCAACAATGTATACTTAGCTGTTGTAAATGGTCCCAATCCTTACTCAAGATTGTCAGAATTCATGAGAACTCATCTGCTTACATTCTTAGGAAATGTGTTTCTCTGGAAGCTGATGATTGGTTGAGGATAATTGAGAAGAAGTTGCTAATCACTGTGAACGTAATCAAAAGGTTCTCTATACTTCTCATTAGTTGGAAGAAATTACTACCAAATAGTGAAAGAATTATTATGATATCCATGAAGCCTCACAGAATATCTTTTGGAATGAGGTTGTTGCCGTTTTTTGCCAGTGCCATGTGTCAAAAGGAATCATGGATCTAAAGAAGGAAGAATTTAGGGCTATAAAGAAAGGAGACTAATCTGTGGCCGAGTATCTGAATAGAATTACATAGCTTGCTTGCTATGCACCTGAAGATGTTTCTACTGACAAAGTATGACAGTCTTGTTTCATGAAGGGACTAAACGATGGACTTCAAGGTTGATTACCCATACGTTTCTAGATTTTCAGCACTTAGTTAATGAAGCCCTTGTTCTAGAGGATAAGTGTAAGGAGTTGGATGACAACTGTAAATGCATAATAGCTTAGAAAGGAAGTCAATCAAAACAATAGAGGTTGAGAGTTGCACATCAACAGTTTGTTTGGTTTCAGCCTCAAGCAATATTCAAGACATCGTCCCTAGCACCACGTCCATCTGCCCATTGTTTTCAGACACCTATGCAGGCGAATGCTACATTAGGAGGAAATAAATAGTCCAGAATTAAGCGTTGTTTCAGTTTCTGAGAGCCAGGATATTTTACCAATAATTGTCCTCAAAGAGGAAATGATACCCCTATCTGTTTCAATCTTGAGCCTACACCAGTGAAGGCACCAGCGCTAGAAGCAAATCGTGGAGTGTTTTAAGCTACTGGTCAAGCTAGAGCTACACTACAAGCGACGGTGAGAGGTTATATCAATCATGTGAAAAACAAAAGAGTCCAAGATGTGTCAGATATTGTTCTGGGTAAGTTCTTGGTTAATTCAATACCTGTAACAATTTTATTTGATTCTAGAGCTTCTCATCCATTTGTTTCTTGAGTTTTTACTATTGAAAATAAATTGGATGTTATGAGTCTTAAGTGTACTTTGTTAGTCCAATTCCCGGATCCGAACTCAGATCTTATTTAGAATGTTTGGGAGTTAAGTTGCTTATCAATGGGATCGATTTTTGGAAAATCTCATCATGTTGGATACTCAGACCTTAGATGTTATTCTTGAAATAGATTGGTTATCCAAACATAAAGCTATTTTGGATTGTGGTCGAAGAGTAGTTTCACTAGAGAACCTAAAAGGCGAGAAAGTGGAGTTTCAAGGAACTGCAGTTCGTGATGGTCAGTTGATTATTAACAGTATGAAAGTTATCAGTTTAGAGGATGTAACCGTGGTCAAAGAGTACCCAGATGTTTTTCCTCAAGATCTGCCTGAAATGCCGCTAGATCAAGAAATTGATTTTGTTATCACTACTACAAAAGGGGTTATATTAGACACATCATCACAAACAGTTTTTTATAAAAAATTTCTAGTATGAGTCTCGGGCACATCACAGAAAGTTTTTGGCTAAAACTGTCTATGATGAGGGCTACAACAAAGACGATTTTAGCCAAAAACCATCTTTGATGACCATTTCTAAGTAAATAAGAACAAAGATCCTTGACTCCTCTATATTTTTAGTGTTTCCCGAGCTATTTTTTAGGTGGCTGCGATTGAGAGACGATCTGGTGGAAAGAGACCCTATATTTGGAGGTGTAATTGTAGATCCTTGTGCTCTAGGTCATCTAAGGTAGTAATTGGTTTAACTTTGCATTATATTTAAGATCTAGCTTCATAAAGAGAGAAATGAAGCTGATTTCTAGATCTAGCTAGCGTAGTGTTCTCTGTGATGTAAAGTAGTAATTGGTTTAGATTTATATTATATTAAAGATCTAGCTTGGTAAATAGGGAAATGAAGCTGGTTAATAAATGGATATAGCTTGGTGTATATCTATTTGTTCTCTATGATGTAAAGCAGTAATTGGTTCTAATTGTATTATACTCAATATATAGATAGTTACTTAAAGGAAGGTGACCTAGGCTAATAATGGGTTGTAATAGTATTATATTCAAGGTATATACATCTAGCTTAGTAAAGAGACAATTGAAGATGGTTTTGATATAGCTTGGTGTAGATCCATTTGTTCATTTTGATCTAAATTAGTAATTGGTTCTAATTGCATTATACTCAAGATGTAGCTAGCTATGTAAAGAGATAATTGAAGATACCGAGTTTAAATGTAGCTTACATATGTTTATATATATCCATTCGTTCTTTTTTATGTTAGGAGGTATATAAGTTAATCGACAAGTTTAAATGTAGCTTATATATAGCATATGTGTGCATATGCACTCCTAGTGTACTTAATTCATTATTTAATACCTATTGTTACATTCGTAGCATAGATGGACCGAAGCTGGATGTATGTTGAGACCCGTGCGAGCGTCGAGTACATTAATGGTGTCTCCGCTTTTAAACGAGCTGCAGATGAAGATATGTTGAACAAGGGGGTAGAATTTATGCCTTCTCCATGCATTGGCTGCAAGAATCTGAGTATGTTTCAAAACCCAGCGTAGATCGAAGCACACTTGATTCTACGGGGTTTCAAAAGGGGGTATACATGTTGGACTAGTCACGGTGAAGAACAGATTATGCAAGGAGCAAGTAGTACTAACATCATCGATGAAGTCAACGATACTCTGGAAATCATCAACGAAGTCAATGATACTCCGGATGATATCGACTGTGCTTTCGATAAGGATAGGTTTCACGATGATAATCTGGATCAGATGCTATGGGATGCAGAAGGGAACCGTGATGAGCGGGAGTATGTAAAATTCTGCAATTTGATGGAAAACTCGGAGAAACCTTTGTTCTCGGGCTGCAAATCTAAATACACATGGTTGACATCCGTGCTGGAACTGCTGAAATTAAAGGCAAGTAACGGTTGGTCCGACAAGAGTTTCACAGTGCTGTTAGGTCTGTTAGCGGACATGCTTTCGGAAGGAAACAAGTTGCCGACAACCACCTACAAAGCCAAGAAGGTTCTTTGTCCATTGGGAATGGAAGTAGAAAGAATACATGCATGTCCAAACGACTGTATCCTCTACCGCAAAGAGTACGCAAACTTGCATGTATGTCCGGTGTGCAACACATCCCAGTACAAGCGTAAAGACATATCAGATGATGACAATGAGGGCATCGAGGTGAAGAAAGGACCTCCCACTAAGAGGGCGTGGTATCTGTCTGTAATTCACTGTTTGAAGTGACTGTTTGCGAACCAAAAAAGGCAAAATTGCTTCGGTGGCACTCGGATGAGCGTAAGAACAATGGAATGATAAGGCACCCTGCTGATTCCACCCAGTGGAGAAACATCGATAGGAGGTTTCAAGAATTCACAGCGGGTCTGAGGAATATAAGGTTCAGATTGAGTATGGATGGAATGAATCCTTTCGGCAACATGAGCAGCCATCATAGCACTTGGTCCGTGAATCTCTGTGTGTACAACCTTCCTCCTTGGTTGTCTATAAAGCGAAAGTATATTTTTTGTCTATACTTATCCAAGGCCCAAAGCAACCTGGGAACGATATTGATGTGTACCTAGCACCATAAGTTCCTACAGAGAAATCACCCATATCGCAAGATGAAGAAACAATTTGACAGAACAAGCGAAGACGGTTTAGCTCCAAAGCCTTTAAGCGGGACAGATATTCATGATATGGTTAAGAACTTAGATGTTGCGCTTGGAAAGGGACGTAAATTGAGGACCCGTGAGAAGAGCATGTGGAAGAAGGGATTAATATTTTGGGACCTACCTTATTGGGAGCACCTAGAAGTTCGGCACTACTTCGATGTGATGCACGTAGAGAAGAATGTCTCTGATAGCTTGATTGGTCTCTTACTGAACATTAAGGGCAAAACAAAGAACGATATCAACGCACGGCTTGACTTGGTCGATATGGGTATTAGACCTGAGTTAGCACCGAAAGAGACCGATAAAGGCTGAACGTACTGCGAACCTGCTTCTTACAATCTGTCCAAGGCCGAGAGAACTGAACTTTGTCTGTGCTTGCATGGTGTGAAAGTTCCGTCCGGTTACTCATCCAACATGAAGAGACTTGTTTCGATGCAAGATTTGAGTTTAACTGGTATGAAGTCTCATGATTACCATGTGCTTATGACACAGATGTTCCCTGTGGCAATTAGAATTATTTTACCGAGCAAGGTCTGGGAGACAATCATAAGGCTATGTTATTTCTTTAACACAATTGCTCAGAAAGTCATCGATCCCAAAGGACTAGATGCTTTGCAGGCCGTGATGGTAATGACTCTATGTAATCTTGAGATGTATTTCGATATCATGGTCTATCTCATTGTTCACCTTGTGAGGGACATAAAGATGTGCAGGCCCGTGTTCCTACGTACCATGTATCCGTTCAAGAGGTACATGGGAATTCTCAAGTCCTATGTATGGAATCGATCTCGACCGGAGGGTAGCATTGTCGAAGGTTATACAACTGAAGAGTTTATCGAATTCTGGTGGATTACATGGCTCAGGTCGAACCGATAGGTGTGCCTTGATCCTGCCATGAGGGGAGGCTCTAGGGCATTGGGACCATCGAAAGGAAAGCAATCATGCCTGATCCAGTTGCGTGCGCTAAAGCCCATTTCACAGTTTTGCAACACATGGCTGTTGTGGCCCCGTATATTGAAGAGCACAAGAACTGGCTATGACAAGAGAATCCGTCACGACAGGAATACTGGATCATCAGACAGCATAACCTTCAGTTCAACAGATGGTTGAAAGAGTGACAACCGATCATTGGAAGCTCCTTAGATGATATGCTGACATGGTTGGCAAAAGGGCCAGCATTTACGGTTGTAACATAGAAAGGATACGACTTAAATAGGTACACATTTTACACGAGAGATCAGGATATAAAGAGCACAAACTAGAACAGTGGTGTTTGCGTACATGTGCTGAATACCTTTGGGTAAACGAGGATCTCGTACTATGAGTTCATTGAGGAAATTTGGGAGTTCGACTACTTACTTTTCAAGATACCCTTATTTCGGTGCCATTGGGTTAACCTGCAGCACGTGAAGGTTGACAACTATGGTGTCATTACTGTGGACCTCGAACGTGTTAGATACCAAGACGAACCATTTTTTCTTGCTAACCAAGTTGTTCAAGTCTTCTATGTAACCGACCCGTCCAACAAGAAGCGCCACGTGATTCTTCAGGGAAAGAGGAGGATTGTTGGAGTTGAGAATATGGTAGATGAGGAAGAATACAATCAGTTTGATGAGTTTCTTCTACACCCGTGTCGATCATTGTGAAGTGCTAATTTTTATGTAGAAGAATAAGCAAGTGGAGTTATGATGAGATCGTCATGTTTATTTCAAGTGTACCTGTATTATAATTAATGAGATGTATCTATGTGTTACAGTTAATGAGATGTATGTACCATTTATAATTGATGAGATGTATGTGCTACAATTAATTATAATTAACTGGAGTCTAAAAAATTAACTTGGGTTAAAAAATTAACTTCACAAAAATTAAGAAATCAACTTGGGTATAAAAAGTAATTTGGTATTGGATGGAAATTGTAAACTATGAATGTTTGTATTATATGTACATATTATAAACTACGTAAAAAAAGGCTTAAAAACTATTTGAAACACAAAGCTTAAAAAAACTACTTACAAGTGAACTACTTAACAACAAAAACCTTACAAAAACTACTTACAAAAAACATGCTTCAAAAAACTACTTTTAGAAAAACTTGCTTCAAAAAACTACTTACAAGTGAACTACTTAACAACAAAAACCTTAAAAAAACTACTTATAAAAAAACTACGAAAAAACTACTTACAAGTGAACTACTTAACAACAAAAACCTTACAAAAACTACTTACAAAAAACATGCTTCAAAAAACTACTTACAAGTGAAGTACATAACAACAAAAAATCCTTAAAAACTATTTACAAAAAAACATGCTTCAAAAAACTACTTACAATTAAAGTACTTACCACAACAGGCTTAAAAAACTAACTAAGAAAAAATCTACTTAAAAAACAACTTTACACTAATAGGCTTAAAAAAATGGGAAACCAATATATTCATCGCAGACGGTTCTAATATTAAACCGTTAGTGATGACACCCATCTAGACGGTTCAATATTAGAACCGTCTGGATGTCCCTCTGCCACCCTCTGTCCTGCCCACTGCCCACCTTGCACCATGTGCCCACTGCCCCGGTCCAATGCCTCACCTTGCAGAAAAATTATGTTTCCCTTGGATTCGAACCCGAAACCTCTCGTACACAGGCGAAACCGGTTGCCAACTGAGCCAAGTATACCTCTTGTGAATGTTAATGTGCATTATTTATAAGAAATAGATTACACCGCAGATGGTTTAATATTGGAACCGTCTGCGATGTGCGTCCTTTACCGCCCACGCGGTTCCTCTGCCCTCTACCCGAATGCATAGCGAGCAACTCTTTTGCCCCAAACCCTAGTTACCCCCAGCGGCTCCTCCTTGACGGTGCCCTCCCCCACACCCTATCCAGCTCGATGGTGCCCTCCCCGCCCCCTAGCGGTGCAAACTTTGGAGTTTGTGAGAATTTCACGTTTCTGTTATCAGAAATTTTATAGGATTTTTTAGTGGTTTGGTGGTTGCAGACTAGAGGGGAGGTGTGGGATGCATTCAGAAGATCGTGGAGTAGGTTCTAATTAACATCGATCATTTCTATTTTTCTACTGATGGTATGCGATCGTTGTCCTAGGGTTGGATTTTGTTCTATCCGCCTCTTGCCTCACCTTGCAGAAAAATTATGTTTCCCTTGGATTCGAACCCGAAACCTCTCGTACACAGGCGAAACCGGTTGCCAACTGAGCCAAGTATACCTCTTGTGAATGTTAATGTGCATTATTTATAAGAAATAGATTACACCGCAGATGGTTTAATATTGGAACCGTCTGCGATGTGCGTCCTTTACCGCCC
Source organism: Otatea glauca (assembly GCA_036346275.1). NCBI lineage: Eukaryota > Viridiplantae > Streptophyta > Magnoliopsida > Poales > Poaceae > Otatea > Otatea glauca. Next base: position 48,121,492 of record CM070718.1, read on the forward strand.
ACGCGGTTCCTCTGCCCTCTACCCGAATGCATAGCGAGCAACTCTTTTGCCCCAAACCCTAGTTACCCCCAGTGGCTCCTCCTTGACGGTGCCCTCCCCCACACCCTATCCAGCTCGATGGTGCCCTCCCCACCCCCTAGCGGTGCAAACTTTGGAGTTTGTGAGAATTTCACGTTTCTGTTATCAGAAATTTTATAGGATTTTTTAGTGGTTTGGTGGTTGCAGACTAGAGGGGAGGTGTGGGATGCATTCAGAAGATCGTGGAGTAGGTTCTAATTAACATCGATCATTTCTATTTTTCTACTGATGGTATGCGATCGTTGTCCTAGGGTTGGATTTTGTTCTATCCGCCTCTTGCCTCACCTTGCAGAAAAATTATGTTTCCCTTGGATTCGAACTCGAAACCTCTCGTACACAGGCGAAACCGGTTGCCAACTGAGCCAAGTATACCTCTTGTGAATGTTAATGTGCATTATTTATAAGAAATAGATTACACCGCAGATGGTTTAATATTGGAACCGTCTGCGATGTGCGTCCTTTACCGCCCACGCGGTTCCTCTGCCCTCTACCCGAATGCATAGCGAGCAACTCTTTTGCCCCAAACCCTAGTTACCCCCAGCGGCTCCTCCTTGACGGTGCCCTCCCCCACACCCTATCCAGCTCGATGGTGCCCTCCCCGCCCCCTAGCGGTGCAAACTTTGGAGTTTGTGAGAATTTCACGTTTCTGTTATCAGAAATTTTATAGGATTTTTTAGTGGTTTGGTGGTTGCAGACTAGAGGGGAGGTGTGGGATGCATTCAGAAGATCATGGAGTAGGTTCTAATTAACATCGATCATTTCTATTTTTCTACTGATGGTATGCGATCGTTGTCCTAGGGTTGGATTTTGTTCTATCCGCCTCTTCCTTCTAATTTTTTTGGAGGTTTGGTTGTTTGTGATCACAGCAAAAGCTTAGGTTCTCCATGGATGTGGTGGTCTAGACTATTAAGTAGTATTGGAATGTTTTCCCTCTCCCGTGATAGTATTTCTTAGTAAGTGAGACTTGGTTTGTTTTTGTAATGTAGAGATGTCAGTTGTGTTGAGACTTTGACATTGGCAGTAAACGAATAATCTCTAGGTGAGCTGATATTGGGTGATCTCGGTTGGTATTAGTTAGGTTTGGTCGTGGTAGTCTCGGTGATAGTGTGATATGGGTTGGCATCGGGCTTAAAGTGGTGTTTTAGTTGTTAATTCAACTTTTTTTTACCTCTTCCTTTTTTTGGGCCATGAACACATATTGTGCTGTCAAATTGAGCATTCCAGTAGAGTGCGCATAAATTTCAATTTAATTTCGCATTAATATTTCTATTAATTTTCGAATGTGAATATCCCTTGCTATAAGCAAATTAATATTTTCTTGAGCTAAGGTTAAGCTTTGAGGTTGATGGCTTGAAGGTTAGTGTGTGGATATGTGTATGGTTTTATCAAGATAATGTTATTTTTGCTCTCAGGAAGATCTGGAAATTTAGGAGTCTCAGTGTTGTTCTTTAATATAGGAATATATTTCATTGCGGAAGTTGAATTTGCCAATTCTGGATTTTTGGATGGTTTAACTTGTAGTTTTTAAAGAGGTTGAGCTTTGGAACATAGATTGTACATATATTGTGATTTGGATCACCCTTTTTCTCTCTTGAAATGTTCGTGATCACAGAGTAAGAAGAGTTGCCCCTTTTGGAAATTCAATTGGTATATTCACAAACATCTACTAATCTATTCTATGTAGATTGAAGATAATATAATAGAGAGACTCTAAAGTGTCATAGAAAAAACTATATGTACTTCTTTCTACCACACTGTATGATTCCAACCAGATTCTTTCATATAAGACTTAGATTTTTATTTTATTTAATCCCTTTTTGATTTCCTCAATGAGTAATTGGAATTCCAATCAATCATTTTGGATGACTATTTTTACACCTACATTTTAGATAAATTATAAGTAAAAAGGCAATAGGAACTAGAATGACCAGTTCAGTAGCAATAAATGTGAGAATTTGGGTGCTATTTCTTCCTTTTGTAGCACAATTATTTCTGGTTAATCGATTCATATACTATTTACTAAGTGTTAGTGCTCTATATGCTAGTCCTCTATATGTTAGTGTTGTAATCCACTTGGTTTGATCAAATGTGTTTTGTGCTGTGTTGATGTGACTTGCTGCTAGTGATGTGACTTCCTTTCATGTTGTCTTTGAATTATGTACTGATTATCATATTATTATTTTGGATTAGCAATAAATTCTTGCTTTCTTCAATGTCTAATAATGTCATCCTTAAATATCAATGTCTAGTATTAGCAACTAATATACACACTGTTGAAAATAGCTTAAAGTAGACTACGCTTCAATCAAAAACTGCAAATTGCATTAAAGATGCATATATATTCTATGATTTATAACATGCTATTCTATAGTATGTTATTGTTTTCAGCTGCCATATAGCTTCTCTTTTTTGGAATCTCTTAGTTCAGTTATTTTTCATTTTGTACCTTTTCTATTTGTCATGAAAACTCCACCTTGCTGCCTTCTCGTTGCTCGATGATGATAATGGGTGAAGTAACAAACACAGTACCATTCACAATGTACAAACATAAAAAACCTAAAAGTGAGATGATTTAAAATTTTGGCCGTATTCGCAATCTATGACCCAATGTAGGAAATTAGAGGCATGGTCCAAGAGGGCTTAATAAAAGGCCTCGGAGCCGATACACCATCACGGCCATCGATCCGCGCGATGGGGCCCCTACCATGCCTCCAAAGGCTGCGGCAGCTTTTCGGACCATGTGCGGGATCGTTGGGCGTGAAAGTGTCCCCATCACCTATCCATCATAGAATATGCTAATAGATGAGGAGCGTGATAACCTGGTGATAGAAATATTCGCATCGTTCGAGCTCCCACAAGACGCCATGCCCGCACTGCGACGTTATGCATTGCTAGTGGCGGGAAAGGTGTGGAAGAACTTCAAGAGCGTCCTCGTCATTAATTACATGAATAAGGAAATGACTCCGTTCCAGAAATACGGGTTAATCACTGAAGACGTGTGGGGACAATTTGTTGAGTTGAAGACGACGGGAGAGTTCGTGCCAAAGTGCGGCGCATAAGACTGTCCAGTCAAAAAACACCCACCTACACAGACTCGGCTCAACTGGGTACACGGGCAAGATCGCACAATGGATGAGAGAGGACGACGAGGCAGTCGAGAAGGAGGTCACGCTGCCATTTGCCTCGATCATGGACAGCACGAAACTGGGTAAGAGCAAGGAGATGCCCCAAACGACGAGATTGTCACACTAGAGGATGCCATCGGCACATTCATCCTGTGGCCCTAGAAGGACATCTCCTTCGACGCCTACCCAGAAGCACCGAAGCTACAAGCCGTACCGGAGCCACGTGTTGCGTCAGAGCTACCAGCACTATCGGAGCCATGTGTTGCACTGAAGGAGCCCGTCAAATCGGCTACCGTGTCTCATCAGGCACAGACCGAAGCTGCAGTTCAGCGACAAGGGCAAATCGAAAGGGTGGACCCTGTCAGTCCATGACTTTCCGTTCATCCCATTGGCGTGACAATTCGAGCTGGGACAGCTGTTCATACCGAAAGAGCGCGAGGATATCTTACGTTAGCGTGCATTAGATTGCAATTGGTGTATGGAACAAGCCAACAAGCCGGTGGCACAACGTGTATCGAGCATCTCGGTCAGCTTCAAGGAGGAGCATTCCTTACACCGGTTTTTGGATGGCTTCTTCATGGACGGCTTCAATGACCTATTCGATCTATACAACCTTAACACCCTCGATGCATCACTCATGAGATGTTGGACATTATAAGTGTGTGCAATCACGGCGTACATTCGTGTCGTACTGATAAATGTCAAATATACATGATCTTTGATTTTGTATATGTAGATATATGAGCATGAAAGCAAAAGCAAAGAAACAACCGGTGAGTTTCATCGACCCACACATGGTGTCCAAGCACACCATAGACGAAAATTTACAAGTCGTCCACGAGTACGTGGAAAAAGTATTGCTAGCTCAATGGGACCAAAAATTCATACTTTTACCCCACAACCCGGGGTAAGTGCCTCATCTAGTTGCTATACTTGTTGATTTGTACTATATAACATCGCTTGAAGTTAGGTTGAATGACCATGGCGACATACCTGTGCAGGTATTAATGGGTTCTACTCGTAATTATACCAAGACAAAACCACATAATTTACCTTGATTCCAAAAAGGGAGAAACGCATGACTTGAAGCCTATTGGAGATTTACTCGACACGTCGTTTGGTGTCTACAAAGCCCATGGAGGTAAACACAAGAAGAACCCAACGACACTGAAGCATATTTATAAGTTTTCGGTATCTGCTAGTACGCAATAATCCTTCACACTCCATAATAATACCTTTCGAACTAATTAACCTATTATATTTTGGCAGTGCCACTAGCAGCCAAAGGAGACTAACTTATGTGGATTCTATGTTTTCCACAACATGCAACTCCTCATTAGTTCAAAGAAGACCAACATCATAGACGTTTGTCAATCTTGCAATAATTGTTTCCACCTACAAATTTATATACACGCAAGAATTTACTCTTCCCATCGATAGGCTTGGCAATGCGCTAAATCTGCGTTGGAACAGGCTGACCTCCTAGATATCCGAGGACAACTCTGTGCCTTCTTGATGCGTGAGATCATTAATCCAAAAGGCGAATGCCACCCATGCTCGCTTAATGAGTTGTGAATTTGTTAGATACCGTTTGGATTAATTTGTGAACCTTGTGCTGTGAATTTGTCATTTCTAGCTCTCAATTCAATTGATTTTTGTATATATGAGTTGATTTCTGAAATGGATACGATGTACATTGTATTGTGCGATCACAGTTGATTTCTAAAATGGATGCGTTGTATGTTCATATGAGATCCGAGTTCATTTCTGACTTGTATGTCATAATAATGTTGGTGATGCTTTCTACTATCTTTTTTTCTAGAGGGCATGGGTAGCATTTCCTAAGGCTAGCCAATAAATTAAAATTTAGTAAATAATGAAAAATTAACATCACAGACAGTTCTAAAGAAGAACCGTTTGTGAAGAGCCCCTCATCACAAACGGTTCCAAAGTGGAACCGTCTGTGATGAGGGGCTCATCCCAGATGGTTCTAAATTGGAACCGTCTGTGATGTGGGCCTCTTCACAGACGGTTCTTCTTTAGAACCTTCTGGGATGAGCCCATCATCCCAGACGGTTCCAAAGTGGAACCATCTGAGATGATACTAAATCACGGACGGTTCCAGTTTAGAACCGTCTGTGATGAGTTTTTTCTCTGACGATTGGAAAATCGTCAGTGATGACTCTTTATCATCACTGACACTTCGATACAGACGGTTCACAAAACCGTCTGTGATGTGGTTTTTGAACTGTCTGTAATGTGGGCATGTGCTACTGTATTGAGTTAGTACTTGGTACAACCCCGATAGAAAAGAGACCATATCGGATGCCTACCGATGTGTTAGTAAAAATAAAGAAGTAGATTGGAGAGTTGCTAGAAAAAGGTTTCATGAGACCTAGGTCATCACCGTGAGGAACGCCAATTCTATTTGTTAGAAAGAAAGACGAAAGCTTGAGAATATGTATTGATCACTGTTCGTTGAATGAACTGATGATCAAGAATAAGTATTCATTGCCTAGGATAGATGATTTATTTGATTAGTTAAGAGGAGCAGGAGTTTTCTCTAAGATAGATATTTGATCAGGATATCACCAGTGGAGGATTCATGTAGAAGATGTCCCTATGACTGCATTTTCAACATGGTATGAAAATTATGAGTTCACAGTCATGTAATTTGGATTAACTAATGCCCCTACTTATTTCATAATTACAACAAGGTTTACGATACTCAGATGCATAGTGATCGTAAACATCACAATTAAAGCACTTGATCTTGCTTTTATTCTTGGCACCTCCAGAGCCATGGTTGGCATCACCCGACTATGAGGTGTCATCGTGGCCACCCTTGCCATGACTGCATCCTTTTCCATGGCCATGACTATCGCTACGTTACCGCATCTCATGTGTGTCATCCACTCCTAGTGCGTGAGCAATAGATGTTGTTGCTCCTCTTTGTCACAATATTTTCGAACCCTCTCATCAAAAGGCTTTGAGGCGGCCGACCAACTTATCAATGAACATGGTTTCTAGGTTGCTAAAGTTCTCGATTGACGTTATGATCGGTAAAATTTTTGCTGAAACCACTCGAAGAAATTTGCAGACAATTGTGGTCTCCTCCACCTGCTCACCCAATTCTCAAATGCCATTGGTGATCGTCGTCAGCTTCATGGCAAAATCATGAACCGACTTGCTTTCCTTCATGTGAATCACCACGAAGTCAGTCCTCAAGGTTTGGATCTTTGCCTCCTTCATGCGATCAGCGCCCATGTGCAACATCCTAAGCGTCTCCCAATTATCCTTGATAGAGCCCTTCTCAACCAACATCAGGAGCACAGCCTCCTATACGCTTTGATAGATGATGGCGATGGCGATCCTATCATTCTAGTCATCGGCGACATACCACACGCCTTGTGCCTGAAGGTTGACACGCATCTTCAATGACCACGCGGCATAGTTGCCCCATGTGAGCAACAGATATTGCAGTGAGATACTGTTATCTTTTTTCACCATTGCCCTGTCAATAGCACCTCTATTGAGGAGCCAAGTTAACGGCACAGATTCTACACCACCAGGTAGAGTCGGCAATTTAGATTTTTTGCTCCTGGTTATCTGCTTTGGTATGCTCCCCACGCTCTAATACCACTTGATGGTTTTGGTCTTAGGAAAGGCGGTATGCAAATAACAAATCAATGAAATGTACGCGAGAGAACACAGAAGCTTGGGGCAATTTTATCGTGTTATTCATCTCAACCTTGAGACTAGTATTTATAATACATACATAGACTTATCTATAGATAACGTAGAAAAGAAAACAAATTAATTTGATCTGATTATTGATTGTATCGTGATATTTACTTATCTTACCCAACACGAGAAGTCAAGAAATGAAAAGTTTTGATTACTTTTCAACATCGGCGTAGGTGCCTAAGGCCATCGACAAACGAAGGTGTTCTTACCTATGGAGAAGAGTCTGCAGACCGATCTCGCTTGGAGGGCTGGGGATTCCGGATCTCAAGCTTTTGCGCTATGCACTAAGAACTAGATGGATGTGGCTGCAGTGATTGACCAAACTGGATCTTGGGCCAAGCTGAAAATAAATCATGAGCCGGCCGTCAAGGCGTTGTTGGAGGCGTCAATCCATGTCCAGATTGGAGATGGGGCCCTTGCCTCATTTTGGACGGATAAATGGACTGATGCAAATCTGCTGAGGAGCTAGCTCTAGCGTTGATCCCGCTCGTTCGGCCTAGGGCACGTCGTGCAAGTTTGATAAAAGATGCTCTTACTGTTAGAACCTTGCTAAAGGATACCACAGGAGGAGTGGAGGACTAACGGTTCAGGCAATGGTCGATTATCTTCATCTCTGAACTACGCCGGACCGAGTCGACCTACAGCCGGGCCAAGAGGATACAGTGTTGTGGAAATGGACACCATCGGCTTCCTATACGGAGCAGTCGGCCTACAAGATATTGTTTCTAGGCGCGGTTGATTTTGCGGGCTTCAAGCCAATCTGGAAACCTTGGGCTCCTCTGAAATGAAGGTTGTATTGTATGGTTGGCAACGCAAAATCGGGCGGCTCATCGCCTGCAGCGTAGAGGGCTGCCGAATCATGCCGTTTGCAAAATGTGTGGATTTGTCAATGAGACGACTGATCACCTGTTTGTTAACTGCCCATGGACGCAAGTGTTTTGGAGGCGTCTGCTGCGGATGGCCGGTTTCACAAATGTGGCACCGTCAGTGAGTGGTTTCTTGCTTGAGTGGTGGCTTCAGGCTACGAATCGAGCTAACAAGCACCTCGGGAAGGGTTTTGATGCAATAATTATCATCGGCGTGTGGACACTTCGGAAGGAAAGGAACGCTCGAGTCTTCGAAAACAAGTTCTTACGGCTGGATGAGATCCCGGGTCGGCTAAATGCCGAGCATGGCGCGTGGCGGAAAGCACGCAGGGGCGGAACCAGTAAAATTTGGGAATTCTGGTAAACTTGTAGAGGATGTCGACGAACTCTTTGTCGGACTCGTCCATCGCCACACGCCACTCCGGGGTCTCCAAAGACACATCTTCGTGGACGCGGCAGTAGCTGTCCGAGGCTGGCGACAACGACACCGCCGCAGTAGGGGACGGCGCGAGCGAAGGGGCAGGAAGAGGAAACTTTAAGCTGATGACATCGCCAAATGCATTTGCAGTTCTTGTAGAACTTTAACATTTGTGGCTAGCCGGTTCCTTGATGACGAGCTGGATGACTTGAACTCCGGCGGTTTGGCCAACGAACGCGAGCTCTGCGAGCTCCCAGACATGTCTGAGCTCTTGCTGACGACCACGCCGAGCAGCTTCCCAACCCACAGATTGTCGAAGATCCTACGACCGCGATGACAGCGACGACCACGCCCTGTTGGTATCGATCTTCAATACCTTCTCTGTTTCTCTTGTGATCTGAACTTCAGAAACACAACAACAGAGCTTTCGCTGAAGTTCTGCACTTTTGAAAGAAAACCCAACAATATTTAGACGAAACACAACGACGTCAGGAGAGCAAATAATCAACAAGAGATTTTGGTGCTGCCCTCAAACTGCGTGGCTTTTCTCTGAGTATATTCACCTTTTTATAGCTTTTACAGATAAGAAGTACTTGCAGATTGCAACTCAATCCAAAACAACTTTTAACTGAACCGAACTCTAACTAGTTAGTTGCTATTGCCAACCCGACACACAACTTAACAAACTCTGCAATCAAAAACTGAAACGAACTCTCCCGATCAGAATCACATGCCGATCAGGATTACAAGTAACATTCTCCCCCTTAATCCTGATTTTCAGCAGCGATGTTCTTTATGCCCAGCAACTCTCGCATCTCGGCGAACTTAACTCTGGCAAGTGCTTTGGTTAAAATGTCTGCACGTTGTTCTTCAGTGCTAACATGATCAACTGAAATCACTCCATTTTCTACACACTCCCGAATGAAGTGATATTTCATATCAATGTGTTTACTCCTCCCGTGAAACACAGGATTCTTCATAAGTGCTATTGCCGACTTGTTGTCAACTTTCAGTAGCACTTTCTCCAACACACAACCTGTCAGATCACTTAGCAGACTCCTCAACCACACAGCCTGACAAGCCGTGGCTGCTGCAGCCATAAACTCTGCCTCACAAGAAGACAATGCAACCGTTTTCTGTTTTTGAGAACACCATGTGATTGGGCAACCTGAGAAGTAGAATACCATCCCGGTAGTACTTCTTCTATCATCAATGTCACTTGCCAGGTTACTATCACTATAACCAATCAGTCTTCCATCACCTCTTCCATTGTAAACAATACCGAAATCAGTTGTTCCTCTTACATACCACAAGACACTACTACAGAATGGTACATCACTATCGCTTCATCTGTGTCGGTTCTTAAGTTTTTAGGAAGAAACGATTGTGATAGATGACTTAGGAGAGGCATTAATCACAATCACTATCGGTTCTCAGGTTAGAAGTGATAGTGATGTAGCACTGGGAATATTACAATCGGTTCTTATGCGAGAAGTGATAGTGATGTGCATTATCATCACTATCGGTTTCCACATAAGAAGCGATAGTGATGAGAAAGTACACATCACTATCGGTTCTTATTTAAGAAGCGATAGTGATGATAATGCACATCACTATCGCTTCTCACAAAAGACCCGATAGTGATGAGAAAGTACACATCACTATCGGTTCTTATTTAAGAAGCGATAGTGATGATAATGCACATCACTATCGCTTCTCACAAAAGAACCGATAGTGATGAGACGTGCTCATCACTATCGGTTCTTTGTGAGAAGCGATAGTGATGTGTATTATCATCACTATCGCTTCTTAAATAAGAACCGATAGTGATGTACTTTCTCATCACTATCGCTTCTTATGTGAAACCGATTGTGATGATCGTGATAATCACTATCGCTTGTCTTATAAGAACCGATCGTGATGTGAATGATCACATCACTATCGCTTTTATATGAGAACCGATAGTGATGTACCTCGTTAGGTTAATTATACCACTCGAGCGTAACTCTCTCTGTTATTGTTCCGAGGAGGTTTCTCCGCCGCCACCGAAAAAATAGCTTATATTACGTGGTTGGAAGCAATACTTGGGTGAGAAAATTTGAAATTCTCAAGGGTGGGTGTCAAGAGGGTAAATTTGAAGCCCTAACTTGAGGAGATTTCCCTCATTTTGCATAATTTGTGGTTTTCTTCAAAATGTGAGCATTCCTTCAAACCCCTTTAATTTTGCACTATGTATTTTTGATATGTCGCAAGAAAGTTTAGATTGCACTTTGGTATTGTGTATGTCCTATCGATTTCACACCCTTTTATTTCACAAGCATGTACACATGTAGTTAATTATCTTAATTTGTAGTGCTTTGGTGTTAATATGGAATTATTATTCTTTGTCACCTAATGCATGCTAGAGTTTAGGGTGCGGAACCTACGCCTCCTGCTCGAGGATGCTTGTTTATAAATATACCGAACGAAATGGCATATTTATGTTTAGCGATCTCAATTGTCCGTTCGTTTGATAGTTCGAGGATATGTGCTTCCGCAAGTTCTCGATCGGCGGTGTTGTACAATCAGAGTAGAGATTTCGTAGCGTCTCCTGGTATTCTCCGGATACACACCCTCTTGACCTGTTGTCGAGACGTGTATATGGAGAATAGCGGGAGATCTTGCCAAATTTTCTCTGAGTTGTACAACGGCTTAGGAACTTGTCGAACCACATATCCTCGAATGGGATTAGGACCAAACCTATTTAGAGATTGGGAGTCATCGTTGGTACCCTTGTTTTGTTTCGTTGTAGTCAAAAGATCATGAGGCTAATGCACTATATAATTAGATTGTTTGATATCATTGTTGATGTTAAAATGTATGTCTCCTATCTAGGGAATTGGAAGCTCTAAACCAGGAAGAATCTAGGTATCGATTAGGAGAACACATTTTATATATCTTGCAGAACTTGCAGTCCTCTATTTTGCAAAGGTAATATTAAATGAAATGATGTCTCAATATTTCAAATAGCTAGCTAGCTTGTTTGTCGCTCCATTCTTCCTTAATTTATTGTGTGAATTTTAATTGCGGATGGACCGTAAGGAATGGATGTATGACAAAAGTCGTGTGAGTCTTTGAATTTCAGAGGGTGTTAAGGAGTTCAAAAAATTGCCAAACAGACATGGTGAGGAGGGTGTAAACTTCATATATTGTCCTTGCATTGATTGCACCAATCTGAGAAGATTTAACAACTCACCAAATCGAGGACCACCGATTCGACGTGGCTTCGTGAGGAATTACACGCCTTGGATCCATCACGGGAGACAGTAGTACCCTTCCAGATGCAACGAAGACACGGTGGAACCGGATGATGAGTTGCACTGATATGTTTGAGGAGGAGAATTTGGAGCAAATGTTGCGGGATGTGGAGGGTAATTACACGGAAAGAGAGTTTGAAAAGTTTAAAAGCTTGATGGAAGACGATGCCAAACCGCTGTTCACAAAGTTGCAAAGTAGAATACACCAAGTTGGGTTCGGTCCTTGCATTGTTCGAATTGAAGGCAAAACACCGTTGGGATGATACAAGTTTTAATGCACTTCTAGTTCTTCTATCGGATCTACTTCAGAGGGAAACGAGTTGCCAACAAGCATTTATGAAGCGAAGAAGCTACTATGTCCCATGGGAATGGAAATAGAAAGGATACATGCATGTCCGAATGATTGCATCTTGTACCGTAACGCACATCGAGCTGACGTGTGTCCGGTTTATGTGTGCCTCGGTACAAACAAAAGGAGAAGCGTAATGACAAGAAGCGTAAGTGCCGGGGCAACGAGGGTGAAGAGGTCACTAAAGGTGCACCGGCCAAGGTATTGTGGTACTTTCCCATCATTCCCCGTCTGGAGAGGTTGTTTGCAAATCCTAGAGAAGCAAAATTGTTGCGCTGGCATTATGAGTCTCGAAAGGAAGATGGCAAGTCGAGACACTCGCCGATTCGGCTCAATGGAGAAACATCGATTGGAAACATGAGGAGTTTGGTGCCGAAATGAGGAACATAAGATTTGGATTGAGTACCGATGGAATGAATCCGTTTGGTAACATGAGCGATCGTCACAAAGACGTGGCGCTTCATTGTGTATCTACAACCTCCTCCTTGGTTGTGCATGAAGCGGAAGTATATCATGATGTCGCTATAATCTCGGGACCTAAACACCGGAAATGATATTGATGTGTACCTCGCCCATTGATCGAGGATTTGGTAAAATTGTGGAATGACGGGTCATTGTGTGGGATGCGCATGAAGAGAGCATTTCACCCTACGGCTATGGTATTCGCACCATAAATGATTTCCGGCTCTTGGTAATTTGGCGGCTACTGATTGAAAGGAGCAAAAGCGTGTCCTATTTGTGAAGAGGAGACCGAGAGCTTATGGTGCTAATTCCAAGAAAACTGTATATGGGTCACCGTAGGTTTCTACCAAGTCATCGATACCGTAAGATGGATGACAAATTTGATGGGAAGAGGAAGTCCGCTCGCACCGCAACCTATGAGTGGAAGGCAAGTATATTCACGTAGAGGATATCGATGTTCAAGACGGAAAGAGCTCTAAACTGTTCGTTCTAGGACCATTTGGAAGAAGAGGTCAATATTTTGGGACTTACCGTCATCGAAGGAGTTAGATGTTCGCATTGTATTGATGTCATGCACGTTGAGAAGAATGTCTGCGATAATTTGGTTGGTATCCTGCTTGAACATACCGGAAAGACAAAGGATGGTGTGAATGCTCGTCGCGACATGGCCTACATGGGAATCGGGCCCAGCTTGCAAAGTGATAGAGGAGGATGGAAAAGGTCCGATATCCCCGCCGCATGCTACACCCGCCCAAGAAGGAGAAAGAGGACTTTTGCAAATGTCTCCATGGTATTAAAGTTCCATCCGCTACTCCGCGAACATTAAGAAGCTTGTGTCCTTGGATGATTTGAAGTTGTTGGGCATGAAGTCCCACGATCGCTATGTCTTGATGACCCAAATGCTCCCGGCTGTAATCCAAATATTCGCCAGAGGATGTCAGTTTGCAATCACGGTGTGTTACTTCTTCAATGCGATCTCTGCAAAATTATTGACCCGACATGCTAGACAACTTACAGAGGAGGTGGTGCGGACTTTATGTCGACTTGAGATGCATTTCCCACCGTCGTTCTTCGACGCCATGGTCCACCTTGTTGTTCACCTTGTTAGAGAGATTAAGATATGTGGACCCGCTTTCTTACGTTACATGTATCCGCTCGAGAGGTACATGGGTATATTAAAGTCCTATGTGAGGAATCGATCAAGCCCGAGGGTAGTATTGTGGAAGGTTATGGATCAAGAGGTTATTGAGTTTTGTGTGGACTATCTCGGAAAAGACAAGCAATCGGTGTTCTGTATCTCGCCACGAGGGCGCATTTGCGGCAAAGGAACCGTGGGGTCGAAACTAACGAGGCCACGGTTTGATATGTATTGCAAAGCGATTTGATGATCTTGCAGCAGAGCACGGTTGCAGGGTACATCAAGCAAAGATAAGTTGATATTACGGAAGAGAATCCACATATGGATGAGCTTTCCATCATGCGAGAACACAACGATAGATTTGTTACATGGTTCAAACAAACGGTAGAGTTCTCTGTTAGTGAGAATGTGAAATGGTTGGTGATGGACCTAGATTTAATGTACGGATATGGCAGGGTACGATATTAATGGGTACACCTTTTACAATCGAAAGTCAAGATGCTAAGAGTCTTGCTCAAAGCAGTGGTGTAAGCATAGATGCTCTTTCCGATGTACATCACTCAAAGGAGGATCCTCAACGGCAATGTACTTGTATTATGGGATAATCAAGAAATTTGGGAGCTCGATTACGGAATATACCAAATTCCATTATTCGATGTAAGTGGGTGGGACTAACACATGGAGTGAAGGTCGATAAGAGAGGTTTTACTCTTGTGGATCTAAGCGCACTCGCCTACAAAGATGACCGTTCGTACTTGCGAAGCAAGCAAATCAAGTCTTCTATGTGCGTGATCCGCCAATCCGAGGTTGCACGTTGTCCTTCACAAAGAAGCGGCGGATCGTTGGTGTCGAAAATGTCGTAGATGAAGAAGAATACAATCAATTCGATGAAATACCTCCATTTGCAGATGGGGCCTATCTTAGCGGGGATGACGACACACATCGATAGTACTACTTGTAATAGACTACTTGTTGTCTCGGTTTTTTCTTGTAAACCGATAGTAATAGACTACTTGTTGTCTCGGTTTTTTCTTGTAAACCGATAGTACTATTTTGTGCCAATTTTTCTTCAAAACATGTTATAGGACTATTTGTGTCGGGTTTTCCTTCAAAACCGATAGTATTGAACAAATATTTGTGTCGGTTTTTTTATTGAAAACCGATAGTATTAGAGATCAACTTATTTGTGTCGGTTTTCTCTTAAAAACCGATAGTACTAGTTTGTGCCAATTTTTCTTCAAAACCTGTTATAGTACTATTAGTGTCGGTTTTTTTATTGAAAACCGATAGTATTAGAGATCTACACATTTGTGTCGGTTTTTCAATGAAAACCGATAGTAATAGACTACTTGTTGTCTCGGTTTTTTCTTGTAAACCGATAGTACTATTTTGTGCCAATTTTTCTTCAAAACATGTTATAGGACTATTTGTGTCGGGTTTTCCTTCAAAACCGATAGTATTGAACTAATATTTGTGTCGGGTTTTTATTGAAAACCGATAGTATTAAAGATCTACACATTTGTGTCGGTTTTCTCCTAAAACCGATAGTATTTTAAACATTCATATTTGTATCGGTTTTTAATGAAAACCGATAGTAATAGTCTACTTTTTTCTCGGTTTTTCTTGTAACCCGATAGTACTTTTTCGTGCCAATTTTTCTTCAAAACATGTTATAGGACTATTTGTGTCGGGTTTTCCTTCAAAACCGATAGTATTGAACAAATATTTGTGTCGGGTTTAATATTGAAAACCGATAGTATTAAAGTCTACACATTTGGGTCGGTTTTCTCATAAAACCGATAGTATTTTAAATATTCATATTTGTATCGGTTTTTAGTGAAAACCGATAGTAATAGACTACTTTTTGTCTCGGTTTTTCTTGTAAACCGATAGTACTATTTTGTGCCAATTTTTCTTCAAAACTGTTATAGTACTATTAGTGTCGGTTTTCTCTGAAAAACCGATAGTATTTTAAACATTCATATTTGTGTCGGTTTTCTGAAAACCGATAGTATTGTGAAACATATTTACATCGGTTTTTTGTGTAAAACCGATAGTATTGAACTAATATTTGTGTCGGTTTTTTTATTTAAAACCGATAGTATTGGAGATCTACATATTGGTGTCGGTTTTGTCTTAAAAACCGATAGTATTGTAAAATATATTTGTGTCGGTTTTTTGTGTAAAACCGATAGTAATGTGATACCCCTTACTTAAGGCAGATTTTTCGGAGAAGCTTTCACGCGTGCCTTGCCTTCGTTTGCCCTAGCCCCTTTTCTGAAGCTCCCTGCCTCCACCTCCGCCGCCACCCGGCGCCCGCCTGCCGACTCCACCGCCCGACGCCCACCACGCGCTCCGTCGCCCCCGCCGCGGCGCGCCGACGCCTAACGGCCCTATCGCCACCCCGGCGCCCACGCCGCTCCGTCGCCACCGCCCGCGCCCGACGCCTAACGCCCTATCGCCGGGGCCGCCACCGCCTAAGCGCCCACGCCGCTCCGCCGCCTCACCGCCCCGCCGCCAAGCCCTAACGGCCCTATCGCCCCAGCGCCCACCGACTCCACCGCCCCGCGCCCACTCCGCCTCCGCCGCCCACCGCCTCGGCGCCGACGCCTAACGGCCCCATCGTCCGGTGCCCCACCTCCTGGCGCTCATTTGGTAAGTTGCGGGACAACCGCAGTAATCGTACATGCAATCTATATGATAACAACTTCTATGAACATATCCACCCCAATTGAAAACAATCACAGATATACATCCCATAATAACTATTAGAAATAGTAGAAATTTCATCAAACAACTCAAAATAGAACGCAGTTTGTTTGAAAATTGAGAGCAGATATCCCATATTTAGATTAGAAGAAATGTTGACAATGAAGTGTGTTATGAAATTATTCTCGAGAGCGTAAATCATGTATTTGGATAACATGACATGTAGACAATGCAATGTGTTATGAAAGAATTACGCTGAAAAGAAATCCCATATGTAGATTACATCACATGTAGACAATGCAAGGTGTTATGAAACTCAGATTTACTAAAGTTGTTAAAAACAAGCTTGGACAACAAATCCGTTGCATCATGTCCCGAGCGGATGTTTGAGGATTAAGCCAGGAAAAAAAGATATGGTGGCGCAGGTGCCCAGGGATATGCTGCTGCTAGTAATGTACCCAATGGAATAGCAGGGGCATTAAGAGCTTCTGCAGGATGAACCTGAAAAAGAAACTCATTAGCCTATTGTTATCGATGAAAACAAAGGAAGCAAGCACTTCAAAATTGAACATTAATAAGCATCTTTCTCAAGCTGCTAATTAGCTTTAACTCACATCTTGATGATGAATTGGACATTGTGTAGTCAACAGAGGAAGCCAAAGTAACGAAGATATTGTCTGCACATTAGAAAATATCTTATTGAATAGGAAAAACTGCTTATCTACTTCAACCTTGTTTAAAAAGGCCAAACATCAAAGGTTACGCTTATGTGCAAGCCACAAGAAGACTACTAATTTCGTAACCCTGTTGTGAAAGGCCATAATGAATTACTTGATCTATAATGAATAAGCCAAATCATGACCCATCACTACATGCAAGCAAAGAATGTCGAATGTAATAGCAATTGAACATATTTATGCTTTGTTCCTGGCGACAAATCTAGGTGTTACTCTACTAGGACAATTGGATGTGCTTAACATATCATTTCAATTTTAAACTTCACAATATAGAAATGGGAAGTCCTTGCCAACAATCCACAAACCGGGTATGTAATCCATCATAACCAGATCAAGTACATCTCTTGCAAAGAAGTGTCTTCTTTCCATGTATGTTTTCATGCCTTTTTCAATATTTTGTCATATGTGCTTCGTACTCGCCATACTATTATGCAACTTTAGACTCTCTTAATTGAGATAGCTATTTCAATTATAATTGCATATTATTTTCCTTTTCATCTCAAAGATATGTTAGAGTTTAGGTTGTGAAACCTCGTCTCCTGCTCGAGAGTGCTTATTTATAAATATGTCTGAATGACATATTTATAAGCAAGCAGCCTCTCAATTGTCCACGATTTTGATTAGTTCGAGGATATGGTTTGGGCAAGTTCTGAGTTGTTGTACAACTCACGAGTAGATTTCGTAGCGTCTCCCGGTGTTCTTCGGATACACACCCTCTTGACTGTCGTCGAGACGTGTATCCGGAGAACGGCGGGAGATGTCGCCAAATTTTCTCCGAGTTGTACAACGGCTTAGAACTTGCCCAAACCACATATCCTCGAATGGGATTAGGACCAAACCTATTTAGAGATTAGGAGTTATCGTCCATACGTATTTAGTTGGTCTACATACGACTTGTCTTGAAGATCATTCGCTCATCTGTTACTCTAATGCAATATGCTACAACAATGACATGCTATGAATTATCCATTGATTTGTTACTTTAGATGATTTATTGTGAAGTTCACATAATAGCTACGAATTGCTTTCTCTCATGTGAAATATATGTCCATGTTAGATAAGAAAACTCAAAATGTCGCAATTGAGAGCATCGCTCATCGCGTAAAGAGTAGAAGGTGCTCCGAGGCCAAGCCAACTTCCAAGTGTCGGCGGAGCCGGGTTCCAAATGTCGAGGGGCCGAGTAAGGTGAGGAAGGCCCGAGGACCGAGCAAAGGGGCCACAGGAGAACGCCGCAAATTCTCCACTTCAATGCGACGGCGCTTGCACGGTCCTCCCAAGTATAAGGGGCGATACCGCCATTCCTGCAATCGGTGAGGGAGAGAGTTCCCATAACGGTTAAGGATTGGAGAAAGGAGGTCAGCGTCGAGCAGAAGAACCGGCTGTGGGACGAGGTTAAGGGGAAATGGATTATAGAAGAGGAGGATGAAAACAATGCCAGGCGGTACGCCTTGAAGAGGATGGGTGTGGCTCTGAGGCACTTTAGGGTCTACATGCACAGTGAGTACGTGCTGAAAGGCCGTGCACCATTCGAGAGGTATCCGTTCGTGCTTCCCGATGTTTGGGAGGAGTTCACGAGGATGAAGAGTACGCCGAGGCGAGGAGCCGAGACAGAGGAACGTTGCTACCTGAGGTGAACACGCACGCCGCACCACCTCGGTTCAGGCGGCTACGAAGGGAAGAAAGCAGAATGGGCACGACTAGCCGAGGAGTGCGCCAACTCCGGGACAGCGATGCCTTACTCGCATATATGTGAGGAGCGGGCACGTGACTGGGTATTAGCGAGGACAAAGAAAACCGGGGACGGGCAGCTGGTAGTACCAAACCCCACTACGCGCAAGTTGTCTCCACCATCGTAAGATATCAAACTTGCTACATTGCAAGAGACCATTCTGTTGTATTTCAGATCTAATTGCACTCGCTTCTTGCAGGAGGAGGTAAGCGGAGGAAAGAGCAGGGACTTTTCTTAGCCAAGGGTCAAATGACATCCTATTCTCTGCGATCGGAAAGCCCGACCATAAGGGCCGGGTGCTTGCCGCAGGGGCGGGGCATACGAAGAAGTCCTACTTCCAAGATGCTGCTTCGAGTACCAGATCAAGAACATGGGAGGCACGTGCGGAGCGCCTGAAGGACACGCTTAGGAGCAGCTGAGGGAGGAGATCTCGGAGGAGATGAGGGAGGAGATGAGGGTGCAGATGATGGCACGTGAGGAGGAGATGAGGGTGGAGATGATGGCACGTGAGGAGCGCCTAAGGGCCGAGATGATGGCGATGATCTCCTGCAGTCGAGCCGATGCCCCGCCATCGAGAGAAACCCGTGCCCTCACCAAGTAGCCTGCGGTTCCAAAATGATAAGTCCGGTCCCCACCAAGGTAATAATTAATTTTGCCTTACTTAATGGTGCGAGGTAACTCTTCATATGTTTTCTCTCAAGTTGCGCACTTTTTGCAGACGCCTACCAAGTGCCAGCCCACCCTGACGGAAGACGGATTTCCTGTTGAGGCTGCACGCGGGGTTGCATTTCCATGCAAGGAGACCGACACGGTGCATGGTCAGCCTTTGGGGAAGGGCTACATGAGGGTCCGGTGGACTACGCCCACGGCCTTCTTATCACATGTGCTCGAAGTTCCCCTAACGAAGACATCACCACTCTCGGGCTAAGCGCGGATGTCGCTCATCAAGTGGCCCACGACAGCGCCGATCTTGGTCAAGGTAAACATCCTCACGCCTTCTCGTACCATTCCAAGAGTATTGCAACAAGTTACTTAATTATGCGCGTGCTTTGTAGGTTCCTACCGCACTGCGCCGCTCCCACGATCGTGACGAGCCCCGCACAAAGTCTGAGTGGTGCATAAAAGGACTAGCACGACAACCACGTAACCACTAGAGGCCTTTGCTAAAAAGGCTAGGCTCACAAAGGCCTGGCGCCCCTCTCGTATATGAAAAGCCCATCGCCGGCCTCGGAGACTCCTTCGCCCGAAAGGAGAGCCAAGATGCACCACGGTGAAGCCTTATGAATTTAAGGCCTCACGACATGGAAAGCCCCTTCGCCTCCCAAAGAAATTGAACGCCTAGGCATATGGACTCGATACTCCATGGATGGTACATTGACAAAGCGAAAGATAGCGAGCGTGTCGACTTCAATGTTAGATACGTGAAAGGACATTTCCACCGCGAGGAGGATGGGACATTCGCTAGTTTTGAGGATCTGTCTCGTCTGTACCAACCGATAGCCATCGATATTTCTATCAGACGATCTCGACGCCGTGAGTATCGCACCACGCTGTACGACTTTATGACTTCCATAGAATTTTGCATTACACTTTTTAACATTCAATGCGAGTTGTGGCGATGAGGCGCGGGTCGTGACGAATCGACAACTAGTTGGGTTAAATCGACCTCGAGCTTGTGTCCGCGACGATGGCTAGGCTTCAACCGGAATGGGTTGCTGGCTACATCAAGAGGGCATTGCAAGTCGAGTCAAGAAGGACTTCATTCTATTCCGCACCACGAGGAGTAAGTACTACTTCACTGCTCAATTACTTCTACACACTCAAACCGTATGTGAACTTATTTTCTTCTGCATACCATTTAATAAGCAACCATTGGGTTCTACTCGTTCTTCCGAGAGACAACAAAGTGTACACTTTTAATTCGGTTGATAAGAGACCGATGGCCTACGCGATCAAGCCTCCTTTGGAGCGATAAGTGCACCACTCTTATCTAACATTTTTCGTATTTAACTACAATCATTATTTTTTTACTCAACGACATCTTTCCAATGTATATAGGGTTTCAAGGAATACGTCAAGCGGGAGGGACACACGACGACAAAAAGGGCTCCAAGTCGAGTATGTCCGCTTCAAGGTACAAGTTGCTATCATATATAAGATTTAGATTTTCCGATATATTTTCTTTGTCTCTTAATTTATTTTTCTTTCTTCACGAGTGTCATCAACAGGCAGTGACGCATCTGTGGTTTGTATGTCATGCAACACATGGTGATCTTGATTGTCGGCTCGCACTGCGTTTCCCGAGGTAGTACATGCATATACAATTAGTCTTTCACATGCAAATTTGAAAACTCAAATTAGAGCACTCGCTTCTATCTTGCACCACCGTTATTCCCCGTAAGAGTGTAGACAAAGATCGCACTCAACAAGATACGAGATCACTTATGCGGTGGTAATGGATAGAATGCTTGTCGGAGGACTGACGGTTTAGAGATCCCAAAAGCTCCTACTAGACCAGATGTGAACAAATATTACATATCCGAATGCGATTGCATGTGTACTTATGGTTAAGCATGTTTACGTTCTATTTTGTTAATGAATGTGATATGTGTTTGTTGTAACAAAGTGTTCATGTTCTTTGAATGTGATATGTTGTCTGTAATTTCTGTGTGAATGTGATATGTGCATATTGTGTGGAATATGTGCTTATTAGAATGTGATAGCACACCACACCCCTTCATCTCTCGGTTCTCACAAGAAAATGATAGAGATGTGACGGTCATCTCTATCGGTTCTTTGAAAGAAGCGATAGGGATAATGAACTCATCTCTATCGGTTCTTTATAAGAAGTGATAGAGATGAGGTTATTCATCTCTATCGGTTCTTTCAAAGAAGTGATAGAGATGAGTATATTATCTCTATCGGTTCTTTTTAAGAAGCGATAGAGATGATACAGTCATCTCTATCGGTTCTTTATAAGAAGCGATAGAGATGATGGTATTATCTCTATCGGTTCTTTGAAAAAAGCGATATAGATGATATGGTCATCTCTATCGGTTCTTTATAAGAAGCGATAGAGATGATGGTATTATCTCTATCGGTTCTTTGTAAGAAGCGATAGAGATGAGCTATCATCTCTATCGCTTCTTACAAAGAACCGATAGAGATAATACCATCATCTCTATCGCTTCTTATAAAGAACCGATAGAGATAATACCATCATCTCTATCGGGTAAGAACCGACTGTAATAATGCCCGCCTCATCTCTGTCTCATGGCTTTGTGTCACCACCAGAACCGACTGTGATGACGAAAAAGAACCGATTGTGATGTATATTTGTGTAGTAGTGAGATCTGGTTGACAGCAGACAAATGACTTTGCCTAGGCGCCTCCATATACCTGCTAACTATCCCCACTGCATAACTCAAATCTGGCCGGGTATGAAGTAGGCATCGCAAACATCCAATTAAATGCCAATAATCAGTCGCATTCACTGGAGTTCCTTCTTCATCCTTGGTCAATTGCAGCTTCGGTTCCATCGGATATTTGGTTGGGTTGCATTCCCACATACCTACTTGCTGCAAAACCCTCTTTGCATACCCAGTTTGTTTCAGGATTATGCTATTACCTATTTGCTGCACTTCTATTCCCAGATAATAGGAAAGGGTTCCCAAATCACTCATCTCCAACTCCTTTTTCATTTGATCCTTGAAAGCCTGAATCTCTTTCTGGTTTTCTCTAGTCACGATCAAATCATCTACATACACTCCAACAATGACCAAGCCTTTTCCAGTACACCGCTTGTACACTGCCTGATCTTGAGGACATTTCTGAAAACCAAGATTCTTCAATGTTAAGTCCAAACGTGTGTTCCAGGCTCTAGGCGCTTGCTGCAATCCATAAAGTGCTTTGGACAACTTGTACACCTTGTCTTCATTCTTGGCAATGACAAACCCCTCCGGTTGAGATACATATACATCTTCTTGAAGCTCTCCATTGAGAAAGGCTGACTTGACGTCGAGATGATGCACCTGCCATCCCTTCTATGCCGACAATGCTAACAATAATCTCACTGTCTCCATTCTAGCAACTGGAGCAAATGCCTCCTCAAAATCGATTCCCTTTTGCTGCACATATCCCTTTGCAACCAATCTAGCCTTGTGCTTTACAATCTCTCCAGCTGCATTCTTCTTAAGCTTATATACCCATTTCAAGCCAATCGGTTTTACTCCAACAGGTAGCTCAACCAGGGTCCAAGTTTTTAAAGAGGTTGTGCTTAATGCGATTCTTTGGAGTATGTGATTAACATGTGCAAATGTGTTTTGCATAGTGTTGTGATCATGTGTTGATTCTCACATAGCTCAAAGAATAAATTTTATTGGTTTGGAGAAAAGTGTATGTGAAAAACTTAGTTTTCTCTTTGTGATTGGTACTACCGCTCATTGAGGCCGGTAGTACCGTTAGGCCAGCAGTACCGCTTATGGGAGTCGGTACTGCCAACTCGGCGGTACTACTGGCCAATGAGGTCGGTAGTTATATTCCAGAGGGAGATGTTTTTAGGGTTTTGCCCGGCCGGCACTACCGTCCCCTAGAGGCGGTACTGCCGCTCGGCCAGCACTAAAGGACCTACATGGGCGGTAGTGCTGGGAATATAGCCGTTGCCGACTGTTGGAGGTCGAGGCCGGCACTACCGGCCCTACATGGGCGGTAGTGCTGGGATTCGCTGATTTTGCCCAATTTGCCCCCAATGGCTAGATTTCGTGTGAGGGGGCTGTAAAAGGATGCCAATGGCTGGCATATGTGCTTGCTGATTTTGGAGAGAGTTTGTGGGAGTTGGTTGCATGTGTTGCATACTTCTATTTGGTTTTTGAGCTAAGAGTGAGCCCTAATTTCATGTGCTCAATCCACTCCTAATTGCATGTTGCAATTAGGAGTAGATTGAGATCATTTTGTGCCTGCGTTGCACTTGAGGAGGATTCTAGTGCATGTGTTGCACTTAGGAGGTCACTGGAGTGCATGTGTTGCACTATGTGAAGTTCAAACGGGAGTGCTTGACTTGTTACTCTTGGAGGTTGCCGCCTCCTAGATGGCGTAGAGCATCGTGCGCAGGAGCTCTCAACGGAGGTTATGAGAAGCCCCAACAAAGTTTGTGAAGGTTGAAACTCGCCTACCCAGGAGGGAAAAGGAGCTACGACTAGTAGAATCGAGGCGAGTGCTCAATTTGTGGAGCCGGTCCAAAGTGGCTTGGGCTTGCCTCAACGTGGATTAGGGGAGACCGACAAGTCTCCGAACACCATGGTAAAAAGTATTGTGTCTCCGTGTGTATGATTGCAATTCTCAATTTACATTGTTGCAATTTGTATTTATAGAATTAAATTTCTTACTTGTCTTTAGGATTGCAATTTATTGTTAGAGACATAATTAGTTAGTGCACTTAGTGAGCCTAGTTGATTTAGGCTTTAATTGTCAAAACCTTAGTTTATCGCTTCCGTATTATTTATTGTTAAGGCTTTGGTATAAGGGAAATTAGGGGTGAATTAAATTGTAGAGAATCGTAGAAGAAATTTTTAAAGCCGCCTATTCACCCCCCTCTAGTCGGCATCCTCGATCTTACAGTTGTGTGGGAGCACGGCGACAAGATAGGGACTGGATTTCGATGCAAGTACTGTCACCAAGAGAAGAAAGGAGGCGGTTCAACACGACTGAAGCTCCACTTAGTAGGGCACGATACGAATGTCGTACATTGTAGTCAACTTCCTAAAGAGGTTCGCGAGTATTTTCAGCTCAACCTAGATAGGATTAAGGATAAGAGGAAGAGAATGAGGGAGGAGAGCCTCAGAAAGGAAGCCGCAACTGCAGATTCCCCACCGAGAAGAAGTGTATATTTAGAGTACACGGTGGTGTTGATGAGGAGGACCAACTCCAGCATGCCTTGGCTATCTCCAGGGTGGAGGCAGCATTTACCAGTCGGGCAGGTGGCAGGTATGAGCACGATAGTGGTAGTGGCACCTCTAGGGGGCTAGAGAAGGGGGCGACAGTGTGTTGCCGACGATGTTTCGGAGTTCCTAACAATGGGAAAGACCGGCTGTGGGGGATTACAACATTGGTCTGACCCGTGGTCCTGTGCAAACAAGGATTGACACTGGGAGTTGGAGACAGAAAGGGAGGAATGCGAAGTAGGCGATTGGCACAGCTTGGGCAAAATTTTCTACATGGCTAGCTGGTATTGCAGGTAGGAAACCAGACAACCCCTACTTCGTTAGCGCCGTCAGGGAAACTTAAAAATATGGCAAGTGAGCTTTCAAATTTTTGTCCAGATGTACACCAAATAATAGCTCAAATTTTTATCATATGTTTTATTTGCAAGCGAGGGTGTCCTATCTGCGTTTGGGAGAGACATAGACGTAAAATATTTAGACACCAATGAATTAGACATACAAGACAAGACGGCCAAGTTCAAGAAAGAATGGCCTACGTATGGCGTAACAATAATGTGTGATTCTTGGACTGAGCTAACACGCATGATCATCATCAACTTCATAATATACTGTAACGTTACCATGTTCTTTCATAAGTCCGTGGATGCGACGGATCTAACTCAGGATGCCTCGTTCTTGCGCAAGGTACTTGCTTTCATTGCTTCTCTTATGAAATCTATTTGAAGTATGCATCATGTAATAGAGGTTTTCATTTTGTTTGTTGATGCAGGAAATTACCTGAGTGGTCGACGAGGTAGGTCTGGTGAATGTTGTGCAGATTGTCATGGTCAATAGTGCCAACTACAAGAAGGCATGCAGGCTCATCGCACGGGAGTACCGCAACATCGTGTGGAAGCCTTGCATGGCCCACACGTTAATTTGATGCTTAAGTAGATTAGAAAGTTTTCTGACTACACCTCTGTCATCAAGAGTACAAGGAGAATCTCTCAATTGCTATACAACCACTCGAAGCTTCATGCTATGATGAAGAAGCATATTGGAGGCGAGTTGGTCAAGCACATGGGAAAGAATAAGCACCAAGCAGTGACGATAAGGGAGCAAGCAAAAAGGAGAGCTCACTCGAAAGGAAAGGGGAAGCTTCCTGCTGCGGAGGAACATTACGTAGGGAGTGATGACTTGACTGATAGTACTCTCGGGGCCCGTCGGAGTCCACCGTACCAAGAGTTCAATGACAGTAGCTCCAAAATGGACAGCAATGGCAATGAGTCCGGTGACAATACCTCTATTCCTCTCACTTCCTACTCAGAAGAACAGCGTCCCATATAATTTACAGGGGAGTCCCAATACACTCATGCCACACAGGACAGAGACCATGTCGCTCCAAAGTCATAGAGGACTACAGAGACCATGTCGCTCCAAAGTCATAGAGGACGACTACTGCAGGAAGGGGCAGGCAGCATCCACATAGCCATGACGCACCTCAAGATAGCTCCAACTCATTCAGTGTCGCTGAGACACAAGGGAGTTATGGCTATGGCTCATATGGCCACTATGACTACGCCATCCCGGAAGCTCGTGCACAACCTCTCACCCAATGAGTCTATGAGTGGCAAGACCTTGAATTTTATGCCATGTTGTATCAATAGAGGCAAACGACTAACCCATGGATGGGACAAAACTAGCACGAATACAAGGCAAAGTTGCTCGCTACACGAGAACTCACTACTACAGAAAACATCATCTCAGACAGTTCAAAATCGTCATCTCAGACGGTTTTATGAACCGTCACTAACAATGTGTCAGTAATGTAAGGGTACATCATAGACGGTTTTGAACCGCTCGTGAAAATTTCATCACAAAGTGTTCTACATTATAACCGTCTGTGATGAGTACTCATCACAGACGGTGTTCAAGTAGAATCGCCTATGATACAGAAACATCACAAACGGTTTATAAATAGAACCGTCTGTGATACAACATCACAGATGGTTTATGAATAGAACCGTCTGTGATCCTCTAGCAGAACTTTCATCATTAGTATACATTGTTGAAATGTTCTTCGGTATTTACGAACTAAATTTACAAGGCACAACCAGTTATAGATTTAGTAATTGAATATCTAAACTTCCTAGATGCATCGAGACAACAGCTTGTCTGATCAGGATCGTCTTAAAATATGAAGTTTTGTAGCACTTTCATCACTTTCTTATTATAATATTGATGGATTCTATGGTAAAATCCATTTCATTCCACAGTGCGTCATGAACGCTGTCAAGCTCTGATTTATCGATTCCACTTTATCCTCATCTCCGAATGAGAATATCATTGGCCGCCATACTTCTTGAACTATAGAGTTGATTAAGTCATCATATTGAGTTGATTAAATTATCGTAACTCCATACGATAATTTAATCAACTCAATATGATGACTTAATCAACTCTATAGTACAAGAAGCATGGCTGCCAATGATATTCTCATTCGGAGATGAGGATAAAGTGATAACGATAAATCAGCGCCTAACACCTTTCAGGACGAATTTTGGAATGAAATGGATTTTACCTTAGAATCCATCAATATTATAATAAGAAAGAGATGAAAGTGCTACAAAACTTCATATTTTAAGACGATCCCGACGTATGTTGTTGCCTCGATGTATCTAGGAAGTTTAGATATTCAATTACTAAATCTATAACTTGGTTGTGCCTTGTAAATTTCACAGGTAAATACCTAAGGTAAGAACATTTCAACAATGTATACTAATGATGGAAGTTCGCGCTGGGTGTAGGGAAAACAGAGGATCATAGACATGAGTATGTCAAGAATTGGATTAGGTAAGAAAGATAGTTTTGGATTAGGTAAGAATTGGAGTAGGTAAGAAAGAAGTGCAATAGTAGCCAAGTGAAGAGGAGAAGAGAAGTTACAAGAAATTAATTTGGTGATCGACAATAATTATATTCTTGAACTAGTTTGTTTTCACGTCATTATTATTTTTCGAGCAGGGACAATTGGCTAATGTAATAATCTTTCTCACAACCCATATGTCAAAGGTTTTAATCCAAAACTTAACATGTGGTTGCCTCTGTGATTACTTCACACAATATGTACTTCACATGATCACATATTCACATCAACAACACATGGTCACATAATCATTATAGCTTAATGCATGTTACGAACAATTATTTGATATTTGTCAATTAGTTTCAATTTCGATTCTACCAGTTTTACACAAAGCTATGCTTTAGCAAGCTCCTCTTTCTTGATCAATCATCAAACACAACGACAAATATACCTACTGGTTCCATGGCTCTATTTTCAAGTACATGAGTATACATAATCCATGTGAAATTGACAAGACAAATGCAAAGGTGTACGTTCTAAGAGATTTTTGTCTTCAGAAATCATGTATAAAAATATTTATCTTCACAAATCATGTATGTTCTAAGATATACTTTGGTCACCCTTCGAATGATACATGGTATCAATCCTTGCAGCATGCATTTTCTCCAGAATTCAAAGCAGTATTTCCAGATTATTTTGCTTTTACAATTTTATTTCATACTTTTGTATATAATATTTGTGGCATACACAAAAATATTCAGCATTCTCTTTGTGTTGCACCTTGTGAATCAGTGGGTTTTAATAACCTTAAACTAGTGGAGAATAGTGATCCACACAATACAAATACCAAATACAACCATGCAAGAACCATATATCTTAGAACATACATCAATATTAAACACTCAACATATATCATCAAAGAATAATCTGGTAGCAACCCACCCATTCGTTGGAGTTGGACAGGACGACGTCCATGTGACGGTCGACGAAGGAGACAACGAGGAGGAGGACGGTGCCGAAGGGTCACGGTTTCGCGAGGAGGGCGACGAAGGGGTACTCACGATGAGCCTCGCGAGGAGGGCGATGAAGGGGTCACGGTCGAGGCCGCCAACGGTGTCCTTGAGCGGCTGCGCCGGAGATGCCATCTGAGACGTGCCCTCGAGTGGCAGGGAGGAGGCCAAAGCGTCAGGGAGGAGGTCGAGAATCGCTAGGGTTTGCGGGAGACGAAACACATAAGTCTGCGCTACGAACCTCAATCGATATGTTTATATAGTGGTCTGAGGTAATATCACAGACGGTTCGTAGTTAGAACCGTCTGTGATTTGACCTTATCACAGACGGCTCGTATTCAAAACCGTCTGAGATCATATCACATACGGTTTTTAAATAAAACAGTCAGTGATATGGATGTATTTCACTGACGGTTCATGAAGAGTACCATCTGTAATTATATCACTGACGGTGTCACTATAGAACCGTTAGTGATGTTCTTTAGCACAGACGGTTTTTTCAAACTGTCTGTATTGGGGCGTCTACTATAAGCCTTTCTGTAGTAGTGACTGGTATTGATATCCACAGAGGAGTACAACATGGCCAACCAAGTGTACAAGCAACAATACTACCTGTAGCCCTAAAGGTAATATTTCATTTCATTGCAACTCGATTTTTTACTAACATAGCGTTTATGTAGGTCAACCATGGCTTATGTGTGAAAATGGAAGGTCAATGAAATTATGCCAAGTGCGAACATCCATTTTCGGTGACAAATGTTGATTTCAAATGTCATATGCTATGGTATTAAAATGAATGTTATTGCAATGTGGACTTGTTGGATTCATTTGTCAATGGTATTGAATTGAAATGTTACTTGTTAACATATTATTGCTCAATGCCTGCTTTATAACTTGAGATTGTCTAAAATATAACAAAGGTCATGCCGAAATTTTTTCATATTTTTTCATAGTTGTGCTATTATTGTAAAATGTATACTTTACAATTTGACGTTGTCTTAAAATGTAGGAAATGTCATGCCGGAATTTTATCATATTATTTTATGCATTTCTAACATTTTCCTGATTTTTTTGGGGGCATTTATCGGCTTTTTACTATTTTCCCACCATTTTCTGCAATGTTTTGCATTTTTCCTTGATTTGTTTTTTTTTACATTTTCCATTCGGTTGTCGATTTTCCCAGAAAATCGACTGATAATCAATTGACCATATCGCCCAAATTATCGACATTTTTGGCCTCTATTTGACCGCAGATTTCAAATCAGTTTACTTTACAAACCGTTCATTTTTTCTCAATAATCGCTCGAAAATTAATGATAATCGATACCGACCACCTAGCGATTTTTGAGTGTGATTCGGTATTGTGAACCCTAGTGATAACCTTACCACAAACTTACAATTCAATACTTGACAGTTAATAGAAACCTAGTCAATTGATTATCTTCAAAGAATATACATACATACATACATACATACATACATACATACATACATACATACATACATACATACATACATATAAGAGAATCAAACTCAAGATGGTTTACTGAACTATAACAGAAACAGTCGACAATGGCAAGTAAACCAAGACTGCCGATGTCGACTTTTGTAGTCGGCAATGAATTTATGGGGTAGGCGCTGGATCTCAAACTCGAAGGTCACACAAGACAGGGGTTTATACAGGTTCAGGCCCTCAGTGATGGAGGTAATACCCTAATCCTGTGTGCTGGGATTATGTGGTTCTCTCGGATCGGAAGTGCTCAAAGCGCTATATGCTCTGGGCAAAAGATGGCGCTTTGTGCTTGGATGATTGGATGCCTCTATTGCTACCTGTCCTCACCCTTATATAGTAGGGAGGGGGCAGCTTACAGAGTCTCGATCAGTTAAGAGATTCCGATCGGTTACAAGATTCTAATCGGTTACACGATAGAGTTTACATCTTTATCTACCCTATTTACAACTCGGATTACAACTGTTTCCAACATATCTAAACATAAGTTCAACTTCCTTTAGGATATGTACCTTTGCACACGGCAAAGAGCTCATGGGAATATCTTCTGGGCTTGTTATGAGGGTACCCCGGGTTCTTATATTCCACAATAGCCCCCGAGTGCTTCATGATCCGATCGCTATGTTCTGATTTCAAAACTTCTACTCACATTTGTTGTTTCCTGATATTCCGACTGGTCCCTGACTCGAACCTCCGACTGATTCCTTCCCTTTAATCGGAAATTCCCTTTTTGTGACGAGCGAATTATGAAGTACTCAATTATAATCCTTAATCCTTTTGACCTTCCCAAGTGCAACCTTTACTGTAGGCTTTATTTATGCGTACCGCGGACTTCATCCCGCATTACGTAGATTGAATATTTTTCCGCTTGAATTTTTGATCCTCACCGTAGATAACCATCAGGCAGTCTTCGAGGTCATCTTGTTTTTCCGTGCCAACTTGTTTTGCTGAAAAACTCTTCGTCTTCTGTCATTATATTAACTCCAGATCTCTTCGGCTTCCGATACTTAATATCCTCGCATTTACTTCGATCTCGCCTAATCGGCTATAAAAAGACGTACCAGTGTTTTCAAGACGTAGCCCTCCATTCTCGGCCCTCCATTCTTTAGCTTCTAGCTTCTACCATGACCCGATGGTACCATCATTCGAAGGCAGGCCCTCGACTCATCAAGATTTGGGAAGAATTTGACCGAGCCTGTGAGGAGCAGATAGACCGCATGACGGTCGACGCTCTCCTTGTGGCCATCCCGGCTCTTTGTAGGGCCAGGGATCCCCTCCTCGAGGCGCTCGGTCGAGCACACCGCAGGGATGAGGAGCAAGAAGAGTTCTTCCTCCACTGTGTAAAGCCTCCTAGGCATAATGTCTAGGGTATCTTTGCCTTTGTTTATAATAAAGAAACACCTTTTGTGGAGAAATGTCCTTCGATTGTGGATTTGACCCGTTCTTGGGCATCTTGGACCTCGCGTGTTTTTTGAACTCGATGACGTATCTATCTGCCATAAAACATAGCTTGAGCTCGACACGAAGCTCAATATATTTCACGCGATTATCAGCCGAGAGATGTCCAGCGAGATGCATAATATGCAGCATACCATAAATACCTGGCTCAAGGCCAAATAATACCCAAACCTGTCGATCACCCGGAATCGCTTAAGCTTCCAATTTGGAGCACATCGTGGCCTTTGGCCGATCGATTCTCACATCCGACCGCAGGATATAGTCATTCATCGCCTTGGGACGATCAAGGTTTTACCGCTCACTACGAATGATACCCATGTCGTTAAGACATGATTTGGCTCTCTTGGAGTATATCAGGATTTATGCGGCTCTTGGCCGAGTGATACCTGTTCCCGACTGGTGTAGGATACAGCTCAGACCCTCTTGGAGCGTATCACGTTTACATGGCTCTCGGCCGAGTGATACCCTTTCCGATCGATGTCTGATACGCTTAGACTCTCTTGGAGCGTATCACGCCACGTGGCTCTTGGCCGAGTGATACCCTTTCCCGACTGATGTCGGATACGGCTTAGACTCTCTTGGAGCGTATCACGTTTTTATCAAAGGTGTCTGTACTCGTTTAATACGACGCACAATTTTCACGACCCTCATGGGGCACACCCTTTGATCCGAGCCTGCTTAGGCTCAACTCGCGGTACATGATTCCGTCATGCGGTAACCACCTTATGACCCAGCGTGGGGTGTACCGTGAGAAGATATGCTTTATCCATTTTGGAGATCGCCCATGCCCCGCTTAGAGTGGAAAGTGGAGTAAATGCCCCGCCGCACGAAGCGACGTGCCCCGATTTTACTCGGTCAAACTCTGTCAAAACTCTGTGAGTTGAAACGACAGGCCTGCAAATCATTTATGGGGCATCCTGGAAAGACACGACGCTTCACAATCTTTTCTCCGCCGATTCATCGAAGACCAATTCTCCCCTTTTAAAAGGTTTAGGCCGTACGGTGTCCGACGGTTCATTCTCTTGCTGCGCCCTCTCTCCTTCCTTTCCTTTGCCTTTCCGACTTCTCTTTCAAAGATGTCTTCTTCTTCCTCGCCGCCTTCGCCGCAGGATTGGATGACCTCAACGACGACGGAGGAAAAGTTGCAGTCCATGGTGGAAGACGGGATTCTCCCAGACCTAGCCTTGATCTCCGCTCGTCCGGCCGTCGGCGAAACCGTCCCCACTCCTCGTCCAGGGGAGGTGGTGGTATTCAAATCCTTTTTCCAACGTGGATTAGGTTTACCGGTCAGCACTTTTCTTCACGGTCTTCTTTTCTTCTATGAAATCAAGCTGGTGAACTTGAATCCCAACTCTATTCTGCAAATATCTCTTTTCGTCCACCTCTGTGAAGCCTTCTTGGGCGTTAGCCCCCATTTCGACCTTTTTCTCTATTTTTACCTTCTGAAACCTTATCCTTCCAAGAGCGACCCCAAAGTTGTCTGGGGAGCCAGATTTCAACTACGGGAAGGGCTGAAGAAGAATTACTTCGCGATTCCCTTCAAAACTTCCAACAAAGGCTGGCACCGGGAGTGGTTCTATTGCGGCAACCTCGACAATGCCTTAACTCCCTTCGACGGGCGCCGACCCAAAGCGTCTCTTTCCTGGATATCTACTCCCAACTCTGCCGACATGGACAAGGTTCATGACCTTCCGCATTGATCGGTGTCAAGGAAGGAGGTCTTACGGGGTAGGCTCGCCTCGCACTTCGCCGCCACGGATACAACCCCTGAAGGAGCGAGTCCACTTGGGATTTGCGTATGAAGGAAAAGACGATCTAACCTGTGAACGGCCCGATGAGTTGTCTGGGGAACAAATCTTCGCTCGGGTCGGCGACTTCTTCATACCGAGCGTTGATATATCCTCCGTGAGATGCCCAAGTCCTTCACTGCCGCCTCCCGAGGTGAGCTCACTTTAAGAGATCTTTGTCTTCGCTTCGTAATGTCCTTTAATTTTTAGTCTCCTTCGAGGATCGCATTGCCTTCTTCAATGCCGCGCTACTCCCGAAATGCCCGCCAGATAGATGATTTCTCGGAGCGGTGGGTGAGTTCTTCCGCGGGAAGCACTGCCGCGAAGAAGGGGAAAAAGGCATTGACCGAGGATCCCGTGGCGCCCCGATGCTCGGCTGGCGGTCCTAAGATTCTAGACCCGTCGGCACGAGCCTCAGCGCTTCGGCTCTCCTTTCACATGAGCCCGTGGTTCCGCCGCACCAGAGGGGCTCCAAGCTCCCGGCAGACGCCCGAGTGGTTCCTCCAAAGGCGGTCCGCCTACTCTAAGAAGCCCCAATGAAGATGATGAAGTCCGATGTGTTCGCCACCTCGCCGACTTCTATTTGACTCATTTTGCAGTTTGTTGACGATCTTTCCTCATAGGGATCCTTGTCTCGGTTCCTGCCGGACGCCGATCGCGCCCTCTCGCAGAGGCCGAGCCCCGAGGGCTTGCGCGCCGGTCGCGGAACCGTCATTGGGGATGCCGAATGCCTCCCGCCCCGGCATCGTCTCTTGTCCCTCCCGCCCGATGTCGGGCCCCGCCGCTCAAGAGCCGACTTCCGCCCGTCCCCCGAGGTCGAAGAAATTCACCGAGTCCCCCCGGCCCCTGCTTGCCCCCGGCTTATAACGGAGGCTACGTGGATTGATGAGGAGGAAGGTTTGAAGCTCTTGGACGACCCGGAGGAGGAGGAGAAGGAGAGGAACGATTTTTACATTCACGCTCGGCTCAGGCGCTGCGTGCCCGCACGCACTTCGCCACAATTGCTTGTGCTCTCGCCATTGTTGGTCATGTGGTTACCTTTTCCTGTGATGATTGTAGAAAATAAGGGAGCGCTTTGAGCAGAAATCCGAATACTTCCAAAAGATGCTCCCTGAAATCCGGACGCGCCAGGAATACTTGGCCGACTTAGAGCGCGTCAAGCCCGGGTATGCAGCCGAGCTGCGGTCCCTTTGGTCCAAGATCCAGGCGTCGCGGGAGGAGCAAAGCGCTCTTCTCCAGGAGAAGCTGGACGTCATCGACTCCCTTCGAGGTAGCTATTTATTGGGCCTGCCTCATGCTTTTGTTTAGCATTACAGCCCTTTGATCTTTCTGTCTCCTCGTCAGCCCGGGATTCTTCTTTCGCGAAGCTCCAAGGACAACTCCAAACCGCGGAGGATTCCAGGGCAAAATTGGAGGAGTTTGAAGGTACAGCTGGCGAT
Source organism: Otatea glauca (assembly GCA_036346275.1). Taxonomy (NCBI): domain Eukaryota; kingdom Viridiplantae; phylum Streptophyta; class Magnoliopsida; order Poales; family Poaceae; genus Otatea; species Otatea glauca. The sequence continues at coordinate 48,156,131 of CM070718.1, forward strand.
CTAGCTTCATCTTGCTTTCACTGCCTTTTTTAATGCTTTGTTTTTGCAGATTACAGATTCAAAACTCGGGCGCAATACGCCGTCTTCAGCGAGAAGGTGGAAGTCCTCGAGGCGCCTTGCGATAAGCTTCAGAGGCCTCGGGCGCTGGGCTGGTTCGCTTCACCCTATGGGTGAGAGGCCACTCAGCAGGGACCAAATTATCTCTCGGCTGGAGGAAGCCCCCGGGGCGCTCAATAATCTTTTGAAGGAGTCGGCGGCCAATGGCGCCAGCAAAGCTTTGGCGATCACCAAGTCACTCAATCCTCGGGTGGATCTTGAAGCCGTCAAGGAAGGCTACGCCCGCAACGTAAATGAGGATCGAGCCACCGAGCTCTGGGAGGAGGTTAAGGACGCCTCCCTGTCCATCGTGGAAACTTTGGACCTGTAAATTAAAAATATGTAAAGGTGTTTCCTGCTTCTGAATCGTGTGGGTATAAAATGCGTATATCCTTTAGTGGTTCGATGGCTTGTGGTTTTGGTCTGACTGGAAATCTCATCCGACTGACTCAGCCCCCAGGCTCTGGGACATAGCTTATGACGTATGTCCCTGAGCCTTACCATAGGAGCAAGGCACTCGCAAGGAAGATTGTAAAAAAGCAACTTTCAAATTTAATTTCTGTTTATAGAGGAAATACAGAGTTTTAAGCCAAAATACAAAGTTTAAGCGAAAAAACGACGTAGCTGTTCTATATTCCGGTTGTTGCTGACTGCCGTGTCGTCTTCGCGCTTGAGTTTGTAGGCCCCCGGGCGAACCACTTCATCAACAATGTAAGGGCCTTCCCAGCTTGGGGAGAGCTTATGCTCTCACTTCTGGTTCTTTCTGAGGACTAGATCTCCTTTGGAGAACGTGCGGCTCCTCACTCTGCGACCGTGATAGCGTCGTAGGTCTTGGAGATGCTTTGCCGACTGAATCGTTGCGACGTCCCTGGCCTCTTCCAGTCGGTCAAGGTCTTCTAGTCGGCTTTCTTCTGAGGGAATCTCTTCATAACTCCGAACCCGTGGGGATCCGACCCGGTTCGGTGGGCGATCGCCTCAGCCGTATACCGGGAAAAAGGTGACTACCCGTTGCTCACTGGGGTAGTTCACACCCCGAGCACCAAGGCAATTCTTTGACCCACCGTGGCATATGGTTGGAGCCGATCAAAAATTCTCGCCTTTATGCCTTGTAACACCATGCCGTTGGCTCGTTCTACCTGGCCATTGCTTCGGGGGTGCGCCACTGACGCAAAGCAAATTTTTATGCCAAGCTCTTCGCACCAGTCTTGAAATATCCCGCCTCTGAACTGAGTGCCGTTATCCGTGATGATTCGATTGGGTACGCCAAATCTAACCACGATTTCGTGAAAGAATTCTTTGGCTTTTGCCGCCGTGATGGTGGCGACTGGATTGGCCTCAATCCACTTGGTGAATTTATCGACGGCTACGAAGAGATGAGTATAGCCTCCCTGAGCCTTCTTCAAAGGTCCCACCATGTCGAGCCCCCATACCGCAAATGGCCACATGATCGGGATGGTTTGTAATTCCTGAGCTGGCTTGTTTATTTGCTGTGCGAAGAACTGACATCCTTCGCATGTCCGGACAACGTCCTTCGCATCTGTGACAGCGGTCAGCCAGAAAAACCCTTGGCGATAAGCCTTTCCGACCAGGGTTGATGATGCTGCGTGATTCCCACAAGTTCCCGAGTGGATTTCCTTGAGCAGATTTCTCCCTTCTTGTTCTAATATGCACCGTCGCAGTATGCCGGAGGAGCTTTTCCGATAGAGCTCTTTTCTGATGACCACATAATTCTTGCTTCGGCGCATTATCCTTTCAGCCTGCACACGATCCTCGGGGAGCTTGTCCTTTATCAGGTAATCCAAGTATGGAGCTGTCCAATCTGGGATAATGACCAAGACCTCTGCTTCTTCACTTTTCCCTGCCGGGGCATCCGCTTTTGGCCGGGTGCTAATTGTGGGCTTATGGATTTCTTCTACGAAAACTCCCACGGGTACTCTGGACCGACAGGATCCCATCTTCGCTAACTCGTCGGCTGCTTCATTGTCTCGTCGGAGCACGTGAACGAGTTCCAGGCCGTCAAAGTTGCTTTCTAGCTTGCGTACCTCCTGGCAATAGGCCGCCATGTTGTCTTCGATACATGACCATTCCTTTTGCACTTGGTTGACCACGAGCATTGAGTCTCCGCGAACTGCCAGGCGTCGGATTCCGAGGGATATGGCAATACAGAGGCCGTGAATGAGTGCCTCATACTCGGCGGCGTTGTTTGATGCAGGAAAAAATATTTGGAGGACATATCTCAACCTTTCCCCGCTTGGCGATATGAGCACTATACCAGCCCCTGCGCCGCTGAGCATGAGGGATCCATCGAAGTACATTGTCCAATACTCGAGTTCCTTGGTAGTTGTTGGGTTCTGAAGCTCTGTCCACTCGGCCGTAAAGTCAGCGAGCGCTTGAGATTTGACGACAGTTCGAGGCTTGAATGAGATATCGAAGGCCCCAAGTTCGACTGCCCACTTGGCAATTCTCCCAGTGGCCTCCTGGTTGTGGAGTATGTCCCCAATCGGGAAGGAGGTGACCACCGAAATGGCATGCTCTTGGAAATAATGCTTAAGCTTGCGAGATGTAAGGAGTACGGCATATAATAATTTCTGCACTTGTGGATATCATACCTTGGATTCACTCAGGACCTCACTAACAAAGTAGACTGGATGTTGGATCTTGTGCACGTGAGCCGGCTCCTCCCTCTCTACGACGATGGCAGCGCTGACTACATGAGTCGTTGCCGCAATGTAGAGTAACAGAGGTTCCTCCGGCATTGGCGAGACCAAAACTGGGGGTGTCGTTAAGAAGGTCTTCAGGTCTTCGAATGCTTGCTGTGCTTCTGGCGTCCACTGGAACTTGTCTTGCTTTTTGAGGTGTTTGAAAAATGGCTTTCCTCGCATACCAATCGGGAGATGAACCTGCTGAGCGCGGCCATACATCCCGTAAGCTTCTGGACGTCTCTTTGGCAAGTCGGCGGTTTCATGTTTGATATGGCGTTGACTTTCTCCGGGTTGGCTTCGATTCCTCGCTAAGATACAATAAACCCAAGCAGTTTTCCCGAAGATACTCCGAAAACACACTTCTCGGGATTTAACTTCATGCTGAAGGTCCTCAGACTCTCAAATGTCTCGGTTAGGTCGGTGATAAGATCCTTCCTTTCCCGAGTCTTTACCACGACGTCGTCCATGTATGCCTCCATGTTGCGCCCGAGCTGGCCGTGAAAACACCGCTGTATCGCACGTTGGTAAGTCGCGCCAGCATTTTTCAGGCCGAATGCCATCGTGGTGTAGCAGAAGGCTCCGAAAGGCGTGATGAACGATGTCTTGATATGATCTTCTGCCTTTAGGCGAATCAGATGGTAACCTGAATAGGCATTAAGAAAGCTCAAAATTTCGCACCCGGCAGTCAAGTCGACCACCTGATCGATTCGGGGCAGCCCGAAGGGATCCTTTGGACATGCCTTGTTAAGATCGGTATAATCAACGCACATGCGCCAAGTTTTATTTTTCTTTTGAACCAATATAGGATTCGCTAACCAATCAGGGTGATACACCTCTTTGATAAAACCGGCAGCTAAAAGCTTGGTGATCTCCTGCTTGATGGCATTCCGGCGATCTAGAGCGAACCGCCGAAGCCTTTGTTTGATCGGTTTCGCCTTCTCGTCGACGTGGAGAGAGTGCTCGATCACCTCCCTTGGTACACCTGGCATATCGGATGGCTTCCAGGCGAAGATGTCCTTGTTGGCTTGGAGGAAGGTGACGAGCCCGCTTTTCTATTTGTCCTCGAGCCATGTCCCGATCAAAGTCGTTTTAGACGTGTCGGACGGGTCAAGAATGATTCGTTTGGTTCCTTCGTTGGGCTTGATTCCTGAGGTGGCCTGCTTCTTGGATGGAACCTCTCCTTCGTCCTGCAACGTGGCAGCCTCGGTCTGGATATTTTTCGCCTCGGTGCCCGCTTCCTGCAGTTCAGCGAGTTCATGATTCTCTCGGTCGCATTGCGAGGATTGCTTGACGTTTCCTCGGACCGTGATGACCCCTTGGGGTCCCGGCATCTTCATCATCGTGTAGGTGTAGTGTGGAACGGCCATGAATCTAGCTAGGTTGGGCCTTCCTAAGATAACGTGGTACGCTGTCTCGAAATTGGCTACCTCAAAATTGATATATTCAGTCCAAAAATTATCCTTGGTGCCGAATGTAACAGGTAGAGAAATCTGCCCGAGTGGGAACGAGGACGCCCCAGGGATCACTCCGTGGAACGGCTAGACGCTCGGCCTCAGCTCGGAGCGGGGAATGCTCATGTCATCAAAAGTCTTGGCGAATAGGACGTTGAGTCCACTTCCGCCATCGATCAAAACTCTCTTGAGCTTCACGCTGCGCACAACAGGGTCAAGCACTAGAGAAAACTTACCCAGATACGGGACCCGGTTGGGGTGCTCCTTGCGATCGAAGGTGATCGGGACCTCGGACCACCTCAAATACTGGGGGGTCGCCGGTTCCACAGCGTTGATCTTCCGAGCAGTAAGTTTCTGCTTCCGCTTGGATTCGTATCCGGTGGAGCCCCCGTAGATGTAGTTCAACTCTTGCTCGGGTTCCTGGAAATCTTCTTCGTCAGGGAGGTCCTTCTTCTTTCTTTGGAGCAGCCGCCCTTGGTCGAGCGGGTTGTCGGTGGCTCGCGCAAAACGCTTCAAAGTGAAGCGCCTTGGGCGTGTTTTTCTTTAGGGTGGAAAGGACAGATTGCTTCCATGACGGTGTGTAGTCGGTGTGCCTCCTCCGAACAGCTCGGGTCGGTTGTGCTCATTGCCGCAACTAGCTCTTCGCCTTCCGCTTCCTATCCTTGTGTTTTGAGGACTCGGGCTTGTCGCTTTGTTCTTCTGCGCGCGCGATCTTCTTGACGCTCGCCGGGGCATCCGAGGTCGTGGCGAGCGGTCGGCCAACGTGAACATTTCCTTCACGGAGGTCGGGGCTTCGGACATCTTTTGATTAGATCAGATCACTTACCCTTTCTCGAAGGTCGCCACCACCACCGCCTGATACGCCCCCGACGGTGTTCTTCTTCTCGCATGAAACGCGGATGAAATCTCTCGCCTCGCCCTTTTTTTCGTGCGGTGGTACAAGTCCCATAGAGTGCTAGGCCTTTCGTAGGTGCCCTGGAAGTTGGAAATAAACTGATCGCAGAGATCACTCCAGGAGCCTACCGGGTTTGCAGGGAGGCCCGTGAGCCATGCTTGAGCAAGGGGGTGAGGTTGACCGGCAGATAATTCGCCATGACAATCTGGTTTCCTCCAGCGGCTTTAACTGCTAGGGCGTAAACCTGTAGCCAAGCTTTCGGGTCTCGCTCTCCGTCGAATTTTACGATGCCCTTGGGATTGAATCCTTCCGGCCATATCACTCGGCGCAGCCGAGGAGTAAACGCCCGGATCCCGTCGATAGATCTCTCATCATGATGAGGGGGAGTCCGTCGTGGTGAGCCTCTAGCTCGGCGATGATCATCAATACGCCGGGGTGGGGTACGGCGCGGCGAGTCCAAGACTCGACGTTCGTCGTCGCTCCCGCCTCAGCGGCGGTGGTCATCGCGATTATCATATCTTTGATTATTTCGTCGATCGCGGCCGGTGCCGAAACGCTCATAGTCGTCGTGGTGTCCGCGCCTTTCTTCCTCATCCCGCTCCTGTCGCCTGGCCGTGATGTCCTGGCGGAGGTCGCGACTGAGAATCCGGCGGACGTCCCCGACTGGTGGCTTGTGCCGTCGACTGCCGGTGTTCCGACTGGTTGCGGTCCGACTGCTGGCAACTCGAGTTGCCGCGTGGGAGTGCGAGTGTGCTTCTCCCACCGGCTTCTCTTGGTTCTGCTGAATCGGTGCCGCTGTCACCATGGCCTTGATCTGGGCCACAATCGGGGCTGCTGGACTATCCGTTGCGATCATCGGATCTAGCGTGTCGAGGAGCGTCTTGGAGGCGACGACGTTTTGCATCGGCGTGCGAAAGACGGATTGATCTCCCAGCCTGGACTGCAACATATCTTCGCGGACGTTGCGGCCGTGCGATCAAAGAGACCGTGCTGGAACATCCTTACCCTTACGCCGACGATCTTCCTCCGCAGCTTCTTGGTCTTCTTGATGGAGATCAGTCTCCTGCTCTTCAATCGCGAAGACGCCGCGAAAATCGCAGCAGTTCCTCACAATGCTGACTGGTTTTCCGGGTGAGTCAGAGCGGCATACCTGAGATGGGTTGGCCTGTTCTTCACCAGATCGGATCTGGTTTTGGACCAGGAAGACAAGCTCTCCACGAGCATTTGCGATGAAATCCAGGTTTCCGAAGCGGAAGGCCTGGCCAGAGACGAAGGTGGCGATGAATCCGCCGATTGCTGCCATCGAGTCTGTGGGAAAAGATTATAGCGCACTTCTACCGGCGCGCCAACCGCCGACTTTTGTAGTCGGCAATGAATTTATGGGGTAGGCGCTGATCTCAAACTCAAGGTCACACAAGACAGGATTTATACAGTTCGTGCCTCTCGATGGAGGTAATACCCTAATCCTGTGTGCTGAGATTATGTGGATCTCTCGGATCGGAAGTGCTCAAAGCGCTATATGCTCTGGGCAAAAGATGGCGCTTTGTGCTTGGATGATTGGATGACTCTATTGCTACCTGTCCTCACCCTTATATAGTAAGGAGGGGGCGGCTTACAGAGTCCCGATCGGTTAAGAGATTCTGATTGGTTACAAGATTCTAGTCGGTTACAGGATAGAGTTTACATCTTTATCTACCCTATTTACAACTCGGATTACCACTGTTTCCATCATATCTAAACATAAGTTCAACTTCCTTTAGGATATGTACCTTTGCACACGGCAGCAGGCCTGCGGGGAATATCTTCTGGGCTTGTTATGAGGGTACCCCGGGTTCTTATATTCCACAGCCGACAACATCAAAGAAGAATGACAGCAGCCAAAGGAATTAACAGCAAGTAATTTGATTCAGCATGAATATATAAGCACTAAACAAAAGATGACAATTGATCTAATCAAGTATTAATGAAAGCTGAAAATTGAAATGTTATCACAAATTGCCTCTCTATAGCCTAATCTTCATTGAACCATAGCCTCCCCTCATGCAAGGTCCCCAAGACAATAATGTCTAGCTCCTTTGCACAATATAGAATGCAAAGATAGGAAGATGATTATACTCACAAAGTACCAACAGAATGTCAGTGCAGCAGGCTAGGCTTGTCGATGACGATGTGCCAGAAAACAATATCGCCGCTGCAATGCCGCAGACTCACCGGCGATTGTTTGGGAGATACAAAGCCACAGACCACCGAATGAGGCAATTAAACTAATGGTCCTGAGATGCAGCTAAAACTGCACAGAACCAGCAGGATCGACTCCTGGCCAAAGGAGATGACTCCATCGAGCAAGAGCAGCAGGCCATGAATGACCTACTCCACACACAACAACTCCACAACCAAGCCAATCCACCATCACAGAGTCTCACAAGCCAACCAGACAAGCAAGGCTCACAAGCCCGGCGACAAAGACAACCTCACACCTTGTCTTACACCGAAGCCTCAAGTCGATGACCAAGGTCTACCCTCAAATCACCTAGGGTTGCATGCGATAGCAGCGTCCACAAGGTAAATTGAAGTAAATTGGGGCCAAGGATCACAAGAGAGCTTCAAGAAAGCAAGATCTAAGCCGGAGCTTCACCAAAAGGGCATGGATTAGAAATCTGTAGAATGGGGAAGAATTGATGTTTTCAACATATACCAAAGAGGAACACACACCTCTGCCTTTAAAGGAGCACGGGAGGAGGAAGATGATGGGTAACGACCATCGGTAGTGCCGCATCTCACCACCGCATGCAGGAGGCCAACGCCGCACGACGCAGTCGCCACCGCCATCGTCTACCCGAAGACCCGCACGCCCCAAAGGCACGGTCTCGGGGCTAGGGCACTGGGCGAAGGAGCCTTATCCCTAGCCGACAAGCCAGCTGGGCTGGCTTGGCTTCATGGGCCGGGCGGCTCAGTAGGCCTTTTCCATCTTTTTTTATTTTTTATTTTCTGAAATTTGGGAAAACCCAAATCCATCAACATTTTGTTGAGTCTGTGCCAATCGCACAGGAAGAGCAACGTTGTTTGCCCATGTTCTTGCAGCTTACTAGAGACTGTTTTTTTACTTGTGTCTACTAATGGAAGGTTGGTCTACAGCCTACACAACTCAAGGCAAGTGAAAAACAGAGCGCAACTTGTAAGACCTCACTGCAAATAGATAAGTACAAGAGCAATTTGCAAAATTACGAGTTTAAGGTACCCATCTATTGACCAAGTGAATTTGGCACATATTTACAAACAATTTTCAAGGTTAATACAGTGAAAAAGAAAAGCTCTCAAGATCCCCGTTGGAATGAACTCCGAAGAAACCAAAAAGGAAAAGAAGAAACAAGACCAGTACATGAACTAGCCCGATTCACGAACAAAGATATGATTTATCGCACTGTCCTAGTACATGTTCCCCTTTTTTTGAATTTGGTCAATCCGGAGCATCAATTATTTTTTTCATTTAGGCCCTGTGTCGAGGGGGCATTTTTAGGATATTTTGGAAAATTCAAAACTAAATATTTCTGAAAAAATTGCTCCTCGTCCAAACACCTATCGGTGTTTGTGTATCTCGTGTAGTCAGTATCATAGTTCAAAATTTCGCCGAAATTTTAAAAATTTCGGTGGAGGATGTTCTAAATCCCGGACGAATAAAAAAATATAAAAAAGTTGGTAGACAGCTTCGTCGCTAGAGTCCATCTAGCCTCTATGTCGCGGTTCGAATTCTGATCCCACCATTTTTTTTCCAACGGCTTCAGCATCGTCGCTGGAAGCCTAGAACGGCTTGCGCTGCATAAAATTTTTTACCCTGCGTGGGACTCGAACCCACGAACACAAGCCCAAGACCGAGACGCTCTACCGAGTGAGCTAGATAGCCCACATGTACTCATATTTTTTTTTCCAAATTTTTTGTATCCTCGGGCGGCCTTTCACAAGAAGTTGAAAATCACTGAAATTTCTGTGATTTCGGACGAATTTCAGAAATTTCGGTTTCAAATTTAACAGATTTCAAATTTGCTTTTTGAATTTCATCTAAATTTCGACCGAAATTCCGAACGAAATTTCGCTAAAATTTTAGATTTTGGCCATTTCCGAGATAAGATAAAAAAACGAAATTTGAAAACTTGGTCAGTACCTAGTACGTAGCTCAACACTATACTTAGATTCCTAATTCTTGGGTAGTGTGAAAGTGAGAGATGAAGATCAAAGCTCATAGCTTACCCTAAAAAAAACAGAGAGGGAAGAAGGGAAAAAAAAAAGACGAACACGAGTGTCGCTGCAGGAGTTTCGCAGCAACCCGGGCAAAGTGCAGGTCAAGCACGATTGTTGACCCTATCCAATTAACTAAATATAATCAGTGATACTACTCCACTGCCATGCGTTGAATTGACTTTTCACAATGGTTTTGTTCTTCGAGATGCGTGTCGCTCTCCCTGGAGTGATTAATTGTGAATAGCCCTTCGGATACACACGTTGTGAGGTGGACACTCATGCCGACTTTTTTTTTTTGGCCGTCTCGAGGCGGAGTAGGTACGGTTTGATTCCGGTACGAAGTAGATCGTGTCGTGCCGATATGGTGTTATAGTACGGGCCGTGTCGGATCTGAGAATCGAGTACGCACGATGAGCGGCACGGCCGTTTGGGCCTGGTCCGTGCCGGCATGGCACGATGGCGATACGCCGGCATGGCCAGGCACTAAGCATGCCACAGCACGGAGGTGGGGCACTAGGGCGTGGGGGAGAGGAGGGGGGTTTACCTGTCGACGCCGACGCCCATTGAGGTCGTCGCCCGCCACCCGCCGAAGCCCCGTCGCCTCGGCTCCCCCTCCGTGCCGCGTCTGCCATGGCCGCGCCTCCGCTCCACCCCACCGTACCCCTCGCGGTCTCAACTCGGTGTCTCCGCCACCTCTGCTCAACTCCACCGTGGCTGTGCGCTCGCGCCTTAGTCCCTAGGTCAAATCACGTATAAGGCCTCCTTCGGCGAGGATAAGCACGCGATGACGTGCCAGAGGAAGGCCCTCCCGATCCCGAAGAGGTCGGTGACGAAGATGACGAAGAGGAACACGCAGGCGAGCTCGATGACCCAGGGCATGAGGAAGAAACTCAGCATGAAGGTCACCGACTCGCAGAGCATGAGCGCTAAGGACACCCGTCTCTCAATCTCTTCGTCTCTCACCCATCTCTCTCAATCTCTCTCGCCTGTCACGCTCTTTCTCACCTATTGCCCCCTCTCTCGCCCGTTTAGCACATCCCCCTCGCTCTATGTAACTTTTCAAAAATAAATAAATTTTAGTTCTTTTTCCCATAATATTTGTGTTCACCGCCTCAACTCCATACATCTCTGATTCCTTCCCTCTTGTCACAATAGTGTAAATAGGTCGGATCTGAGCCGACACGGCACGAAACAGTTACGAAGGGCAAATGGGCCGTGCCTGGGCTCGCCGAAGGCAAGTTGGGCCAGCACGGCACAACGGATCGTCGTGGCCAGACACGGTTCAGGCACGGGCTGGACCGGCCCGGTACGGCATGACGTCCACCTCTAGTCACACACATATATAAAATAAAAATTAGTTTTAAAAACCATATTGATGTTCGAAATGATAACTGTTTGTGACCGGAGCGAGTATAGCTTAGCCACACGTTAATGCTGACCACGATAAAAGGCAAAAGAAAGCTATGAATTCGAAAATCTCTCTAAGAAAGAAGAAACCGTAGCAGAATCGTACGCCATGCTGTTGCTCCTCGCTTGTTCATTACCCTGACGAGCAAAGCATACATCTATATCAATTTATCAAACACCAATATGAGCTCAACTGTTCAGCCCATTTGCGCGTTAACAATGGCTTCTTAGCAACTATATAATAGTTCTTTTTTCTATGGTCTGTGTTCAACCTTCAAAGATTGCGTCCGTCCTGATCTTCAGTCTTCGCTTATAATATTGTCGCGATGCAGCTTTATCAACGTGATGGATCCAAACAAGGCTCGGAGCTCACATGCGTTCATGCATTCTGATTATTAATCTAACTAAGATAATGATTTCTCATCATGATAGATCCAGATGTATTGCACAGCTACTAAACAATTATTATCTAGTACAAATATGTAAGCATAACTTTAATTTAGCTGAATTTTTTTTTGGTTAAACTCAGTAGGTCCCTCATGTTGGATTTGGGAGCTCACTCGATCATCAACCCTGAAGGGTGACACTTTAGAGCTGCTTGTGCAACATTTTATTGGGTGTCCCAGGTGATCCCTAAAACGCTACAACCATAGCATTGCATGCTAGGTCTGTCTTAATTTATGTTAACCTCAAATCATCTTACACTTAAAGAAGGCTCTAGAATTTGAAGATCTGTTTGAATTTCTTATCAAATTACTACCTCCAGTTTAGATGTCGTAATGTTACAAGAAAAGAAAATAAGGCATTAATTAGTTCATTCCTTGTTTTGCATGTGTAAATTTAAGCTCTATTATATTGGTTTTGGTGATTAATGACAAATCTAAATATAAGACTAACTCTTTTGTTGAGTATGATATTGATTAGTCTCAATTGGATAGAAAAATTGAGTTCTCGAAGGTATGCATCAGATGTCATTATTATATCTTGTTGCATTCTTTGGATACAAAATACAGGATGAATTCCACAAAAGTTTCAACTTGGATATGTACATATTATTTCCAATTCATTATATATATATATATATATATATATATATATATATTCACAAATTTAGGGGGAGTTCATTCTATATCTTGAGGTTTCACTAGTATTGATCACTTTCTTTTTCCTACATATATCGAGGATCTTTACTTTGAAACACATCTTTTGAGTATATGAAGCTTTTGTAGTTGTAATATACTCACGTTGATTTAAAATTTAATTATTTGCAATTGGGTTGTCATCAATCACCAAAGAGATATATTAAAGGATCTAAGCCCTCCATTATGCGTTAATGGTGTGCTTTGGTGATTAGTGACAACCGAGTGTCTTGGACTAATATTTTTCATGAGTTGGTGAAATAGGTTAAGTCCAATAATGATGAAGACTCTGAATGACATCATATGTTGATGATCATCAAGTCAGGGTTCAGAATGAAGAATGTTATCATGTATTGGTAAGCATCCCGAAGTGAAGATAGTTTATCATATGTTGATGAACAAGACAAGGATCTGGATTTAGAGAGAAGATGATCATCATTAAGTGAAAGCTCTAGGTGAATGCACAAGACAAAGGTATAACTAGCATAGGCTAAGGATGTATTCCTAGTCTTTTACGGATCTTGATGTTTGGTTGGGAGACCGGATTACTAGTGTAGGTTGCCATACTATTAAGATGGGTCTTGTCTAGTAATTTGAGTCTCATCATGTGTTGATACCTCAATCCCGCTTGCCCCAGTTCTCTGTTACATGATGCTATTATTCGCGAATATATTTTGTAAATAGTTGAAGTTCATGCATATACTCTTAGTAACATGTGACTAAAGTTTGAAAATGTGTTTTGTAAATTGTTGAAGTTCATGCATTGATCATTATTAAGCTCAATATTTGTACATATTGGTTCTTGGATGCATTGAAAAATTTCTTTGTGAAATCAACCTCTTTCCTCTGGGACTGGTACTACCGCATTGGAAAAATCGATACTACCACTGGTCGGTGGTATCGCCACTCATGGGCGGTAGTTTTATTCCAGAGCATGAGTTTTTTCTGGATTTTCCCTGAGATTAAAATACCGACACTACTAATGATAAAAGTTCAGTACTACTGCAGGTCGGTAGTACCACACTGCACATGGCCGATAGTTATATTCCAGTGCATGGGTTTTTAGTGGACTTCCTTTGAGATTTAAATTCCAACACTACTATGGTTCAAAGTTCGGTACTACCGCGGGTCGGTAATACCACTACTCAGTTACCTGTAGTCTTTCTTTTAGAGCAAGTGATTTGGGTCTTCTTTTGAGAATTCAATTTCTTGCACTACCGGGTTTTTTACACCAGTTGTATCGGTGGCTATGGCAACAGCTAGTACCTGTGCATTTAATGCAACGAACTATTTGTTACAGTTAAGGCCGATACTACCGGATTTTGCATGCGCGTAGTACTAGATTTTGTTGTTTCTTGTGAATTTCGCCCCAACGGCTAATTGAGGGGTTGGGGACTATAAATACCCACACTCATGTAGCAAGGGTGTTGGTTGGAACCTCTTTGAATATCTCTTATGACTTTTAGCATTCCATTTCATTCTTTTGAACTAGTGTGAGCTTCTCCTCTCAAATGTGCATGTGTTGCACCTTATGAGCAAGGGCAAAGGTCTCTAATTGCATGTATTGCTTCTAGAGGTGGATTGAGTATCTATTTGTGCATATGTTGCATTTGGTGAGGGTCAAGCAAGAGGCTTGACTTGTTACTATTGGTGTTTGCTGACACCTAGACGGTGTGGAGACGTCAAGGTCCAATAATCTTCTCAAAAGCTTGTTAGAAGACCTGGTGTGTTGTGAATGTTGGAACTCACCTACCCAGAGGGGGAAAGGGCTATCACTAGTGGATTCGAGGTGTTTGGCTTAATTCGTGATACTGGTCCAATTCATTTGGGCTTACCTCAACATGGATTAGGAGAGACCGGTAAGCCTCCGAATACCATGGTAAAAAAATCGTGTATCATTTTTGGTTTGCTTCTTATTGCTAATTTACATTCTTGCAATTTACATTTCTAGAATTAAATTGCTTGCTTAGGATTGCAACATTGATCTAGACTTAGGTTGTTGGTGCACTTACCACCCCCCTTCTGATCTGGCTCCTCGTCCTTACAACGTGCTTACTCCTTTTGTTGATTTTTATAAGGCGTCTATGCATTTTGAGATTCTAAGTTTATAAACTTTGACCAACAATATGATTATTTGACACAAAAGTGTTACCATTAGATTCATAAATAAAAACACTTTCTTATGGTTATGATTTTATAGCTATGAACAAAGTATTATAAAATAAATTAATGATAAAAATTCAACTTTGAAGACTATGCTAAATCAAACCGTGTCTTATAAAAAATAACGAAAGGAGTAGATTTCATGGCATGCAGTGCATCGGGATCTTAATATATCTAGGCACGTTGTTTGTGGCATATTTTCAGCACGAATAGTGTACCAAAATAAAATGCAACACAAAAGCAAGACCTTAATTTTCACGAAGCACATGGAACAGAACGCATGTAAAAACCAAATACGTGCTTCTTTGTCAAACTCTAGAACCATGGAAATGCTTCATTATATGCATATTTAAGACATCAACAAATGCGATGTACCGAAAGTTTAGGGTAATTCCGTAAATGAAATGCCGTGTGTATACCTAAAAACTTTGCACTAATTACATACAGAAAGAAACGATCTCAGAATTTGGTAACCATAACTATCTCATATCCAGTCTCACGTATCAGAATGTGTTTAGTTCGTTCATGTCATATTATCCTTGTTAATTAAGATGACTTATATATATCTAGTATTTTACAATTTGGAAAATATGTGCTAAATGATTTTTAATAGGATTAGAATATCTACTTTTTTCAAAGTTGGATTCCTGCTATCTTTGGAGAATGATTAAGAGGGTTACATAGACTCATGGGACGGTAATGGAAAACTCAAGCAAACAAGAAACTACAAACTAACTCATCCAAAGCAAAAGGCAAACAAGAGGATCCAAAGCAAAAGGCACACAAGAAGATTAAATGTTAGGTTATTCTTTAGGACTATATTCTTTATAGTGCAAGCATCCAAGGGTACTAAAAGGTTCAAGAGGTTGTCAAAGAGCAATAATCTTTTGTACTATTTTGAGGTTGTGCTTAAAGAATTTATGATCAGCTTAGCCAAATCATTATATCTCATTGTGGTTTCTTTAGCATCGTTATTTTGATTCTCTTTACGAGATTCATCTTCTTCATTTAGACTGTGCACGCTCTTGTTGTATCTCACAAAACTCTGATGTGATCCGAGGGGCTGCCGCGCATAAGAAGGCGTATCAGAGCTAAAGTCGAATTAATCAAATTTGTGAGAAAGTTAGTAAAGCGTCAAGTGGCATAAAAGCAAGATTGATGTCGACGATATGGAATCAAGTAGAGAAATTTGACGACGTATGAAATTTCAACATATGGCAAAGTGTGGTGAAGGATGTCTTTGTCCAAAAAGAATTAATTGTTGCTCTTAAAAGGGACAAATCGAAAAAAAGTCTATTGAAGGCTAGAAGGTGATGGAGTAGAAGGTCGTCAGTACAATCCGTCTATATCTCTCTGATGAGGTAAAGTATTCGGTGACCAAAGAGAATTCGCCAAACAAATTGTGGATGACTTAGAAGAATTATATATAGCAAAGTTGCTGACAAACAGGTAGGTGCTAAAGTGACAACTGAACATGTTTCACATAAAGGAAAGTTTACGGTCCTTTGATAATCTCAATATATTTAATAAGCTTATCACATAGCTAACTAGTGTATGGATGGTAAAATTGAGGAGAATGACAAGGTCTTCACACTGATATCATCTGTACCACCATCATGGGAGCAATTGGTGATGAATATTCTCGTCCAAAAAAGGATACTAAATTTAATGAGGCAGTTGCATATCTATTGGAGTCAGAGTCCTTGAAAAATCCATCAAAATCTTCATTCTTGTGTGATCAAGTATTAGCTGCAGTAGGTGTCGCAAGCAAAAGCAAGAGGTACATAAAGAAAAAGGGTAAGAGCAAGGGCACACGTATGTGCAATCTATATGACGAGGAAGGTTATATGATAAAAGAATTGTCATGAGTTTGAAGCAAATGAAATATGCATGCTCAATGGCGATAGCAAAAAATGATTCGGATGTATTTATATTTCTCATGGATGGATATTAGATTGAGTTAGTTGTTTCCACATATGTTCGGCGAGGAAGATATTTGACAAAGGATCTCTATGACCGACACATGGAACTGTTCACTTGGCTAATTATAAGGAGTTTGCAACTAATGGTGTGGTAACAGCTACATCAGAGATGTATAATGGAGCACACCGTACATTGATGGGAGTTTGCAATGTTCTCGGCTTAAAGAAGAATTTAATATCTATGAGGTCACTTGAACTTGCAGATTGTGAGGTCTCACTTCGAAGTAGAGTTATGCGAGTTACTTGTGAAGGGCAGGTAATCATAAAAGTACATAGAGTAATGAAAGATATCGATCGATAGGTAAACATAAAGGAAGAATAATCAATAGGAGGTTTGATAAAGATCCTGATCAGGAGAAGGAAACCGTGTCGTCAACGGTAAGTAATTAGATCTCAATTGTGGTTATATGCGAAACTGGGAAGAGGGTTGCAAAATCTAGCAGAGACAAAAGCAAAGGTGCAAGCTATTAGAAGCAAAAAAACGTGACGAGACCAACCACACGGTACCAACGAGCAGGTGGAGCTTGAAGACAGTACAAACATATGGTATAGAGTGTTGTGGGAACAAGAGGTATGGTTAACCAAAATACACAAAGTAAAGGTTCTCGAGGAAGGGTTCGGACGGTCATGCCCGAACATCAATACACACGTTGCGGTGATGTGCATGAGCTCCTATCGTGGGGCACTTCCAAAAGTGAGAGGAAAAACAAAAAAAATACCGAGTCGACCTAGAGTAAGTTCCTGGAGGTGTAAAGCGACTTCAACGGATAAAAATCAAGATGGAGATTGTTAATTGTGGTGACTTATATCTAGTTTTTTTAGGATTTATAAAGGTACGCTAGATGAATTCTAATACCATTAGAATTCCTAGTTTCCTTCATAATAGGATTCTTACTAGTTTTGGAGGACTAGGGGCCTATATAAATGCATGTGGTGGTCATAAAAAATCCAAGCAACCAAGAAATCACAAACCAAGTTATCCAAAGCAAAAGATGTAAGGGAGGATTAGAGGCTAGGTTATTCTTTAGTACTAAATTCTTGTATAGAGCAAGTATACAAAAGTTCTAAAAAGTTCGAGTGGTTGTGAGAGAGCAACAATCCCTTGTACTATTTTGACGATGTGCTTAAAAAGTTTGTAGTTGGCTTCGCCAAATCTTTCTCTTTCGTCGTAGTTGCTTCAACATTGTTATTTTGGTTCTCTCTACGAGATTTATCTTCTTTGTTCTTGAAACCGTGCACGCTCATGTTGTATCTCATAAAATTCTGATCCGATCCGGTAGGCTACTGCGACTGAGAAGGGTATCAGAGTGTAACAATTCTTGTCCTACTAGCTTAGATACATTTTAGTTCTACGCTCATCGCTGAAGTTTGATAAATACTACCTTCGTTCATGCACAGATGGCGTTTTAGGATTTTGTACTTTAACCAAGGTACGCATTCTCATTCATTAGCTCGCTTATTGCTCTTGGATGATTTGTGTTACTCTACTCCATAATAATAAATAATATTGAGAATAATGAATAGTATAGGGTATGCATATGAAAAAAACAGTTAAAAGTTGTCTTAAAATTGTAGGATAATATATATTTAAAAACAAAATTTGAAAAGTATAATGACATGTATTAAGAATAGAGGGAGTATAGCAGTATTTTCTCGGAAAACATGCATGAGAAAGTATGAATCATTTGCCCAATTCAACTTCAGGCTATCTTCACAGAAGTTGCGCCCCGTGGCAGAAAGAAACGATCTCAGAATTTGGAAGGTCCTCCGTCTGAACTAGAATGTTCACCGCAGATGACAAAAGTTGCCAAATCGCCCCTGTATGGCTATATTTTTATTCGGTTGTGTTCACTACTCTCTCCGATTCATAAAACTGGTCGGTTTAGGATATAAGCAGTTAATTTTTTAAAATTTTAGCTATTGATTCTTTTTAAATATTTAGATTGAATACATAAAAATCATATGTATAGATTGGTCTTAGAACTTAAAAATATTTAGATTTGATAAAAATAAAATTATATGTGTAGATTGGTCTCATAACATACTTCATGTTGGGCGTACTTTTTCCTTCCCCTTTCCATCAAGAAAACTAGGCAAAAGTTGGAGCTTTGTTTCCTTTGTGACCCTAGTAATTAGGTTGGCTCAAATAGCAAGGAATTTAACCCATTGAGTGGTAGCTGCATTCTGAGAGAGAGGGAGGGCCATCAAGTGGAGATCATCGTTAAGAGAGAGGTTATCTGCAGTTACTAAGATGAAAGGCGCACAAAAACCTGGATGGAGGGAGTAAGTAAGTTATAAGTACAGAAATGGACAAGCAATGAACTTGAAATTTTACATGGTGATGGAATGCTCCATGGGTTCTCTCCTCATATTTTGGGGGAAATTTTCTGTGCTGATTTAGTACTTAGTCCAAAATGGTTTTCAAGATTTCAGTCAAATGATTTCCTTAATTTTTATGCTAGTAAATAACACAATGTTCTTAGGGCACTCCCAATGCTTCTGTGTCAACAGTTTCTTCAACATACCATTTAGGATTAATACTTATGTAAAGAGATGATTAAAAAAGAAAGAGATGGAAGCTATTTCTTACATGAGAAACAACTTGACACACAAAACAAAAGAAGATACAATAAAAGCTTTCATTAGAGAGAGGAGAGTTGTATCTATCTATTTTCTATAGTCTTGTATGATATTTATTTCATGTTTTCTATGTATTATTGTTACAATACAGAAGGATTGGAGAGGTAGTATCTAGTTCTATTTATTGATGATGTGGATATTTTTAGATATGATTATAGGAACCATGTATTATGAGTGCCCTTAAGAGTGCCTCTATGCTCTGTCAGAACGATTTTATCGTATCCTAAAGGCCACTGCACATTAATTTGTCACTAATAATTAATGGAGACGGTAAAAAAGTTTGTTAGGGTTTGAATCGATCGTGGTAGTTAATAAGTTCAAAATTACAAAGAGTTTTTTAAAAAATAAATTACTAAGATTCGACTCGACAGTGACTTAATAGTTCAAATTTAAATAACTATTTAAATGAAAAATAAAATAATTTTATATTAAATTATATTAATTTCGAAAGAAACCCAATATTAACTCATTAATCCGGTAGCCTGCCCTATCGCTAACCTGCCAAGCAAGAAGCGATCGTTACTTCAGTCCTCACATAATAATAATTGAGAGACTCGTGACCGAGCAAAGTCAACCGGCAGTGGCAAGCATGCATAATGAAGCCACTAGTTTGCTTGATTTTTCTTAGGCGCTGTTTGTTTCGGTTTAGACGTTTTAGTTTTTTGGTTTAAAGCTAGTTTGTTGGTTTAACGAGCTTTTAAGTCGTCTATTTTTAAGTTAAGATATGCTGTTTGGTATCCTGGTTTTTTGATGGGTTAGATGGTGTAGTTTATTGCTAGAAAGTTTGAAATACCCTTTAAGATTGTAAACACTTTTCTTATGTACTGATTTATCTAATAAAAATATTTCATACTTTTTTCACCGAATATCGTATTGAAAAACATAGATTAATCTTGAGATAAAACTTCATTCTGAGCATAATTATTTATCAACTTGAAACTCTTACTACATAGCAATTTTGAACTCTTCTCAGACTAAAAATAGCATAACAATTTTGAACTCTCGTCAAACTAAATAAAAACATATACTAAGGGGCTCGATGAGGCGGATCCGGTCTCCTCTTGCCGCGTCAGATCCGACCGTCTCCACTCGCCTCCACCCACGCCATGTCGGATCCAACCGCCTCCCGCTGTGCTACGGTCAGATCAATTCAGCACCACCTGTGCCACGTCTTGACCCTGTAGCCTCCCGCTGCTCTAAGCTCGGGTTCGACCGCTTCAACCTACGCCGCACCAGATCCGAGTCGGTGGAGGAGGAAGGAGACTGGGGACAGTGGAGGAGGTCGGGGACGGTAGAGACCGGAGCGGCGAAGAGAGAAGGCATGTCGCACATGAGAGTGAGAGAAGACGAGGAGAAATGAGGAGATAGGAGAAGGATTCTAAGGTTTATGTATGATGGCATTTGGTGGGTAATTTTAGAGATTTCCAATGGCAAAGGGTTATTTCATCCCAAAAATGCTCAAAAAGCACCTTTCATCTGGCTTTTGGTTTATAGTTATATGGAGGCTTTTGTCTTTTTTTTAAGCTCGATTTAAAAGTCAGTCGTTTATTTCGGCTTTGACTTTTTTGCTTTTAAGCTAATGAAAAAGCCGAAACAAACGGGGTCTAAATAGAATTATTGTGGGATCTTTTTGCTCTTACAATAAATAAGGTGCTTTGAATATCATCAATTGTTTTTATTTATGTAGATTGTTAGCCCAAAAGTGCCACGTTTAGACACGATATGTATTATACGCTACTACAAATCACTTTAGATAAATAATATAGGACTAATCCACCGTCAAAACCACACATGAGCCGCACAATAAAATTGGGCAAAGTATTACACTTTCTCTACCTGTATGTTGGTAAAACTTACAAAGCATTATGATTTGAAAATACTTTTGATGACAGATATACTGATATGATTTGCATGCGACGAGTCTTTAGACTTTTATACATATCATACCGTCATAGTTTTGAAAGTACGATTGCACCACTGTAGAGCTATATCTTATGAGAATTATGAAAGAACTAAAATGGAGCATGAACCGAACGTCCATCGACTAAAATTAGGGTTTGAAATCTCGTTTTCGGTTGATATCTTGAGATGGGCGAAATCCGAAATTTCGTCGAGATATCGAAATTTCGGACAAAATACAAAAACCAAAATTCAAATCCGTTTTTTTTTCAACCGAGATTTCGCCAAGAAATACCAAAAACTCACCGAGATTACTCGAGATTTCGGTAAAATTGAACCGAGCGAAAAATGGTGCAAAACACGTTAACAATTTTTGAAATTTTTTGTGGATGGTCCTGACACATCAATAATGTTCCTATAAAGATTTCAGATGATGATCAACCTTGAGGAATTTTTAAAAATTCTGACAGTTATCAAACCATGTTATAAAAATTTGAATTTTTTTTGGAGGGTCCTGATGCATCAATAATGTTTCAAAAAAAATTCAGATAATGATCAAGCATCAAGAATTTGAATTTTTTTGGAAGTGTTACTGTCCTAATAAAAACCTTACCGGCAAACTTCAACCGAATAAAAATAGTTCAAACAACCTTATAAAATTTTGAATTTTTTCAAAAAATTTTGCCTCATCTGGATTTTGGACCCATCCTTGACCGAAATCCGAAATCTCGAACGAAATTTTGGAACCTAGACTAAAATAGCTCACCCAAGAATCTCTTTAAATTGAAAATCGAGAATTCAACCCATAAAAAATTAATATCCGACGAGTAGAAGAAACAGTCCATCGATCTAAAACAGGGGAAGGCAAAGCAGCAGCCCGGCTTTCACCAACCACGCCAGTGAGTCAGCCAGCGGTTTCCGTCGTCTTGTCATCTCGGACACTGGTCCAGACCGGAGACTCCAACGTGTTCTTCGCCCCTTCCAAGCTGCCTTGGATGGAGTATTCAAAACCGTATATGCATACGTATATACACGCGTACTCACTGGTATTTATATGCTAACATTTCTGACA
Organism: Otatea glauca; assembly: GCA_036346275.1. Lineage (NCBI taxonomy): Eukaryota > Viridiplantae > Streptophyta > Magnoliopsida > Poales > Poaceae > Otatea > Otatea glauca. The sequence continues at coordinate 48,177,813 of CM070718.1, forward strand.
TATAATTTTGCCGTCCCTCCCATCTCTCTCTCTCTCTCTCTCCCTTCCCTCCCTCTCCTAGTCCCCTTCTTGCCTAAAGAGGCTCCAGCTCCTCCTCTGCCTCGGAATGCGCGATGGCAAGTCCCTGCAGCGGCGCCGGGGCGCGCGTGTCGTCCTCCCCGCGCTGCTCCTGGTTCTCTCTCTCCTCGCCGGGGTCGGCGTCGGGCAGCAGGCCCTGTCGCCGCCGGCGCCGGAGCTGCGGAACGCGGAGAAGCAGCTCACCGTCCTGACCAACGACGTCGCCAAGACCATCTCCGACCGCTTCAGCTTCTGCGTCGCCGACCCGTAAGTTCGTTTCGTTCCCCATCTGAGCTCTCTCGTTCTTGGCTCACGGCGCCGTCGGTGAAAGGGCAGCGTCTTCCTACGCCGACGGTGCCGCCGGGTGTGCTCTGTTCTTTTTAATTGACGGAAAATTTGGTGATGATTCGGTTTGCGTTTGGTATTCAGGGTGGAGGATTGGAACGAGGCTTTCAATTACACCTCCAACCTCGGCTTCGTGCAGCGTTGTCTAACCGAGACTGGAGGTAAATGGATTTGATTTCGTGTCGTCTTGTTGCTTGATTGATTCATTCATGCAGTTCTTGTGCTTTCTTTCTTCTTCTTTGACCTGGTTTAGTTGATATTTCCGTTGATTTTTTTTTTGCTTCTTCTTGATTTGTTTATTCTGAATTGAAGAATCTATTTGGCTAAGGACTGCTGAATAGATTAGTAGTAGTTGGTGACGGCGAACTATGTTTATTAATCTTTGGAATGGAATGCATCCAAATGCTCCAATACAATGCACTCTGCTAACCTGATTTTTTTATTATTTGTTTTGGACACAGATATCCTGTTTTATCTTTTTCCTAGTAATTTCTTTTCAAATTATACTTTAGATAATGTCACTTCAGCTGATTATATGAGATTTCGCTCGTAGGACGAATGAACTTGAAATTCTCAGCCATGGTTTTCTATTCGGAGATAATTCACAAATGCAAAACTGAAAACTTCCACCCTATTATGTTGTCGTGTCTGTTCTCTAAGCATATTCACTTTGTAATATTCATCTCTTAGAAAATTCATATGGATGTCCTGGAAGCAACGTGTTGATTGGGATGCTGTTCTTTTGAATTGTTCTCCTGCGCATTTTCTCAACATCGGTTAGGACTTTGGAGATGGTGAAACGGTCAGATAGAGACTTGGTATCATGCACACATGAGTACATGACAAGTGGAGTTTGCAAGCGTATAGTAACCTTTTATTCTTTTATTCAACTTAGCAAATGTAAAACATGTTTGTTAATGGTACCTGAATGTGACTTGAACATCATGGAGTTTGACGTACTTAACTCTAAATAATGTTATCTGGCCATTTGTATAATCGTCAGTGGACTTTGACTTATTCCCATATCTGATAAACCTGCCGTTCTTATTTTACTTTACATTCCACATTAATCCGGTTCAATACTTAAGTTAATTTGTAGTCTTGTTAGAAGTTTCAAACTGACAAATCCCTTGACTATGAGGAAACTGTCACCATTATTATGTCATGATGTTGTTAGGTCTCGAGTCACATCCTTCATTTTCACATTGTAGAATACGGAAGTGACTAGTTTCAGATTGTAAATAAGGCTTCTGATGTGAAAAATATAATATTCAGGTGATCTGGTAGGGCGTCTATGCACACCGGAGGAAGTGAAATTCTACTTCTCAAGCCTGTACGACCGGAAAGGCGAGAAAAATCTCTTCCTGAAGACGAACATAAACTGCAACAGGTCCTCTTGGGTGCAGGGTTGCGAGCCAGGATGGGGTTGCTCTGTGGGTACAAACCCTGTTCCCAGCAACAGCGACAACAACGACATTCCACTGAGAACTACCAACTGTCGGGAGTGTTGTGAGGGCTTCTTCTGCCCCCGCGGTCTTACTTGCATGCTGCGTGAGTTATTTCAACAAATCCCATGAATTGTCCTCATTGTCAAATAATTTGAGCAGTGAAACCAGATATAACCTTGTGAAATGACTTGAGTTTTGTGTTTTACTGTAGCTTGTCCATTGGGCTCATACTGCCCGCGTGCCAAAGTGAACACAACCACTGGCCTTTGTGATCCGTAAGATGTTTTCACATGTAGTTTTTTCGCATTTGGTTTCCTGATAAACAAATGCAGAATGCCAAGTAGCTAAATTGCTGAACTTTGATCAGATACAAGTATCAGATAACTCCAAACTCAACCAACGGTTGCGGTGGTGCTGATGTGTGGGCTGATTTTGGGAGCACTGAAGAGATGTTCTGTCCGGCCGGTTACTACTGTCCAACCACAACATCAAAAGTTCCTTGTAGCAGTGGGTACTGATCTAATCTTATGATGTCTCTATCTTGCATCACAGATTATATGAATCTTTAGGAACTAGTTTGAATTAGACATTTGGTGATTTGTTGTTTCCTGATTGTTTGTTCTGCAGGCACTTTTGCAGATTGGGTTCCACCACTGAAACGAGTAAGCATCATCAGAATTACTTTTGATATTGCAGCTCCGTCTTTAATCATGCAGTGATAGTAGTTATCCTTCAGTAAGCTGAACTTAGATTAAATCCTCAGAATGCATGATAAAGGGATCCTGTGGGGCAAACGAAGACAAGCAAAACCTCGTCATTCTTGGCGCTAGCTTAGTGGTAAACCCTTTTATGCAATTTTATCACTTCACTAGCTTGCTAGCTTATACCTCCTTTATATAACATTATATTCAAATTTCAAGAGTAATTTGCTCATTGCAAGTCTCTGATCCAATGAGCCTAGTGGATTGCAGTTCACCAAGCACTGTGCTATCAAGGTACCTCGCATCTATGAGTACAGAACTAAGGTTTGACATTTGATGCAGGGTGCCTTGGTTGTGTCGCTTCTGATCATATACAACTGCTCAGGCCAGTTCCTAACTATACGAGAACGGAGGAAAGCGAGATCAAGGGAGAACGCCATTCAGCTGGCTCAGCAGCAACTCAAAGCACACGAGGGATGGAAGGCGGCAAAACAGCTCGCTAGGAAGCATGTAAATGGTGTGCAGGATCATCTGTCTCGCACATTCTCACGCAGGAGGTCCTTTCGCCAGCAACCAGATGAAGAGAATTCTAGCCGCAGGGTGCAGAAAGCACCACTGATAGGTCCAGTCAATGCACAGGAACTGTCAGACTCTGCTGTGTTTGCAGCAGAGAACACAAGCGAGATATCTGAAGTCATGCCTTCAGTCGTCGTGGATGTAAGTGATGATGGAGAAATTGTTGCTGCCAAGGACAAACCCGCACCAAAAGGCAAGCACAGATCAACTCACACTCAGATATTCAAGTATGCATATGGCGAGATCGAGAAAGAGAAGGTACGGCAGCAACAGAACAACAACCTGACCTTCACCGGAGTGATTGCTATGGTGAAGGAGCAGCAGAAGGAGATAACCAGACCTTTGCTCAATGTTGAGTTCAAGGACCTGACCCTGACACTTGGAAAGAAGAAGCTGCTGAGGTCTATCACAGGCGAACTCCGTCCTGGTCGTGTCACTGCTGTCATGGGCCCCTCAGGTGCTGGGAAGACCACATTCCTCAATGCCGTTGCCGGGAAGATAACCGGCTATAAGATGACTGGTTCAGTCCTCGTTAATGGGAAGCATGGCAACATCCGTTCGTACAAGAAGATCATCGGATTTGTGCCTCAAGATGACGTTGTTCATGGGAACTTAACAGTGGAGGAGAACCTTTGGTTCAGTGCAAAGTGCAGGTAATGGTGTCGATTGATTTTGTATGAAATATTCTTTCCGTAACTAGCACATCAGTGTCTAAAGCACATCCATTGAAAAACCTTCAGGCTCTCCGCGAGAATGCCACACCGTGAGAAGGTCCTCATTGTGGAAAGGGTTATAGACTCCCTGGACCTTCAGGGAGTTCGAAGCTCGTTGGTTGGGACAGTGGAGAAGCGTGGGATCTCTGGCGGGCAGAGGAAGCGTGTCAATGTTGGAATTGAGATGGTGATGGAGCCATCCCTTCTGATCCTGGATGAACCAACATCTGGCCTCGACAGCTCCTCTTCACAACTGCTCCTCAGAGCTCTTCGTCACGAGGCACTCGAAGGCGTGAACATTTGCGCCGTCGTTCATCAACCAAGGTTGCTCTCCAAATCAATCATTATTTTCTGGCGATAATACTGATCTTTCTGAAAGGTTTCTCATATTTTCTTGTTTTCGTACTTCAGCTACACATTGTACAACATGTTTGATGATTTGATACTTCTAGCAAAAGGAGGCCTAATTGTTTACAATGGTCCGGTCAAGACTGTAGAGGAGTACTTTACAACTCTTGGAATCCATGTCCCTGACCGTGTGAACCCGCCAGACCACTACATTGACATTCTGGAGGGCATTGTGAAGCCTGAGTCGGGCATCAACGCAAAGCATCTACCAGTAAACTGGATGCTGTACAATGGCTATGAAGTGCCAGGTGACATGAAGGATGATCTCAAGGCAATGAGTGAACAAAGCCCAAATATCAGGCCCAACCCTTCAATGTCTGGATCAACCCCTCATTGTCTCCCTCGTGTCAGGAACGCTTTTGTAGAAGAGCGTGACCATCTCGAGCACCATTTATCTAAACCAAAGGATCTATCCAGCAGAAGAACACCAGGGATCCTTAGACAGTACAAGTATTTCCTAGGAAGGTAGGCTCAACTCAACGTCGACAATCTTCTTTGGAAATTTTTGAACAGCTATCTTACCAATTCTTACTGTATATATGCCATTGCAGGGTCACAAAACAGCGGTTGCGTGAAGCTAGGTTGCTTGCAGTTGATTTTCTGATACTTGGCCTCGCTGGGATCTGCCTGGGGACAATTGCAAAGCTTAGTGATCCAACATTCGGGATGCCTGGCTACATTTACACCATAATTGCAGTTTGTAAGTCTAAATATTCAGACTCCACTGTCTTTGCACTATGAACTTCACTGACATTTACTATCATGCAGCTCTCCTGTGCAAGATTGCAGCATTGAGGTCGTTTTCGCTTGAACGATTGCAATACTGGAGGGAAAGAGAATCCGGGATGAGCTCGCTGGCATACTTTCTTGCCAGGGACACAATTGATCATTTCAGCACAGTTGTGAAGCCGATCGTTTACCTCTCCATGTTCTACTACTTCAACAACCCGAGATCATCAATTGGTGACAACTACATTGTCCTTCTCGCACTTGTGTACTGTGTAACTGGGATAGGATACACTTTTGCCATCTGCTTCAATCCTGGCTCGGCACAGCTGGTATGTATCATGCTGATTACTCATCTTCTACAGCTTCTTCTGTATGATTAGTTTACATATACAGATTCTAATCCTGAATTTCTTTGCAGTGCTCTGCATTGATACCGGTTGTTCTGACCTTGTTATCCACCCAAAAGAATACTCCAACGTTTCTGAAGAGACTGTGCTATGCAAAGTGGGCACTAGAGGGCTTTATAATAGTAAATGCAAAAAGGTTATTTCTTGCTTATCATGCTTTCTTGCAAACATTGCATCCAGATGAAAGATTATCACGTTATAGAATAAAATGCAAAACCACATATACATGTAGGCTAGATTCGTGCAAGATATATTTCAACGATGAAAAGATGAGATGGTGGTTTGAATTTTGAAAGTTTGCATCAATTTCGAGGCACATTTGGTGGTCATGATAGTACATTTACCCACATATACACATGGAAAAGCCATATCCTGTTATAAAAGCTGCTGTTTGTAAACTTGCACTTGATCTAACGTATTTTTTCTCTATCTGGCAGGTATCCTGGAGTTTGGCTAATAACTCGCTGCGGCTTATTGTTCAAGAGTGGTTTCGATATTCATCACTACAAGCTTTGTATTTTGGTTCTGTTTATGTATGGTCTTTTCTTCAGGATCGTCGCATTTGTGGCCATGATTTTACTGAAGAAGAGATGAGCGGAGTGAAATTGCACCATTTTTTTCATATTTAATTCCTTCATTTTTTTGTACATTTGTAAATAAGTATTGATGCTATTTCTCTCTCAAAGTTGAAGAGGTATGCTTATAACAAGAGGCCAATACAGATGCTGGAAGTTTTTTGGGGGCACAGTTTCTTTTAGTTGCACCTCATTTACATCACTACGCACAAATAATTATAGTAAGCACGGCCTGTTTGATTTGCTTAAAATGGTTATCAATGTTTGTCTTACTAAATTTTAGTAGCGTTGACTAAATTTTACAAATATTTAGTTTGCTATCAAATTTTAGCAAGATTCTCTTCTCCCTTAGTTCTTAAGTTTATTTTCTTGTCAATCTTTGGCTAAAAGATTGATAGCCAATTTGATGACTAAATTTTGGCAATATCAAATTTTGGTAAGGTTCGAGGCAAATTTGTCATCAAACCACCTTATCTTGGATGACCTGACTAGTGAGTTAGATTTATTTACCTGCTATATGAGCCAAAAGTCCTAACTAAACATCTCTCTCGCACGCGCGCGCAGGTGTGGATAAGCAATGCGCTTACGTAGTTTTTGGAGGATACTAGATTTTTTTTAAAATAATATATTTTTTAATTCAAATTACAAAACTATATCACCAAATAATTTTTTTCAAAAATATACCCCTGTCGCCCGTTGGTTGGGCGATAGGGGCTAATTGCCCTAGGGTTTGGCGACTTGGCCAAATGCCGCCCTGTCAGTTGGCGATAAGTGCCACGTCACGTGGTCGTTACCGTTGTCGCTCTCCCAACGGGCGACATCAATAAAATCGATGAACCAGAGGGCGACTTGAGCAGCTTCAAAAACCGCACACTCGGCCGAGAGAAGAAGAACGGGAGGGAGAAGAGAAGAGGGAGAAGAGAGAAGAGAGGAAGAGAAGAAAAGAAGGGGAAGAAGAGCGGCGGCTGCGCAGGTAATTTTTTTACGCTTCATTTTATGTAGATTAGGGTTAGGGTTAGAACTAATTAGTTTCGCGGTATTTTTTGTTTAGTGTTTAGGAAGGGTTAGGGTTAGATGTAAATATTTTCGCGGTTCAATTTGTTTAGTGTTTAGGGTTAGGGTTAGATCTAATTAGTTTCGCGGTTTATTTTGTTTAGTGTTTAGGGTTAGGGTTAGGGTTAGATGTAAATATTTTCACGATTTATTTTGTTTAGTGTTTAGGGTTAGATCTAATTAGTTTTGCGGTTTATTTTGTTTAGTGTTTAGGGTTAGGGTTAGATGTAAATATTTTCGCGGTTTATTTTGTTTAGTGTTTAGGGTTAGATGTAGTTAAATGTAGTGTTTATATTTTTAGTAATTTAGTGTTTAGGGTAAGGATGGCCCATTAACAAACACCGGTCCAAAACATGAGTAATTATCTACCTAAAATATACGATTATTTGCGTTGTACATACAGTCAATAGATGTTTTTTAGAAATACAAGTGCTGAGATGAATATTTTTAGTAATGTAGATATTTTTTGCAAGTGTAGATATACATACGTATAGTTTATAGTACTTTTTACGAAGAGTAATTAATTCGTGTGTTAATGAATCGGTTCGCAGATATGTCAGAACGAGTTCCATTTAGAATCTTTTACGGAAAAGGGGTTGTCATGTATGGTTCAGAGGGTGCGGATCTAAGTAACTTTGAGTATGTGGACAGAAGTTTAAGTAGGGTCGAAGAGCGGACATTTGCTTCTGTGTTGAATTGGTTGTATTATACGTTTCGGATGGAACCAGAGAAGTGCCAACTCAAGTTACTTGCCTTTGTACCATGCGGGATGATCCTGTTTATTGGGAGTTAGTTGAGCTGAAGGGAACTGCATCTTGGAGGTCATATATGAGGGGGGCGGAGCAACGTGGATGGTGTCGGGTGCTTTTAGTGCAAGCGTATGAAAGGGTCATTGCCCGCATGCGATTAGCTAGCCGGTGAGTGTAGTGAGCCTCATAATTAGTTCACTTATGGTGACACTGAAATTGGGGAGTCTAGCCGGGAGCAGCATGTTTAGGGTTGCAATGAGAATATCGTCTACCAGAGTGGTGAGCAAGTTGAGATTGGGGAGGATGATGGAAATATTGGGCAAGATGTGCGGAGGCAAGTAGACGAAGGTGAGGAAATTGATGAAGTAATAGCACAGATGGAAGAGGAAGACCTTGAATATGAACAAATAGAAGTGGAAGACGACGATAACTCGGATGAGGAAGATGAAGATGTTGAGCCACTTGTGCCAGCAGATTGGAGCACGCATCAATTTAATAACCTGGTTGTAAATGAAGGCAATGATACACCTTGGCAGTATAGTGACGATGAGGTGAGGCCTAACAGCATTTACCCCACAAAAGAGGCAGTGTAGGATGCTATCAAAGATTGGGCCTTATCACTAAGAACTTTTAGGGTTAAGAAGTCCATCCCAACCTGCTACGACGTGGTGTGCGAGATGGAAGGGTGCCCCTGGAGAGTGCACGCGTACAAGCCCAAATGGGGCACCCACTGGCTATGTTCGAAGGTTGAACAACATAGTTGTATGACTGAGGAAACCCTAGTGGCTCACAGGAACCTGTCGTCCGGGTATATCGCGAGTGTCATGTACCCGGAGATATTTGAGAACCTGAATTTTGAGCCTCGTGCTATTATCTGAGCAATTGAGAACAGATATCAGTACACAATTAGCTACGGGAAGGCATGGAGGGCGAAGCAGAAGGCCTTGGAAATGAGATTTGGGAAATTTGAAGACTCGTACCATAATCTGCTCTCACTGCTCAGTTGTATTCAGGGAAGAAATCCGGGTATGGGAATAGCGTGGACAGGCACTTCGTCCAGTTCGCGAGGGCGATCGCGGACGCACCCCTTGACGCCGTCTTTGCGGTACTCACGGGGTCGGCGGTCCTCTGCGCGACGTCATCGTGGGCTCTGCGGCGGCGTAGGCGGTCGCCGACGGTCGATCCTCACCGGTGTCCACCGCTTGCAGACTTTGGGCATACGAGAGGTTCCAGATCGGGCGCCCCAGCATCGACACGAGTCCTCTTGTACACGATGGTGACGATGATGTCGACGCATTGACTATGGGCACCATCTGGTGCCACCGACGGGTAAGATATTGCAAACCACGATTGTGAAACTTACGCTTTAACATTTGTCAGTACTAATGGTAATGTTGATTTATCTGTCGTCACTGTAGCCTAGGTGGGCACACAGCACGATGCGGCTTGGCTACTCGCAGTTCGTCACTGCGTTCGACCACCTCACCAAGGACCGCGTACGCTGGATGCCGTACATAGCAGGAGACGCCGATCTACGTGTGACGGGTGGGTTGTCCGCCCTATTCACACGCGACACGGCGTACTGACGTACACGTCGGTTCCTCATGTTCGACGTCCTGGTCGAGGGCTACGCTGTCCATCGAGTGATGAGGCAGTTCGGTCTACGATAGGAGTTCCCGGTCCAGGTTGGCCGACAGGTCCCACACGACGTTCACACGTAAGTTCCCTACATCGATGTTCTCTAATCTGTACGGTTTAATGACATATAATAATGCTATATTTTTGCTTATCCGCAGGCAGACTAGGAGGGGCGGGCATGGGGGCACCCCATGGCACGTACGTATGGCGCCATGGGTCGAGGAGTGGGGAGGAGCCTTAGACGACGTCCATGCCGAGGATGCGCCGTACGACCCGCAGACGTACCAGGGGTACCGACAGTGGTACACTTCCCATACCCGTGTGCATTTGGTACGTGTCGACCCGGATCCTCCTAGACACATCCCAGGGTGAGGGACACGTATCCCCGCCATACGGACTCGGTTACGCAGTCTTTGTAAGTTTTGTCTAATGTACGATGTATTTTCGTATTGCATTTTCCAGATTAATGTGTTAGGTTAATTCGTAATGTATTTTTGGATGATGTGCTGGCAGGTACTACGAGGAGTCCGGAGGTTCCTTCTCGTCTGTCTCGTGGGGTAGACGTGACCAGAGAGGACGTGACCTCCTTCTTCGCGAGGTTCAGGGAGAGCGCCAGACGCACCCTCGAGTTGGCAGGATGCCGCACGCCTCGCGATGTGGCTGACGGCACTCACGGCGTGCCGCTTACTGCAGGGAGGAGTGCTCCAGGTACATCTTCACATGCCACGGCCTCCCGTCCCACCATCACGCCGACTTACGCGATAGGGCGAGCTGCTGGACACGCTGGTCTAGCCCCTCACGTCGGAGGTGAGTACTTCGTCACACTTCGTATGTTGTCTAATTATTTTTTGAATGTTAACAACAATTCTTCACTTCTTACAGGCTCACAAGCACGGTGGTTCTCCTTTGCAGCTTCACTTGCCTCTGACGACTACGAGGGGCAGTTTGATGATGCAGCCATACGGATTTCGACCTCGACGATGGTGGCGTGTCGAGATACTTCGCTGATCCGGATGATCCTGGATCATCGCAGTTGCAGGGAGCACCACCACCGACGCAGCCTTCTCAGCCGGCGTATGCTACACCTCTAGCTAGACCTCAGAGGGCCCACCACGCACCTATGCAGTTCACCTACTCGTAGGGGCAAGTTCGCAGGAGGCCTGCCCAGCCACGAGGAGGCGCCCAGAAATGGGGGCGCCAGTAGTTTGTTATGTTATTTTAGCTTATGTATTTAGTTATTACATTGTGACATACTTTTCATCTTATGTATTTAGTTATATATGATATATTTTTGTTATGGTAGTAACCTCTTACTTTTGGTTATGAAATATTGTTATTCTTTGTTACAGTAGCCCTGCTTTCAAGCATGAATCTTGGCGTCTGTGACTTTTCAGAGCGAATAGCCTACTCACGGGCGTGCAGCCTTGTCAGGCCGAGTAGACAAGTCACATGCATCAGCTTTGTCAGCCTTATCAGGCCGAGTAGACAAGTCATATGCATCAGCTTTGACAGCCTTGTCGTGCAGCTTTGATGATGGGTGACACGTCGTGCAGCTTTTCACAGAGGATGCCGGCCCATCAGTGCTGTAGTTGTGTGGAGCAACCCCTCACCACCACTATAAAATCGGCTGAGGGGTAGACATCCAACACCGCCAAACAAGCAATACACGTTAGCTAAATCTACACAAATTAGGGCACGATGTCGTTCTACCGTTGCCTCTTCAGCAAGCAGAAGTCATCTCGCCCCGAGTACCCGGATACTAGTAGCGTTGACGCCCGATTCGCCGGTTGCCCGACCCAAATGCGATTGCAACCTTGGCGAAGATGGCGCAATCTACCCACGGAGAGCGGCGCCGCGCTCACTCTTGTTGTGCCGCTCTTCTGGGTAAACCTCTTTGGTGTCCATACAATCTGAGGTAACATTACCATTTCATGCATCGTTCTTTCTTTTCTCAGCACAAGGACCGATGTTGCTTCTTCCAATAGATCGACGGGTCGGAACGACGTGATATCAAATTTATCTACAACTACCATGATGCCTACCCCGCTTCGCCCGAGAACTTCACCCAGTGGGAGAGGCCGCCAGGACATGTCCCCGCTCTAGATCGACCAAAGTTCAGGGCCGGTGGGCAAGGGACCAACCAATCGTGAGTTTCATGCGACGTACTCATGTTTTACTCACAAAGTAGTAATTCTAAACCAGTTCATCGCATACAGGAGTTCAAAAAGAAATGTGCGAAATTGCTCGAGTCAAAGGAGAAACCTCCTCAAGGGCCACCCGAAAGCCCCGATTTTTGCGAACACGGCCTGTAGGCAGTGGTTGATACCTACCACGATGATCTAGCGGACCGGAGATTCTACCGGTGCCCCTTGGCCGAGGATGAATGGTGCGGCACTTCAACTGGGTGGACTCAGAGACGTACCACCCACATCTCAAACTTCCTGTATGGGATAACTGGGGGGAGCAACCCTCTCCGTGGTGCTACTACCGCCCAGAAAAGCCAGACCCCGAGTACGCCTACGGTGTTATTCAACGACCAAAGCGGGCATACTACTTTGACTACAGGGCACGCTTCCGGTTGTACAAGGATAAGCCCAACACACACCTCCTGCACCATATAGTGGAGTGCGAGCCGAAACAAAGTAGGCGTCTCGACAAGTCTCCGCCAACGGCCAACGCAACAGAGGTGCAAGAGGGTACCTCATCTCGAAGAGGAAGGGACAAGGGGAAGCAGCTGGCCGAGGTCCGCACCACGCAACAAATCCTTGACACGTTACGCATACCATCCGGGAACCCGGGTGGTATTAACATAGGGGACGCCGGGAATCGGGATGACCAAAAAATTCTGTCTTACACACCCGAGATGTACGCCATAGGCCACCCATTCGGCGACACCTGGGGGCGCTGCGGATCCCCATGGAGTTCTTTCATAGTAGGGATTGAGCGGTGTCCGAGTACAAATCTCAAAATTTACACGGGTCAGGTAATATGCAGAAAATGTGGGACATCATTCTGGCTATACCCAGATAGGCGGAACGATCATCTGTTCCACCATGACAAACAATGCTTTCGTTAGTTAGTTAAATCAAGCAATTTCGTCCAACGTTGTAATGCCCTTGTAATATAATCTAATCTATTGCTTATTTTGTCATCTGAACTTTCGGTGCATGTGCCCTTATGTATGTTCAACAAATAGTTTAAGTGCTTCGTACGAACTATTCATAACATGAGTTGTCGTCGACTATAATAATTATGGGTTATTGCACTAGTGGAAATTACATGCAAATCAAGGTGTAAATTTATTCACATGCAATAACGCGATTTGTTCACATGCAATAACGCGATTTTGTCCACATGCAATAACGCAGAAGGCTACGAATTGTTCACATGCAATAACGCGATTTTGTCCACATGCAATAACGCAGAAGGCTACGAATTGTTCACATGCAATAACGCGATTTTGTCGACATGCAATAACGCAGAAGGCTATGAATTGTTCACATGCAATAACGCGATTTTGTCCACATGCAATACTTTGAAGGCTCTGAATTGTTCACATGCAATACTTGATTTCGCTACTTAATTAGTAATGTTATACTAATTATAATTTTACTAACACCCTCATAATATGGTAGTGCATATATCAAAGATCAAATGTGGTCCTTTGTTCATAAAAATCTTTGTTTAGACATGATATTTTACGGGACACTGAAAAGGCTAAAAAACAAACACTCTACTTGTTACCTTCGAATTTTGAAAATTATTTCAAATTTATCTAGACCCTAAAAATATTTTACTTGAATCCTAAATCTATTTATCCAAATATTTTAATCTTTTTTGAAGTCTCTCACATTTTTTTTAAAATCTATAAATTTTCTGGCCATGTTGCCCTGTCATTGGCCGATTACTCTATGTCGCCCTACCATTGGGCGACTAGTACACATGTCGACCTACGGTTGGGCGACTTGAACATGTGTTGCCCTACTGTTGGGCGACTTGTTCTATCGTCCAATCGTAGCGCGAGTACTCCGTCCACCTCACTGCCTAGTCAACATGTCGCCCTATGGTAGGGCGACAAGGGTATATTTTTGCAAAAAAAAAATTCGTGGTATATTTTTGCAATTTGAATTATAAAATATATTATTTTAAAAAAATTCAGGATACTACAGCTTAGCGGTTGATGAAGGCGTCGATCAGTAAAATCATTTTCAATGGTATAATGACACGGTGTTGTGCGAGACGATCTTTTACTGCCGTGACATGTTCTTGCCACTATATTATACCCTTTTGTGTGAGTTAAGTCTTCGGTGTTAAAAACTAGGGCATATATGGATTAATCAGGGTTAACCAGAACTAGAGAAAAATTATGAGGTGCACACTTCACACGCATAACTCTATAGTCTTATATAATGATTTCGTAACATCATAAATTCAACATATATATTTAAAATTTACTAAAATTACAATACAAATAGCTCTAAGATCTTAAAAATCCCAAACCACCGAAATCGAAACCAATTCAATCGACAAATTTAGCCTATTGAAAAGGTGATGTTGTAGCGTTTTTCATATTTTTGGGGTATTCGGCGCACCCCCTAGTACCACCCCTGAGGTTAACTAGGAAAGTGCGATAAATTTTGTGTAATTTCCAAAAAGTATATTTTTTATTATATTTGCCACCCTGGATTGAAAGTTATGGTCATATTTTTGTTGGGACATCCAGGGAGGTGCCTTTAGACGAGGGGGATAACATGTTGAGATTGCGTATAAGAGTAATGTTTATTTATTCTCTAAATATATACTAGTGTAAAAAGTTTTGAGTTTGGGTAATGGCTGTCTAGGTGGAGGTTCACAATTGGTGTCGTCTACACATCATGCTCGTGGATAAAGACAAGTGCATAGTAGAACAGTAGATGGGTGTTTATTTTGCTTTTGGTTATATAAATTTACTCGCCATGGTATATTACCTGATTCTTGTTCAATATGATGTGACATGATGAAAATGAGTACATGATATCGATGGTTAATTTATATTGGAAAGCATTGCATTACTTACATTCACATCGTAAAAAGTGCATATAATCCAGATCGATGAGTAAGTCATATACTAGTCTGAAGTGCATGAGCCAGGTCGGTGAGAAAGTATATGACTAATATGGAGTACTCTTGAGAAAGACTACTTTGGTAGGCACCTCCACGGAACGGAGGTAGAGGGTGTACATCGATGGGTTCTCCCTCAGCTATACTAGTATGAGCTTAATAGGTACATATGGACATGGCATTGCATTGCATTATCATTATGTAATATAATCATATCATTATCGATAAACCTCTTTCGTCTTTTCTTTTCATTAATGCAATGCAATACCCCTCGTCTATCGGCACCCTCTTACCATCCCAATAGAAAAATGACTATAATCCTCAATCTAGGATCCAAACATAATAAACTATATGTTTTTTGGAAACTACATAAAATTTTTCATATTTTCCTAGTTGGGCAAAAACCCTGATTAATCCATATAAGCCCTCATTTTTAACCCCAAGACTCTTTGTTGCATTAGATGACAACATGTTTAACAATTTTGTATCTATTTTCATACAAAACCAAAAGTAGCAAACTTTACTACTTTTGGAAACTACATAAATTATCTAGCTTTTCTTTAGTCATGAACACAATTTAATCTGGCCATCTTATTAGCATGACAAACATACTAACGCGACTGTGACCAACAACGACCAATTTCTGGACAACAACCTTCCCAAAGGCATAATTTTTAAATCGCTTAACCAAATCCAACATTCTTGCAGTTGATAGAAATTTTAAATAGTTATCTACATCATTCTAAGATGGTAGTTGGCCAAAAAAACCTGATTAATTAAGACAAGCCCTTATTTTTAACTCCAAGACTGTTTCGTTGTATAACTGGACAACATGTTTAACAATTTTATATCTATTTTTATACAAAATCGAAAGTAGCAAACGTTACCACTTCTAGAAACTACATATAATTATCTAGCTTTATTTATTTGTGAGCACAATTTAATTTGTCCATCTTATTGGCATAACAAACCTACTAACGTGATTGCGACTAATAATGATCAATTTCTGGATAACAGCATTCCCAAAGTCATAATTTTTAACTGATTAACAAAATCTAGTGTTCTTGCACTCTATAGAAAAGTTTAAACAATTATCTAGATCATTCTAATAGGACAAAGCTATGAAACAGACCATAGATACCCCAAATTTGGCCTACCAAAATCAGGCAGCACACATTGACGAACCCCGACATCACTAACTCACTACCCCCTCCCCCCAAGTTGTCGATCTATGCTATCCAGCACTAAGATGTCCACAAAAAAATGGATATACAACGCCATCATGACAAGGAACACTATCCTATGGTTCTACCTGCAAGCCGATGATTTATTAGAACTGTTGAAAATAGTGGCTTCCCTCCTTCCTTTTTTTTCCTTCTCTTCTTCTCCTCTCTTCCCTTTATTGTTTTTCTTTTCTTTTCCTTTTTTCCCTTACTTCCTCATTTTTATTTTCCTTCCTCCCTTTTTCTTCTTTTCCTTCCTTCTAGGGCATCCCCCTGCGTCCACCTTCCTTCCTCTTCTCCTCTCCAGCGATAGCTGCCAATGGTGGTGCGCAACACAGGGAGGACGATGGCGTCGGCATGTCAAGAACTAAAGCTTGAGTCCGAAATCAGCGAGCGGAGTCTTCGTTATGAATGATTGTGAGACCCCATTCTTGCGAACAGGAACCTCCATGTGATCACTGTACTAGTCCCATGATTAGTGGCTAGCACTCACATGTTTACAACATTTATCACAGCTACACTCGAGAGACAAACAAATAAATACATAAGCGGAATAATTATACAGAGTTTAGTACAATTCAGAAAATGAACATCGGAAACAAAAGGAAGTCAAATAAACTCCAAACGGCCTCGTGGTTTGCCCACTAACCCCCAGGCAACTGACTTGGCAACAGCTAAAAGAAATCGTCGTCAAGAACCCCGTGCCCTGCTTGGAAATAAGAATCGTCTGGCAGGACGAAGTCTTCATCCTCTGAGACAGCAGATGCAAGGTTGTGTACATTGGTACTCAGCAAGACTTATAGTGTTTGTCAAATGCAATTAAATAAGTATGCTGGCTAAACAAAAGACAGGCTACGGGTTATTTTGTAGTTGCATAAACATTTGAATGTATGAATAGAATAGATTGCAATATCGCATTTTAAATAAAGCAATTGAGGGACATAAAGCGATAAGCAAATACCCATGCCTTTCAACCCAGTCTGCCCGACTGTCAAGGTCCCCGATATTGATCCTTTGACACAAAAGCTGGTTGCAAAACAGTTTCCAAACCAAACCCATTTTCAGAAAATACTAAAAGACTCTAACATTGGAATGACTTCTCCAAGTGCCCATGACTGCGGGCGCAGCTAATCAATTAGATCTTACAATCTGTAGAGGTGTACAACTTTACCCACAAGGAATGGTCAACCTCATTTGCCAGGCCAGTTAACACACTTCCTTTGGTGTGTCGGCAAGGAGATCATACAGAGCAGTTACATTAGTTAGACATGGCTTTGAACCAGCCCGGGATGTTTGACCCTCGCCATGCAAACAGAAACACTCACCCAAGTGGATCCACTTTCATCACACCCAACACTACATTTCTGTTCATGTCAAAGGCGTACACAGTTGCATTGGTATGTAGAAACCCCTACAGGCAGATCTGACTGGAATGCCTGTGCAATCTCCCGCCTTCCTTAGATGCAAAGCCACATCCAAATAACTTAATAGGCTAAGACTGTCCCATACCAGCTCTCGTGGTTGTACGGAATCTTGGATCTACTGTCCCATTGCTCGGTCCTTAATTTGACACAGGTGATACTCCACCCTACACTACGTGCATTTCCCTTTGCACAACCGGCTATTGCCAATAATCACCCGCGTCAAACCATAGTTTTATTTTGGGGTTTTTAGCAAACTACCAGTAACCATTTCCCAAACAGACCAATTATTTGTTGAAAAGACAGAAAACACATAACGGATAGCTTAAACATGAATATACTAGTCAATATACCCAAAAGGACATTAAGCATGTCTAGCTCATATTTAGGTTTACAAGGTTCACATGTCCATACAGATTGAGGAAAATCATAATGTATAGGGGGTAACTACATCTTCTACCCAAAATAGCATTTCTATGGGGAATTACCGGAATGCATAATACATTGGCAAAAACAACATACTGTAGGTAAATTATCAGGTTCGATATGTTCAAGGGGGTGCTTGCCTTGCTGCTCGCTGTCTTGCTCGAAATCTGGATTTGCGGTTGGTTCGACCTCCTCCTCAGGGACGTCGATGTCTACTCGCAGCTCAGTAAGAGAATAGTAACAATCAGCAAATCTTAAAAGAAAGGCAAAAAGAAGACAGACAGCAAAATAATTAGAAGTCTAATGCAAAGTTCAGGAGGCTTCTTTTCATAACTTTTCTGTTAGTGATTAACGAATTCTAGATGCTAAAATTAATTATGACTATACTGATGCAGCATCCTTAACATGAAGCAGTATCTCTTTTATTTAGGATTCAGATGCAAAGCAATATTTAATTAACCTTATAGTTAAATAAGAGCTTGACATCTATTATTTCATATGCATATATGCACATGAGTGAGAATACTTATCTTACCAAACCTTATGAGTATTACTAGATAAATAGCTTTCAAGATGTGGTAGACATATTCTTTTTGAAACTGCAGGACTTATGTCAATGTATTGGTTTCTAATACAAGGTTTGCTCATTTTTATGCAATTTAGTGGAACCCATAATTACTAGTGCATTTATGCATTGGTTAACACTTATTATTAGAAAATAAAGCAAATCAATTTGAAGTCTAACCATTCCTACATCACTACACTCCTTTTAGCATGAGAATGCCACCCACAATTCATTTCATTTATTTAAACATTATTTGCAAAAATTGTGAATATAGCACATTATTAACCCATCCTTGTATTCTTATTTTTTAAAATTGTACAATAAACATTTTTGAAATTTTTTTGCATATTATGAAACCATAGGATTTTAGATGATTTTACAAATTTATTTTAAAATTTTTCGAACTATAGATTGGAAGTTATGGCCATTTGTATTGGGTCGGTTTTTGAAAAACAATGCAAAAATCGGAAATACACTTTCCGGGCTGGAAAACGCCCCGACTACTGCGCGTGCCGGCGCATTTGAATCGGGCCGCAGTCTCTGACAACTCGGGACCACGAGTCGGTGACAGCGCGGTGCGGCTAGCGGCTCACAGCAATGGCCCACTTGTCAGCGCGCACCCTCACGCGCGCAAAAGAGCAGCTGACACATGGGCCTGGGATTCAAGGCTGTCGAGCCGGGCCCAGAGGTCAGCGACACATGGTGCGGGGCGACTGATAATGGGTCCCGTCACCCAGTGACACGAAGCGGAGGACTTCAGTCTTTGACTCGCCGCCGGTGAACTATCACCGGTGCGACGGAATGGGTAGCGTTACGAGTAACGGCACGCTCGTGCGCACCCAGAGACGGTACGCATTCGTCGGGAGGTGACCAGGAAATAGGCTACCACCGCGGAGGTGCGGCGGCCGCCATGGTGATAGCATGTAGGCACCCCTCAATTCTATTACTGTATTATTATGGTTTTGGTATTGATGACTAAGTTTGTAATACTCAAAGCTTTGAAGAAAAGAAGCTGGAATCTATGATGGAACAAGTTGGGCTAACAAGATTAAGGTATTCAGTTTATAGTTTATGACTTGGGAGATTATTCAAGTCAAATAGCCTAGGTCTTTTTCTTTTGGTTGTCCAAAGAGGACTTTGCACAAGCAAATAGGTTGTTAGGCAAAGGCAGAACTAGATCTCTCGGAGCAAAAGACACTTAGACTTTATCCTTGTGAAATCATATCTCTTAGTACAACGGACCAAACTTTATCTATCCTTTTCTTCATTCCATTGCGTACCTTGAAACTATTCTACGTCAAAACTCCATTTTGATATCTGATCATTAGATATTCGTTTTAATATTCACATATCCATGATTAAAACCTTCTTTGAAAATCATCCTATAGCCAAAGGTTTGCCTATATATGACGGACCAAAATATCTTCGGTTTCCCATCTACAGCAGACAAAATATTTGGTCCGGCACCCTTTTCAGTTTATAAGTTTTGACCGGACTGAATCTTTGATGTCCTTTTGAATCAAAACCTAAAATGAATTTTCTCTATCTTCAAAAGAATTTTGCTCAGGAAACGAACCAAGCATTCGTGTTTAAAATATCTCAGTCCATTCCTAAAATAAAAAGCTTGGATAAAAATCTATCTTTATTGAAAAGGTCCTTGGCACCAATCTTCTGAAAAGTCCATGTATGACGGACCAAAAATTTGGTCCGACGTACATATGTCTCTATGCCAGACCAATCTTCTGAAAAGTCCATGTATGGCAGACCAAAAATTTGGTCCGACGTACATAGGTCTCTATACCAGTCCTATCTTTTAAAGTCCATGTGTAACGGACTAAACAAATTGGTCTGTCGCTCATATTGTCTCTCAGTTGTATGCCAGACCATCCTCTATGAATAACCCATGTACTACGGACCAAAATTTTTGGTCCGTCGTGAACTCTCAAATTTGGTCCGTCACACACATATCCAGTATCGCTAGGCACTGATACTTAGTCCGTTGTACGTGTATATTTACATTGTTTCGACATCGACCGTCCAACAGCTCTTGTGCTTGCAGTGTAATGACTACTTTCACTCCAAATGGCTATATAAGCATTTCCTAAGCCATTTTCCATGATATAGATGAACTCCTTACACTTTGGTATTGAAATATAGCTCTCATTCTCAAAAGGAGTCTGTGCTTCATCTTCGCACAAAAATTCTCATACATCTCTAAGTGTGTTAGCTCCAAGTCAGTGTCTAGTTGTGTGAATTGCAAAGTGAACCAAGAGACAGAACTTGTACAAAGTTTATTACTCTTGGATCTTAGTGATCCTAGACAGCTTGGAGGAAGTGAACAGTGTGACCTGTCCAATGGTGTTTGTGGAAGGCAACTGTATTTGTGAGGTTTGGAACTCACCTCACTCGAGTAGTGAAAGAGTTACCTGAGTGATCGCCAGAGCTACTGCGACTAGCTCTGGAGAAGCAGAACTTCGACAGAAGTGCTTCAACGTGGATTAGGAGTGCGGCTCTGAACCACGGGATAAATCTTTGTCTCTCCTGTGTCATTTCGTTTATTGCTTTCTGAAGGACCATGTAGAGGTCCATCCATGTTTGTGATGAGTATTTGACTTTATTTGAGCAAGGTGTGCTCAAGTTTGAGTTTGATTTGGATTGTTTTTCGAGCTAGAGCAATTTGAGTTCTTGGTTGGAGACGGTCGTCCGACCCAGTGGTCGGGTCGTCCGATTTGAGAGGTCTTGGCTTTGGTGGTCGGAGACCGATCGTCGACCCCAGTGGTCGTCTTTGGTTGGTCGGAGACCGGTTGTCCGACCCCAGTGGTGAGTGTGGTGGTCGGAGACCGGTTGTCCGACCCAGTGGTCGTCTCTCGCCGTCGGAGACCGGTCGCCGACCTCGAGTGGTCGGAATGGAGACTAGTGGTCAGACCTCGAGTGGTCGGAATGGAGACTAGTGGTCAGACCTCGAGTGGTCGGAATGGAGACTAGTGGTCAGACCTCAAGTGGTCGAGAATGGAGACCAGTGGTCAGACCATGGTTGGTCGGGATGGAGACCAGTGGTCAGACCATGGTTGGTCGGGATGGAGACCAGTGGTCAGACCACGTGTGGTCGGGGTTTTTGCTGGTCAGCATAGTGTATATCTTTCTGTTGTGATGGATATGTGTTGTTGGACATTGCTATGTGATGTGGTTTCCTTGTCTATGATGGTTGCAGGACTTTGGAGCTAGGTCATGGTGAGGTGAAGGGATCGGGACTAAATTTGGGAGAGATGAGGTCCGGATGATCAAGGTGTCGCCAAAGATGGTGAGGCCTGGGAGTAGCGCAAGCCGAGAAGACAAAGGAATGGATGAGATGCTAACTTGGAGTTGCTCGATCTAGGAGGACCGTTGGATCGCGGTCGGGAAGATAGAGTAGAGGTCAAGTTAGTGTGAGTTGAAGCGTGCAAAACCCGTTGTGTTGTTGGGTTTGGGTGAGTCCATGCATAGCTTTGTGAGTGGGTAAAATCTCAGCCCTTGATGGAGTGCTCTAGGGTTTAGAGGCTCATCCAAGGGTGGTAGGTGTTCCAAGCCTGCTATGAATAGACAGGAGAGGGGTGTCTCCTTGGGGTGGCGGTGAGGAAAGTCTACGTGAGTAGTTGAGAGTTGTTGAGAGTGATGATGTAAGGATCAAATCCGGCTCTTGGATGTTGGCTTAGGATTGAAGCGGGACATCCAAAGGTGGGAATTGATCAGTCACTATAAATAGAGGGTAGGGCAGCCTCCCTCTCGTGAAGGTTGTGAAGGTTACGAGGTTTTCTTTGCTCATTTGAGCTTTGCCCACTTTGTTGTGAGGCTTTGTAAACCTCCCTTCCGTAAATGAAATGTTCTTCATTTCTATTCTGTTTCATTTCTCTTACGTATTTACATTACGCACTTAAATTACATTATCTAAATTCGCATTTACTTACTTGCAATTTACCTTACTAAATTTGCATTTGCCTCATCTCCTTCTACATGCTATTGAGTCTTTGTTGAAATTCATGATTGATGAACTCTTCTCTGGATTGGTGCTTTCAATCTTTTAGGCAATCCTTAGGTTCTTGTTGCAAGTTGTAAATCTGTGTGTTCTTAAAGTGCGTAAGCGTGTGACTTGCGTTCTTTAGTCTTGATTGGCTTCGGTTCTTGTTGCCAAGGATGAAAGATTCTTTGGATGAATCTTCTATAGATCATATCCCAATCATCTAGGCAATCTACAACCTCTTCTATTGTTTTGCAAGAAACCAATTTACGTGCCTAGTTTTCGATAGTGTTTCTATTTGTTTGAAGGGTTGTTTCTTCGTGTACTTACTTGCTATGATTTGTGGAGAGTCATCCAAGGATTTCGACCATCAACTCTCAGACAAGTTAGGGGTGAAGTCTGTGTTCGTGACTGCTTTTTGGTGTTGCATTTGATAAAGCGAAAAGGACGGAACCTTGGTATTAATTCCTTCGATTGTTGATTGAAATAGGTTCGACATCCTTTGGGAGGTGCACACCAATTTTCTGTTTTTGGATCACCGATCAAAAGTTACATCGATTTGCTTTTTGAGATCGTGCTGATTTTCTATTCACCCGAACACTATTTACCCGAAGTATCGTTCATCCGACCTCCGCAGGTCGGGGTACTATTCACCGAACACTATTCACCGAGAATCGTTCATCCGACCGCTTCAGTCGGGAGTCTTCATCATCCACCGATCTTTGGTCGGGTATTATTCACCCAACACTATTCATTCGAGTATCGTTCATCCGACCTCAGAGGTCGGGGTACTATTCATCCGACAGAAATACCCGACCGGTCGCGTTTCTTTTCGGTCTTTTGGTGGTTTGAATTTTAGGGGAGAGTTTATTGAAAATTTTATTTGGCTCCTATTCACCCCTCTAGTCGCCTTTTTCGATCTTTCAATTGGTATCGAGCGGTTCGCTCTTTCTAGATCTTGACCGGTCTCAAGAGCCATGGCGATGGACAAGTATTCCACCAAGCCTCCTATTTTCTCTGGAGTTGATTTTCCTTTTGGAAATCTCGGATGGAGTCGTACATCATCGCCTGGGTTTCTCGATATGGCGAAGGTGAAGCTCCGTATGAGGTTCCCGCCGATGAGAACGTCACGGCCGGCAATATGGCGATGTTGAGGCAAATGCTAAGGCAAGGAACATCCTCATACTGTGGCCTTAGTCGCGATGAGTACGATAGGATCTCTCACCTTCGTTACGCTCATGAGATTTGGGTGACCCTCGATGCTTACCATGAGGGCACTACCCAAATCAAGACGGTTCGAGGACCAATTCAAGCGTGAGTTCAACAAGTTTGAACAACCGACGGTGAGAGTCTTGACGAGTGCTTTGGTCGGTTTACGAAGATTTTGAGCGACCTCCGAGCAGTCGGTTGCATATACCCTGACTCGGATAATGCTCGACATTTCTTGACCGCACTTGATCTTCGTGTTTGGGAGATGAAGGTGACCACCATCAAGGACACCACCGACCTGTCGACCTTGACTCTTGACGGGCTTTATTCCCGCCTCAAGAATCATGAGATCGACGTCGTCTCGTGGAAGACGAAATCTCAGTCGATGGCTTTGGTCACCGATCCCATTGGATCCTCTCTGTCTGATTCTTCTGTTGATTTCTCTCTCTCGCCCTTTGCGAGCTAGCGATGACCAAGCTGGAAAAATTTCGAAAATGAGCTTGCTCTTCTTGCTCGCAAATTTTCATATGCATACAAGAGAGTGAGAGAGAGGAAGAGAGGTGGGATGATCACCTGTTTCGAGTGTGGTGGCCCCAACCACATTCGAGCAAACTGTCCCAAGCTGGAGAAGGGCAAAAACGAACAAGGCGGTTCGGGCAAGAACGACTACACCGACAAGAACCGCAACAAGAATGCCCCAGCTCGTGAGCCGGCGAAGAAGAAGTACCACAACTTTGCCAAAAACAAGAAGCTCTTTCATCGGGTCCTCGCCGCGCTAGATGATATCGAGCTCTCCGACTCGGAGACGTGGAGCGACGAAGGCGAGGATGAACCGCAAGTGAAGAAGAGCGGCGACGACTTCTCCGGCATGTGCTTCATGGCAGGCGCCATTGAAGCAAGCGACTCCGAGCTGTACAGCGACTCGGACGAGGTACCCACCTACGACGAATTAAATGTTGCCTTCTGTAAATTAGGCAAGTTTCATGCTAAGGCTAGGTCGAGGTGTTCTGAGTTCGAAAAGGAAGTAGGTACCTTGACTCGGGAGTTAGCTTCGCTTAGATCTTCTCCTCCCGAGTCACCGATGTTGTGTTCTCTGTGATCTTTGTTCTTGTGGAGTTGGAGAACCTAAGGACCATACATGATAGTGTGCTTGCTGAACTTGATGGTCTTAGGTTGAAGAATGCTAGAACTAGTTCTGTTGATGCTATTCCTGTTGAGGCTAGTTTTCTTCATGCTCACTCCACTCCATCATGCTCTAATTGCCCTAAATTGCTTGCTGAAATTGATGCCATGAGCGATCACCTTAGGAAGCTTTCTTCTAGAAACGATGAACTTGAAATGCATGCTTCTAAGGAATCGGTCACTCATGTGAGGGTCAGAGGCAACTAAAACTTGACAATGAATCCTTAAATGTCAAGTGTGCTAAACTTGCTAAGGACTTACTAGATAAGTCACAAGAAAGTTGCTTGCGATGTTCGTGATTGAGGGGACTTGGATAAAATCCATGTCGAGCTTAGGAAGAAATTAGAAGACCAAGCCAATAGAATTAGAAATCGTCTTGCGTTTCTTGTGAGGCCCTCAAGATTGAGGCAGCCGTCTTTGAGGAGAAAAATGCACGTCTTGAGAGAGCTCATCTTTACGGTTCTTCTCTTCTTCTTCTCCCTGTTCTTCTTGTGCTTCTTTCTTTCGAGATTGCCAAGTATCTTATGAGCACTCTCGAGAAGTTTGTTGGAGGCAAGAAGAAGCTCAATCTTATTCTAGACCAATCTAAGATTAGTAGATTCAATCAAGGTCTAGGATTTGATCCCTTGAGCACGCCGGCGCATCCTCCCACCATTGTGCGCGGCTCCAAGAGTGGTAAGATTGTGGTTGCTCCTGAGTGAGCACCACCAAGTTTAGGTCTCTTTGGGGTTGTCCATAGGACTTGACGGAAGGATGTTACTCTGTTGCTTACGTCTCTAGCAAGGCGAAGTACACATGCACCTTTGTAAGAAGGATGGTCACCTAGTAGATTTACGCTTGAGCACGCCAAGATCACTCGGCGTGAGCATGTTGTTGCTCTTAGGGGTATTGTGGTCATCCCGGACTTTGAGTGCTCCTAAGGCACACACCGCTTCTAGACAGTTAGAGAGTCGCTGCTTTTGGGCAGCATCCAGACTCGGTTTTCATCTTTGGTTCTTGAGTTTTAGTCTTGAGCTGTTCGTAGTCGATCTTTCCGCCGTCCTTTTGATATTCCTCGCTTTTCCCATCGAGGTAGATATCGATGGCGTGAGGTGTTTTCTCGGTAGGAGATTTAGGAAGCCTCACCGGGTGGCTCGGCTTTTGCACCACGGCATGCCAACCCGTTTTGACTCCTAGATTATCTACGAGTTGCTCCTAATCATGTGAGAGTTGAGCGTCAGAGAGACACTCGAGTCGATCTTCTTCGTGGATCGGTACTCACGAGGCGTCGTGTGGTTGAGATTGGGTTCCCAAGTCTTCACTCTATCCCGATCGAGTCATCTCTCTCTTGTGTCTTGATCAGTTCGTCGGATGGGGAAGGAGATGTTTGGATTGTCGACTCGGTTGTTCTCGTCATATGACCGGAGATTCTCGATGGTTCTCTTCCCTAGTCCGAGCCCCCGGTGATGAGTTGATCACTTTCGGGGATGCTTCTTCAGGTAGAGTCATAGCTAAAGGTACCATCTGCATTAACCAAAATTTCATTCTTAAAGGTGTTGCCTTAGTAAGTAAGCTGCAATACAATCTGCTCTCTGTTTCTCAGCTTATTGATGACTCTTTCGAGGTAAACTTAAAGAGTAATGCTTGTAGAATCCTTGATTCATCAGGAGGGTTAGTTTGCGGGATTTCTAGATTTGGGAGAGTCTTTCGTGCTGATTTTTCTGCTTCTTCTGGAGACTCTCTTCGATGTTTGATTGCTTCTGAGTCCGTGATCTCTCCTTCGGCATAGGAGACTTGGTCGCATTGGTTTTGATCATTTGACTCGAGTTAGCGACCACGATCTCATTCGGGTTTGCCCAAACTCAAGATGGTCAAAGACTTAGTTTGCTCTCCTTGCCGACATGGCAAGATGGTTCTCGCTTCTCATCCTCCGATGACCGTAGTGATGGTGATGCACCGGACAGCTTTTACATATGGACCTTTGTTGGTCGGCTAGAGTGCATCGGCGGGAGGGAAGTGGTATGTTCTTGTCATCGTTGATGATTTTCTAGATTCTCTTGGGTATTCTTCATGGCCTCGAAGGATGAGACTTTTCTCACTTGGGGTTTGGTCAAGAGGTTGTCTATTGAGCTCCCGGTGCATTACGAGCTTTACGCAGTGATAATGGCACGGAGTTCAAGAATTCCTACTTTGAGAGTTTTGTGTGGAGTCGGTTTAGAGCATCGGTTCTCTTCTCCCCGCCCCTCGTGCAGAATGGCATAGTGGAAAGGAAGAACAGGATCCTGGTTGAGATGGCTAGGACGATGCTAGATGAGTCTGATACTCTAGGAAGTTTTAAATGAGGCTATAGCTACTTGCTTGCCATGTTTCTAATCGCGTGTTTTTGAGAGCACATTTGCATCGCACTTCTTATGAGTTGAGGTATGGGCGAAAGCCCAGTGTGTCTCATTTTCGCGTTTTCGGTTGCAAGTATTTTATCTTGAAGTCTGGTAACCTAGATAAGTTTGAGTCTCGCTCTTCTGATGGTATCTTTCTAGGTTACTCGTCTTCTTCTCGTAGCTATAGGGTTTGGAGTGTTGATGCACATAGGATCATAGAGACCTGTGATGTGACCTTTGATGAGGCTAGCCCAGGAGCTAGACCTGATGTTTCAGGCTCTTCTTATCCCTCTGAGACCATCTTTGAAGAAGATAAGGATGATGGAGATGATGGTGTTCCACCGGATCCAGTCCCCTCTTCACCTGAGGTGCCTCCTGTTTCTATTTCTGCACCTCAGGGAGACCAGCCCTTGCTTTCCGACTCTCCTTCAGCGAGTGGCTCTATTCCTACCTCTTCTGTTCAAGAGGTAGAGGCCACTTCTGTTGCTGGACCTCCCCGTCATATTCAGAGACGTCATCCTTCTAATCAGATGATTGGCGATTTGTTCGAGCGTGTCACTAGCTCAAGAACGGGTCTGTCCTCTTTCTGCCTTCACTCTGCCTTCGTTGCCTCTTTTGAGCCGAAGGATGTTTCTCATGCATTATCCGATGAGTCGTGGATTAATGCTATGCATGAGGAACTTGAGAACTTTGAGAGGAACAAGGTATGGCAGCTTGTCGAGCCCCCATCTGGTCATAATGTCATTGGGACCAAGTGGGTGTTCAAAAACAAGCAGAGTGAGGATGGGGTTGTAATTAGAAACAAGGCTAGACTAGTTGCATAGGGCTTTTCTCAGGTTGAGGGTCTTGACTTTGAGGAGACCTTTGCTCCTGTAGCTAGGCTAGAGGCTATCCGAATCTCGCTTGCATTTTCTCGCATCCAAAGGCTTCAAGCTTTATCAAATGGATGTCAAGAGTGCATTCCTCAATGGCTATATTGAGGAAGAGGTTTATGTCAAGCAACCTCCGAGATTCGAGAACCCCAAGTTTTCGAGTCATGTATACAAGCTTTCCAAAGCTCAGATGGACTCAAGCAGCCCCAGAGCATGGTATGAGAGGCTCAAGTCTTATCTTCTCACCATGACTTTAAAATGGGCATAGTAGACAAAACTCATTCATCGACACCATGAGTCTCATTTTCTTCTTGTCCAGATTTATGTGGACGATATCATTTTTGGTGGCTCGTCTCATTCTCTTGTCTCTCAGTTTTCTGATGTGATGAGTACAGAGTTTGAGATGAGTATGATGGGCGAGTTGAGCTAATTTCTTGGCTTCCAAATCAAGCAGACTCGGGAGGGTACTTTATTGCATCAAGGCAAATATACCCGTGACCTCCTGAGGCGCTTCGACATGTCAGATGGGAAGCCAGTGATGACTCCTATGGCCACCACTGTTGTCCTCGAGCCCGATGAGGATGGTGAGCCTGCCGATCAAAAGGAGTTTCGGAGCATGATCGGCTCCCTCTTGTACCTCACTGCTTCGAGGCCAGACATACATTTATTGTGTGTGCGTGCGCTCGATTTCAAGCTTCTCCTTGCGCTCTCACCGCCAGCGGTCAAGCGCATCTTGGTACCTTCGTGCTACCACCGATTATGGTATTTGGTACTCTTCTTCTTCTTGTCTATCTCTTAGAGCCTTTTCCGATGCCGACTTTCTTTGGTGTAGGATAGATAGGAAGAGCACCGGCACTTGCCAATTCATTGGCACTTCTCTTGTTTCTTGGTCATCTAGGAAGCGATGCAGGGTTGCATCCCTTCCGAGGCCGAGTATGTTGTGCAGCCGATTCTTTGTAGCAGTGCTCTGGATGAGATCGACCTTGCGGGACTATGGGTTAGAAATAGAGAGTGTGCCACTTTTCTGTGACAACACTTCAGCTATTTGCATTGCTAAAAACCCAGTGCAACATTCCCGGACCAAGCACATTGATATTAGATATCACTTCCTTAGAGACCATGTGGAGAAGGGAGATATCGAGAGTGACCTTCAGTTAGCCGATATCTTTACCAAGCCTTTGGATAGCTCCAGATTTGTTGCCTTGAGGAGTGAGTTTGGAGTCGTGTGCCCTTACGGCTTTTCGTGAGGGGGAGCTGGTTTGTATATTATGTACTATATATTTTCTTCCAGCATTTCCTTTCTTCTTCTGGGTGACTTTGGGCTTGTTTTCTTAAGTTGAGTTTACTCACTTAGACTTCTGACATGCCTCGCATGGACCTCTTATCTTGTGCTTTAGGTTGCTATCATGCATGATTAGCTGTTCTCTCTTCTCTCTAGGTTGAGTTCCCTCACAGTCTTTTAAGTCTAGCAGGTTTTGGACCTCCTGGGTAGACAGGGTCTGTGTGCACTCCTTAGTTGGGATCTAGAGTCAGCTTCCCTATGTCAGTCATTTGGGAAGAGCGAGTCTAAGCTGTAGTGAGTTTCTTATATCTTTTCTATGCTCTATAGCCATCCAGTTTTGCAGTTTCTCGATCTCTTCTCCTCATTCATTTTTTCGGTTATTATTGAGTTCATTCGGGTTTTCTTTTTGCCTAATCTTGATAATAACCCAATTTTAACCAGTTTTGAGCTTAAAATTGATTCAATTGTTGAGGGGGAGTTTGGGAATCTGTTCATGCATTGCATTTAGACTGCATTTTTCGTTTTATGAGCTTTGTCTATTATGCATTTGACTCAATCTTCGTGAAATACATCATGCTATATCTTTCGAAGAAAATCACTAGCTTAGATATGTCCAAGTTCATTTATCAAGCTAATGTTCATTGAAATCTGAAAAACTTAAAAGCTTTAAATGAAAACTTGATGAAACATGTTGCTTTTACTTACTAAGTTTCTTCTCTAAGAGCTTTTACCATGAATTGTGAAATTTTGGAATTCTCTAGAGTCCCTATAGCAACTTGGGTGAAATTTGCTTGATCCATATTTGAGTCCTTCAGAATTGCTTATATGTGCTAAATTGAAAATTAAAATTTTTTTTGACTCTTTTGTGCAAAATTGATCTCAGCACTTTATATTCTCGAGACTGCCTCCCATTGCATTTGGGATGAACTTGGAATATATTGTGTATGACCAAGATCATTCTCTTAAGAGTTACTCTTGAGATGATCGAAAATGACTTGAGTCAATCAACAAAATTTTTTTTGCAAATATCAAACACATAAGTGGGTAAAGAATGCAAATAATGTCAAACATTTGCACCCCGCTATGTTTTTCGAAGTCTTAAAGAAAATTTGCATAAATTGAAAAATGGGCTCGAAGGACCTTATATGCACTTCAAAATTCCCCAAAGTGTTGAGTAGGTTGAACTCTAGGTTTTCCATTTGATCTCTGAGTGGTTTTGCTTCTAGTTTTGAAACTTTGCTAAGTTTTGCACTTGTCAAATCTTGCTAAAAATGATACATTTTTAAAACTTCACTTATGAGCAAAATTTGTTATTTGCACTTGGACATGTCTTAGTTTGGTCATAATCTGAGATTAATAAGCTTGGTGTCATATCTTGTCATTATGATCATTTGGATAATCTCCAAAGCTCCCTTAGGTTGCACTTCATGCATACATAAAAGAGGGAGAAAATTCTTTTTGATGCCTATATTGCCAAAAGGGAGAGAAAATGTAGAAAAAGACATCATTTAAAATGTAGAAAAGGAGGAGATAGAAATGTGAAAGCTTGTTGGTTCTTATGGATCATAATATCATTTGACACTTATGATTGGTTTTTAGAGCTTTTGTTGAAAACTTGCTCTTTTCATGGTCTTGCTCTAAATTCTTTCTGCCAACTTGGTCATATTTTTATATCTTTCTCTCTGGACCAAGTTTGGCTTTGCAATCAAATTGCTTTCTTCTTCTCTCATTCAAACTCAAATTTATGCCTTTTGTGTGGTTTGTCAATATACTCATCAAGGGGGAGATTGAAGGACCATGTGGAGGTCCATCCATGTTTGTGATGAGTATTTGACTTTATTTGAGCAAGGTGTGCTCAAGTTTGAGTTTGATTTGGATTGTTTTTCGAGCTAGAGCAATTTGAGTTACTGGTTGGAGACCAGTCGTCCGACCCCGAGTGGTCGGGTCGTCCGACCTGAGAGGTCTTGGCTTTGGCTGGTCGGAGACCAGTCGTCTGACCCCGAGTGGTCAGGTCTTTGGTTGGTCGGAGACCAGTTGTCCGACCCAGAGAGGTCTGGGCTGTGGCTGGTCGGAGACCAGTTGTCTGACCCCGAGTGGTCAGGTCTCTCGCTGGTTGGAGACCAGTGGTCAGACCTCGAGTGGTCGGAATGGAGACTAGTGGTCAGACCTCGAGTGGTCGGAATGGAGACTAGTGGTCAGACCTCAAGTGGTCGGAATGGAGACCAGTGGTCAAGACCATGGTTGGTCGGGATGGAGACCGTGGTCAGACCATGGTTGGTCGGGATGGAGACCAGTGGTCAGACCACGTGTGGTCGGGGTTTTTGCTGGTCAGCATAGTGTATATCTTTCTGTTGAGATGGATATGTGTTGTTGGACATTGCTATGTGATGTGGTTTCCTTGTCTATGATGGTTGCAGGACTTTGGAGCTAGGTCATGGTGAGGTGAAGGGGATCAGGACTAGGCTGGGAGAGATGAGGTCCAGATGATCAAGGTGTCGCCAAAGATGACTGAGGCCAGGGAGTAGCTGCAAGCCGAGAAGACAAAGGAATGGATGAGATGCTAACTTGGAGTTGCTCTGATCTAGGAGGACCGTTGGATCGCGGTCAGGAAGATAGAGTAGCGGGTCAAGTTAGTGTGAGTTGAAAAGCGTGCAAAACCCGTTATGTTGTTGTGTTTCGGGTGAGTCCATGCATAGCTTTGTGAGTGGGTAAAATCTCAGCCCTTGATGGAGTGCTCTAGGGTTTAGAGGCTCATCCAAGGGTGGTAGGTGTTCCAAGCCTGCTATGAATAGACAGGGAGAGGGGTGTCTCCTTTGGGAGTGAGCGGTGAGGAAAGTCTACGTGAGTAGTTGAGAGTTGTTGAGAGTGACAGTGTAAGGATCAAATCCTGGCTCTTGGATGTTGGCTTAGGATTGAAGCAGGACATCCAAAGGTGGGAATTGATCCCAGGTCACTATAAATAGAGGGGTAGGGGTAGCCTCCCCTCTGTGATGGTTGTGAAGGTTCTGAGGTTTTTGCTGCTCATTTGAGCTTTGCCCACTTTGTTGTGAGGCTTTGTAAACCTCCCTTCCAGAAATGAAATGTTCTTCATTTCTATTCCTGTTTCATTTCTCTTACGTATTTACATTACGCACTTAAATTCTGTTATCTAAATTCCGCATTTACTTACTTGCAATTTACCTTACTAAATTTGCATTTGCCTCATCTCCTTCTACATGCTATTGAGTCTTTGTTGAAATTCATGATTGATGAACTCTTCTCTGGATTCGGTGCTTTCAATCTTTTAGGCAATCCTTAGGTTCTTGTTGCAAGTTGTAAATCTGTGTGTTCTTAAAGTGCGTAAACATGTGACTTGCAGTTCTTTAGTCTTGATTGGCTTCTGGTTCTTGTTGCCAAGGATGAAAGATTGCTGGATGAATCTTCTATAGATCATATCCCAATCATCTAGGCAATCTACAACCTCTTCTATTCAGTTTTGCAAGAAACCAATTTCTGTGCCTAGTTTTCAGATAGTGTTTCTATTTGTTTGAAGGGTTGTTTCTTCGTGTACTTACTTGCTATGATTTGTGGAGAGTCATCCAAGGATTTCTGACCATCAACTCTCAGCAACAAGTTAGGGGTGAAGTCTGTGTTCGTGATTCTTTTTTTTGGTGTTGCATTTGATAAACTGAAAAGGACGGAACCTTGGTATTAATTCCTTCGATTGTTGATTGAAATAGGTTCCTGACATCCTTTGGGAGGTGCACACCAATTTTCACTGTTTTTGGATCAGCCGATCAAAAGTTACATCGATTTCTGTTTTTGAGATCGTGCTGATTTTACTGTTCACCCGAACACTATTTACCCGAGTACTGTTCATCCGACCTCCGCAGGTCGGGGGGTACTGTTCACCCGAACACTATTCACCAGAGTACTGTTCATCCGACCGCCGGTCGGGAGTCTATTCATCCGACCGATCTTTGGGAGTACTGTTCACCCGAATACTATTCATTCTGAGTACTGTTCATCCGACCTCTGTAGGTCGGGGGTACTGTTCATCCGACCAGAAATACCCGACCAGTGCAGTTTCTTTCTGGTCTTTTGGTGGTTTAACTTTAGGGGGAGAGTTTATTCGAAAATTTTATTTGGCTCCTATTCACCCCCCTTTAGTCGCCTTTTTCGATCTTTCACTTTCGTTGTTATCTTTAGTTGTTTTGAATTCTGTATTATCCTTGCAGTAATCTGCTCTTTGATAAAATGAGTTAGTTGTTTAAAATAGTTAAAACTTGTTGAAATTGCCTATTCACCCCCCCTCTAGGCCAACTCGATCCTTCAAGTGGTATCAGAGCGGGTTTACCTTGTTTAGCTTAACTAGCTTTGGTAAATGGCTAAGGGAAATGGTTCTGCAACTGTTAGTATTGGTAGTGTACCTGTTTTTGATGGCACAAACTATGCTTTTTGGAAAATTAGGATGAGAAGCTATTTAGAAGCTGTCGGGTATGATGTGTGGAGGGTTATAGAGAAGCCTATGCCTCCTTGTGTTATACCTGAAGGGCAATCTGCATATGGAGAACCCACTCCTGGTGAAATTCAAAATATGCAGTATGATGCTCAAGCTAGAAATGCCATATTTTCCTGTCTTAGCTTAGATGTTTTTGATAGAGTAAGTAATCTTACATCAGCTTATGACATATGGACAACATTACAAGAAATTCATGAAGGTACCTTTGATGTAAAAGAAGAAAAGTACTATGTTGTTCGGGAAAAATCTGATCAATTCAAAATGCTTTCTCAAGAAAATGCAAATGACATGTTCTCTAGGCTAAATCCTATTGTCAATGAACTAAAGGGCCTAGGAACTAAAATTTCAGATGTTGAAGTATGCAGGAAGATGATTAGAGTGCTTCCACGGACATATCACAGCTTGATCACATATCATCTATGGTGGTGATCTTAAAAGGCTCACTCCAACTAACTACTGGGCAAAATATCTGCTCATGAGCTCACATTGGCTGATGAAGATGCTCCAAGAAAGAAATCCATCGTATTAAAAGCCAAGGAAGTTATTCAAGACTCATCTGATGAAGATGATGATGAGTCAAGTGAAGATGAGGATGGAGATGTGAAGAAATTAGCTCTACTCATGAGAAGAGCCAACAAACTTATGAGAAGAGTCAATTTCAAAGACAGAGAAAGATCAAATTCTTACTCAAAGAAAAATCCTTTTTCTAATGTTGTATGCTTTGAATACAATGAAAAGGGGCACATACCTGCTCGGTGTCCCAACAAAATCAAGAAGAAGAGCAAGTACAAGAATAAGGATGATGAGGATGAGGAAAAGACTCAAGAAAAACCAAAGAAGAAGTTTTTCAAGAAGAGCTACTCCAAGAGATTTATGAAGAAAGGAAAAGGAGAAGCTCACATAGGAGAATGGGTCACTGATGATGAAAGTGAAAGTAAAAACTGATCCTCAGATGAAGAAAGTTCAAAGTCAAAGGGGCTAGCTGGACTCGCTCTAGATGAGTCAACTCCACCGCCACCCTCACTTCCTCTTTGCCTTATGGCAAGATCAGTTGAGGAAAAGGTTAGTGACTCTCCTTCTTATGATGAGTTAGTGGAACTAGTTGAAGAACTAAATAATGCCTTGCATGATAAAACAAATTCAACTAGAACTCTTAAGAAGACTATCTCTAGCTTGCTTAATGATCAAAGGTTGCTAACAGACAAGTATGAAAAACTTATGCATGAACATGAAAAGTCTGTACAAATTCATAATGATCTAGTTACAAGTCATGCTTTGCTTGCTAAAAATTATGAAGACTTGCAAATTAACTCTCGTGAGCTAGAAATTGAAAATGAAATGTCTGCTAACGAATCCAGTCATGTCTTTTTAAGTGATACATCTATCTCATGTGACTCTTCAAAAGAAGAAATATTGACTCTTGGTTCTTCTGATGCTTGCAAAGGAAATTGCAAATATGTTTCCTGTGTCAAGGAGCTTGAAACAGAGAATAAAGAACTAAAAGCTAAGATAGCAACATTTGATAAAGGTTTAGAAAAATGCTTTCTGGGAAGTACTACTCTTGACAAAATTCTTGTTGGACAGAGACCAAATTTGGGCAAAAAGGGCTTGGGGTTTAAACTCAACAATTTGCCAAATAAAAATGGATCAAGTCATGCTAAACAAATTTTTGTCAAGAAAAGCACTCAATGTTATTATTGTCATGAATCAAATCATGAATCAAAAAATTGCTATCTTGCAAATGCTTCTCATGCCAAAAGGGATTGCATGGTAGATGCCCATTACATGTTATTTAAAGATTTCAGGGGCAAAGCAAATGTGAAATATGTGGGTCCCTCAAATCTAAATAAGAAGCTTAAAGTCGTCTGCAGGTACCTAAGGCCATGTTGATAAATCCTTTCAAACCTAAGATGACTGTAACTAACATCAAAGGACCCAAAAGTATTTGGGTACCTAAAGTGAAGAAATGACTTGTAGGTAAATTATAAGAGTGGAGGCAGACATTGGGTCATTGACAGTGGCTGCACTCAACACATGACCGGTACCTCAAGAATGTTCACCTCAATTGAAGGAGAAAGTGATCCAAGTCACAAAATTACCTTTGGAGACAACAGCAAAAGAAAGGTAAAAGGTCTTGGTAAGATTGCCATATCAAATGATCACTCTATTGACAATGTTCTTCTCGTTGATTCCTTAAACTTCAATTTATTATCTATTGCTCAATTGTGTGATCTTGGATTCCATTGTAACTTCGCTTCTGATGGGGTAACTGTATTTGATAAACAAGAAAAGCTTATATTCAAAGGTTTCAGATTTCAAAATCTCTATTTGGTAGATTTCAAATCTAACTCCTCATGTATCTCAACATGTTTGTTAGCTAAAGTTTCCCTTGGATGGCTTTGGCATAGGCGTCTTGGGCATGTAGGTATGTCTAATCTGAAGAAGCTTTTCAAAAATGAGCTAGTGGTGGGGTTGAAAGATGTCAAATTTGAAAAGAATAAGCTATGTAGCGCTTGTCAAGCAGGCAAACAAGTAGCTAATTCTCACCCAATTAAAAGTATCATGCCCACCACTAGACCACTTGAGCTTTTGCATATGGATGTGTTTGGTCCCACCTCATATGCTAGCATTGTTGGTAACTCATATTGTCTGGTAATTGCTGATGATTTTTCCAGATTCACTTGGGTATTCTTTTTGCCAAATAAAGGTGAAGTTGGAAAAATCTTCAAAACTTTTGCTAAAAGGGCTCAAAATGAATTTGATTGTCCCATCAAGAAAATAAGAAGTGACAATGGATCTGAGTTTGTTAACACAAATATCATTGAATACTATGATGAATTAGGAATTAAACATGAACTCTCAACTACATATACTCCTCAGCAAAATGGTGTTGTTGAAAGGAAAAATCGAACCTTGATTGAAATGGCTAGATCTATGCTAGATGAATATGAAACCTCTGATGCTTTTTGGGCTGAAGCTATCAATACTGCTTGTCATGCTGTAAATAGACTTTATCTTCATAGATTGCTTAAGAAAACTCCTTATGAACTATTGGTAGGAAGAAGACCAAATGTATCATATTTTCGTGTGTTTGGTTGCAAAGTCTATATCTATAAAAAGAGAACTCATTTGGGAAAATTTCAAACTAGATGTGACACTAGCTTCATGCTAGGATATTCTTCTAAGTCCAAAGCATATAGGGTCTTTAATAATGCTACTGGACTGGTAGAAGAAACTTATGATGTAAAATTTGATGGATCTAATGGCTCACAAGGTGAGCATGAGAATTTAGATGATGTAGGAGATGATGGCTTGGTACAAGCAATGAAGAAGATGGAAGTGGGTGATATTCGACCAAAGGAAGACAAGGATGAACTTCCCACTCAATCAATGGTGCCTCATGTTGGAACTCAAGATGAAGTAGAAGAAGAAAAAGAACAAGATTGTCCAGTTTTCATCAAAAGCCATCATAACATTGCTAAGGATCATCCCTCGGACCAAATCATTGGTGAATTGGTAAGGGTGTTCAAACTCGTTCTAGACAAGCTTCTTTTGTGAACATTACTCTTTTGTCTCGTGTATTGAACCTAAAAGCAGTGGAAGAAGCACTAGAAGATGCTGATTGGATAATTGCTATGGAAGAGGAACTTAACAATTTTGAAAGAAACAAAGTCTGGAGCTTAACAAATCGCCCAAAGGATCACAATGTTATTGGTACAAAATGGGTGTTCAGAAATAAGCAAGATGAAAATGGAGTGGTGATAAGGAATAAAGCCAGACTTGTAGCTCAAGGATTTACTCAAATAGAAGGACTAGACTATGGAGAGACTTATGCCCCGTGGCTCGTCTTGAAGCTATTCGGTTTCTTCTTGCCTTTGCTGCTCATTTTAATATTACTCTATTTCAAATGGATGTAAAAAGTGCATTTCTAAATGGATTCATTGATGAAACTGTCTATGTTGAACAACCACCTGATTTTGAAGACCCAAACTTGCCAAATCATGTGTATAAATTATCTAAGGCACTCTATGGTCTAAAACAAGCTCCCAGAGCTTGGTATGAGCGTCTTAGAGATTTTCTACTCAATAAGAACTTCAAAACTGGAAAATTGATCCAACATTGTTTCTAAAAGACATCAATGGAACATTAATGATTTGTCAAATATATGTAGATGATATTATCTTTGGCTGTACTAATATTTCTCTTTGTAAAGAATTCGGTGACATGATGACCAAAGAATTCGAGATGTCTATGATTGGGGAACTGTCATTCTTTCTGGGATTTCAAATCAAGCAATTAAAGGAAGGAACATTTATCTCACAAGAAAAATATACTAAGGATCTTCTCAAACGCTTCAAAATGGAAGAATGCAAGATTATAAAGACTCCCATGGCTACTAATACACATCTTGACCAAGATGTGGGAGGTAAGTCTGTTGATCAAAAGCTTTTTAGATCCATGATAGGCTCTTTACTATACTTGACAACATCTAGGCCTGATATCATGTTTAGTGTGTGTATGTGTGCTAAATTTCAAGCTGCTCCTAAAGAAATTCACTTAAGTGCTGTAAAAAGAATATTTAGATATCTTAAGTTCACTTCAAGTATTGGTTTATGGTACCCCAAAGGTGCTCCTTTGAGCTTCTAGGCTACTCGATTCGATTATGCGGATGCAAGATTGATCGTAAGAGCACCTCAGGAGTTGTCATTTGCTTGGAAGGCCTTTAGTTTCTTGGTTTTCTAAATAGCAAAATTCAAGTAGCACTATCCATCGCCGAAGCCGAATATGTGGGCTGCAGGAAGTTGTTGTGCTCAAATCTTATTCATCAAACAAACCTTTTTAGATTTTGGTATAAAATTTGATAATGTGCCTCTACTATGCGATAATGAAAGTGCGGTGAAAATAGCAAACAATCCGGTCCAACATTCGTAACTAAGCATATTGAAATTCGACATCACTTTATTCGTGATCATGTTGCTAAAGGAAATGTTATGCTTAGTTATGTAAGAACTGAGGATCAATTGGCTGATATTTTCACAAAGCCGCTTGATGAGGCCAAATTTTCAAAATTAAGAAATGAACTAAATATCATTGCATTTTCAAATGTTGCTCGATAATGTCTAACTAAGGGGGAGCAAGTTTGTTCGCTGTACTTATTCTGATGCTCATATCCCTTGTTTTCTTACCCCAGCTTTGTGTGACTTTCTGTTAAAAAGCTCTTCGGTTTCTGTAACTCCTTGTTTTTCCGCATCTTCTCTAACTTCAAGCCGCTTCGGATTATGATACATTTATTTCTTTCCTATCACAATGGCTATAAAAGGCGAATCAGAGCTGTGGGGATGCAATCCTTCACTCAGCTCTTCTTCTTTCTTTTCAAACTTAGTTCTTCATCATGCCAAAAAGACCTTTCAAGGATGATCGGGACGATCCAGAGCTTGCAGAGCTCTGGAGGGAATTTGATCGCACTCTAGCAGAGATGGCTGAACAAAGGGTAGTCGTCAGAGACAGTGCTGCCGTGGACGCCTTCCTTGAAGCTTTCCCCTCTCTCCTCAGGGCCAGAGATGCACTCATAGAGGCTCTAGGGCGCGTGTGTAGGGGTGAAGCCTAAGTTCTTGTCTTGTCCCTCTCTCTCCAAACTTGTCGACTCGGACATTATATATAAATAAATAAATGGTGTTCTAAAATGCTCTCTGAATCTTGTGTGTTTTCTTAATTGAATGTTTACTCATATCCGTACGTCGCAAAACGCAGCTTCGACTAGTCGCACAACACATCGTGTTAGTAGCATTCGCTGCTCTTGTTCGACAGCTCACCTTTTTTTGACTAAAACAATGAGGATAAATTCAAAGTGATAAGGTCAAGTTAAAATAACTCTTTGAATAAGTTCTTTTTAATAATAATAAAAAATGCTGCTATAATACTCACCTTTCTATGCTCATTCTTATCCAATCAAAAATTAAAGAAACCAAATTATCATCTGTCTTTTTTTTGGCAAAGTGTCCATATTAAGTATTCGAGTTTTTCAGATGAGTTTAGTTTAAAGAAATACTTAAGCTCATTTGGATATCAAACTCAAACATTCACTGAAATTCGTTTTTGTGTCATGTTGATGTTGGTTGTTATTCATAGATATATCTCTTATTTTCAAAATCTTCAGAAATATAGATATAGTGCAGACTGAGAACAACTTAAAGTAAAAGTTACAGGTTCCTGCTTGGATCGGACTAATCTCAAACAAAATATCAATGCCAGTAAATTTTTTGGTCCGTAGTTGATGGAAGTCCTTAGTCTTAACTCCATAAAAGGCTAAAACTCCTCCACAACGGACTAAAAGTGTTTCAGGCTGAGTATAAATCATTTTTTGGTCCGGCCAAATTAGTAATCTGTTTAACTCTGGTTAAATCAAGTCTGCCTCATGATCAAATATTTCTAAAGCCGTTTCTCATCAAATGGATTATATCCAATTCCGTCTTCTTCTCTCAAATATTTCAAAATATGTTTAATATCTTACCTATTGCTTTAAGTCTTACCCATTGCTAACCTGACCCTGTTCGGTGGACTCCCTGTGCTTGTTCAAACCGATTCCAAAAGGAGGCCCCACCACCTTGCCAGAACTCCTGTTCCCATCCAACTACCCTGGTTAAAGGTGTCAGTAACCAAGGCCTTTTTACTCCTGAAAATGCATTCAATGCAGTAACTCTTTCCATCAAATTCCTCCTTTGTCATATCCTTGCTTGCGCAAACTTCTCTAAGCCGGAAGTTTCTTTTTCTTCTCTGCACCGAAGCAAATCCTGATCGGGTCTTGGCAACGGTGATCTTCTGACATTTTGCGCAAGAATCTCCTTCAAGCTCAGTAAGTTCCTTGAAACTTCTCTTTTTCTCTTCAAGTCTCAAACCCTAGACCTAGTTCTTAGATTTAGTTCTTTTTTTAGGTCTGCTCTTCTGCTTGAAGAGGGTCTGGTCTTGAGTTTGAGCATTAAGTCAGTGATTAGTCAGAAATCAAAATGAGGTCAAAAAATCCAGATAAAAGGGGTTTGATTGAAAAAATTATTGATAAAGTTAAGAGTAAGAAGCAAAGAAGATCCAGTTCATCCCATGAATCAAATATGCCTGAACAACCTCATGGACCAGTACTAGTCCCAGATGTTCACAAATCTGCTCAAGCAAACTGAAAAGTAGTTACTTCTCACCCCAGAAAAGGAAAACAAATAATTGATTCTGAGTCATCCTCTGAGGATTGTGCCTATGAACCCAACAGTGGATCTTCCTCAGAGAGTACTGAACTGGTCTCTGAAATAGACGTCCTTAGTAGTGAAGAACTGGTTAACCTAAGTACTAAGAAATTGAGAGCAGTTCGGTTAGTAAGTGAGAAGATTTGGTTTCCAGAGTCAAGGGCAGCCCTGGGTGAAAATTTTGTGTCTCTGTTACACAAGAACATATACAATGCTTATCTGAACAAAAGAGATGGAAAAGGAAATATGATCTCTGCTCTGTCAACTCACCAATATGTAGAATGGGATCAAGTGAATACTATCATTGGCTCAACTGGACTATTTGATCAGATAAACTCAACTCTGGTGATAAGAATCATGTCAAACAAAACAATTCCATGGAGTGTGTCAAGGACTCTAGAATTTTATGCATCCTTACTAGTGAACAAACAAAGAAAATATATCATGTTAACTCTGAATGGAAAAATAAGAAAAATCAAATCATCTCAGTTTGAGTCAGCAATCGGAGCGTCTAGTCCACTGGCAAATAAGACAAGAATTTTTGAAAAGATGTATCCTCATCAGAGGTGGAGATTGAGTGGGGATATGCCTGATCTGCAAGTGTCAGGACACATATACAAAGACACCTCCATTAAGGACTTTAATCCAAATAGAGTGACATGCATGCGAAGAAGCAAAGGTTCACTTTATTATCTCGAGGCACACAATCTATCCCAAGTCGGATATAAGGAAGGAGTGACCTCGGTTCTTGCATGGTTATTGCAT
The DNA here is from genome assembly GCA_036346275.1 of Otatea glauca. NCBI lineage: Eukaryota > Viridiplantae > Streptophyta > Magnoliopsida > Poales > Poaceae > Otatea > Otatea glauca. Next base: position 48,219,341 of record CM070718.1, read on the forward strand.
CTCATTTTATCAAGACGACCTATAGATCTAGTTGATTACTTCTTTGGACAAATGGACGAGGCCATCTACAAAAAGTTCAGTAGTTCTTTGCCTTTTGCCCAGCAAATCACTGAAGTCCTGTTGGCTCAAGGCATAATTTCTCAAAATGATCTAAATAAGGAATTCAAGTGCTTTCCAAAGAAATATAACATGCATCAAGCCACTGGACAAAGTTTGAGGATCTTGGTTTCCATCAAAGAATGCCGGAAAATCAACCGAACCAGTGAAGAAGAAAGTGAAGAAAGGGCGTGTTGAAAATGAGTTTGTGAGAAACAGTTTTAGAGATTTTTCCCATGCACAAGAAAGTGACTCCTGGCCTCAATCCTATGAAAGACATCATCAAGCCTATGAGAGTCATCATATGTCTGATCAGAGTAGAAATGACAGAGAACCTAGTGTTCAAAGAGGAAACAAAGGAAGACTCGAGTCACCATACTCCGTATAATCAAGTGATTCATGGAAGTGAATCGTGGAAAATGGATGATGCTGCCACTCAAAATCTTACATGTCCAGTTGATAGTACCTTAGATGAAGAGCAACAATTCTATCACCTTCAAGAGTCAGTAGCTGCAGCAAGGTTCATGGAAGCACAAACCTTCAGACCAGGAGCCCATGAAAATGAAGCAGGAGGATCTGGGATGCCCCAACAATTTGAAACCTATTATCCTCCATCATCAGCTCATCCTAAGCATGATCAAAGGGATACTTTTCTTGGTTGGGAAAGTCTGTTTGACTGTCAGTATCCCATCCCATCTTCTCCAATGTATAATGAGCAAGCACAAGATAATACATTTCAGGCTCAAGAAAATGTCTTTGACTCTCAACCTTCTTGGTTTTCAACCTTTGAGCAACAATATTATGTTGATCAAAAGAGGATTCCAAACAAGATACCTGGAAGATCAGAATATAGCAGCTCTAAGATATGAGGAACAAACAAAATTTCAAAATGAAGTCATGTCCAGATTTGACCACCTAAGCAAAAATCAGGACAATCTTAGACAGCATGTCCAACAGCTTGATACTAATCAAAATCTGATAAAGGACAGACTGTATGACATGAACCAGAAAATGGATGATCAGTACAAGAAACTGAGAAATCAAGTTGAAGCTGCAAGTATATCACATACAAGCAATCAGTTATGGATGAGACATCAGTTAGATCATCTTTCAGAATTCACTGAGGATGCCTTGCTCGACTACACTCGCTTAGCACATGATTGCATATATGATGTTGGTGACGTCCTTGCTGAAACTCGCACTATGAATGAATCTTTGGATCAAATTCAGTCAGATCTTCAATTGTTGATTATCCAGCCAGGTGACCCAGACTATCCAAGTTGGCATGATCAAGCTATGTCTCAAGGGCCAGAAAATCAAAGCCAAGAAGCTGCTGATGATAAACCACTCTCTCCTCCAAAGAAAAGCTCAGCTCAGGGCCAGCTCAAAAGAGTCTTTTCTAGGCGCAAGTAGGCGCCCTTTTTGGCTATTGATGCCAAAGGGGGAGTAAAACCTCATAACCACTCTTAAGTTCTTTTCTGTAGGCTGGATTATATAAAGACAAGTAGTTAAGTATATGAGTCTTATGTGTTCTTGTCCTTTGTGTGCTACATTTATGATCTTTATATATGGCTGTTTAGATGCTGTATGCTCTGATACACTCTTTAATACTCTGCTCTGATATGAATTATAGCATGCATTCATTAAGGGGGAGAAAATTCACTCATAAATTCTGCTATCAGTCTATTCAGCTAACTCTGTTTTGCAGAATATATGAGATATTATCAACTAAAAGGTATGCTGTCATCAATTACCAAAAAGGGGGAGATTGATAGCATCTAGGCACCCCTCAATTCTATTACTGTATTATTATGATTTTGGTATTGATGACTATGTTTGTAATACTCAAAGCTTTGAAGAAAAGAAGCTGGAATCTATGATGGAACAAGTTGGGCTAACAAGATTAAGGTATTCAGTTTATAGTTTATGACTTGGGAGATGATTCAAGTCAAATAGCCTAGGTCTGTTTTCGTTTTGGTTGTCTAAAAGAGGGACTTTGCACAAGCAAATAGGTTGTTAGGCAAAGGCAAAACTAGATCTCTCGGAGCAAAAGACACTTAGACTTTATCCTTGTGAAATCATATCTCTTAGTACAACGGACCAAACTTTATCTATCCTTTTCTTCAGTCCGTTGCGTACCTTGAAACTATTCTACGTCAAAACTCCATTTTGATATCTGATCATTAGATATTTGTTTTCATATTCACATACCCGTGATTAAAACCTTCTTTGAAAATCATCCTATAGCCAAAGGTTTGCCTATATATGACGGACCAAAATATCTTCGGTTTCCCATCTACAACAGACAAAATATTTGGTCCGGCACCCTTTTCAGTTTATAAGTTTTGGCCGGACTGAATCTTTGGTGTCCTTTTGAATCGAAACCTAAAATGAATTTTCTCTATCTTCAAAAGAATTTTACTCAGGAAACGAACCAAGCATTCGTTTTTAAAATATCTCAGTCCATTCCTAAAATAAAAAGCTTGGATAAAAATCTATCTTTATTGAAAAGGTCCTTGGCACCAATCTTCTGAAAAGTCCATGTATGACCGACCAAAAATTTGGTCCGACGTACATGTGTCTCTGTGCCAGGCCAATCTTCTGAAAAGTCCAAGTATGACGAACCAAAAATTTGTTCCGACGTACATAGGTCTCTATACCAGTCCTATCTTTTAAAGTCCATGTGTAACGGAGTAAACAAATTGGTCTGTCGTTCATATTGTCTCTCAGTTGTATGCCAGACCATCCTCTATGAATAACCCATGTACTACGGACCAAAATTTTTGGTCCGTCGTGAACTCTCAAATTTGGTCCGTTATACACATATCCAGTATCGCTAGGCACTGATACTTAGTCCGTTGTACATGTATATTTCTGTTGTTTCTGATATCTGACACATCCAACGGCTACTGTAGCAGGTGTAATGGCTACTTTCACTCCAAATGGCTATATAAGCATTTCCTAAGCCATTTTCCATGATATAGATGAACTCCTTACACTTTGGTATTGAAATATAGCTCTCATTCTCAAAAGGAGTCTGTGCTTCATCTTCACACAAAAATTCTCATACATCTCTAAGTGTGTTAGCTCCAAGTCAGTGTCTAGTTGTGTGAATTGCAAAGTGAACCAAGAGACAGAACTTGTGCAAAGTTTATTACTCTTGGATCTTAGTGATCCTAGACAGCTTGGAGGAAGTGAACAGTGTGACCTATCCAAAGGTGTCTGTGGAAGGCAACTGTATTTGTGAGAGGTTTGGAACTCACCTCACTCGAGTAGTGAAAGAGTTACCTGAGTGATCGCCAGAGCTACTGCGACTAGCTCTGGAGAAACAGAACTTCGAAAGAAGTGCTTCAACGTGGATTAGGAGTGCGGCTCTGAATCACGGGATAAATCTTTGTCTCTCCTATGTCATTTCGTTTATTGCTTTCGCTGTTATCTTTAGTTTTTTTGAATTCTGTATTATCCTTACAGTAATCTGCTCTTTGATAAATTCAGTTAGTTGTTTAAAATAGTTAAAACTTGTTGAAATTGCCTATTCACCCCCCCCCTCTAGGCCAACTCGATCCTTCACATGGCCATGCGAGCAAAAGCTCGCCCGCGGCCACTTCTCCACTTGGCAAGGACTCCTAGAGCATCAGTGGGCACTAGGGGTCTCATCTCACCTATTGAAGCGGTTGAAGGTTCACCGGAATTGGCTGCCAACGGTCGTCGGCCAAGAAGAAGAAAGGCGGCGATGGGGGCGTGCTGCAGTTGAGAATAAGTGAAAATAAGGAGTGGTCAGCATTCTATAAGACGTGGCAAAGCTATAGGAGGAAGAAATTCCAAGAATTGATGCCTATTCGGCTGCTTCACCGGTTTTCCCCTTTCGAGCTCTTGCGGTAAAAAGGAGACGAAAGTTTTGATTGTCTTAGGACTTGATGGATCTCGAGGAAGAAGAAGAGGGGGTCTCAATGGTGACACAGGGACGTATTTATAGCCGAGTTGAGGCGGTCTCACCAGTGCTTGAACGCACGCGCGAGGCCCGGCTCAGCTTTGCACGGAAACGGTGAGGTGGTGCGATTCTGATTGAGGCGGTATGGCGCGGGGGAAGGTCGAGGTCACAGCGAGGCTCCCAAGACCGGACATGTCCACGGTCAAGCGGAGGTGACTTAGCCCGCAGCGAGGGGCGATGAACCAGGCGCGCGATCGACGGGACCAGGCGAGCGCACGCGCGATGCTTCGATCAAAAGGAAGGGACAGTGTGGAAGAAGTGCCTGACAGGTGGGCTCAGGGTCCACTAGGCAGCGAGAGCAACGCCTTGCCATTAGCTCTAGCTAACGGGGTTAGCACTGTAGCTGGCCCTACTTGTCAGCGAAAGAAAAAGGGTCACCGCGAGGCTCTCAGCTCAAATATCTCATGACTCGCATTTATTTGGCTATCAAACTTTGGAGAATTTTTTTGAAACTTTTTGACTTGTTTCTCAGGTAATGCTTGACCACTGGTAAAAATCCTGGGTTAAAACATTTTACCAAAGAATTTTAAATATTCTAACAATAGTGACTGGTATAAAATCTCCCCTCTGAAATTCTTTTATTTAATTATCTTATTTTTGTCTAATTTTTATAAAACTTTGTTTAGGGGTCTTATGTGAGCAGATAATTATCTCATAAACATTTTAGGTCGATATCTTGTGTATTTATTTTCTAAAAATTTTGACAGTGTGATTTTTTAGATTTTTAGGGTTTCAGTTTTTGAATTTTTAAAAACCTCATATAACATTATTAATTTTTGATATTTTTACTAGAAGTGAGTAATGCATTACGGACATGCTGGTAAATTTGTCAGCTTCAGATAAGTTTCGAAAATTCTAGATTAATTCTGACTATACACTGTTGTTAGTCAAAAGGTTTATCTTTTCATTTAATTCTTCACATTTTCGTGCATAAAATATTATATGCTGGCTGGAGAGATCCATATGCACGCTTAGGGTTTTATTACCATATTTTCAAAATTTTACTTTTACCTTTTTATCTTTCTACCATTATCCATTCATTATTTCCCTTTATTTGATTTTTCTCGCCACGCAAAAATTTTAGGGAAATCCAAATAAAAGTTAAAATGCTAAGAAAATTCAGAAATAAATATATTAAAATTCCAAATGTATATTTCCTCTTTATTATAATTTTTGGGATGTTACAATGATGTAGATTGTCGGATAACCTTTCATTGGATTCGACGGTGATTAGGCTTAGTAGTAATTACTATTCATGATTTAGCTCTTTTACCAGAAGTTGTATGCCGTTTTGTATTACTGTTAAACTGAATTGTAAGGGCTATAAAAAGCCGAGGCTGTGTACTAGGAATCAACATGAAAAACCCTAATGCTATATTTTGTTCTTGCTTTTCCTTCTTCATTACGCCTCTGTTTCGGTTCCATTTTTCTACTTTTTTGAATGAATTGGTTCGGATTTGATCCCTGCAATTTGGAGTTCTTTTTGATTCATCCAGATACTCTGACAATGGTATCAGAGCAGCGCGGTCCTTGGACAAGTGCAGATCGGCAGATCGATCCATTTTTGGGAGTGTTAGATCTGAAGTTGAATCACATAGAAGGTTGGGTAGGACTCAATTTCTCCCTGTAAAATCCCAGATTTGCTAAATAGGAATTGGTTGGTCGGGATGCCGAAGGGAGGAAAAATATCAGAAGAAGATGTTGGATTGATTCTGGGTGGATAAGTAGAAGAGTTAAAGAAAGATATGAACCATTTGCAGCAACAAATGGGGGAGACCTCGCTGTTGGTCCAGAACCAAATGGATGAGTTCCAGAAACAACTACAAGGAAATTCGACTAAAATTGACCAAGTAGTAGATATGCTTAATAATTTCATTGATAGATCGGGCCAAGGAGAATTGGCTAGTCATATGTCTAATATAGAAGGAGATAGGGATCAGATGGAGCAATCTCATCTAAGAACCATATTTTCAAAATTTTATTTTTACCTTTTTATCTTTCTACCATTATTCATTCATTATTTCCCTTTATTTGATTTTTCTCACCACACAAAAATTTCAGGAAAATCCAAATAAAAGTCAAAATGCTAAGAAAATTCAGAAATAAATATATTAAAATTCCAAATGTATATTTCCTCTTTATTATAATTTTTAGGATAGTTCAAATCTATCCCCTTACAAAAATCTCGACCCCAAGATTTGGTGGTTCTAAGGGAAACTAGTTTTAAAGGAAGTCAAGAAATTCTTCTTTAAGTCAATCTTCTCGTTCCCACGTTGCTTCCTCTTCGGAGTGGTCGCTGCACTGAACTTTGATCATTTTATGGGATTTGTTCCGAGTATGACGCTCAGCTTCCTCAAGGATCCTAATAGGGTGCTCTTGGTAAGTTAGGTCAGGTTGAAGGTTAATTCCATCCAACTGGGTGAGCTCGGAAGGGATGCGAAGGCATCTCTTTAGCTGTGACACATGAAAGACATTGTGTACACTAGATAATTGGGATGGCAACTCCAATTTATATGCCTTTTCTCCCATTTTTTCCAATATACAATAAGGTCCGATGTAACGAGGTGCCAGCTTTTCTCGAATCTGGAACCGGTGAATACCGCGAAGAGGTGAGACCTTAAGATAGACATAGTCATCAACCTCAAAGCTTAAGTCACGTCGACGAGTGTCAGCATAACTCTTTTGACGAGATTGGGCTTCCATTAACCGGCTTCGAATTAAATTCACATGCTCTTGGTCCTCAGTAATCAAATCTGGACCAAAGAACTATCTTTCACCCACTTCAGACCAGAAAAGTGGTGTCCGACATTTTCTTCCATAAAGGGCTTCAAATGGCGACATTTGCAGGTTAGCTTGAAAGCTATTATTGTACGAGAATTCTGCAAATGCTAAACATTTTTCCCAATTGGTGTTATAAGATAGCACTCAAGCTCTCAACATATCCTCCAGGATTTGATTTGTCCTTTCAGTTTGTCCATCGGTCTGAGGATGTTAAGCAGTAGTGAAATTCAATTTAGTTCCCAGAAGATTATGTAGCTTTTCCCAAAAACGGGATGTGAATTGTGATCCACGATCTGAAACAATTGTTTTTGGGACCCCGTGCAAGCGCACGATGTTGCTAATATAAAGCTCTGCAAATTTATCTCTAGAATAGGTGGTTCTAACAGGGATGAAATGGGCTACCTTTGTCAGACGGTCGACAATAACCCAAATAGAATCATTCCCTTTTTGAGTCCGGGGAAGACCAGTAATAAAGTCCATACCAATATCATCCCATTTCCATTCCGGAATCTGCAATGGCTGAAGAAGCCCAAATGGACGTTGATGTTCAGCTTTGACTCACTGGCATACATCACATTTTGCGACATATTCAGCGATATCTTTTTTCATACTGGGCCACCAATATTCCTTCTTAAGATCCTGATACATCTTGGTACTACCAGGATGAATAGATAGTGGCGACTCATGAGCTTCTGATAAAATCAGCTTCTTGATATCAGAATCATTGGGCACATAAATACGAGTCCCTTTCATGATTATACCATCTGGACTTTCCATGAACTCAGAACTTATGCCATCATTCAAGTGATTCTGAATTTCAATAATAGCTTCATCCTTAAGTTGCACAACTTTAATTTGACTCCTAAGAGTCGGCTGCACTTCAAGAGCCGCTACATAACCATTTTCAACTAAGTTCAAATTGAGCTTCTGGAAATCATTGATTAACTCAGATTAGCTTGAACCCAACATGCAATAAAGCTTTTGACTAAGAGCGTCAGCTACGACATTGGCCTTACCAGGGTGGTAGTGAATGCCAAGATCATAGTCTTTAATCAGCTCTAGCCATCTTCTTTGTCTTAAGTTCAAATCCGGCTGCGTGAAGAAATACTTGAGGCTCTTATGGTCGGTGTAGATCTCTGTTCTATTTCCAATAAGATAGTGCCACCAGATTTTAAGAGCATGCACAACAGCGGCTAGCTCAAGGTCATCTATAGGATAATTCCGCTCATGAGGGCAGAGTTGTCGAGAAGCATACGCAACGACCCTGCCTTCTTGCATTAACACACAACCTAAACCGTGAAGCGATGCATCACAATATACTTCAAAGTTCTTGTGAATATTTGGCAATATAAGCACTGGGGCAGATGTTAACTTTTCTTTCAGCCTTTGGAAACTCTCTTCACAATCAGAAGTCCATTCGAACTTCCTTTCCTTCTTCAGGAGTTGTGTTAGTGGCTTAGCAATCTTGGAGAAGTTTTCAATGAACCAGCGATAATAACCGGCAAAGCCTAGAAAACTTCGAATTTTTGGAACTGACTGCGGCCTTTCCCAAGCTAACACTGCTTGTGCTTTACTCGGGTCAACAACAACTCCGCCTTCAGACAAAACATGCCCGAGGAATGCCACTTCCTTCAACCAAAATTCGCATTTCTCGAATTTGGCATACAACTTATTCTCCCGGAGCTTGCTGAGAACGATGTGCAAATATTGTTTATGATCCTCTTCACTCTTGGAATAGACAAGAATATCATCAATGAAGACTACCACGAACTTATCCAAATACTCCATGAAGACTTTGTTCATCAGGTTCATAAAGCTTGCCGGAGCATTTGTAAACCCAAAAGACATTACGGTATATTCATATAGACTGTAACGCGTAGTGAGAGCGATCTTTGGAATATTTGAAGGTCTGATTTTCAACTGGAAATACCCCAGCTTCAAGTCTATCTTGGAAAAGATTTGTGCTCCATTCAACTGATCAAACAGATCATCAATCCGGAGAAGCGGATATTTCTTTTTGATGGTTACTTCATTTAAAGCACGGTAGCCTACACGCATGCGCAGGCTATCGTCCTTTTTCTTGACAAAAAGAACAGGACTTCCCCAGGGCGACGTACTGGGACGAATAAACCCTTTATCTAGCTGCTCCTTGAGTTGCTTTTTCAACTACACTAACTCATTTGGAGGCGTTCAATATGGACGCTTTGATATCGGTGCAGTTCCCGGCACCAAATCAATAATAAACTCCATATCACGATCCGGAGGCACTCCCGGCAATTCAACAGGAAAACATCCGAAAACTCATTAACTATTGGCACCTCTTCTAAATTAACAGTAGATGTCGAATACCAGATTGGTTGAGGTGCTGAAATTTTGGTGCTTGAGGCATAATCTACATGTACTCCATCTTGACTTACAAGGGATATGGATCGATGAGCACAATTTATGCAACCCTTATGTTTAGCCAACCAATCCATGCCTAAAATCACATCTAGATCAGATGTCTCTATCATGATGAGATTAGCATAAATTATAACCCCATTGATTTCTATGCTAACCCCAGAACAGAAGCTAGCAGTTCTAATGGTGGCTCCACGTGTGTGGAATATAAGAACCAAGGGGTCCTCGTAGGCGAGCCGGGAGGAAGACCTGAAGATATTTCTACGCAAGCTTCATTTACCAAATGCGGAAAGGCGTACCTTAAAAGAAGTTGAACATGTATTTGGATATATTGGAAACAGTTGTAATCCGAAGTCGTTCTGAGGATAGTTAAAGATGTAAACTCTATCTTATAACCGACTAGAATTTCTTAACCAATTAGGATTACGTAAGTCGTCCCCCTTCCACTATATAAGGGGTAAGGCGGGCGATGATAGGGATCAAGCCATAGAGCGTAACACACCACATATTACTCGGAGCACATTACGCTTTGAGCATCCTCGGATCTAAGAGATCCATATAATCCCAAAGACACGAGATTAGGTATTACCTCCACCGAGGGCTCGAACTGTATAAACCCTTGTCTTGTGTGACCTTGAGTTTGAGATCGGCGCCTACCCCATAAATTCATTGCCGACTACAAAGTCGATAGTTGGCGCGCCTGTAAGTGCGCTCAACTGTTCTACTGCACTGATGGCATCAACCGTGATTCATCGCCACCTTTGTCTCGGCAAAGCTTTTCGCCGGAAGCCTAGACTTCGTCGGCCGACATGCACGGAGAGCTTGTCCGCCTGGATCAAAACCAGATCCAATCTGGTACAACCCAGGACGAACCATCTCAGGTAGATTGCTCTGACTTACCCGAAAAACCAGTCGGCGCCATCAGGTACGGCGGCGGTTTTCGCGGCATCTTTTCGATTGAAGGACAGAAGACTGATTTGCACCAAGAAGACCAAGAGGCCACGGAAGAAGATCGTAAGCGTAAGGGCAAGGAGGTAAACGCTCGATCTCTTCGATCGCTGGGCCGCAATGTCCACAAGGAGATCTTGCAGTCTAAGTTGGGAGACCAGACCGTTTTTCGAACACCGATGCAGAACGTCGTCGCCTCCAAGATGCTCCTTGACACACTAGACCCGATGATAGCATCGGACAGCCCAGCGGCCCCGATCGTGGCCCACATTAAAGCCATGGTGACGGCGGCAAAGAATCCAAAGAAACCGGAAAGACCACCGGCGGACGAAGCACACTCGCGCTCCCACGCAGCCACTCGCGTCGCCAGTAGCCAGACTGCAACCAGTCGGAGCAACGGCAGTCGGCGCCACGCGCCGCTTACTGGAGACGCCCGACAAATCCTCGATCGTGACCTCCGCCAGAACCTCACGGCCAGGCGACGGGAGCGAGACGAGGAGGAAAAGCGCGGTCGCCGCGACGACTATGAGCGTTTTGGCGTGAGTTACGATCGACGAAACGACCGCAGAACTCATCACCGCCAGGGGATAAGCGACGACGAGGATCGAGTCATGAACTCACCACGCCGTACCCCACCCCGGCGTGCCGTTAATCATCATCAAGACAGAAGATCGCCGCGATGGAGTCCTCCTCACCAAAGACGAAAAATCCATCGACGGATTCGGCGTTTACTCTCGATACGCCGAGTGATATGGCCCGAGGGTTTCAACCCAAAGGGCATCGTAAAGTTCGACGGAGAGCGAGATCCGGAGGTTTGGCTGCAGGTTTACGCCTTGGCAGTTAAAGCCGCTGGGGGAAATCAGATTGTTATGGCAAACTATTTGCCAGTCAATCTCACCCCCACCACTCAAGCATGGCTCACAGGGCTCCCCGCGAACTCGGTGGACTCCTGGAGCGATCTTTGAGATCAGTTCATTGCCAATTTCCAGGGGACTTACGAACGGCCTGGCACTCCGTGGGATCTGTACCAGCTACACCAGAAGAAGGATGAGACGCTGAGGGATTTCATCCGGTGCTTCATGCAGAAGAAAAACACCGCCGTGGGGCGTGTGCGAGGCGATAGTGGTAGCGGCCTTCCAAAAAGGGGTAAGTGATCCTGATTTAATAAATAGATGTCCAGGAAACCCCCGACTTCTGTGAAGGAAATGTTCGCATTAGCCGACCGCTATGCGACGGCCTCGGACGCCCTAGCCGAGCGTCAGGAAGACCGCCCGCCGCAAAAGAGCAGAGGTGACAAGCCGGAGTCATCAAAGCACAAAGACATGAAGCGGAAGGATGAAGAACTGATAGCAACGACAGAGCATAATCGCCCCCGAGCCGCACGGAGGGAGGCGCCCGACTACAGCGCCGTCATGGAGGCGATTTGCCCTTTCCACCCCAAAGGAAAGCACGCAGCCAAGGACTGCTTCACTCTGAAGCGTTTTGCACGCGAGAGTCACCGGCAACCGGCCCCAGCCAAGGGCGAAGCCGCTCCTGCGAAAAAGAAGGATCTCCCGGACGAAGAAGACTTCCAGGAACCCGAGCAGGAGCTGAACTACATCTACGGGGGCTCAACAGGATATGAGTCCAGACGAAAGCAAAAACTTACCGCTCGGGAGATCAATGCGGTAGAACCAGCGACTCCTCAATATCTGAAATGGTCGGAGGTCTCGATCACCTTTGATCGAAGGGATCACCCCGATCGGGTCCCACATCCGGGTAAGTTTCCTCTTGTACTTGACCCGGTCGTGCGCAGCGTGAAGCTCAAGAGGGTCCTGATCAACGGCGGAAGTGGGCTCAACGTCCTATTCGCCAGGACATTCGATGACATGAACATCCTTCGTTCGAAGTTGAAGCCAAGCACTCAGCCCTTCCATGGAGTGATCCCCGGGGCGTCCTCATTTCCCCTCGGACAGATTTCTCTTCCCGTTACGTTCGGTACCAAGGATAACTTCCGGACCGAATACATCAATTTCGAGGTAGCTAATTTTGAGATGGCGTATCACGCCATCTTGGGAAGGCCTGGGTTAGCCAGATTCATGGCCATACCTCATTACACCTACTCAGTATTGAAAATGCCAGGACCCAAAGGAGTCATCTCGCTCCGGGGTGACATCAAGCAATCCTCTCAATGCGACCGGGAGAACCATGAGCTTGCCGAACTGCGCAGAAGCAAATATCCGTGCAAAAACATCATCGGGCCGAGGCTGCCACGCTCCAAGACGAAGGAGAAGTCCCGTCAAAGAAGCAGGCCACCTCAGGAATCAAGCCTAGCGAAGGAACCAAAAGGATCATCCTTGACCCGTCTGACATGTCTAAAACGACCATGATCGGGACAGGGCTCGAGGACAAATAGGAAAGCGCGCTCGTCACCTTCCTCCAAGCAAACAAGGACATTTTCGCCTGGAAGCCGTCAGATATGCCAGGCGTACCAAGGAAGGTGATCGAGCACTCTCTCCATGTGGATGAGAAGTCAAAACCCATCAAACAAAAGCTTCGGCGGTTTGCTCCGGATCGTCGAAACGCCATAAAACAGGAAATCATGAAACTCCTAGCCGCAGGTTTTATCAAAGAAGTGTATCATCCTGATTGGTTAGCGAATCCTGTATTAGTTCAAAAGAAGAATAAAACTTGGCGCATTGCATTGATTATACCGATCTCAACAAGGCGTGCCCGAAGGATCCCTTTGGGCTGCCCCGAATCGATCAGGTGATTGACTCGACCGTAGGTTGCGAAATTTTGAGCTTTCTTGACGCATATTCGGGCTATCATCAGATCCGCCTAAAAGAAGAAGACCACATCAAAACCTCGTTCATCACGCCTTTCGGAGCTTACTGCTACACCACGATGGCGTTCGGGCTAAAGAACGCTGGCGCGACTTATCAGCGCGCGATACAACGGTGTTTTCATGCCCAGCTTGGGCGCAACGTGGAGGCGTATGTGGACGATGTTGTTGTAAAAACTCGGGAAAAGAAAGATCTTATCATCAACCTTACCGAGACTTTCGAATGTCTAAGGGCTTTCAGCATGAAGCTGAATCCTGAGAAATATGTTTTCGGAGTTTCTTCAGGAAAACTGCTCGGATTCATCATATCACAGCGAGGCATTGAAGCAAACCCGGAGAAGGTCAAGGCCATATCAGATATGGAACCGCCGACTTGCCAAAGGGATGTTTAGAAGCTTACAGGGTGCATGGCCGCTCTAAGCAGGTTCATCTCCAGATTGGGTATGCGAGGTATGCCTTTCTTCAAATTGCTCAAGAAACAAGAAAAGTTCTAGTGGACGCTAGAAGCGCAACAAGCATTTGAAGATCTGAAGGACTTCCTGACGACACCTCCCATACTAGTCTCGCCGATGCCAGAAGAACCCCTATTACTCTATATCGCGGCAACGACTCACGAGTCGATCTTTGCGATCATCGTGGAAAGGGAGGAAGCGGCTCATGTGCATAAAATCCAACACCCGGTATACTTCATCAGCGAAGTCCTAAGTGAATCCAAGGTACGGTATCCACAAGTACAGAAGCTATTATATGTCGTGCTCCTTACATCTCGCAAGCTTAAACATTACTTCCAAGAACATGCCATTTGGTGGTCACCTCCTTCCCGATCGGAGATATACTTCACAACCAGAGGCCATCGAGAATTGCCAAATGGGCGCTTGAACTCGGGCTTTTGACAATCAATTCAAACCCATACGGCTATCAAATCCCAAGCACTCGCTGACTTTACGGCCGAGTGGACGGAATTGCAGCACCCGGCGATTACTGAAGATCTCGAGTATTGGACGATGTACTTTGACGGATCCCTCATGCTCAGCGGCGCAGGGGCTGGTATAGTGCTCATATCACCAAGCGGGGAAAGATTGAGGTATGTCCTCCAAATATTTTTTCCCGCATCCAACAACGCCGCCGAGTATGAGGCACTCATTCACGGACTCCGTATCGCCATATCTCTCGGCATTCGACGATTGGCGGTTCGCGGAGATTCAATGCTCGTGGTCAATCAAGTGCGTATGAATGGTCTTGTATTGAGGACAACATGGCGACATATTGCCAAGAAGTGCGCAAGCTAGAAGGCAACTTCGATGGACTCGAGCTCGCTCATGTGCTTCGACGGACAATGAAGCGGTGACGAATTAGCGAAGATGGGATCCCGCCGTCCAAAGTACCCGCAGGAATATTCGTAGAAGAAATTCATAAACCCACGATTCGCACTCGGCCAAAGTCAGACAGTCCGATAGAAAAAGAAGAAGAGGTAGAAGTCTTGGTGATCACCCCAGATTGGACAGCTTCGTACCTGGACTACCTGACAGAAGACAAGCTACCCGAGGATCGTGTCCAAGCCGAGCAGATCATGCGACGAAGCAAGAGTTATGTAGTCGTAAGAAAGGAACTCTACCGAAAAAGCTCTTCAGGCATACTGCGACGATGCATATCGGAACAAGAAGGGAGAGATTTGCTCAAAGAAATTCACTTGGGAATTTGCGGGAACCATGCGGCGTCGTCGACCCTGGTCGAAAAAGCCTATCGCCAAGGGTTCTTTTGGCCGACTGCTATCACGGATGCGGAGGACATCGTGCGGACATGCGAAGGATGTCAGTTTTTCGCACGTCAGATGAACAAGCCGGCGCAGGAATTACAGGCTATCCCGATTACATGGCCATTTGTGGTCTGGGGGCTCGACATGGTGGGACCTCTGAAGAAGGCTCAAGGAGGCTATACTCATCTTTTCGTTGCTATTGATAAATTCACCAAATGGATTGAGGCTAAACCAGTCGCCACCATCACGGCGGCAAAGGCCAAAGAATTCTTTCACGAAATCGTGGTTAGATTTGGCGTACCCAACCGAATCATCACGGATAACGACACTCAGTTCAGAGGCGAAGTATTTCAAGATTGGTGTGAGGAGTTGGGCATAAGAATTTGCTTCGCGTCAGTCGCACACCCCCGAAGTAACGGACAAGTAGAGCGAGCTAATGGCATGGTGCTCTAAGGCATAAAAGCGAGGATTTTCGATCGACTCCAACCATATGCCACTCGGTGGGTCAAAGAACTGCCTTCAGTACATTGGGGACTACGAACCACCCCCAGCAGAGCAACCGGGGAGTCACCTTTCTTCCCGGTATATGGTACAGAAGCGGTCTTACCAACCGAGTTAGAATTCGGATCCCCGCGGGTTCGGATTTATGAAGAAGTTACGTCAAAAGACAGCCGGCTAGAAGATCTCGACAGATTGGAAGAAGCAAGGGACATCACAACAATCCGATCGGCGAAATACCTCCAAGGATTACGACGTTATCATGGGCGCAACGTAAAAAGCCGCGCTTTCTCCAAAGGAGATCTAGTTCTAAGGAGGAAACAAAGATGCGAGCACAAACTCTCCCCGAGTTGGGAGGGCCCTTACATCATCGATGAAATAGTTCGTCCTGGAGCTTATAAACTTAAGCGAGAAGATGGGTCAGCAATCAGCAATACTTGGAATATAGAACAGCTACGTCGCCTTTTTGCTTAAGTTTTGTACTTCATTTAATCCTTTACGAATAAAAGTTCGATTGAAAAAGTCGTTTTCATATAATTCCCTTTATAATTGTGAATTGAAAGTGCTTCGCTCTTATGTTAAGGCTCGTGGACAAGATTCTTGAACCATATCCCGAGCCCGGGTGCCGGAGTCGATGAACAAAGATCACCAGTCAAACCACTCAAGACGTGCACATCCACTCTCAATTTTAATGGACATGAAGGATAAACAGGAACAACTTTTACACCTTTAAAGGTCAAGAGTCTCTACAATTGACAAAGAAGTGTCCCCGACTTCCTCCCGCAGCTCTAAGAACCCGGTCTTCATCAACATTGCGAGCGTAGCCTTCCCTAAGGGCCTCCAGATCCACTCGGGGATAGAGGGACCTGGTGATCGCCAGGTCCGGCCGCACCGTTACTGCCTCCTTCAAGATGGGTTCTTGAGCGCCCCCGGGGCTTCCTTCAGCCGGACGACGACTTCGCTCCTGCTGAGTGGCCTCTCGCCACCCGGATGAAGCGAACTCAGCAGGGGGCTAGAAGCTTCCTGGAGCTCGGCGCAGGAAGCTTCGAGAGCTTTAACCCTCTCGCCAAAGACGGAGTACTGCGCCTGAGTTTTGACCTTATAATCTGCAAGACAAAGCGTTAGAAAGGATAACAAAGGATCAAGCAAGACTAGCAGCTACACCTTCAAACTCCTTCTCCAGCTTCGCTCGGGAATTTTTCGCGGTTTCAAGTTTTCCTTCGAGCTCCGCGAAAGCTGAGTCCCGAGCTGGCACAAAACGCAGGAGATCGGCAAGACGATCGACTAAAGCGAAAAGAAATATGAAACAACCCAAGAGATAGCTACCTCAGAGGGTGCCGGTGATATCTAGCCTTTCCTATCGCAGAGCGCTCTGTTCCATCCGCGATGCCTGAAGCTCAGACCGAAGTGATCGCAGCTCAGCCGCATGATCGGCTTTGACGCGTTCTAAGTCGGCCAGATATTCTTGCCGCGTCCGGATCTCAGGGAGCATCCTTTGAAAGTATTCGGATTTTCGCCAAGCGATCCCTATTTTCTACAATCATCATGGCGTAAGATAAACGCATGGCAAAAAGCAGTAGCAAGGACGCAACGGTCTTGGAAGAATGCTCACCTTGGCTGCATGCGCGCAAGCCCTGGCATGGATGTAAAAGTCGTTTCTTTCCTTTTGCTCCTCTTCCGGGTCATCCAAGAGCTTCAAACCCTCGTCATCAGCAAAGGCGGTGTCTGTTGTCAGCCGGGGGCGAGCAGGGACCGGCGGGACCCGGTCAATCTCTTCAACCTTTGGGGGCGAGTAGGAGGCTGGCCCTGGAGCAACAGGACTCGGCGCAGAAGCAGAGGGAGTAGGAAACGGCATGAGGATCGAGAGGGCCGGGACCCCCAGGAGCGGTTTCCCCGTCTGGGGCGCGAGGTTCCTGGGCTTTGACCTCAGCAGGGCCATCAGTAGGAGTCCCGATAGGTACATCAAGCAAAGGGTCCCTGTGAAAGAGAATCGTCAACAAATCTGCAGAATAAATAGGAGTTAGCAGAGTAGCATACCTGTTGGACTTCCTCATTTTTATCGGGGGCTTTCTCCGAATAGTCGGACCATCCCCGGAAGAACCACTCGGCCCATCGCCAATCGACGCCCTGATCTTATCTTGACAAACCGAGGTCTTCGGCCCAGGGTGCACCGGGGCCACAGGCTCACTAGCGATAGGGGCCGAAGGCGCCGGAGCTTGAGGAGACGGATCTCGAATTTTGGGACCGCCGGTCGGGCATCAGGGGGGCCACGGGGTCATCGAATAGTGTCTTTTTTCCCTTCTTCGCAGTAGGGCTCCCTGCTGGAGACCGTGTCCGCGCTCAAGAACAAACAAGGCAGGAGGCATCTCCTAAGGGGAGGAACATCAAGAACGCAATGCGATCCTAGAAGTGAAGACCGAGAATCGAGAAAATCCTCGAGTGCGAAGGACGAAAACTCACAAGTAGAACTCGCCTACCTCGTGAGGAGGGTGTGAGATGGTAAAGGACCTTGGGCACTTGATGATTGCACGTCGACGCTAGAGATGAAGAATTCTTCAGCCCGAGCGCATACTTCCTCTTTCGACAGGTCGTCGGGCCGCTCCCAGGTCGGGTCATCTCTTCCTCTGTAGCCAAATCCCAGATGGACTCGCTCCTTCAGGGGCTGAACTCGGCGGTAGATGAAATGAAGAGCCAAACCCACTCCGGTGAGCCCGCTCTCTTTTAGCTTTCTGATCAATGCCAGGAGCTCGAACACTTGATCCATGTCAACGATATAGCCAATAGATCCCCAGGAATTAGAAACGCGGGGACGGCGCCCGGTGAAGGGAGGCAGAGATGACTCGAGGTTGGCACAATAGAACCATTCCCGATGCCAGCCCTTGTTGGAGGTCTTGACCGGAATGGTGAAGTAATCCTTTTTCAGCCCTTCCCGCAGCTGGAATCCAGCGCCCCTGATAACCTTGGGGTCGTTTTTGGAAGGATAGGGTTTTAGGAGGTAAAGGTGACGAAAGAGGTCGAAATAGGGTCTAATACCCAGAAAAGCTTCACAAAGGTGGACAAAGAGAGAAATTTGAAGGATAGAATTGGGGTTTAGATTCACCAATTCGATCTCATAGAAGAAAAGAAGGCCACAAAGGAAAGAACTGATTGGAAGACCAAGACCGCGATGGAAAAAGGATTCGAAAACCACCGCCTCTTCGGAGCGAGGGGTCGGGACGGATTCGCCGGCGGCCGGACGAGCTGAGATTAGGGCTATATCTGGCAGGACCCCGTCGTCGACCATTGATTTCAGACTCTCTTCAGTTGTTATCGAGGTCGTCCAATCCTGTGGTGAGGGTGGAGAAGAAGTAGAGGATGACATTCTCGCTGAAAAATTAAACGGCGACGTGAGAAGGCAAGAACAGCGAAGGCTAACTTTGGTGGCGGAGAGTTCAGGGAGACGAAAAGGTGAAAGAAGAGAAAGCGTAGTGGAAAGGTGGAGCGTCGGGTGTTGTACGACCAGGTTTTTAAAAGAAAGGACAATAGGGTCTATGCGGAATCAGTGGGAAAAGGCAGCGAAACATCTCGCCCTTTCGGACTCTTCATAAATGATTTGCAGGTCTGTCGCCTCGACTTACGGAATTCGATAGGGTTTGACCAGATCATGTAGAAGCCACGTCGTCCCCCTCGATGGGGCTTGTTTCCCACTTACCGTATTAAACGGGGTGTGGATGGTTTTCAATTTAGATGAGGATGTATCTTCTTACGGTGCGCCCCACGTTGGGCTTTTTGGTGCTTACCGCATGACGGAATCATGTACCGTGAGATTGAGCCCGAACGGGCGCAGATTCAAGGGTGTGCCCCACGAGGGCCGAGGACGCTGTGCAACGATTTTAAACGGGTACAGGCACACTTAGGATCTAAAAGTGATACGCCCAAGAGAGCCTAAGCCATATCCGCATCGATCGGAAAGGGTATCACTCGGCCAAGAGCCACATAAGTGATACGCCCAAGAGAGCCTTGCCGATCCGACATCGATCGGAAAGGGTATCACTCGGACAAGAGCCACATAAGTGATACGCTCCAAGAGAGCCTAAGCCATATCCGGCATCAGTCGGGAAAGGGTATCATTCGGCCAAGAGCCATGTAAGTGATACGCTCCATGAGAGCCTAAGCCGTATCCAACGTCAATCGGGAAAGGGTATCACTCGGCCAAGAGCCATGTAAGTAATACGCTCCACGAGAGCCTAAGCCGCATCCTAAGGGCGTAGGTATCGATCGGCTACGAATCAGAGAGGCCTTGTTACGTTCCAAGATTGGAAGCTTTAAATCGTGACACTCAGATATTGAATCGACTGGCCAAGGGCCATGAAGTGCTCCAAGTCGGGCCTAAGCTATGTCTGCGGCTGATAGACGCCTACTTTCGGGATAAAGTAACACACGAGGTCTAAAACGCCCAAGAACGGGACTAATACATGATCAAAAGATAGACGAGAGACTTTCCTACAAAAGGTATTTCTTTATTATGTATTAATAATTTTCTGCATTAAGCCCGAAAATCAGATACGTAAGAGAAACTACACCTCCCCGCGGCGCGCCCGGCCAAGTGCTTCAACGAGAGGAATCCTAGCCCTGCTAAGGGCAGGGACGACCCTGATGAGTGCATTGACGGCCTCGCGATCGCGCCTCTTCGCTGATTCCTCCAGCTGTTCATCAAAGGCTCGGTCGAATTCCTCCCAGCGCCTGACCAGCCTAGGATCCACCTCTGCGTGATGGTACCACTAAGGCATGATGGAGGAAGAAGCTAGAAGTAAAAAAAATGGAGAGTAAAAGGCGATGAGATACGTTTTAAAGTGTTGGTGCGCCTTTTATAGGCGATTTTGATGAAATTGGAATGAGTGCCAAGATATTAAGCGTCGGGAGCTGAAGGGATTTAAAGATTAATGCGATTTCAGAAGACGAAGGGTTTCTTTCAGCAAATCGAGTTGGCGCAGGAAAACAAGACGACCTCGAAGAGCGCCCCAATGATTGTCATGATGATCATTAAAAGCTTCGGGCGGGAAAATATCAAAAAGAAGTTTGCGAAGCTGTTTGCAATAAAGACTGCCCGATAAAGGGTTGTACTTAAGAAAAGTGAAGGTCAGGATCTATAATCGAGTTCTTCATAATTAGCCTGAAGTAGAAAAAAAGGGGATTTTCGACTGGATAAGAAAACTAGTTGGGATTTCAGGCAGAGTGTTCAAGGCAAAGCAGTCGGATCATGAAGCACTCGGGGGCTGCTGTGGAATATAAGAACCAAGGGGTCCTTAGGGCAGGCCCAGGAGGAAGACCCAGAAGATATTTCTTACGTCAAGCTTCATTTACCGTACGGAAAGGGGCGTACCTTAAAAGAAGTTGAACATGTATTTGGATATATTGGAAACAGCTTGTAATCCGAGTCACATGTGATAGTTAAAGATGTAAACTCTATGTTGTAATCGACTAGAATTTCTTAACCAATTAGGATTCGTAAGTCGCCCCTTCCCACTATATAAGGGTAAGGCGAGGCGATGATAGGGATCAAGCCATAGAGCGTAACACACCACATATTACTCGGAGCATATTACGCTTTGAGCATCCTCAGATCCAAGAGATCCGTATAATCCCAGCACACAGGATTAGGGTACTACCTCCACCGCTGAGGGCCTGAACCTGTATAAACCCTTGTCTTGTGTGACCTTCGAGTTTGAGATCAAGCGCCTACCCCATAAATTCATTGCCGACTACAAAAGTCGACAACGTGATTGCACAATCATATAAGTAGGCAACAGGGAAACTTCTAACTTATTTTGTTCAGAAAACTTCTTGGACATAAAGGAATGGGAGGCTCCCGAATCAAACAAAACCAAGGTAGGAAAAGATTGCACGAGAAACATACCAAGTACGACATCCGGTGCTTCTTACGCTTCCTCAGTTGTCATATGATGAAGGCGCCCGATATTGCCACCTTGTGCAGGTGGTGGAGCCCCTCCTTGAGACTGCCACTTTGCCGCTTCCTGTAACCGGCCTTGGGCTTGCGAACGTGGTTGTCCAGTACTCTTCTTAGGACAGGAACTAGCATAATGCCCATGCTCGTTACAATGGAAACAGGTGACATTATGTGCCTGCTTCTGAACCACAACAGCCGATCTAGGCTGTTGCACTTGGTGAACAGGCTGCTATGACTGCCGCTGTATGGAACGGGGAGCCTGAATCTGAGATCGCTGAATCTGGGGAGTCTGTTGCTGATCCCTTGGTGCTTGGTGGTGGTGGTCGACGAATGTTGGTCGACTGCCACCCTTGTGACCTGGATGACCCAGCCCCAGCTGAACTGCGCGCAAGCCACTTGCGCTTTCGGCTCTCTAATACACTGCGACTGCCATGCTCCACCCTTACAGCTTTATCAACAAGGGTCTGAAAATCATCAATATCTTGGGCTATCAAAGCCCACTTGATCTCCTCATTTAGGTTCTCCGGAACCGCTCAATTCTCCTTGCTTCATCTGCTACTTCATACGTAGCGTACCGGGATAATTGGTTGAAGCGATGCAAATACTCCATCACAGTCATTGTGCCTTGCTTCAAGTCCAAAAACTCCCATTTCTTCACGTCAATGACACTAGCAGGAATGTGGGTGCGGCGAAAGGCGGCTTTGAACTCCGGCCAAAGCACCACTCACCCTTCTGGCAAGACTGCTTGATAATTCTCCCACCCAATAGCCGCAGCTCCCTGCAGCTGGTATGAGGCATAAAGGACCTTCTCCCTATCGTCACACTGAGCAATGGATAGCTTACTATCCATGGCACGAAGCCAATCATCTGCATCTAGGGGCTTGGCTGAAGGGGAGAAAATAGGTGGCTAGTCCTCAAAAACTCACTTAGCTTGGACACTTGCGGCTGACCACCGTTTCCTCCACGAGCAACATCTTGCAATACTGTATTTGGAACTATTTGTTGCAGCAGCAAAGTGTTTGCCTACCTCCCTTGCGCAATCATGGCTAACACTTGAGCCATGGTGGGTGGTTGAGGCAACTGCTCTTCAGGAACATTTTCCTGGATAGGGGATGGAATGGGAGCATCACGACGAGCCGCTCGAGATGATGAAGCTCTCGTCGTCGGATGCTGCGGATTTGGTTGCGATGGCATCGAGATGCTCGCTCGAGGGTCGCGAGTATCTTGGGCCGCATCGGTCTCCAAAATTTGACTAAGTGACCTTATTAGCCTCATCCTGCAATCACCATCTTTTAGTATGTCAAAGAGAGAACACTATTTTGAATTTATTCATAGCATAACACTTTTACAACTATGAAGGATTATCTCATCGAAAATTTTCATTTCAATAGATACAATTTGTGAGAGGAAAACCCATTATCATCCATTCATAGAAGAGAATTTACAACCAAAAGTTTACAATACCAAAATAATATCACATAGTTAATGTACATACATACTTAAGTTATTTTACATTTTATCATTACCTTTCTAATTTTAAGACTAAAATACTATTATCTAACCATCAAGGTCACTAGGGACATCCCACATATCACCGACCGCAGGGTAGGATGGGGGCGTGCCGATGTCGCAACTACTCTCTGAGCTAGAGGGCATAGGTAAGGGCTCCTGGGTGCCTGCCGGTCGAAACTGGTGTAGATATTCCTGCCTATTATCCGCCCTTCATTGCATTGGTTTGGGTTCAGGATCCTGGAATCCTATGTAATTCTCATATATACGAACATAGGTGCCCATATTAATATTATGAGCCTTACATAGTCTTCGCAACAACTTATAACCCGCCTCTTGTATTGCCTCAAACCTTTTAGTATTATGGTGCTTCGCGCGATGATGTATAATGCGATCCCCAACTCGTGTAGTCGCATGCGTGCGCACCTTAAATCCATGAGGGGTTTGCTTTACATCGAAAATAGGTTTATTCTTTTCATGACCAAAATCTACCGCAAACTCTCTAGCCACATCGGTCCAAACAATGTGGTTAACCATCTGGAATTTTCAAAAGATGGTAAGATTGGTGTATTAATATTTCAAGTAAAATAGAGATTGAAATATCAGAAAGGAACTATAGTATCCACCTTTTCATTCACAAACTTCATGCCTTATACTTAACCTTACATTTCACATAGGTTAAAGTCGTCTCCTTACAAGATTTTATTTTATATACTACTATCGCGGAAACTCAAGAAACACCCAAAACTTATAGCTAAAAACCATACCATTCATATTGCCTCATAATGTACATTATTACAAAAGATTCCTACATATTCCTTATTTTACATCTACACGCCATTCCTATACTTCCTACTCTAATGTCATCCTCCTCATCTCCTCCACAGGAAGTCTAGAAGATGGTCCTTCTCCCAGTTCACTCTTACCTAAGGCTCTTGAAGTACATTCCCTACGACGGTACACTTGTGGAGCTTCGGGTTGGTACGTACACTTACTACCAGGATTTATTCCTTTATCATTAACCAAGTGTGGGCGGCTACCTATACAAGACATTCTGGCCCCACTAGGTCTACCAGGAGCAGGCACATAAGAAGCTGGTGGAGGACGCTGAGCAGATGGAATCTGGGAAGCCCTCTCATACAGCACTGCGTGTGGTATTGTTCCTCTTGCCACGCTCATTGCCATATGAGACTCCAAAAATGCCATTCAACGACGTGTGTCCAACAACTCCGGGGCTAGTTGTACATAATGCTTATCTAGCACATTTACAAATTCTACCATGACGCGAAAGCCACCATCTCTAATTCTAGTACTGTCTTGATACACATTGTCTCCAATAAGAAGTCTTCCGGGGATGTAGTAATAAGTGGGGCTCAAATCCGGAAGGGCATGGCGGAGACGCACCACAGCCAAGTAGGTGGCCTCATTCATTGAAGAATCAATGGATGAGCCATACCCATCGAAGCACCTTTCGCCTTCGTTGTAGTTCGGCCTGGGTGGTATATAAACTCTTGTAGCAAATTCCTTAGTTTCTGAACTAAGGTATGCCTGGAATACTATATATCGAGGAAGTCCCTCATAATGACATGCCTCTAATAGATAGTGTAGTATCCTCATCATGCTATTGAGTTCCGGTACAACTGACTCATAACATGGAACATATGATGCCATCTACAAAATAACAAAGAAAGGATAAGATTAGTACTTATAAATGTGAAAAGTTAAGGAGCTACAGACAAGAAAATTAGCAATTATGCTAAATTCCATTATCGACAGGGAATAAGATTTCATTATAAATTAAGTTTTCACCTCCCTAACTATCAATCATATCACCTAGGGTTTCCTACAGTCAGTATGGCTCTGATACCAATGCTGTGAGACCCCATTCTTGCGAACAGGAACCTCCATGTGACACTGTACTAGTCCCATGATCAGTGGCTAGCAATCACATGTTTACAACATTTATCACGGCCACACTCGGGAGACAAACAAATAAATACATAAGCGGAATAATTATACAGAGTTTAGTACAATTCAGAAACTGAACAACGGAAACAAAAGGAAGTCAAATAAACTCCAAACAGCCTCGTGGTTTGCCCACTAACACCCAAGCAACTGACTTGGCAACACCTAAAAGAAATCGTCGTCAAGAACCCCGTGCCCTACTTGGAAATAAGAATCGTCTGGCAGGACGAAGTCTTCATCCTCTGAGACAGCAGATGCAAGGTTGAGTACATTGGTACTCAGCAAGACTTATAGTGTTTGTCAAATGCAATTAAATAAGTATGCAGGCTAAACAAAAGACAGGCTACGGGTTATTTTGCAGTTGCATAAACAATTGAATGCATGAATAGAATAGATTGCAATATCGCATTTTAAATAAAGAAATTGAGGGACATAAAGCGATAAGCAAATACCCATGCCTTTCAACCCAGTCTACCTGACTGTCAAGGTCCCCGATGTTGATCCTTTGACACAAAAGCTGGTTGCAAAACAGTTTCCAAACCAAACCCATTTTTAGAAAATACCAAAAGACTCTAACATTGGAATGACTTCTCCAAGTGCCCATGACCGCGGGTGCGGCTAATCGATTAGATCTTACAATCTGCAGAGGTGTACAACTTTACCCACAAGGAATGATCAACCTCATTTGCCAGGCCAGTTAACACACTTCCTTTGGTGTGTCGGCAAGGAGATC
The DNA here is from genome assembly GCA_036346275.1 of Otatea glauca. Lineage (NCBI taxonomy): Eukaryota > Viridiplantae > Streptophyta > Magnoliopsida > Poales > Poaceae > Otatea > Otatea glauca. Next base: position 48,244,789 of record CM070718.1, read on the forward strand.
ATACAGAGCTGTTACATTAGCTAGACGTGGCTTTGAACCAGCCCGGGACATTTGACCCTCGCCATGCAAACAGAAACACTCACCCAAGCCGTGGATCCACTTTCATCACACCCAACACTACGTTTCTATTCATGGCAAGGCGTACACCGTTGCATTGGTATGTAGAAACCCCTACAGGCAGACCTGACTGGAATGCCTGTGCAATCTCCCGCCTTCCTTAGATGCAAAGCCACATCTAAATAACTTAATAGACTAAGACTGTCCCATACCAGCCCTAGTGGTTGTACGGAATCTTGGATCTACCGTCCCATTGCTCGGTACTTAATTTGACACGGGTGACACTCCACCCTACACTACGTGCATCTCCCTTTGCACAACCGGCTATTGCCAACAATTGCCCGCGTCTTACCATAGTTTTATTTTGGGGTTTTTAGCAAACTACCAGCAACCATTTCCCAAACGGACCATTTATTTGTTGAAAAGAACGAAAACACATAACGAATAGCTTAAGCATGAATATACTAGTCGATATACCCAAAAGGACATTAAGCATGTCTAGCTCATATTTATGTTTACATAGTTCACATGTCTATACAGATTGAGGAAAACCATAATGTACAGGGGGTAACTACAACTTCTACCCAAAATTGCATTTCTATGGGGAATTACTGGAATGCATAATACATTGGCAAAAACAACATACTGTAGGTAAATTATCAGGTTTGACATGTTCAAGGGGGTGCTTGCCTTGCTTCTCGCTGTCTTGCTCGAAATCTGGATTTGCGGTTGGTTCGACCTCCTCCTCGTGGACGCCAAGATCTACTTGTATGATAAAGAAAAGAATAGTAACAATCAGCAAATCTTAAAAGAAAGGCAAAAAGAAGACAGACAGCAAAATAATTAGAAGTCTAATGCAAAGTTCAAGAGGCTTCTTTTTATAACTTTTCTGTTGGTGATTAACGAATTCTAGATGCTAAAATTAATTATGACTATACTGATGCAACATCCTTAACATGAAGCAGTATCTCTTTTATTTAGGATTCAGATGCAAAGCAATATTTAATTAACCTTCTAGTTAAATAAGAGCTTGACCTCTATTATTTCATATGCATATATATGCATATATGCAAATGAGTGAGAATACTTATCTTACCAAACCTTATGAGTATTACTAGACAAATAGCTTTCAAGATGTGGTAGACATATTTTTTTTGAAACTGCAGGACTTATGTCAATGTATTGGTTTCTAATACAAGGTTTGCTCATTTTTATCCAATTTAGTGGAACCCATAATTACTAGTGCATTTATGCATTGGTTAACACTTATTATTAGAAAATAAAGCAAATCAATTTTGAAGTCTAACCATTCCTACATCACTGCACTCCTTTTAGCATGAGAATTCCTCCCAAAATTCATTTCATTTATTTAAACTTTGTTTTCAAAAATTGTGAATATAGCACATTATTAACCCATCCTTGTATTCTTATTTTTTAAAATTGTACAATAAACATTTTTGAAATATTTTTGTAGATTATGAAACCACAGGATGTTAGATGATTTTACAAATTTATTTTAAAATTTTTGGAGCTACAGATTGGAAGTTATGGCCATTTGTATTGGGTCGGTTTTTGAAAAAAAAATGCAAAAATCAGAAATACGCTCGCTAGAAAACGCCTCGATCGACAAGGCTACTGGCAAGATTTGAATCGTGCCGCAGATGTCGACAACTCGACCACGAGTCGGCGAGCCGCGGTCGCGGCTAGCGGCCGACAAAGAACGGCTCGCTTGTTAGCGCGCACGCTCACATGCGCAAAGGTGCGGCTGATGTGTGGGCCTGTGACTCAAGGTTGTCGAGCCGGGCCCAGAGGTTAGCGACGCATGGCGCGGGGCGACGGACAATGGGTCCCGTTACCCAGTGACACGAAGCAGAGGGCTTCGGTTTTCGACTCGCCGCCGGTGAACTATCACCGGTGCGACGGAATGGGTAGCGTTACGAGTATCAGCACGCCCGTGCGCACCCAGAGACGGTACCCATTCGCTTGGAGGTGACCGAGAAATAGGCTGCCACCACGGAGGTGCGGTGGCCGCCATGGCCATGCGATCAAAAGCTCACCTGTGACCACTTCTCCACTGGGCAAGGACTCCTAGAGCATCAGTGGGCACTAGGGGTCTCATCTCACCTATTGAAGCAGTTGAAGGTTCACCGGAATTGGCTGCCAATGGTCGTAGGCCGAGAAGAAGAAAGGCGACGATGGGGGCTGCTGCAATTGAGAACAAGTGGAAATAAGGAGTGGTCATCATTCTATAAGACGTGGCGAAGCTATAGGAGGAAGAAATTCCAAGAATTGATGCCTATTCGGCTGCTTCACCGGTTTTCCCCTTTCGAGCTCTTGCAGCAGAATGGAGACGAAAGCTTCGATTGGCTTAGGACTTGATGGCTCTCGAGGAATAAGAAGAGGGGGTCTCAATGTTGACACAGGGACGTATTTATAGCTGAGTTGAGGCGGTCTCACCAGTGCTTGAACGAACGCGCGAGGCCCAGCTCAGTTTGGCACGGAAACGGCGAGGTGGCGCGATTCTGATTGAGGCGGTATGGTGCGGGGGAAGGTCGAGGTCATAGCGAGGCTCCCAGGATCGGACGTATCCAAGATCAAGTGGAGGCGACTAGCCCGCAGCGAGGGGCGGTGAACCAGGCGCGCGACCGACGGGACCAGGCGAGCGCACGCGCGATGCTTTCGTCAAAAGGAAGGGACAGTGAGGAAGAAGTGCCTGACAGGTGGGCTTGGGGTCCACTAGGCAGTGAGAGCAACGCCTTGCCATTAGCTCTAGCAAACGGGGTTAGCACTGTAGCTGTCCCCACTTGTCAGCGAAAGAAAAAGGGTCACCGCGAGGCTCTCATCTCACATATCTCATGACTCGCATTTATTTGGCTATCAAACTTTGGAGAAATTTTTCCAAACTTTTTGACTTGGTTGCTCAGGTAAGGCTTGACCACTGGTAAAAATCTCGGGTTAAAAATTTTTACTAAAGAATTTTAAATATTCTAACAATAGTGACTGGTATAAAATCTTCCCATTGTACTTATTTTATTAATGATCTTATTTTTGTCAAATGTTTATAAAACTTTTTTTAGGGGTCTTATGTGAGTTGAAAATTTTCCCATAAAAATTTTAGGTCGATATATTGTGTATTTATTTTCTAAAAATTCTGATAGTGTGATTTTTCAGATTTTTTGGGTTTCGGTTTTTGAATTTTTAAAAACCTCATCTTACATTATTAATTTCTGATATTTTACTAGAAGTGAGTAATACATTACGAACATGCTGGTAAATTTGTAAGCTTCAGATAAGTTTCTAAAATTCTAGATTAATTCTGACTATACACTGTTGTTAGTCAAAAGGTTTATCTTTTCATTTAATTCTTTACATTTTCGTGCATAAAATATTATATGCTGGCTGGAGAGATCCATATGCACGCTTAGGGTTTTATTACCATATTTTAAATATTTTACTTTTACATTTTTATCTTTCTACCATTATCCATTCATTATTTCCCTTTATTTGACTTTTCTCGCCACACAAAAATTTCAGGAAAATCCAAATAAAAGTCAAAATGCTAAGAAAATTCAGAAATAAATATATTAAAATTCCAAATGTATATTTCCTCTTTATTATAATTTTTGGGATGTTACAATGATGTAGATTGTCGGATAACCTTTCATTGGATTCGACGGTGATTAGGCTTAGTAGTAATTACTATTCATGATTTAGCTCTTTTACCTGAAGTTGTATGCCGCTTTGTATTATCGTTGTTTGAATTGTAAGGGCTATAAAAACCGAGGTGTGTACTAGGAATCAACATGAAAACCCTAATGCTATATTTTGTTCTTGTTTTTCCTTCTTCATTACGCCTCTGTTTCGGTTCCATTTTTCTACTTTTTTGAATGAATTGGTTCGGATTTGATCCCTGCAATTTGGAGTTCTTTTGGATTCATCCGGATACTCTGACAATGGTATCAGAGCAGCGCGGTCCTTGGACAAGTGCAGATCGGCAGATTGATCCATTTTTGGGAGTGTTAGATCTGAAGTTGAATCATATAGAAGGTTGGGTAGGACTCAATTTCTCCCTGTAAAATCCCAGATTTGCTAAATAGGAATTGGTTGGTCGGGATGCCGAAGGGAGGAAAAATATCAGAAGAAGATGTTGGATTGATTCTGGCTGGATAAATAGAAGAGTTAGAGAAAGATATGAACCATTTGCAGCAACAAATGGGGGAGACCTCGCTGTTGGTCCAGAACCAAATGGATGAGTTTCAGAAACAACTACAAGGAAATTCGACTAAAATTGACCAAGTAGTAGATATGCTTAATAATTTCATTGATAGATCAGGCCAAGGAGAATTGGCTAGTCATATGTCTAATATAGAAGGAGATAGGGATCAGATGGAGCAATCTCATCTAAGAAGAATCACTTCAGAGGTGCATATGTATGGTACCCCGGGAAGTAGGCAGTCTTTTGCACCAAATTTTTCTTTAGGGCAGAGTATGTGTGACCTTCCACCTACTCTTTACAACCTATCACAGGTAACTACTCATTCCCCAAGTAGGGCACAAGTTCAGGTTGAAGGGTTAAGTAGCACACAGCTTATGGATCATTTGGAGTCAGTGTTTATCCATCTATTTTGGCTACAGGAACCTTTGCTCCTGTTTGCACCAGAAATTGGCTGATATAGTCAAAGTCGGTAGTCCAGAATCAACAAGATGCAACCAGGGTAACGGATCAGTGATATTTGGAAACGGAATAAATCGTTAAGGAAAGTACCCTCCAAATAGAGACCGATACGGTTTCTACCTAACGTATTGTACCTGGGTTCTATGAGCCGGTGGGTATAAAAGGCGAACGAGGGCAAGTTGCAAAAAGAGACACCAATCAAATCCACCAGTCTACATTATTTTCTTTTTTTGTCGACTAGGAGTAGTTCTATAATTTAATCTTCTTGTAGTATGATTTCGATCAATAAAGTTGCGAATCGCCAATTATTGGTCTTCATAAATTACGCCCTAGGTTCAATTTGCTCTGATTTTGTTGCGCGTCGCCTTCTTCAGAGTCAATCTACCTTTACCCTCCGATTAGCCTTAACCGACTAATTGGACTTACTTTTTCATCTTGATTTGATCGGCTTTTAGCTGATTAGATCTAAGCCGATTGTTTCTCGAGATCGGCTTTGATTGATTTTTACGTTTGCCCTTACCGATTGTAGGGTCAAATCGGTTGGCACGCTCTGAACTAGCTGTTCGTTTGGTGTGCTGTGGCCAAGAACCCTAATTCAAGTTTTTGGCGTCAACACACTCTTAGCATGCCCAGTGGGACCTGCTATGTCTTCACAGGGAAGTCGATTCCACAATCCGATCTCAATACTGAAGCCATAATCATCCCTACACTGGACGATCTAACACCATAGCAGCATAAGGTAATTGAAGATCGAAAAGCCGCTCTTGAAGAGATGATGCCAAATTGTTACCAGAAGACTCGACGTGGCGCCATTCAAAATACCGCGTTGCCAACGGTTAACGCCCTTGGTGATGCAGGCGTTACAAATGGCCCGGTAAGTCAATATCTGCCCATTCAAGCTGAACTATCGGCTATGATTAATCAATCTGTACACCATGCTCTGATAAACCAATCATCAGCTCTCGTTACAACACTTAAGTCGATGATTGCAAATAGTGTGAAAACTATCGCTCAGGAGTAGGCATCATCTGGGAGTCTGCTTGACCCGATGCAAGCTCTACCAAGTTATTCTGCTTATTCAATAGTGTAAAATACGCAGAGTACGTCAGTCGTTCCTAAACCATCGGCTATAACCTCACCCACAACCATGATGCCGACTCAACCTACCATCATACTACCACGAGTCCTCAGCCGAGTGGGGTAACACATTATCAGGCATATACCGACGCTGGTAGTTAGATGCATCGACTAATTTATCGCCATCAGCTCCGTTTTACGCTTTTCCACAATCGGTTCCACAGCTGATTGAATCTGATAGGTACCCACGATACCATGAGCATGTCCCGCCTAGGAATCCAGTTCCACACAGGGTAGTACTCTATTCAGAACCCTTTGTCCCATTACCGGATCCACCGATTAGGAGGAGCAATGGATACGACAAATACACTCACCACCCGTCGGCTCAGTCTAATCGGCAGCCCGAGTTTGCATTCGGGGGGCAGAACGCGAATTATGACCAACATTATCAAGGACCTAATAAAACATTGATTAAACTGATTAAACGCAAAATTGAAGAAAGGCCGAGGAATTGGCATTCAACATTATCAGAGTTATTATGGGCCTATCGGTTAGCGCACCATGGATCAACTAAACTTTTGCCTTATCAGCTTGTTTATGGTCAGGAAGCCATTTGCCCGTAGAGATCAACATTGATTCTATTCGTGTGGCTAAGCAGCATGAACTGTTAGCTCAAGATTACAAAGGGTTGGTGGTCGACAATCTAGATGACTTGACTAAGATACGCTTAGCTACACTAGATCAGCTTAAGAAAAACAAGTTGAGAGTGGCTAGAGCATACAACAAGAAAGTCATGATCAAGTCTTTTAACAAAGCTGATTTGGTATGGAAAACTATACTACCTATTGGGTTGAAGGATAGCTTTTTAAAATTAACCGGTTTGTTGATGGAAATTCGTATATACTTGAAACTTTGGAGGGGTTAGTTCTTCCTAAGGCGATCAACGGGAAATACCTGAAAAAATACTACCCTAGCGTATGGATGGGGTCCTAGCCGATGGAGAAAAGAGACTTCATCACAATCATGAACGAAAATAAAATAAGAAAATATAGTCGATTAAACAGCCGATTACAGAAGCATTACAAAAGTATAGTTCCAAAAGACCAGCATCTTGAGAGGTTTTCATTATAAATTATCACTGCAGGCTAGAGCCATGAAGTCTTGCACCCAGAGTCGATAGGGCGCTCGCAGCCTTGGCAATAGTGTCTTGCACCTCGTCGACTTGAGCATTTCCTGTCACAGGAGTTACCTTGGCCGATTATTTCTTCACATTTACCATTGCCATGGCGATGCCAAGTTTTTGCTCTTTGATTACCGGTGAGGTCTTCTCCATGGTTAGTTGGCTTTCTAGGAGTTGCTTTTCAGTCTTGGCCAATTCTTCCAAAAGAAATTTCTTGGTCGTCTCAAGCTTCGAGATATACTCTTTGCTAGCCTTGAGCAGCTGAGCATTGGTGTCAAATTTTTGTTTCTTCACTTTGGCATCGGCAACCAGCTCGTCTAGGAGTTTTTGATCGGCTTCTTGGGCTTCGCGTTGGGCGATTCTCGCTTGGGCTGCCTTTACTAATGCTTTCTTCTCATCTAGATGGCAGATATTCAAGAGTGCTTCCATTGCCTCTGGGGGCAGATTAGCTTCTACGGCTGCCATGGCATCCCGTATTGGCTGATTGTTATTCAGGATTTCTGCTTGTGGTCTCATCACCAAGTCAAAGAATTTGTCGAGCCGCTCTTGCATCCCTGGAGCTGAGGTCACTACAGTCAATGCCTCTTTAGATACTTCAAGAATTTTTCTTATCTCCGCATCATAATCGTCTGTGGCCATGATCTCTGGGTCATTCAGATCGGCTAAAGTGAAGCCCAATAAGTTTATTGGATCAGAGGATTCTGGGACCACAGCGACTGTTGGGGCCGGTGGCATCGACGGAGAAGAGGGAGGCAGAGTCTCCAAAGCACTGGGCAAGTCGGCTAAGATGTTTGCCACTTGCACCGATGCGGTCAGCTGTATAAGATAGTTTTAAAAGGTTAAGCCGACAATGTAATGGTCTTCATTATGTAACACATGAAGGAAATAACTTACCCCTGCAGTAGCCAACGCGTGCGGAGAGCTTTCCGCACTCTGCTCGTGAAGTTTTGGACCCTTTTTGGTGGGCGCTTTGGTTGATTTAGCCTTCTTCTTTTCTGGGAAAAGTACAGCTGAGTTAGCGTTATAAAGGATAAAGGCTCAAGTCATTCATCAGTCAAAATATACTTTCTGGGCTGCTATTGTTTCTCAAGGTTTGACAACAAAGGGCTTTGGATACCCAATGATCCTAAGTGTAGCACGTTAGACCGGTCGATTGGTGTGGCCTCTTAGCTTGACCAGCGCCTGATGGACCAGAAGCCACTTTTTTCCCGACAGCCTTAGTCTGCAAGTAAACAAAGATCGGTCAATAAACCACCTTGGATAAAAGTGAAGATTATAAATAATAAAAGTTGATTAAAGCCGATACCTCGCCTGTTATATCTACTAGGCTCGTGTTAGTGTAACCTGACAAACTAGCTTTACTGCTATAATCATTGTTAGACACTAACGTCGGCTCTGGTAAGTGTGGGAAGAATTTTTTGATTATGATTGATGGAGAATTTTCCATATACAATGATTCTGCAATAGCCGACCACCATGATACAAAGCCACCTGCCCGGCGGGAATTCAAGAAGAAGTGAGGCAAATCACGAAGTTGAAGGTCATCGGCTATTTCTAAAACAAGTCTGGCCGCGGCAACATTCCGAACCCTAGCTCTGGGTTGTAGCCGATCAAGAAGTCGTAGGCATGGAATCACTTGGCCAAAACCCAATTGTCTCGCATAAACCGATGGATGGTAAAACTCGTATGAGGGTTGGAATATCCGATTTCTTGAATAGAGGCCAACATGCAGAACGCACGGAGAAACAAAAGACTTATATAGATCTAATGTCTCCTAAGGAATTGAAGAACTATCGGCTTTTTGATGTAAAAAAGAATGCTAGGGAAAATCGGCTGCAGAGGTAAAACTAAAAATGTATTGTTGCAAGTATTTTCTACAGCCGATGGGGGTGATTCTTGTCTCATTACCGGAGCACATCATGAATCTTTCACCAAAAGATCGGCATCCCCTAAACTGAAAAGGTGCCCCCTCAGGAGTATCATCCCTTGGAAATGGAGTCCCGTTTGCTAGATCCAAGTTAAAAGGATGACTAAACAAGCAATACAACCAAACTTGCACGAACCACAATGGTCCTCCTACATTGCCAACGGTAAACTATCCAAAACCAGTAAAAAACCGACTTCTTATTACATACAGCATTTGATATAGAGCCCCTAGCAACATCTTACCTATGGCTAGCCGACGGCCTTCAACAAGTTGTTCTGCTATGACTTGGTAAACCTGAGTCGGCCCAAGGGATGCACCACAGAATAAAAAGCGATCTAACCAGAGGTTAAGAAAGGCCACATGCTTCTCATCCGATATGAGCCCATTAACTTTGTTATTGTTACTGATATACTTGCCCCATCCTTCACCCTTTGACCTGATAAGCTTATATCTGGGCTTGCCACTTAAAGCTGATATTTGCCTGCCATCTGGCCTGAGGCAGCACAATTGAGCTATGTCCAATAGGGTTGGGCCGACGGGACCGGTACGGAATAGGAAAGCATTGAAGCAGTTCGACTAGAAATAACAAGCCATGGCCACTAAAGGCTCATTGCCTTCTGGATTGGCTAATGAAAGTTGGATACATTCGGCTATGCCCATTTTCTCCCATGACTCCCTCTTCTGGGTTGCCACCTAAAGAAACCAATTCCTCCATCCTTTAAGAGCTGTCGGCCAAGCCCTGGAGCTGCCATTCCACCCTTCTATATTATGACCAGAAGCCAACAATGGGATACGTGTAATCTCTTGGTTCGTAACTGTGTTGACATCTAAATCTCCTAAGGGTCCCAAGTAATACTGGTCAACGCTATGCGGGATCGGAATAAGTACCTGACTCGGATCCATTTCAGCCAATCTAGAAAAGGCGATTGAGTTGAAGAGCTTGTACTTTGAAAACTCGTCAGCAAAGAGATGTAGAAGCCGATGGCGAATGGCAAGAACAACTTGGAGGCATGAAAATGACGGTGTGGGGGCCGCATTTTATAGCGAGGTAAAAAGTTAAAAAGATGGGAAGGAGGATATCGAGGGGCGCAAACAATTAAAATGCACTGCATGCACATAAAAAAATTACAGAGCAATAAATGCGGCAGTTATCGTATGAGAATTGAGAAAAGCCGACGGAACATAAGCCGACAAGCGATTTTGGCAAATAACAAGTTATCTTCCAAAAATGGGGGCATATGTTTGCACCAGAAATTGGCAGATATAGTCAAAGTCGGTAGTCCAGAATCAACAAGATGCGACCAGGGTAACGGATCAGAGATATTTGGAAACAGAACAGATCGTTAAGGAAAGTACCCTCCAAATAGAGGCCGATACGTTTTCTACCTAACATATTGTATCTGGGTTCTATCGACCGATGGGTATAAAAGGCAGATGAGGGCAAGCTGTGAAAAGAGACACCAATCAAATCCACCAGTCTACATTGTTTTCTTTTCTTGTCAACTAGGAGTAGTTCTGTAATTTAATCTTCTTGTAGTACGATTTCGATCAATAAAGTCGCACATCGCCGATTATTGGTCATCATCGATTATGCCCTAGGTTCGATTTGCTCTGATTTTTTTGCGCATCGCCTTCTTTAGAGTCGATCTACCTTTACCCTCCGATTAGCCTTAACCGGATAATTGGACTTACTTTTTCATCTTGATTTGATCGACTTTTAGCTGATTAATCTAAGCCGATTGTTTCTCGAGATCAGCTTTGATTGATTTTTTTGCTTGTCCTTACCGATTGTAGGGTCAAATTGGTTGGCACGCTCTGAACCTGGTGTTTGTCTGGTGTGCTGTGGCCAAGAACCCTACTTCAAGTTTCTGGCGTCAACAGCTCCCAAGTTTACTACATCAAATCCCCCTTTTGTACATGTGTATAAACCCCCTTGTAATTATCCTGTGCATCAATCAGGATAAATACCATATGCTAGGCCAGGGCATAAAAATCAATATGGGTTGATTGGATTTAGAGCACCAGAATGGCCAGTGCCACATGTGGTGAAAAGGAATCAGCATACTAATAACTTCAGCAAAGGACCAAAGGTGGAATTTCTTAAATTTGTTGGAGATAATCTCGAGGCTTGGATAAGAAAGGCTAAAAATGTTTTGAGTTAGGAAAAACTCATGAGGAGCAAAAAGTGGCAATTACCAAGGTGTATTTAATAGGTAGAGCACATTAGTGGATTAATTGCAACCGGATTAACACTAGTTTCCTGAATTGGCCTCAATTTTGCAACATGATTTGTAAAAAGTTTGCAGCTGAAACTAGGGTTGAAGTGGCTGAGAATTTTAGGGGGCTGAGTCAGGAGGGGACAGTAGAAGCTTACATTGATAATTTTGAATGTATGATGAGTCTAGTACGGAGTAATCAGAATTTAACTGAAGAATACTTCCTAGACTATTTCATAATAGGATTGAAGAATCATATCAAGGTGCCCCTGAAGTCCTTATATCCCAGAATATTAGTAGAAGCATATGCTCATGCCAAGAACTACGAGAATAGTACCAATTACAGGAAATATGCTGGATGGAACTCAAAAATTCAAGGCAGGTCACCTCAGCTAGGAAATTTGAGTCAAAAGGGTAACAAGACTACCATGAGAAAGGAAACAAGTGAAAAGGGGACTGGAACTGGTAACAACAAATGGTCAGGGGGTAAATGCATCAGGTGCCAAGAACCATGGGTGCCAAGCCATAGTAAAGTGTGCAAACTTCAAAAGCAACTACAATTAATCTTTGTGGAAGATGAGGGAGAGGAGGTGGAAGAAAGTCCTAAGGGGGAATTTCAGTACTCCACCGAGTAGTCATGTACACAAGGAGGAAGATGAGGAATTGCAGGTGTCTATGAATGCTGTGGTTGGCACCATCTCAGGAGCATCCACCTTTACATTGAAAATGCAGATGGGAAAAGTGAGAGCAATAGCAATGGTGGATAGTGGAAGTACAACTACATTTATGACTAAATCAATGGTAGTGAATCAAATAAATAAATTGTCAATCATTCCAGTGAACAAGTAGCAGTGGCTAATGGAATGAAGCTGGAATGTAATTCAAGATGTTTGGCTTGTCGGTATAACATTCAGGGTGAGGAGTTCATTTCAGATTTCAGAATACTACCACTCAAGGGGTACGATGTCATTTTGGGAGCCGATTGGATATACCACCATAGCCCTGTAAGCTTAGATTTGAAGACAAGAGAATTCCATATCTACAAGAATAAATAGAAAATGGTAACATTCATTGATGAGACTTATCCCAAGGGAGATTTGTGTTATTAGTGACCAAAAATTGAGCAAGTGGATGGACAAAGGAGTCATGGGAGCAGTCATTTATGCTAAGGTTATTATAGACAATGAAGATAAACAACTTAATCATACAACCGAAATCGAGGAAGTATTGGAGCAGTTTGCTGATGTCTTTGAGGTGGCTTCAGAACTACCACCAGTTAGGAAATGTGATCACTCCATACCCTTGGTTCCTGATGCTAAACCAGTGAATATCAGGTCATATAGGCCACCTCATTACAAGAAAAAAATGCAGTGGAAGAGTTGATTGAAGATCTGTTGAAATCTCGAACTATAAGACCTAGTGTGAGTCCTTTCTCTTCGCCTGCCATATTAGTAAATAAAAAGGATGGAACTTGGAGATTATGCATAGATTATCGGCAATTCAATGCAAACACTGTGAAAAATAAATATCCGATTCCTGAAATAGAGGATTTGCTAGATGAATTGCACGGGGCCAAGTGTTTCTCCAAGATTGATCCGAGATCCGATTACCACCAAATCAGAATGCATCCAAATGACATAGCTAAGACTGCATTTAGCACTCACACTGTGCATTACGAGTATATTTTCATGCCTTTTGGTCTAACTAATGCTCCAGCCACATTTCAAGCACTGATGAATGAGGTTCTAGCAGGACTTTTGAGAAAATTTGTGTTGGTGTTCTTTGACGATATACTAATTTACAGTTCATCATTGAAAGAACATAAAGAGCATTTGCAAATTGTGTTGGAACGACTGAGGAAGAACAAGTTATATGCTAAAAGAGGGAAATGCGTGTTTGGGCAGACTCAGGTGGAGTATTTAGGCCATGTGATCAGTGAACGGGGAGTAGCGACCACCTTCGACAAAATCTTAGAGGTTCAAGAATGGCCATGACTAGAGAATATAACTCAACTAAGAGGGTTCCTTGGATTAGATGGGTACTACAAAAGGTTTATTAAGGATTTTGGAATCATTTGCAGACCAATGTTCAATTCTCTTAAGAAAAACTCGTTTCAGTGGGGAGAAGAGCAGCAGGCATCCTTTTTAAGGATCAAGGAGGCCCTCACCCATGCGCCGGTATTAGCTCTTCTTGGTTATTCTCAACTTTTTGTTCTAGAAACTGATGCTAGTGGGGGTGGATTAGGAGCTGTGTTAATGCAAAAAGGAGGCCCATTTCTTACATGAGTAAAGCAATTGGTCCTAAGGCTACAGCAATGTCCACCTATGACAAGGAAGTTTTGGCTATATTGGAAGCTTTAAAAAAATAGAAGCATTATTTGATTGGGTCAACACTAATCATCAAAACAAATAAACAGAGCCTTAGATACATAACTGAACAGAGATTGATGGAGGGTGTTCAACATAGGCTATTGATGAAGCTGCTAGGATATAACTACAGGATCAAATACAAAAAGGGTAGGGAGAACTGAGCTGCAAATTCACTATCCAGAGTATCTCATTCAGAACATACCATGGCTATTTCCTTGGCAGTACCACAGTGGGTATCTGAAGTTGTTCAAAGTTATAAAGAGGATGAAAAATGCAAGGAGCTAGAAACTAAGTTAAGAATAGAAGCAGCTAGTGCCTCACCATATACACTGAATAATGGAATCATTAAATATAAAGGAAGGATTTATGTGGGTTCCAGTTCAAATCTTCGGAAACAATTATTGGATTCCTTTCATAGTTCATCACTAGGTGGTCGTTCAGGAGAGAGGGCCACTTACCAAAGAGCTAAGTTACTATTTTTCTGGATAGGCATGAAATCTACAGTGGCTGATTATGTTAGAAAATGTGTTATTTGTCAAAAGAACAAGTGTGAGAATTAGCCATATCAAGGGTTGTCGCAACCTCTTCCAATTCCAGACATGGCTTAGACCAATATTACTCTAGATGGCATAGAGGGGTTACCTAAATCAGAGGACAAGGATGTAATTCTAGTGGTGGTGGACAGGTTCACACAATATGCTCATTTCATTTCTATGAAACACCCCTATACAATGCAATCAGTGGCACAACTCTTCCTAGAGAACATTTATAAATTACACGGCCTTCTAGTGTTAATGGTTTTAGACCGAGATAGGATCTTCACTAGCACTCTATGGCAGGAACTCTTTAAGGCTTTAGGAGTGAAAATAAGACTTAGCAGCGCTTGTCATCCACAAACCGATGGGCAATCCGAAAGGGTTAATCAATGTGTAGAAAATTATCTAAGGTATATGGCTTTTGCTAGGCCAAAGAAATGACATTCATGGCTTGCACAAGCTGAATGGTTGTATAATACAAGCTTTCACACATCCCTGAAAATGATGCCCTTCCAGGCATTATATGGTATGAAACCACCTCTTTTGACTGAACTTTTGCTACCTGATTCAACAACTGAGGAAGTCAGGAATATGATGCAAGGCAGACAGGCTGCATTTGAGGCCATTAAGGCCAATTTGGAGAAAGCCACTTCTAGAATGAAACATTTTGCTGACAAACATAGGAAGTAGAGGAGCCTTAACATTGGTGAAATGGTGTATTTAAAGTACAACCATACCAACACAATGCTTTGGGTCTACATAGAAGCTTGAAGTTGCATTCTAAATACTACGCCCATTCAGAGTTCATGAAAGGATTGGGAAGGTTGCTCACGAACTCTTGTTGCCAGATGGTTGTCAAATACATCTAGTCTTCCATGTGAGTCAGTTAAAGAAGCACATAGGGCCTATTGTGATTCCATGCAAGTTATTACCCCTGGTAGATGCTGATGGCAATATCTTAATTGAACCTGTTGCAGTTTTAGAGAGGAGGGTGATCCCAAAAAAACAACGAGCCAGTGGTTCAGTGGAAGATTCAATAGGTCAATTTATCTCCAGAAGCTGCTACTTGGGAGGATGCCAATTTCATCTCCAGGATTTTTCCACAGTTTCATCCTTGATGGCAAGGATCTCAAGGGGAAGGGAATTTGTCAGGAACTGAAGCTTGAGTCCAAAATTAGCAAGCGGAGTCTTCATTCAGATGATGAATAGTGTAGATTGTTGGATAACCTTTCATTGGATCCAACGGTGATTAGGCTTAGTAGTAATTACTATTCATGGTTTAGCTCTTTGTGATGTCTCGTAACCGAGAATCTTGAGATTCACTGATGTGAGAAGAAACAAGGAACAAAATACACTGGATCAACAAGATTCCATCAAACTTGGAGAAGAAGAAAGAGGATGCAGAAGAGAGGAGAAGAATCAATCCATTTCATTTTGTGCTTTTTGTTTTGGTTACAAACTCTTCTATATACCCTTTCTTATGCCTAACTTATGGCCCCCACTCAGCATTGCCTTCTACTTCCACACACTCCTGTTGTCATTGCGTTCCTGTAGCGAAAACGTATTGCTTCTTCCCGCCTTGTCCCGTCTGCTGACTCTGTTTCTTCCTGCTCTGGTTGACACTCCTGACATCACCCCCTCCAGGAAAATATGGTTGACACCAAGCATTAGCAGACGGAAAGCTTTGTTTGACCACATTCAAATCTTCCTAGGTAGCCATTGCTGCAGGAATGTTCGACCATTTAACTAACACTTGCGAAATTGTTGAATTTCCTTTTTTCACCAGACGCCGATCCAAAATTGTCTTTGGCTCAACCGACTCCATATTGAGATCAGCGATACCCGGGGGATCATGAAACACTGGCGTGTAATCCAGAACAAAAGACATAAGCTAGGAGACATGAAAAACAGGATGAATTTGGCTCCCTTGAGGCAATTCCAACTTGTATGTAGCTGGTCCAATCTTTTTAATCACTCGATATGGACCAAAGTACTTGAATGCTAATTTTGGAAACGGGCGGTTGACCACTAAGGATTGTGCATAAGGTTGCAGCTTCAAATAGACTTGCTCCCCTTGTTGAAATTGTCGATATGACCGCTTCTTGTGAGCTTGCATTTTCATGCAATTTTGTGCCATCTCCAAATGACATTTGAGTAGTGCGGTATGCGCAGATCGTTCATTGAGCAACTCCTTCACTGATTGACACGCTCACTCTGGCCATCCGTTTGTGGGTGGTATGATGTACTGCACTTCAATTTCGTGCCCATTGATGCAAATAGCTCCTTCCAGAAAATACTGATAAAATTTTTGTTACGATCAGACACAATCGATCGTGGTATGCCATGAAGTTTGACCACGTTCTCCAAAAATAGCTTGGCTACTTGAGGTGCTGTGAAAGGATGTTTCAACAATATAAAGTGCGAGTATTTGGAGAATCGATCTACTACCACCAGAATAGTGTTGCACCCTTCTGATCTCGGTAAACCTTCAATGAAATCCATTGTCACATCTTGCCAAGCCTCTTATGGTAGTGGTAGTGGTAGTGGTTGAATTAATCCAGGTGAACATATGTTTTCATGCTTCGCTTGTTGGCAGACGCTACATTGCTGAATTATATTGATCACATCTCTTTTAAGCCCAGACCACGAAAACAACTTCTTCACTCACTGATATGTGGCTGAAATGCCTGAATGACCTCCCACTGCGCTGGTATGGAAAGCACTGATTATTTTCGTCTGTAAAGCCGAGTTCTCACCGATCCAAATACGTCCTTGATGCCTGATTAAACCTTGGCTTAATCCAAACCCATGTTCATTCGGGCTCTGAACTGCTAATGACGTGAGAAGTCGTTGTGTCTGAGAATCAGTAACATAAGAGTTAAGGACTTCTTGAATCCAAAGTGGCTGACACCTTGACACCGCCTGCAGTTCCATTAAATGTTCGATTCTTGATAGTGCATCAACAGCATGGTTTGTCGATCCCCTTTTGTACTGAATACGAAATTGGAGACCCATAAGCTTGGTCATCGACTTGCGCTGCAATTCAGACACCAGTTGTTGATCTCCCAAATAAAACAAACTGCGATGATCTGTATTTATAATGAACTCTGCCCTCTATAAATAAGCTCGCCATCTATCAACTGCCATAATCACCACTAAAAATTCCTTTTTCATAAATTGATAACTTCTGATGATGTGGACTTAATGCTTTGCTTAAGAACGCAAGAGGATGTCCATTCTGCATCAACACTGCTCCGATGCCCACATCACAAGCATATGTTTCAATCACAAAAGTTTGTTGAAAATCCGGCAGTGCTAATACTGGTGTTTGTGTCATCGCTTGTTTCGACCTTTTAAAAGCTAATGTAGCTTCTTGATTCCAGAGAAAAGCTTTCTTCTTCAGTAAGTTAGTTAATAGCCGAGAGATGATTCCATAATCTCTAACAAACTTTCTGTAATAGCCTGTCAAACCTAAAAATCCCCTCAACTCTGTTACATTCATGGGTTGCGGCCAATCTAACATCAACTGTGTTTTGGTTGAATCAGTCGCTACTCCCTTGTCTGAAATGATGTGTCCCAGATAGACAATACTCTTCTGCGCAAAGGCAAATTTCGTCTTCTTCACAAATAAGTGATGCTGCTGCAGTAGTGACAACATTGTTGCAAGATGCTCTACGTGCTGTGCCATATTGGGACTGTATATAAGTATGTCATCCATGAAGACTAAAACAAACTTCCGTAAATGAGGAGCAAGAATTGAATTCATGAGACACTGAAAAGTTGTTGGCGCATTTGTTAACCCAAACGACATAATTCTGAATTGAAAATGCCCATGATGTGTTTTGAACACTGTTTTCTCCATATCTCCTTCCACCATGCGTATCTGATGATATCCGGATTTCAAATCTAGCTTGGAAAAATACCGAGTTCCTGCCAACTCATCTAACAATTCATCCACTATCGGCATGGGAAACTTATTCTTAATAGTTAGACTGTTCAGCTTGCGATAATCTACACAAAACCTCCAGCTCCCATCTTTCTTCTGGACCAGTAATACCGGTGATGCAAATGGGCTCATCCTTGTCTGTATTAACCTAGCTTTCAACATCTCTGATACTTGCCTCTCAATCTCATCTTTGTGCATAGGCGAATACCGGTAGGGTTTGCTATTGACCGGTGTTGCCCCCGGAATCAAGGGAATTGCATGATCATAAGTTCTTGATGGTGGTAATGTAGATGGTTCTGAAAACACCCCTGAATATCTGTCAAGAACCTGCTGAATCTCTTCAGGCAACTTATCTTGTGCCGGAACTGCAACAGTGTTATCGATCATTGCTAATGCCCATATTTCATTACCACTATCCCATTTCTGTAACTGCTTCACTTGCATTTCAGCCAAAACATTCCTGTGTTTTGCCTATACTCCTTGCAATTTGACATTTAGACCGTTATTGATAAATTCTAACGTTTTCTGTTTCCAATGACATGTCATGTGACTATGGGACTAGAGCCAGTCCATCCCTAACACTACGTCATATGCTCCTAGTGCCAAAACTCTCATATCTGTGTGAAATGTATGTCCCTGTGCCCACCATTCCAAACGAGGAACAAGTCGATCACAATATAAGGCATCTCCATTAGCTACATATACTTGCACTGCCCATATTGCTTCAGTTTTGCATTTCATGCGTTCCAGAAAGGTTGCACTAATTAAACTGTGAGAACTTCCAGAATCAATTAGCACCAGCATTGCTTGATTTCCCACCAGTGCCCTCACACGAACAGTTTTTCAATCTTCAGTGCCTACCATTGCATGCAAGGATAACTTGTGCAACATTCCAAAAATTTGGATTTTCGAATGTTTAAATTTGAAAATTCACCATTTGAATTTTTCTTGAATTAATTTCAGCTTAATTTGAATTTTCTATTTATGAATGGATTTAATTTGACTAATCTATCCATCAAACAAAAGATTTCTAAATCTATCTATCAAACAAAAGATTTTAGTTGGCTTCATTATGCTGCAAGGAATTTTTCTGTATTTTTGGAGATTTTTCTGAATTTATTTGATATTTATTTGAATTTAATCGCTTTTATTTGAATTTCTGGAATTTCTTTAATTCGGAAAATGTTTTAATTTCTAAATCTCTCCGTGGGCCGAATCCGTCCGCCGCCCCTCCTATTAAATCGTCGCCCGCTTGCTTCGCCCATCTCCTTCGCCTGCCCGCTCGCTTTTCCTCCTACCGGCCGGCCGCGCCTCAAAACCCTAGCACGCCGCCGCTGTGTCCGCCCCGCGACGCCCCTCAGGGCTATTTAAGCCACTGCTGCACCCAGCCCGAGGTTCGCCTCCTCGCGCCGCACCTACCGCCTCAAGCCTCGCCACCCAAGACGCTTCCGTCGCGGAGATATCGCTCGCCGAAGTTCCGCCGCTGTCCCGAGCGCTTCTTCACCGTCTTTCTCTTTCTCCGGTGAGCCTCCGCAGCTTATTTTGGTCGCCTTGAACTCCCCGCGACTCCCTCCATCTTTTGCCCTAACACGGCACCGCGTCATCGCGTTTTGCTCCGTCGGCGTTGCCTTCTTCTCCGCCTCCGGCATTGTCCGCGCCAGCGCCGCCGCCATCGTCCCTTGCCGTGTGCGTGGCCGTCCGATCCGCCTCGCGCGGATGCTCGCCGCGTGGGACGGGCCCGATCGGGCCGCGTCGCCTCGTTTTCACACGCGTCGGTGCCACCTCGGCTCCGCGCGCGCCGCGTCACCCGTCCGCGCGGCAGCGTCGCTACCGCGTGTGCCCTAGCCTCGCGTGGAAGACACGTCGGCGCCCCGTAGCGTCCTCGTCAGCAAGTCCACCGCGTCACCCCAGATCGCCTCGGTGCACCCGGTTCACCGTGGACCGAGTCTCAACTCGTGGGTCCCGCTTGTCAGCTAAATCCTTTTCTTTTTTTTCTTTTCTAGAAATCCAGAAATTCCAGCCAGTCGCTTTGCACCACGTGTCAGCCTCTCTGATTTTTCTGATTTTCTGATCTAGGAATCTTCCAGGAGCCCGTTCTCCTTCGTTCGAGCTCCGATTCCAGTGATTCAAATTTCTAAATTCATCTAAATTCAAGATCTATCTTCCAGTACCATTATTTTCAATTTTTGAATTTTATTTGAATTTTTATTATTTATTTGCTCTCGTTTCGCGTGTAGACGACGCAGTCGAAGATCAGTCGAATCAACAATCAGAAGTAGAACCAGCAAGAGGCAGCGAAGGCAAGTCTTCCTTGAACATATTGATCCCAAATTTTATGAAAATGTTATGTTGTTTTTAAATTATGCATGCTTACTCTATGCAATGTACTTTAAACATAGTTTTAGAGTATAGTTAAATTCCAGTTTGTTATACCCTCATTGGTATTGATCATGTCGAACCTTTGACACCCTAGATGATATATATACTAGCTATTTTATTTGGTGATATCCAGTAGATTAGCATGGAACGGTAGAATTGCTTAGTCCAGCTTAAACGTTTCGGTATTGTGCCAGTGTGGGAATCATTTCAAATGTTGTTTAAACTTATTTGTGAAATTATGGCAATTGGTGTTGCTGCTGTGATTTAGGTAAAATAAAGTGGAAATGGTTTAGACCGGGGCGGATGGATGTTTGGCGGGTGCAGAAAGCACGAGACCTTGGTATGTGAATGTTCCGCCCTAGTCAATTAAGGACCGAAGCGTGTGTTACCATGGACCGAGCACTACCGTACAACCACAAGTCTATATGGGTATGACCTGGCTAAATAATTTGTGCATCTCATTATTAGCTTCGCCAGTTGGTGAGTGCCAGATGTTGGCAGGCGCAAGAGGGGGCTTCTGTACTGGGCAGCTAGAACCCTAACAGTGGGGTTGTGCATTGTAAAGGCCTTGTCATGATCTCTCTGCCGACACACCAAAGGAAGTGTGTTAAGTGCATGGCAACAAGAGTCGATCATGTCTTGTGGGTAAAGTGTACACACTCTGCAGAGTTAAAACTACTTAAGTAGCCGTGCCCACGGGCCAAGGGCAAAGTAGGTACGCTTGCACATTGTAGATTTCATAGTTTTGTTTTAAAGGAAAATGATGGTTTGGGAATCCGAGAGCAGATGGAACTCTTGGGTTATGGTTTGGCAGATGGAGCCAGTCAGGTAGATGGAACCTGCTTTAATTGTCATATCAAATTCAATTACTATTCAATTACATTTTGATCAAATGATGCTTTGTGAAAGTACTATTGGTATTTACAGTTAAACTTTGCTTTATTCTAAAAGAGCCATATTATGCCTTCAATTGTTTAGCCTAGCATATAGTTATCATGCATTATGTTTCCAAGACTTGCGGAGTACATTTTGTGCTCACCCTTGCAACATCCCCAACCTTCCACAGAAGAGTTCGCAGAAGCTGAAGGTGACTACGATTTCTACCCTTGTGGTTATGATGAAGGTGATCCGGAATGCTAGGACGCGAACCCCAGTCGATTGCCTGTTGGGCAAATGGATGGGCTTACTTACTTTGTTTTTGTTAATTCGTTTCCGCTGTTTCTTATTGAACTCTAGCTATGACGCTGCTTATTTGTAATATTTGGCCATAAGGCTAATACTCTTTTGCTTAATTAATACTATGTGCTTCGTGATATGGATGTGTTGTCATCACTATTTCCACTGTGTGTGCTAACTTTTCCTAGACTAGCACAGGTTATACACAGAGGATCGGATTTGGAGATCCGGTCCTGACAGAGGTGGTATCAGAGCCATATCGACTGTAGGTCGCATCCCTAGTTACTCTGGCCTTCTTAGCAAGAACTTCAAAATTATTTTCTAAATCAAACCAACGAATGGTTGTGAATAGATTATCTCATCTCATCTTATTCTTAGGTTCTTACTCCTTTCCTTTGCTAAAATATTGTTTTAAAAAAAAATTAATTTGATCTTATCCCTTGAAACTTCTCAAAGCCTTGAGTCTTTTGCAAGAATCCAGATCAAGGAAGAAGATGATCAAGTCGTCAAAGACTATATCCGAGAAGACTTCCATATAGGATAAGTTAGTAGTGCTCAATTGTGTTGGATCAGGTCACCCTTTCTAGTTTAGCAACGTATAGTTCGAGTGTATTAGAATTTTTGTTGCTTGTTTGTTGGGTGTGTTGTACACTTGCGCTAGCATTGTGTTGCAGCCACCTTTCTTTTGGAGTTTTATAGCTTGTTTGGTCTTGGAATGGCTACCTCCCTAGTCTTCTCATCTTTTACTCTTTCCCTCTCATCTATTGCTAACCTGTCCCTGGCCGTTGCTTCAGATGGAAGGTCAAGGAAGAGGTCGTGGAGCTGGTCGTAGAGGAGGTCGTGTTGGAGGTCGTGGTCGTGGTCAGGCAGAGCCACAAGAGCAGCAGGATGTTCAAGATCAGCAAGTGTCACCACCGCCGCCGCCAGTCCAACCCCCAGTCGCAGATATCCAGCAGATGATGGCAATGCAGCTTCAGTTGTTGCAGGCCCTTGCTCAGAATATGGTAAACAATCCTCAACCAGCACCAGCCGTA
This sequence comes from Otatea glauca, assembly GCA_036346275.1. Taxonomy (NCBI): domain Eukaryota; kingdom Viridiplantae; phylum Streptophyta; class Magnoliopsida; order Poales; family Poaceae; genus Otatea; species Otatea glauca. The sequence goes on from CM070718.1 coordinate 48,267,361, forward strand.
GTACCGGTGATGCCGCCCCAGTCAAAGCTTGGAGAATTCATGAGAACTAGACCACCTACCTTCACGGGAGCTGGTGAACCCTTGGAGGTAGATGATTGGTTGAGAGATATAGAGAAAAAGCTCCAGTTAGCTCAGTGTGATGACCGTGAAAAGGTTCTCTACGCGAGTCATCAATTAAAAGGAGTAGCTGCTACTTGGCGGGATAACTTCTGTGCTGCCCATCAGAATGCTCAAGCTATCACTTGGGAGGAATTCTCAAGCCTTCAGTCGCTTCATGTGCTGCTTGGCATAATTGAAATGAAGAAAAGAGAATTTCATAAGTCGTATCGTGGAAACCAGAGTGTTTCTGAGTATCTGAATCGGTTCACTCAATTGTCAAGGTATGCACCAGAAGATGTGGCAACTGAAAGTGCCAAGATCTGGAGGTTCATGGAGGGACTTGACCCTGACATCAAGGTGCAGCTAGTTGCTTTGGATTTTCCAAATTTTCAGCATATGGTGAACAAGGCACTAGTACAAGAGGATGCTCAACGCCAACAGCGAGAGTCCCGCAAGAGAAGGATGGCATTCCAGGCTCAGCATGGAGCGAGTGGTTCTCGTCAGCGCTTTCAACCTCAGCAGGCCAATAGAACACCTGTTCAAGGAGCACCCCGTACTCCTAATTCTGGACCGCGCCCAATCGCTCAAGGACAGCAGAACAACGCCAGTGCTCAGCCGCAGAAAGGGAATTCAAATGCTGCAGGAATTCAGTGTTTCCATTGTCACCAGATGGGACATTATGCCAGCAACTGTCCTCAGAAGCGTCAGCAAGTGACCCCAGTGCCATTCAACTTGGGATCCAATTCCGCTAGAGCTCCTACGCAAGGTCAAGGTCGTGGAACACCCCAGACGCCAAGAGCTCCACAATCGTTTGGAAGAGGACGTGTCAACCATGTGACCGCCGAAGAAGCTCAGGAAGCATTAGATGTGGTTTTGGGTAAGTTCCTTGTTAACTCAATACCTGCCTCAGCATTATTTGATTCTGGAGCATCGCATTCTTTTATATCAAAGAATTTTGTTGAACAATTTGGTTGGGAAACCTTTACCCTTAAGAGCCCTATGATAGTTCAATCACCGGGAAAAGAATTGAGAACTAGTTCAGTATGCCCAGGTGCAACCATAAAAATCAATGGGGTGAATTCCTAGCGAATCTCATCATTTTGGATTCAAAAGGAATAGATGTCATCCTAGGGATGGATTGGTTAATCAAGTATAAAGGTCAAATAGATTGTGCCAGTAGAGCAATCACCCTTACCAATTCAGAAGGCATTCGAGTGGAGTATATGCCTGATGAGTCTTCAAGTAAGAAGTGTGCTTTGAACAGTTTGAAGGAATCAACTTTGGAAAGTATGCATGTGGTGCAAGAATATCCAGATGTATTTCCTGAAGATTTGGCAGGTATGTCGCCTGATCGAGATGTAGAGTTCGTCATAGAGCTAGTCCCTGGTACAGCTCCTATTTCAAAGAGACCCTACCGTATGCCAGCCAATGAACTCGCCGAGATGAAGAAACAGATTGAGGAGTTGCAAGAAAAAGGATACGTTCGTCCAAGTTCGTCACCTTGGGGAGCGCCAGTTCTTTTTGTAAAGAAGAAGGATAATAGTTTGTGTTTGTGCGTGGATTATAGAGCCCTGAATGAAGTCACAATCAAGAACAAGTATCTGTTGCCCAGGATTGAGGACTTGTTTGATCAGTTAAAAGGAGCATGTATTTTCTCCAAGATCGATCTTCGATCTGGATACCATCAGTTGAAAATAAGGTCACAAGATATTCCGAAGACAGCTTTTGCTACCAGATATGGATTATATGAGTTCACAGTTATGTCATTTGGTCTGACCAATGCACCAGCCTATTTTATGAACCTGATGAATAAGGTATTTATGGAAACCTGGACAAGTTTGTGGTAGTATTCATAGATGATATTCTTATCTATTCTAAGGATGAAGCGGAACATGAAAGTCATTTGAGGATGGTGTTAGAAAAGCTCAGAAATCATCAGTTGTATGCTAAGTTCAGCAAGTGTGAGTTTTGGTTGAAAGAAGTTGCTTTCTTAGGACATGTAATTTCTGCTGGAGGTGTCTCAGTAGACCCTGAAAAAGTGAAAGGTGTACTTGATTGGAGGCAACCCAAGTCAGTGCCTGATATCCGAAGTTTTCTTGGTTTAGCGGGATACTACCGAAGATTCATATAAGGATTTTCAAAGATTGCAAGACCGCTTACATAGTTGCTGAAGAAGGAAAAGAAGTTTGAATGGTCTGAAGCTTGTGAGCAAAGTTTTCAGGAATTAAAGAAAAGACTGACCTCAGCCCCAGTGCTCATTTTACCAGATATTCGAAAGGATTTTGAGATTTTCTGTGATGCTTCAAGACAGGGTCTTGGATGTGTTCTGATGCAAGAAGGCAAAGTAGTTGCATACGCCTCACGGCAATTGCGACCACATGAGGAAAACTATCCAACTCATGACTTGGAAATGGCTGCAGTTGTGCATGCACTAAAGTTGTGGAGGCATTATCTCATTGGGAATCAATGTGAAATTTTCACAGATCATAAGAGTTTGAAGTATATCTTCACTCAAGCAGACCTCAACTTAAGACAAAGAAGATGGTTAGAATTAATCAAGGATTATGATGTGGGAATACATTATCATCCTGGCAAGGCTAATGTAGTTGCCGATGCCTTAAGCCGAAAGAGCTATTGCAATAATTTGATGATTCAAGAAGGTCAACCTGCTCTTCACAAGGATTTTCAGCGTTTGAATTTGGAATTAGTGGATGAAGGTTTCGTTGCTGCATTAGAGATTCAACCAACCTTGGAGGATCAGATCAAAAGGATGCAAAAAATTAGATAAAGAAGTTGCTAAGATCAAGGATAGAATAAAGGAAGGTAAAGCCCCAGGATTTTCAGAGGATAAAGAAGGAACAGTTTGGCTTGGAAAAAGCATATATGTGCCGAATCAAAAAGAGATCAAGCAGTTGATATTAAAGGAGGCGCATGAGTCAGCGTACTCAATTCATCCAGGTAATACTAAGATGTATCAAGATCTTCGTGGTATATATTGGTGGCCAAGGATGAGAAAAGAAATCGCAGAGTACATAGCTATGTGTGATGTATGCCAGCGAGTTAAAGCTGAACATCAAAGACCCGCAGGATTGCTACAGCCGTTAAAAGTGCCTGAATGGAAGTGGGAAGAAATTGGACTGGATTTCATTACAGGACTTCCGAGAACCAGGTCAGGTTATGATTCAATATGGGTTGTAGTGGATCGATTGACAAAAGTTGCTCATTTCATTCCTATGAGAACAACCTACCAGGGAGATCAACTTGCAGAGTTGTATATGTCAAGAATCGTGTGTTTGCATGGTGTGCCAAAGAGAATTGTATCAGATCGAGGCACTCAATTTACTTCAAGATTCTGGCAAAAGTTGCAAGAAGCGTTGGGTACCAACTCGAATTTCAAAGATGACTTATCATCCTCGCATCGATGGACAAACTGAGCGAGTAAATCAAATCCTTGAAGATATGTTAAGGTCTTGTGCATTGTCCAATGCGGCAAGTTGGGATCAAAGTTTACCCTATGTAGAGTTCTCATATAACAATAGTTATCAAGCAAGTTTGCAGATGTCGCCATTTGAAGCCTTGTATGGAAGAAAGTGCAGAACACCTCTGTTGGAATGAAACAGAGATCGCCAAGTCTTTGGTCCCGATATATTGCAAAAGGTCAAGAACAAGTAAAATGATTCAAGAAAGATTGAGAAACAGTAGCAGATCTAGGCGGAAGAGCTACGCGATAATCGTCGGAGAGAGTTAACCTTTGCTCTGGTGACTATGTGTACTTGAAAGTCTCACCGCCGGAGGAATGCGTCGATTTCAAGTTCGTGGAAAGTTAGCACCAAGATTTATTGGACCGTTCCCAATCCTAGCTAGAAGTGGACAAGTGGCTTATCAGTTGGAGCTGCCACCTCAGTTGTCAAATGTGCACAATGTGTTCCATGTGTCACAGTTGAAGAAGTGTCTCAGAGTACCAGAAGAGCAGATGCAGTTTGAGAATGTTGAGCTACAGGAGGACCTTACCTACCCAGAGTATGCTATCAGAATTTTGGATGAGGCAGAACGCAGAACAAGAAACAGGACAACCAACTTTTGTAAAGTTCAGTGGAGCAACCATTCTGGAAAGGAAACAACCTGGGAGCGTGAAGAAGATCTTAAAGAAGAGTACCCCAACCTTTTTCCCTAGTCTGTCCAAATCTTGGGTCGAGATTTCTTTTAAGGAGGGGAGGTTTGTAACATTCCAAAAATTTGGATTTTCGAATGTTTAAATTTGAAAATTCACCATTTGCATTTTTCTTGAATTAATTTCAGCTTAATTTGAATTTTCTATTTATGAATGGATTTAATTTGACTAATCTATCCATCAAACAAAAGATTTTCAGTTTTAGTTGGCTTCATTATGCTGTAAGGAATTTTTCTGTATTTTTGGAGATTTTTCTGAATTTATTTGATATTTATTTCAATTTAATCGCTTTTATTTGAATTTCTGGAATTTCTTTAATTCGGAAAATGTTTTAATTTCTAAATCTCTCCGTGGGCTGAATCCGTCTGTAACATCCCAAAATTTTGCCCAAATATTATTTTATTGCTTAAATGTGCACTTATGATTTTCTGGAATTTATTTGGATTTTCTGGATTCATTTGAATTAATTTTAATTCAAGTTTATTGCCCTTTTATTCAAATCTATTTAAATCTATGCAAAGTTAAAATAAAGTTTTCCCAAAAATATTTTATCTGAGTCCAGAATGTCTCAAAGTATTTTTGAGATTTTTCTTGGATTTTTCCTAATATTTTTGTCGCTTAAAATAAATAACACGAATTTCTGTAATCATTTTAAATAAGAAATCTTTTAAAAACCAGTGTGAATAGTATTGGGCCGTGGCCACCTCTGCGTAGGCCGGCCCATGCTCGCAGCCCGTTAGGCCCAGGTTCTAGAAGAGTGCTCGTGATCGTCGATCTGTGGGATCGGACGGCCTAGGAGCAGCGCCGGTGGAAACCCTAGCGAAGCGCCGTCGGATGCGGCCACGTGGACGGTCGCGATGGGGCGACAGGCGCCGCCGTGTCCGATTCGAATCCAACGGCGATTTCCGACGCGGCTTCGGCGTTCGTGCCCAGCGCGGACTCCTAGGTCCTTAAAAGACGGCCCCGACCCCGTTTCGAGGATCACCTGCCCTCGCCGCCCCTTTTCCCCAACTTTCGGTCGCTAGAACGCTGTGTGAAACCAGCACGAGCTCGCCGGACTTCGTGGACGACCGTCGCCGTTTCAGCCGTCAAAATCGTCACCGTCGTTGTGCTTCCGCCGGGCAGTGGTAGTGCCAGTTCGCCAAGCCTCTCTTTCGAATCGACGATGTTCGGTGGTTTCCGTCAAGTTTCGCCACGTAAGGTTGTCTTCTCCAAGTTCGGCAATGGCGCGCCGCAGAAGCACGCCGACGCTATCCGCGTTCGAGACCGTGAGATCTGAATCCAACGCTTGACGCTACCGCCACGCGTTGTGCGTGATCACTAACCCTCCGTCGGATCTCGTGGATGAGATTGAGCGGTGCATGTGACCAATCGGGGTGCCGCGTGTCGGGTTCAAACAACCGAGGCGGCATGGACCGGTGCATCGTGGACTCACACTGCGTGGGACCGGTCCATACGCTCGAGCAGCGTGTCAAGCCACGATTGGTGGCGCCGTGGTCGCGTCATTCTTGCGTCATAATTGCATTTTTCAATTGGAAAAATAATCCGATTGAAATTTGTGATGATGACGTCATCATGATGTCACGCTGACGTCATAAATCAATTTTCAAGATAAAAATAAATCATTAATTCGAATTTCGATTTTACGATTTGAGATTTATTCCAAACTTCAAAAGGCTATATCTTTTGCATCTTAACTCGGATTTGAGTGATTCAAATTTCTAAAAATTTGTAAAATTGAGATATATTTAATGGTGAATTTTATTTGATTTTTGGAGTTCAATTGCTCTCTGTTTTGGTATTTATTTGCTTTACTTCTTCGGTACGCGTATTCGTTAAATTGTGCGACGCTTCGGAGGAAGATTCAACAACTCAAGATCAAGCTTCAGATCAAGATCAGGACTTATTCCAAGGCAAGTTGTGCTCTGATCATGTTGAACCCATGTTTATAAAAATTTCTATGTTTGTCTTACCCTATTGCATGTATTTCAAATATACAATGGTTTCAAATTAGATTGGGCGTAGCTAATATACCAGATTGATCTATACCCTACCTTGTCATTGTATGCCATGATCCATTGTCACCCTAGATTGGTTTAATATAGTTGATTAGTAATTATGATCAACATTGGAGGTTTAGTTCGTATTAGTTGCTTATCCTTGCCACGTCATCACATGTGTCAGAATCTTTGATAATTAATTTTGATTAATGGAATATGGAACAATGTTATGAACTTGTGTGTCATGTGGGATCACACGATGAGATTGAATTGTTGTGGCGAGTCATGTCACGCAACGATGTTGAATTGTTGATGGCACGTGGTGCTTGGTAATCAACTGGGTGATAATAACTTAGATTGGGGCAAGTGACAAGGGGCGAGTATGCCAAGGTGGGCCCAATGGGCAGAGGGTATGTGGATGTCTTGCCTTGATCACACTAAGGACTTAACCTTGCAAGCCTTTGACTTGAGCCAATCATGCAACCACATGTTGTAATGGGACAGCCTAGCTGATTAATTTGTAATGTCTTAACTTGGTACTATCATTGGTGGTGTGAGTTCCCGAGTTATGGTGTAATTCACATGGCGCAAGAGGGGGGCCCTGGTTGTGGTTTTCAGACCCACCAGTGTTGAAACCTTAACGGGTAGTCTTGGATTAAGCCAGAGCATTGTAAAGGCTTTGTCATGATCTCTCCGCCGACACACCAAAGGAAGTGTGTTAAACCGAAGGCACCAAGAGGCGATCATGTCACGTGGGTAAAGTGCATAACCTCTGCAGAGTGTGAAACTATTCGGATAGCCGTGCTCATGGTATTGAGCAATGCTCGGAATTACGATTAAGGGTTAGCTTAATTAAAATGAACAACTTGGTTGGGATGGCCGAATGCCATATGGAAGATGGAATTTGACTTAAGATTGGAAACTTGGTTTACTTGAGAAAATCTGAATCTATCATTATTGTTATTTGTTTTACCGTCTTTACAATCTATTTATTGTATTTGTTAAGTAAATGTCGCTTTGTTGCAAAATAGCCATGATAGCCTATCTTTTGGAATAAGCCTTGCATATAGTTACATAGAATTGCATTCATGCACAACTTGTTGAGTGCTTTAAGTACTCACCCTTGCCAACAATAACCTCACCAGCTTGAAGAGTCTACATCAATGCCGGAGGAAGATTCGAGGAGGAGACAAATGTTTAGGCGCAAGCCTTGTCGATTACTGTGGTATACCGAGGGTTGTCTACGTTTTGTTCCGCAGATTTAATATATTATTCAAACCTTGTGAGGCATAGTCATGTAAGTGGACCATAAGGTCATTCAACTAGTAGTATGTATCGTATGATGTCTTTCATAATATTTTCGCTATGTATGATTGTGATATTTACTTATGTTGAGCTCATGCGCACTAGCGTGATCCCGACTAGTGCAAGATACACAGAGGTTCCGGATTTGCATATTCGGTCCCGATGTAGTGGTATCGAGCCATACCGATCGTAGGCCTTGACCCTAGATAGTCTGGTCGTCTCTATAGGAACTTCAAAATTATTTTCTAAAGAAAAGAATTAACTTGGAAGAATAATATGTTCTTGACTTATCTTATTCTTCTATTCCTTTCCTCGTCAAAATTTCTCACTTTTCCCCTGCTGAATTTCTTTCTCTCTCCCTTGCTGGATCGAGTTAAAAACCTTATCTGAGTTGTCTTGGTAGTTGATGTGCCACATCATAGAAGAAAGTATCAAGTGCTTGCTGTCAACCCTTGAAATCATGAAGGAAGGGATCATCGAGCTCAAGGAAGGAGTAGATCCATGAAGTGTTCCAAAAGCTAGAAGATCTATGCTTCGAGTAGTCAGTTGGGACTCAGGTGTGGGAGTCGCGTCCGCTTAAGATAGAAGTGTTACCCCTGTAGGCGGTAGTTTTGTGTGTATAGGTTGAATTGGTTCTTCCTTGATTCTTTGAGTGTGCGATGTGTTGCGAGCTTTTAGGCTTATATAAGCAACCATACCAAGTTATTAATATTGGTTGCTTAAGTTATTGGGTTAAACCTATCTCCCCGCTTTAGGATTCTCGCTTCTTACCTATGCTATTTCCTCTTCCTATTTTAAGTGAAGCAATCAAGCGAGGGTTGATTCGTGGAAACAACATAGTCGATGGCGTGAAAATCAATCAAAGGAGAATCTCAATAGTGGATTAGTTCTTCAACCGTCAAGTCAGATGGATATACGGAGTTTCAGAGAGTTCTTGACCGCCGACTCGCTTGATGCATGCAATGATGAAGCGGATGAGAATATGGTCGCCAAGCCAATGTCAACCAGTGTCCCAAGTCGCTACCAATGATTTCGCTCGTACTCAAGGTTATCGAATTTATAAAGACTCGTCCGCCGACGTTTTCAGAAATGAGTTACCCTCGAAGTAGATGATTGGCTCAAGACCATTGAGAGGAAGCCGCTCATTGTTCGATGTGAAGGCGATGAGAAAGTCTTGTATGCTTCTTATCGATTATAAGGAATCACCGCTTGAATGGTGGAAGAAATATCGATCGTTCATGAAGCCCCGCTGAGTATCACTTGGAATGAATTTGTTGTTGCTTTTGTAATCTCTTCGCTTCACCTAGAGACAAGATGGTCACAATAAATACGGAGCGAATACTATTCTTGCACCTTGTTCAACATCTAAGAGTTGCTCTCTAAAGTGTCACAACCAAACAAATCAAGATCGTGCGTGCATTCTTTGTGGAGAGATAGGACATACCACGACGAGCATGCGATTAATTGCTCCGGTTGTGAAGGAAGTCATTCTCTTGGAGAATGTCCTATGAGTGACATCACATGTTACCTTTGTGAAGGCCGAGATCATGGTCCACTCAATGTCCTCTCGAATCTAATAGTTACCGATGTAATTCAACATCAAGAAAAGAATCTTCGAGCCGTAGTTGCTCAAGAGTCGCCAAGAAGAGGCGAACGTCGGTTGCAAAAGTGGTGCCACTCAAGAGCTAAGGACACAATACCTTAATCTGTTGGCCCTCATCAAGAAAGTAGTAATTGATACCACCAAGCAAAGATGTTTCTGTGCGATGAAGAAGACCATTGGGCTAGTGAATGCCCAATGAAGCAACCAGTTTTGACGCGACAAGAAGACAATAATGTACCAGAATCGCACAACAAATAACACGGGTGTGTTACAAGCGCCACAAGGAAGGCCATTATGCTAATCAATGCCCACAGAGAAGACAATCAATGTCTAACGGCCATTGATGTTCCGAAGTTACCTCGGTCAAGTTCATAACGCCAAGAGTGAGCAATAAAGTCGCAAGAGAAGTTTGTACGGAGAATCGGTTGAAGAAGAGGCGTGCGAATGAAGACACGCCTTAGTCGATTTAATGCTCAAGGAAGAGAGGTGGACCTAAGCTTTGTTACACACTGCAACAAGCCCGGCATTTTGCTAACAATTGCCCTCATAAGAAAGTGATCGCACTGTGCAAGCCAATCTCAATTTTGTTCCAGTCAAAAACTTCAGCGCCAATGCCAATCGAGGAAATCTAGAGCGATGATTTTAGCCTATGCAAGTGTCATACCCTCGTTTGTAAAAGAAAAGTGACTAGAGGTGAATTCCATGTAAAGATTTTCGTGCCTAAATAAATAAAGTAAAGATGGTTGAGAGGTGGATATGTGAAGTGTTGGAATAAAAGCATTAATGATAAAGGATTTTTCTGAGTATTCCCCTATGTTGACGGTTCACCTGAAGATGTTGCGTGTGCAACGATGATCAGTTCAGTGGTGTTTGTAAAGATTGTCAGCTCGAGGAATTATCATGGTCAGAAAGTACGCTATTGCTTGATCTAACCTAGAATGTGATGGAGTTAAGTTGGAGAAAAGTTTTTAGCGAGCGATATTGGATATCAAACCCGAGATGCTACTCCTGAAATGAATTAGTCGTCCGGACATAAGGCTGTCCTGGAGTTTGGTAAAAGAAGTGGGTCAGCTAAAAGCCCTGAAAGCGGGAAAATGGAATTTCAAATGACTGCGGTTCGTGTTGGCCAGCTGAAGGTCAATAGTGTGGAAGTTGTCAGCTTTGAAGGGGTATCAGTTGTTAGAGAGTATCAAGATGTGTTTCTGAAGAATCCCACCAGATCGAGAGATCAAGTGTGTGATGGAGTTAGTCCCTGGTACAGCGCCAAAAGTAAAGAGACCTCATCGAATGCCTATTGATGAGCTAGTTGAGATGAAGAAGCGGCATCAAGAGTTGCTAGAAAGGTGGTTCACTAGAACCAATTTGTCACCATAGGGAGCGCCTGTTCTATTTAAAAATGGGAGCTCAGGGATGTGTATCGACTGTCGAGAGTTTGATGAGGCGATGATCAAAAGGGTAAGTATTCGCTGCCCAGGACCGTAATTGGTTTGATCAGTCAAAAAGGGACTGGAGTGTTCTCAAGGATAGATCTTGATCGAGTTATCATCGATTGTAACCTGCGAGAGAATGTTCTTAGGTCAGAGTTTTCTACGCAGTATGGACAGTATGAGGTTACAGTGTGTCCGCTAGAATGATCAATGCCATTACAGAATTTATGGACATGACGAACGGAGTTCCATGGGAAATTGGTCAAGCTGTTATGGTGTATAGGTGGGATGTCTTTGTTGCTTCAAGTCAAAAGAAAAGTATGCAGAACAGTTGGGATTAGTGTTGGAAAGATGGCTAGACCCATGGCTGTATGCTAAGCTTAGCAAATGTGACTTTTGGAAGGAGAAAGTTGAATTTCTTGCCAGAAGATGTCTGCTAAAGGAGTTATCGTGGATCCAACAAAAGCGATGTTACGTGGGCGCGGTGAGACCGCTTAGGCAAGTAGGAGAAGTGTGCATGGACGCCGCAGCGATCGCGAAAAGAGTTTTACGTGATTGAGGAAACGTTTGACGATAGCACCTGTCTTAGTGTGGTCAGATGTGCAAACGCAGTTGTGATATATACTATGATGCCTCAAGACAAAATCTTGGATGTGTGTTAATGCAGAAAGGTAAAGTTGTTGCCTATGCGTCAGGACAATTGAGGCCACATGAAGAGAACTATACTACGCATGAATTGGAAATTGCTACCGTAGTGCATGCTTTGAAGTCATTGCGTCACTATATTATTGGGGATAGGTACGGACCATAAGAGTTGAAGTGCAGACCTTGATATAAAACGCGAAGAGGATGGTTGGAGTGATTAAGTATTAGAAGATCTGGGATCTGTTACCATCCTGGTAAGGCTAATGTGGTATCCGATATCTTAAGTCGTAAAGGCCATAGTACCAATACACCAATATCAAGTGATCAATAGAAATTGTGCAAAGAGTTTCAAAAGTTGAAATTAGAAGTGGTTTCACAAGGATTTATAGCTGCTTTGAAAGTTAAGCCAATGCTTGAAGATCAGATCGAAGTGGGTCAGAAGGATGAAGGCTTAGCTGAGGATTTTACCAGGGATAACTGTCGGGACCCGAATCTGCAAATCCGGACCCTCTGTGTATTCTCGTGCTACCAGATCACGCTTAGCACACATGATCATACTGAGGTTGCACATCACGGACATTCACAAGGATATAAGAATAAATAGTGCAAACATGTATATAAAACGAGTTGTACAACCTTATGGTCTCCTTACAGATAAGTCACCACGCAGGCTTACATTATTCAAAACAAAGAAATAGCAATGAACATAAAAAGTCGTGGAAGCCTCCATCTTGCCACAGCAACCGATCGGGCTTGCCCCTAGTTGCTCGTGTCCTCGACGCACTCCTCCTCCCATCTTGGTGTAGTCTCCTCCACCGATGTTGGGGTTGATAAGCAAGGTGGGGTGAGTACACAAGGCACTCAACAAGTAATGCATGAATGCAAAGACTATTACTATATGCAAAGCTTATTCCAATGGATTGGCTTAATTGATTCTTTTGCATCAAGCAAGATTTTTAAACTAGTATCTTGTTTAGATTAAAGCAAAGGAAACAGATATAAGTAATACTAATTTCAAATGGTTTTTCTTCAAGATTCTCGGCACACACCTTATCAGTTCATTTCCAACACCGCACACAGCCACCCTGCCATGTTTTGTTTATGAAAAACTACCCCTTGACTGTAATCCCCGAGCAATGCTCAATACCGTGAGCACGGCTATTCGAATAGTTTTGACACTCTGCAGAGGTTGTACACTTTACCCACAAGATCTGACCGCCACCACACAGTGATTGTCCGCAACAAAGCTTTTCAGAACTTCTACCTTAACTAAAGAACCTCTCCGGTATTGCCTTCACTATCACTTCCCTCACACAGAGCCGAAGTATAGGACCGGCCAATCACCGTTGGATGGGCACCAAGCCGTAGCATAGGTACGCTCCCCCATACAGATACACCCCTGTGTACTGTCACCCCGAGGTATCAGAGGAAAGATATCAGAACCCTAGTCAACTAGGTCTGTCCCATGTCAGACATGTGGTTGTACGGTTGACTCAGATCAAAGGCTTGCAAGGTGAAGTCCTTAACTGACCAAGGCAAGACTTTCAACACTCAACATGGCACATGACCCAATGTGGCACACAGACTCACATCACTCAACAACCCAATGCCACACAGCCCACTCGCACACTGACCTCTTGCCACTTGCCCCAGCCTAAATCATTTTCCACCCGGTTGATTATTGTGCAACACATGCCCAATAACTCAATATCGATGCGGAACCACACAAAGTTTTTCAGACTCAATCTCAACATGTGGCATCATCACACCACTTTTCAAAATACATTCAATATGTCTTTAATCAATATTGTAGCATTTTTCCGAAAGATCATTCATGATTCGCTGCAAGGCTAAGCATCTACTCACGGCCTAGCCTCCCGTGTTGGCACAATATTAACATCCAACTAATATAATCAAAACTTAGGGTGACAATGATCTAGGCATACAATTAATAATTCAAGGTGGCATAACAAAATGGGTTGATTAACTACAGTATCCCAAATTAATTTAAATTCATTTTAAATAATTAGCATGCATAGTTTCAAAGCATAAATTACATTTTAAAATCTGGGATCAAAATGATCAAAGCATCACTTGCCTTCAAAGAGCTGGGTCGTGTTCAAGCTTGGTCTTGAGCGACTAATTCTTCTTCAAACCTTCCAGTAAATTTGCGTCTCACGCGCTCAAATAAAATATGCAATAAATAGCTAATACAGACGACTAGATAATCTCAAAATTCAAATAAAATTCATCATTAAATAGATCACAATTTTATGAATTTTTAGAAATTTGAATCACCCAAATCCGAGTTAAAATGCAAAAGTTATAGTCATTTGAAGTTTTGAATAAAATCAAAATACGAAATTAGAAAATCCGATTTTTCCAAATTATTTTTATACTTGAAATTCGCATTTATGACGTCAGCATGCCTCATGATGACGTCAGCACCGAAATGAATTTCCGTCGAAATATTTTATATATGAAAATATTTATTACGTCAAGACGACACGCGGCACGCCCGCAGGTCGCCACGCCGCTCTGATCTATGGACCGGGTTCACGGCTCGGCTCGGTCTAGCGTGGACTTGGTTCACGTAATGCTGCGTACACGCGGCAAAATCCGCACCGCTCACTAAAACCGACGGTCGATCCTCACGCGCACCGCAATAAGACCGAGATGCGGCGACACGCTGCCGCATCCATCCGTGATCACCACGATCCGGTAGCGGCGACGCTGCCCACGCCCACGCGTCGCACATCCAAATGATCCACCTAAATCCAACGGTTGATTCCGCACCGACGCGGCGACGCCCGATTTACTCGTAGCCACGCGGCACGATCGCAGCCGCGCGCCCAAAGCAACGGCGGATCGGTCTCGCTCGTCAGCAACCACGCGTCACGAGATTGATGAAGGTGCGGCGCTACCACCGCCGACGCTCAAATCGAACGGCGCGGATCCTAGGGCAAAACCAGATCCGAACTCAACCGTTTATATCCGATCCGACGGCTCAGGTTACCGGAGCTGTTTACTATTCACGGCTTGACGTGGCTCAATCCTATGCATACACTAACGATCCAACGGCTGAGATGTAACCAAGTTACAGAGACTAGATCTAATCTCTACCGTTCAACCCAGATCTAACGGTCAAGATCTACTAATAGCCCTAATGTCCAGATCTAATCTACGCCGCACATTACAGATCTAACGTCTATAATTTAATCCAAACGTAAACAGAGAAGTGGATACGTGGACTCACCAAAACCGAGCGATGAGGATCGGACGGCGGCGGAAGTTGGCGAGGTCAACGACGGCGCGAAAGGAACAGGTCGCCGGAGCTGAGGAAGACGAGGACGTCGGCGGCGTTGCGGGGCGTTTCCGACGTGAAGAAGTGGCGCGTTCGACGCGTCTCGACGAGATCGGTACCCCGGTGACCTCAACAACGGCGGAAAGTGGACCGGCGGCGACGCAAACGACGGAGAAACGATGGCGATGCGGGGAACAACTACGGCGAGCTCGTTCAGGCGCTAGAGAGGGTCTTGGCGTGCGTGCAAGGTGTCAAAAGACGCGGCGAGAAGAGTTCTGCCAGACGCGCTACTCGGTGCACTTTAAGGGGCCTCGACGTGCGCGCTACAGGTGGCGAAACAAGCGGTAACGGCCGGCGGCGTTAGCTCGGTGATCTCGCGTGAGACGCCGACGTGGCGCAATCTCGACGTCGCGCGGATTGGATCGGATGGCTCGCATCGCTAAACGACGTGGCACACGCAGCGCAAGCGCTCGATCAAGATCGAACGGTTCACCGGCGGCGCGCTAGGGTTTTTGGCGCGGATGGGTGGCGGCGCGACAAGAATGGGCTCGCCCATTATCGCTCATAGCCATTTTTAAAACCTTTTCAAAAAAATAATTCTAGAAATTCATTTAATTCATTTGGGACTTTTAAAATAGCGAAAAATTCTAGAAAAATTCCAGAAAATACCTTGAGATATTTGGAACTCAAATAAAATATTTTCAATAAAACTTTGCTAGAACTTATACATTATTTAATTGTTTTCAAGGAAGGCTAGTTTTGAGTAATTCCAAATAAATTTGATAAATTCTCAAGAATTCACAAAAATCAAAAATACTCTCAAAATTTAAACTAGAGCAAAAATTAGGTGTTACAAACCTCCCTTAATGTAATCTCGTCCCGAGATTGTGGTTGTCTCTGAGGAATAGGTTAGGAACTCCTTCTTCAGATCTTCTTCACGCTCCCACGCCGCTTCACTTTCCGAATGGTTGCTCCATTGAACTCTGCAGAAACGTGTTGACTTGTTCCTTGTCTCTCCGCCCATTATGTCCGTAATCTTCATCGGATGTTCTTTGTAAGTCGATCTTCTTGCGTACTCAATTGTCTCTAACGGTGTTTGCTCTTAGGTACTCAAGACACTTCTTGATTGAGACACATGGAATACGTCATGCACTCCGCCAAAGACGGCGGTAACTCTAATCGATACGCAACTTCACCCTTGCGGCTCAAGATTTTGAATGGTCCGACATACAGGTGTAAGCTTCCCTTTGCATGGAACCTTCGACTCCTTTGAGTGGTGTTACTCTAAGATACACAAAATCTTGGGTTCAAAGCTTAGTTCCTCATGACGGTTGTCAAGATAACTCTTTTGCTGGATTGTGCAATCTTCAATCTTTCCCCGACTGTGGTGATCTGTGCTTCCGCTTCTTGAAGAATGTCCGTCCGAAAACATGTCGTTCACTGTCTCATTCCAATTCAATGGTGTTCGACAGACCTACCATACTGAGCTTCAAATGGAGACATTTGTAAGCTCGCTTGATAACCGTTGTTGTAACTAAACTCAAGATAAGGCAAACACTTGTCCCATGAAGTGGAATATGCTAAGGCACATGCCCTCAACATATCCTCCAATATCCGATTGACTCTCTCGGCTTGTCCATCCATCATGGATGGTATGTCAGATCAAGTTCAAACGAGTCCCCATTGCTTCATGAAGCTTACCCCTAACTGGAGGTAAATTGGGTACCTCGTCCGACACTATCTTTTGGCACTCCATGTAAAGACAATTACGGACATATAAAGTTACGCTAACCGGTCTCCTAATAAGTGGTCTTTTGGTATGAAATGTGCCACCTTAGTTAAACGATCTACTATGACCCATATGGAATCATATCCACTTTGCGCTCGGGCAATCCGGTTATAAAATCCATACCAATTTCCTCCCATTTCCATTCGGTATCTTTAAGGGTTGTAATAGCCTGCTGCCTTTGGTGCATAGCTTTGACCCTTTGGCATATGTCACATAATGCAACGATTCGCGACTTCTCGTTTCATGCTTGGCCACCAAAATTTTTCCTTCAAATCTTGATACATTTTCGCACTTCTGGATGAATTGAGTACTTGGAGTCATGGGCCTCTCCGAATTAATCGCTTCAACTCCTTTTTGTTCTAAGACACAAATGCGCCCTTTAAACCACATAGTACCTTGTTCATCCAGCTTTAAAATCTTTTGCTTTGCCTTCATCCATTTTGCCCTTAATTCTTTTGATCTTATCATCATCTTTCTGCCCTTCCCTGATCTGATCTTCCAGGGTAGGTCTTACTTCCAAGGTTACTAGGAATCCTTTTGGTACCATTTCCAATTCTAGTTTCTGGAAATCCTTACACAATTCTTCCTGACTTGTTTCCAACAAAGATATTTACACCGTGGTTCTTTCGCTCAATGCGTCGCCACCACGTTGGCTTTCCGGGTGGTAGTGAATTCCCACATTATAATCCTTGATTAACTCTAACCATCTTCTTTGCCTCATATTTAGGTCAGCTTGTGTGAAAATATACTTAAGGCTTTTATGATCAGTATATACTTCACATCTATTTCCGATGAGATGATGACGCCATATTTTTAGTGCATGCACTACGGCAGCTAATTCTAAATCATGAGTCGGATAGTTCTCCTCATGTGGTCTCAATTGCCTCGATGCATAGGCAATTACCTTCCTATTTTGCATCAACACGCATCCCAATCCACGACGCGATGCATCACAATAGATGTCAAAGTCTTGGTGAACGTCTGTAAAACTAATACAAAGCCGATGTTAACCTCCTTTTCAATTTCTGAAAATTCTTCTCACACTCGGTGTCCATAAAAATTTCTTTTCTTTTTCAATAATTGCGTAAGAGGTCTCTTAATCGTAGAGAATCCTTCAATGAATCGACGGTAATACCCGCCATTCCAAGGAAACTACGGATTTGGGTTACCGTCTTCTACTATTCCCAATGTAAAACCGTTTCCACTTTCTTTGGATCTACAAAGAACTCCTTCTGCTGTCATTATGTGTCCAAGAAATTCCACCTTATCTTTCCGTAAATCACATTTGCTAAATTTCGCAAACAAGCGTTGTTCCCTCAACTTTTCAAGGACTAGCCTCAAGTGCTCGGCGTGCTCTTCTCTCGTCTTGGAATAGATAAGGATGTCATCTATGAATACGACGACGAACTTATCCAAGTTTTCCATAAAACCTTATTCATTAAGTTCATGAAATATCTTTGGTGCATTTGTCGGACCAAAAGGCATCATGTAAACTCAGAGTGTCCATATCTTGACGAAAATGCGCCTTCTTGAATATCCTCCGATCGGATCTTCACCGATGGTATCCTCGATCGAAGATCAATTTTGGAGAATACTCTGCTCCTCTCAATCGGTCAAACAAATCATCGATCCCGGTAGCGGATACTTATTCTTTATCGTCACATCATTGAGTGCACGATAGTCTATACACATCCTGAAACTTCCGTCCTTCTTCTTAACGAATAAGACAGTGCTCCCCATGGCGATGAACTAGGTCTTATAAATCCCTTTTCAGCAGCTTCTTCAATTTGCTTCTTCATTTCCACCAATTCCTCTGTGGACATCCTGTAAGGTCTCTTAGCTATTGAGCTGTCCACAGGACTAGTTCTATCACGAACTCGATATCTCTATCCGCGGCATTCCGTAAATCTTCCGGGAAAACATCCGGATATTCATTGACTATGGAGACTTCCTCTGTCGCGAGCCTTCATGCCGTTGACCATCAATTGTCCATCTCGTCATCGGTTTCGCTTCAAACTCAATTTTCTTTCCATCAGGGCTCTCGACCGATATGACTCTTTTCCGATCCAATACGCCTTGTGATCGGTTAACCAATCCATTCCCGTGATAACATCCAAGGTTTGGGTATTAAGGACGATTAAGTTCGCTAGGAACTCAACTCCATTAATTATTATTCCTACCCCGAACATCCTACTTTAGATCGGAGTTCGATCCGAGGATTGGACTATGAGCACACATTTAAGATTCACTATTTCCATATCATTTTGAACAGCAAAATCTCGGAAATAAAAGAATGCGAACTCGGAATCAAATAAAGCGATGGTGATCGAGTTTACTAGAACTTACCCGAAGACAACGTCCGAGGCGTTCGGACTTCATCTGTTTGTGATGTGGTTGACTCGCCTCGTGCGTTCCTTGGGATGGAGTCATGCTTTGTTGATGCCCCGCGGTTCATGATTGGTGCGGAGTCCTTGCGGTGTGTTCCCGTGTTAAAGCGAACCGGGTGACACCTCCTTCTTAGGGCGCTTGTTGGCAAATGCCCCATTTCATTGCAATGATAGCAACGTCTTCCCACGGCCCGAGAGGTTCCTCGATCCTGCGCTATAGTTCGGCCGAGTCGAACATTTTGACCCATCGGGCGATTTGCGGCGGTGGTGCCACTGTCATTGCCTCTAGGTGGTACCAATGATTTGTTGGGGTGCCGTCCTCGCCTCGCTTGCCCCGACGACCTCCTTGTTGCGCCATTCTGCGCTTCCTGTTGTCATCCAACTCTCGGCGCTTGTCCTCTAAGATCAGGGCTTTGTTAACTAACTCTTGAAAGTCAGGGAATGTGTGGGTGATCAGTCCCACCTGCAACCCTGCATTCAATCCCTTCATGAAGCGGGATTGTCTGGCCTTATCCGTAGCCACGTCCTCTGGTGCGTAGCGTGCCAGTTGGGTGAACTTGTTCAGGTAATCGGCCACTGACTGGCCGCCTTGCTTGAGGCTTCGGAACTCCTCCTTTTTAAGATCCATGATACCCTCGGGTACATGGTACTGACGGAAGGCTGAGGTGAATTCCTCCCATGTGATACTCTGCGGGTCCTCATGAGCTGCGCAGAAGTTTTCCCACCATTCTGCTGCGGTCCTTCGAGTTGATGAGAGGCATAGAGTACCCTCTCATGTCCTACACATTGGGTAATGTGCAGCTTCCTTTCAATTGTCCTTAGCCAATCGTCCGCTTCCCAGTGGATTGGCGTTACCCGAGAAAGTGGGTGGACGAGTTCTCATAAACTCCGACAACTGGAGTAGGGTGTGGTCCATGGTTGCCCCTGTGTTGAACATTCGCAGCAGCTTGATTGGATATCCGCCGCATGGTTTGAACCATCGTGGTCATGAGTTGAGTCAGGCTGTCAAAAGGCTCCTGTGTTACGCATATCGACTGCGGTGGTTGAGGAATCGACTCTTCATTACGTTGTCCGTCTCGTTAGCTCCACTTCATTGGCTCCAACATTTCCACGAGTCCTCACCATCATTTGCAAGCTTCAATGGTTAAGAAAAGGAGAAAGCATAGACAAGTAAAAGAACTTATGTGGGGGAAACAG
Source organism: Otatea glauca (assembly GCA_036346275.1). NCBI lineage: Eukaryota > Viridiplantae > Streptophyta > Magnoliopsida > Poales > Poaceae > Otatea > Otatea glauca. The sequence goes on from CM070718.1 coordinate 48,287,288, forward strand.
GTGTAACTTAAATTATTTAGCCACTTTATTGATATAATATAAAGCAGTATGGTTGCTCACAAGTGCCTAAGGGCAATGCAACACATACGTGACACTCACAACCAAAAGCAAGTAAGCAAACATAGGAATCCATGACAACTCACACCTAAGGGTAACTCTGAAACAAAGACGCGACTCAGATATTCGAGTCTCGACACTACACTCTACTAGACTCGATCACCATCGAGCCAACCCGGCCGCGGCTTCCCGGCGCGTACCGTAGTCTTTGTGGCATTGGGGCGAATCGGTCACGTGACCTCATCGCGGCGGGTGCAAAAGACCCATCGACTGGCCGTCCCGGCGGCTGCTGCTCTGCCTTGGCGCCTCTGCTCGGCTCCTCCGGATCTGGATCATGTAACTCAGGATGGTTGGGCTCGGGTCCATACAAAGCCATCTCCAACTCCTGGATCTTCAGTATGGCATGAGCTAAGTTCTCCGGTGTTGGGTTCTTGCCTCTATAACCTCGTCGCGGGTCCTCTGCAACTCCCGGTGTCTCGCCCAAGGCTTCCTCTGGCGATGACGCGTACCTTGCAGTGGGTGATAGTGGCGTCCTCCTCCACAAGCTCCATCCTGTCCAAACGATTGTCTCGACGCGGATGGTGGCGGAAGACGGTGCCCTCTAACTCTACGGGTAAGTGCGGGCAATCGCCGCATCGCTCGACGCGACGTCTCCGAATCCGGCCTCGAAGAAGACCTCCTGGCGGTGATGTAGATAGGACGACTCGCCTCGTCCTCTCCCGAGCATACATCTGTGATCTTGACGCCCCAGCGACGTCAAGTCCCGCCCATACCACCAAAGTCCCTCGATGCGGTGGTCGGTCAAAACCTCCAAGCAATCGCATCATACGCCATAACTCATGGCGTATCCTCAGTCGCGCTCTCCATAGGTATGGATCATCCTCATCCGCCAAAACAAACCTTGTTTAAATTAAATAGAGAATAATAAAAATTCAAAGATAGGTATGAATAAGGAGAAGAGATAAGTCGAGATTTCTTTGACATTCTTGCTCAAGTTGATTAGGTCTTTAGAAAATAGTTTTCACCCTCCTAGGCACAACCAAACTAAGGTCAAGGCCTACAACACACCGCTCGATACCACCTCTGTCGGGACCCGACCGCAAATCCGACCCTCTGTGTATTCATGCGATCCAGATCACGCTAGCACACATCATACAGGTTGCACATCACAGAGACATTCACAAGGATATAAGAATAAATAGTGCAAACATGTATATAAAACGAGTTGTACAACCTTATGGTCTCCTTACAGATAAGTCACCACGCAGGCTTACATTATTCAAAACAAAGAAATAGCAATGAACATAAAAAGTCGTGGAAGCCTCCATCTTGCCACAGCAACCGACCGGGCTTGCCCCTAGTTGCTCGTGTCCTCGACGTACTCCTCCTCCCATGGTGTAGTCTCCTCCACCGATGTTGGGGTTGATAAGCAAGGTGGGGTGAGTACACAAGGCACTCAACAAGTAATGCATGAATGCAAAGACTATTACTATATGCAAAGCTTATTCCAATGGATTGGCTTAATTGATTCTTTTGCATCAAGCGGCATTTTTAAACTAGTATCTTGTTTAGATTAAAGCAAAGGAAACAGATATAAGTAATACTAATTTCAAATGGTTTTTCTTCAAGATTCTCGGCACACACCTTTATCAGTTCATTTCCAACACCGCACACGCCACCCTTCCATGTTTTGTTTATGAAAACTACCCTTGATTGTAATCCCGAGCAATGCTCAATACCGTGAGCACGGCTATTCAATAGTTTTGACACTCTGCAGAGGTTGTACACTTTACCCACAAGATACTGACCGCCACCACACGGTGATTGTCCGCAACAAAGCTTTTCAGAACTTCTACCTTAACTAAAGAACCTCTCCGTGATTGCCTTCACTATCACTTCCCTCACACAGAGCCAAGTATAGGACCGCCAATCACCGTTGGATGGGCACCAAGCCGTAGTACAGTACGCTCCCCATACAGATACACCCACGTATCTTGTCACCCCGAGGTATCGAGGAAAGATATCGTAACCCTAGTCAACTAGGTCCGTCCCATGTCGACATGTGGTTGTACGGTTGACTCGGATCAAAGGCTTGCAAGGTGAAGTCCTTAATCGACCAAGGCAAGACTTTCAACACTCAACAAATGGCACACACCCAATGTGGCACAGACTCACATCACTCAACAACCCAATGCCACACAGCCCACCGCACACTGACCTCTTGCCACTTGCCCCGATCTAAATCATTTTCCACCCAGTTGATTATTGTGCAACACATGCGGCAATAACTCAATATCGATGCGGAACCACAAAGTTCTTTGTACCTCAATCTCAACATGTGGCATCATCACACCACTTTTCAAAATACATTCAATATGTCTTTAATCAATATTGTAGCATTTTTCCGAAAGATCATTCATGATTCGTTGCAAGGCTAAGCATCTACTCACGGTCTAGCCTCCCGTGTTGGCACAATATTAACATCCAACTAATATAATCAAAACTTAGGTGACAATGATCTAGGCATACAATTAATAATTCAAGGTGGCATAACAAAATGGGTTGATTAACTACATTATCCCAAATTAATTTAAATTCATTTTAAATAATTAGCATGCATAGTTTCAAAGCATAAATTACATTTTAAAATCTGGGATCAAAATGATCAAAGCATCACTTGCCTTCAAAGAGCTGCGGTCGTGTTCAAGCTTGGTCTTGAGCGATTTAATTCTTCTTCAAACCTTAGGTAAATTTGCGTCTCACGCTGCTCAAATAAAATATGCAATAAATAGCTAATACAGACGACTAGATAATCTCAAAAATTCAAATAAAATTCATCATTAAATAGATCACAATTTTATGAATTTTTAGAAATTTGAATCACCCAAATCCGAGTTAAAATGCAAAAGTTATAGTCATTTGAAGTTTTGAATAAAATCAAAATCTGAAATTAGAAAATCCGATTTTTCCAAATTATTTTTATACTTGAAATTCGCATTTATGATGTCAGCATGCCTCATGATGACGTCAGCACCGAAATGAATTTCCGTCGAAATATTTTTATATATGAAAATATTTATGACGTCAGCGATGACGTCAGCACGACACGTGGCACGCCCAGAGGCGCCACGTCGCTCGGTCTATGGGTGGGTTCACGGCTCGGCTCGGTCTAGCGTGGACTTGGTTCACGTAGCAGTGCGAACACGCGGCAAAATCCGCACCGTTCACTAAAACCGACGGTCGATCCTCACGCGACCGCAATAAGACCGAGATGCGCGGCGACACGCGTCCGCGATCGGTGATCACCACGCATCGGTAGCGGCGACGCGGGCTCCACGCCCACGCGCGTCGCACATCCGGTGGTCACCTAAATCCAACGGTTGGATTCCGCACCGACGCGGCGCGCTCGATTTACTCAGAGCCACGCGCAAGACGATCGCGGCGGCGCCCCAAATCAACGGCCGGATCGGTCTCGCTGCTGCGGTCAAAGCAACCACGCCGTCGTGCGAGATTGGATGAAGGTGCGGCGCTACCACCGCGCGACGCTCAAATCTGAACAGCGCGGATCCTAGGGCAAAACCAAATCGAACTCAACCGCTTATATCCGATCCGGCTCGAGTTACGGAGTCGTTTACTATTCACACGCTTGACGTGGCTCAATCCTATGCATACACTAACGATCCAACTACCGAGATGTAACCAAGTTACAGAGACTAGATCTAATCTCTACCGCTCAACCCAGATCTAACGGTCAAGATCTACTAATAGCCCTAATGTCCGGATCTAATCTACGCCGCATTACGGATCTAACGTCTATAATTTAATCCAAACGTAAGCAGAGAAGTGGATACGTGGACTCACCAAAACCGAGCGATGAGGATCGGACGGCGTGAAGTTGGCGAGGTCAACGACGCGCGAAGGAACAGTCGCCGAGCGAGGAAGACGAGGACGTCGGCGGCGTTGCGGGCGTTCCGACGTGAAGAAGTGGCGCGTTCGACGCTGTCTCGACGAGATCGGTACCCGGTGACCTCAACAACGGCGGAAGTGGACCGGCGGCGACGCAAACGACGGAGAACGATGGCGCAGCAGGGAACAACTACGGCGAGCTCGCTCAGCGCTAGAGAGGTCTTGGCGTGCGTGCAAGGTGTCAAAAGACGCGGCGAGAAGAGTTACGCGACGCGCTACCGGTGCACTTTAAGGGGCCTCGGCGCGCGCGCTACGGTGGCGAAACAAGCGGTAACGGCCGGCGGCGTTAGCTCGGTGATCTCGCGTGAGACGACCGGCGTGGCGCAATCACTCGACGTCCGCGCGATTGGATCGGATGGCTCGTGATCGCGAACGACGTGGCATTACGCAGCAAGCGTTCGATCAAGATCGAACGGTTCGGTGGGCGGCGCTAGGGTTTGGCGCGGATGGGTGGCGGCAGCGCGCACAAGAATGGGCTCGGCCCATTACTGTTCATAGCCATTTTTAAAACCTTTTTCAAAAAATAATTCTAGAAATTCATTTAATTCATTTGGGACTTTTAAAATAGCAGAAAAATTCTAGAAAAATTCCAGAAAATACCTTGAGATATTTGGAACTCAAATAAAATATTTTCAATAAAACTTTGCTAGAACTTATACATTATTTAATTGTTTTCAAGGAAGGCTAGTTTTGAGTAATTCCAAATAAATTTCGATAAATTCTCAAGAATTCACAAAAATCAAAAATACTCTCAAAATTTAAACTAGAGCAAAAATTAGGGTGTTACAATAACCAAGGAACCACACAGTTTAAAGGTCAAAGCTATGTATTGAATAAGAAAGAGATTAAACAGTTGATTTTGGAAGAAGCTCATGATTCTGAGTATTCAATTCATCCAGGAAGTGCTAAGATGTACCAGGATTTGAAAGAGAGATTTTGGTGGCCTAATATGAAGCGTGAAGTAGCTGAGCATGTTGCTTTATGCGACGTATGTCAGAGAGTAAAAGCCATGCATCAAAGACCCGCTGGTTTATTGCAGCCGTTGAAAATTCTGGAATAGAAGTGGGAGGAAATCGGAATGGACTTTATCACCGGTTTACCTAAGACTCAAAGAGGTTACGATTCCATTTGGGTTATTGTGGATCGTCTAACCAAGGTCGCCCGTTTTATCCCAGTAAAGACCACTTACTCGAGAGATCGTTTAGCGGAGTTGTACATGTCAAGGATTGTATGCTTCTATGGAGTACCCAAGAAGATTGTGTGTCGATGAGGTACCCAATTCACCTCAAGGTGTTGGGACAAGTTGCATGAAGCAATGGGGACTTGTCTGAATTTTAGTACAGCATATCACCCGCAGACAGATGGTCAGATTGAAAGAGTAAATCAGATTTTAGAGGACATGTTGAGAGCTTGTGCTTTAGCTTATGCTACATCTTGGGATAAAAGTTTACCATATGCAGAATTCAGTTACAATAATAGTTATCAAGCTAGCCCGCAGATGTCACCATTTGAGGCGTTGTATGGACGTGCTTGTCGTACTCCATTAAATTGGAGCAAGCAGAGAACGTTTGGTTTTTGGGCCAGATATTCTCAAAGAGGCAGAAAGTCAAGTTGCAATGATCAGAGAGAGGTTGAAGATAGCACAGTCAAGACAGAAGAGTTACGCTGATGACCGTCGTCAAGATTTGAGGTTCGAGCCGGATAATTTTGTGTATCTCAAAGTTCTGCTCTGAAAAGTGTCGAAAGGTTTCACGCTAAGGGGAAGCTTGCGCCAAGATATGTTGGTCCGTTCAAGATTCTGAGCCGTCGAGGAGAGGTAGCGTATCAGTTGGAGTTGCCTCAGTCCTTGGTAGGAGTGCATGATGTATTCCATGTGTTGCAGCTTAAGAAGTGTCTCAGAGTGCCAACAGAGCAAACCCCGTTGGATGCAATAGAGCTGCAAGAAGATTTGACTTACAAAGAGCAACCGGTCAGAATTTTGGATGTTATGGAGCGCAAGACCAGAAACAAGTCTATTCGCTTTTGCAGAGCTCAGTGGAGCAATCATTCTGAAAGTGAAGCCACATGGGAGCGCGAAGAAGATTTAAAGTCAGGATTCCCGAACCTATTCTCTAGCTAGCTCTGAATCTCGGGGTCGAGATTCTGTTAAGGGGGGAGGTTTGTAACATCCCAAAAATTTGCCCAAATATTATTTTATTGCTTAAATGTACACTTATGATTTTCTGGAATTTATTTGGATTTTCTGGATTCATTTGAATTAATTTTAATTCAAGTTTATTGCCCTTTTATTCAAATCTATTTAAATCTGTGCAAAGTTAAAATAAAGTTTTTCCAAAAATATTTTATCTGAGTCCAGAATGTCTCAAAGTATTTTTGAGATTTTTCTTGGATTTTTCCTAATATTTTTGTCGCTTAAAATAAATAACACAATTTACGTAATCATTTTAAATAAGAAATCTTTTAAAAACCAGTGTGAATAGTATTGGGCCGTGGCCACCTCTGCGCAGGCCGGCCCATGCTCGCAGCCCGTTAGGCCCAGGTTCTAGAAGAGTGCTCGTGATCGTCGATCTGTGGGATCGGACGGCCGAGGAGAAGCGCCGGGTGGAAAGCCTAGCGAGCGGGCGCCGTCGGATGCGGCCACGTGGACGGTCGCGATGGGGCGACAGGCGCCGCCGTGTCCGATTCGAATCCGACGGCGATTTCCGACGCGGCTTCGGCGTTCGTGCCCAGCGCGGACTTCTAGGTCCTTAAAAGACGGCCCCGACCCCGTTTCGAGGATCACCTGCCCTCGCCGCCCCTTTTCCCCAACTTTCGGTCGCTAGAACGCTGCGTGAAACCAGCACGAGCTCGCCGGACTTCGTGGATGACCGTCGCCGTTTCAGCCGTCAAAATCGTCGCCGTCGTTGTGCTTCCGCCGGAACCGAGGTAGTGCCAGGTTCGCCGAAGCCTCCTCTTTCAGATCCGACGAAGTTCCGGTGGTTTCCGTCAAGTTTCGCCGCGTAAAGGTTGTCTTCTCCAAGTCCGGCAATGGCGCCGCCGTGTGAAGCACGCCGACGCTATCCGCGTTCGGAGACCGTGAGATCTGAATCCAACGCTTGACGCGCTGCCACGTTGTGCGTGATCACTAACCCTCCGATCGGATCTCTGTGGATGAGATTGAGCGGTGCATGTGACCAATCAGGGGGTGCCGCGTGTCGGGTTCACCAACCGAGGCAGCATGGACCGGGTGCATCGTGGACTCGCGCTGCGCCGTGGACCGGGTCCATACGCCCGAGACGCGTGTCAAGCCCTGATTGGCTGGCGCCAGGGCTGACGTCACGCTGACGTCATGCTTGCGTCATAATTGCATTTTTCAATTGGAAAAATAATCCGATTGGGAATTCTGTGATGATGACGTCATCATGAGGTCACGCTGACGTCATAAATCGATTTTTCAGTATAAAAATAAATCATTAATTCGAATTTCGATTTGAGATTTATTCCAAACTTCAAAAGGCTATATCTTTTGCATCTTAACTCGGATTTGAGTGATTCAAATTTCTAAAAATTTGTAAAATTGAGATATATTTAATGGTGAATTTTATTTGATTTTTGGAGTTCAATTGCTCTCTATTTTGGTATTTATTTGCTTTTCTTCTTCGGTACGCGTAGACGTTAAATTGTGCGACGCTTCGGAGGAAGATTCAACAACTCAAGATCAAGCTTCAGATCAAGATCAGGACCTATTCCAAGGCAAGTTGTGCTTTGATCATGTTGAACCCATGTTTATAAAAATTTCTATATTTGTCTTACCCTATTGCATGTATTTCAAATATACAATGGTTTCAAATTAGATTGGGCGTAGCTAATATACCAGATTGATCTATACCCTACCTTGTCATTGTATGCCATGATCCATTGTCACCCTAGATTGGTTTAATATAGTTGATTAGTAATTATGATCAACATTGGAGGTTTAGTTCGTATTAGTTGCTTAGCCTTGCCACGTCATCACATGTGTCAGAATCTTTGATAATTAATTTTGATTAATGGAATATGGAACAATGTTATGAACTTGTGTGTCATGTGGGATCACACGATGAGATTGAATTGTTGTGGCGAGTCATGTCACGCAACGAAGTTGAATTGTTGATGGCACGTGGTGCTTGGTAATCAACTGGGTGATAATAACTTAGATTGGGGCAAGTGACAAGGGGCGAGTATGCCAAGGTGGGCCCAATGGGCAGAGGGTATGTGGATGTCTTGCCTTGATCACACTAAGGACTTAACCTTGCAAGCCTTTGACCTGAGCCAATCATGCAACCACATGTTGTAATGGGACAGCCTAGCTGATTAATTTGTAATGTCTTAACTTGGTACTATCATTGGTGGTGTGAGTTCCCGAGTTATGGTGTAATTCACATGGCGCAAGAGGGGGGCCCTGGTTGTGGTTTTCGGACCACCGATGTTGAAACCTTAACGGGTAGTACTGGATTAAGCCAGAGCATTGTAAAGGCTTTGTCATGATCTCTCCGCCGACACACCAAAGGAAGTGTGTTAAACCGGAAGGCACCAAGAGACGATCATGTCACGTGGGTAAAGTGCATAACCTCTGCAGAGTGTGAAACTATTCGGATAGCCGTGCTCATGATCTTGAGCAATGCTCGGAATTACTGATTAAGGGTTAGCTTAATTAAAATGAACAACTTGGTTGGGATGGCGAATGCCATATGAAAGATGGAATTTGACTTAAGATTGGAAACTTGGTTTACTGGAGAAAAGCTGAATCTATCATTATTGTTATTTGTTTTACCGTCTTTACAATCTATTTATTGTATTTGTTCGTAAATGCTGCTTTGTTGCAAAATAGCCATGATAGCCTATCTTTTGGAATAAGCCTTGCATATAGTTACATAGAATTGCATTCTGTGCACAACTTGTTGAGTGCTTTAAGTACTCACCCTTGCCAACAATAACCTCACCAGTTGAAGAGTCTACATCAATGCTGGAGAAAAGATTCCAGGAGGAGACGAATGTTTAGGGCGCAAGCCTTGTCAGTTGCCTGTGGTATACTGAGGGGTTGTCTACGTTTTCGTTCCGCTGCAGTTTAATATATTATTCAGCCTTGTGAGGCATAGTCATGTAAGTGGACCATAAGGTCATTCAACTAGTAGTATGTATCGTATGATGTCTCTCATAATATTTTCGCTATGTATGATTGTGATATTTACTTATGTTGAGCCTGTGCGCACTAGCGTGATCCTGGACTAGTGCAGTATACACAGAGGGTCCGGATTTGCATATTCGGGTCCCGACACCGTCCCGTCGGCCCACTCCTATTCCTCGTCGGCCCGTTTGCTCCGGCCCATCTCCCTTCGCCCGGCCCGCTCCGCTTTTCCTCTCGGCCCAGCCAGCCATCGCCGCCGCACCGCCCGATGCACGCCACGTGGACGGCCAGATGCTACCGCGCCGCGCCAAGCGCCAAGGCCATCGAAACCCTAGCACGCGCCGTTGCGGCGTCCGTCGCGTCTGCACGCTCCCCATGCTATTTAAGCCGCTGCTGCACCCAGCCCGAGGTTCGCCTCCTCGCGCCGCACCCGCCGCCTCAAGCCTCGCCGCCCGAGACGCTTCCGTCGCGGAGATATCGCTCGCCGAAGTTCCGCCGCTGTCCCGAGCGCTTCTTCGCCGTCTTTCTCTTTCTCCGGTGAGCCTCCGCCGCTTATTTTGGTCGCCTTGAACTCCCCGCGACTCCCTCCTTCTTTTGCCCCTAACCCGGCGCCGCCTCATCGTGTTTTGCTCCATCGGCGTCGCCTTCTTCTCCGCCTCCGGCATTGTCCGCACCAGCGCCGCCGCCATCGTCCCTTGCCGTGTGCGTGGTCGTCCGATCCGCCCTGGCCGCCGGATGCCCGCCGCGTGGACGGGCCCGATCGGGCCGCGTCGCCTCGTTCCGCGACGCGTCGGTGCGCCTCGACTCGGCGCGCCGCATCACCCGTCCGCGCGCGGCGGCGCGTCGGCCGCCGCGTGTGCCCTAGCCCAGCGTAGAAGCCACGTCGGCGCCCCGTGGCGTCCTCGTCAGCAAGTCCACCGCGTCCCCCCAGATCGCCTCGGTGCACCCGGTTCACCGTGGACCGAGTCTCTGACTCGTGGGTCCCGCTTGTCACCAAATCCTTTTCTTTTATTCTTTCCGAAATCCGAAATTCCACCACGGCGCGTTGCCACGTGTCACCTCTCGATTTTTTCGATTTTACGATCTAGGAATCTTCCAGGAGCCCGTTCTCCTTCGTTCGAGCTCCGATTCCAGTGATTCAAATTTCTAAATTCATATAAATTCAAGATATATCTTCCAGTAACATTATTTTCAATTTTTGAATTTTATTTGAATTTGTTTTATTTATTTGCTCTCGTTTCGCGTGTAGATGACGCAGTCGAAGATCAGTCGAATCAACAATCAGAGGTAGAACAAGCAAGAGGCAGCGAAGGCAAGTCTTCCTTGAACATATTGATCCCAAATTTTATGAAAATGTTATGTTGTTTTTAAATTATGCATGCTTACTTTATGCAATGTACTTTAAACATAGTTTTAGAGTATAGTTAAATTCCAATTTGTTATACCCTTATTGGTATTGATCATGTCGAACCTTTGACACCCTAGATGATATATATACTAGCTATTTTATTTGGTGATATCCAGTAGATTAGCATGGAACGGTATAATTGCTTAGTCCAGCTTAAACGTTTCGGTATTGTGCCAGTATGGGAATCATTTCAAATGTTGTTTAAACTTATTTGTGAAATTGCGGCAATTGGTGTTGTTACTGTGATTTAAGTAAAATAAAGTGGAAATGGTTTAAACCGGGGCGGATGGATGTTTGGCGGGTATAGAAAGCACGAGACCTTGGTATGTGAATATTCCGCCCTAGTGAATTAAGGATCGAAGCGTGTTTTACCATGGACCGAGCACTACCGTACAACCACAAGTCTATATGGGTATGACCTAGCTAAATAATTTGTGCGTCTCATTATTAGCTTCGCCAGTTGGTGAGTGCCAGATGTTGGCAAAGCAAGAGGGCTTCAGACTCGGCAGCCTAGGACCCTAACAAATGGTGAAACCTTAGCGGGCGAGGTTAATAGTGGGGTTGTGCATTGTAAAGGCCTTGTCATGATCTCTCTGCCGACACACCAAAGGAAGTGTGTTAAGTGCATGGCAACAAGAGTCGATCATGTCTTGTGGGTAAAGTGTACACACTCTGCAGAGTTAAAACTACTTAAGTAGCCGTGCCCACGATCAAGAGCAGGCGAGGTACGCTTGCACATTGTAGATTTCATGGTTTTGTTTTAAAGGAAAATGATGGTTTGGGAATCCGAGAGCAGATGGAACTCTTGGGTTATGGTTTGGCAGATGGAGCCAGTCAGGTAGATGGAACCTGCTTTAATTGTCATATCAAATTCAATTACTATTCAATTACATTTTGATCAAATAATGCTTTGTGAAAGTACTATTGGTATTTACAGTTAAACTTTGCTTTATGCTAAAAGAGCCATGTTATGCCTTCAATTGTTTAGCCTAGCATATAGTTATCATGCATTATGTTTCCAAGACTTGCGGAGTACATTTTGTGCTCACCCTTGCAACATCCCCAACCTTCCATAGAAGAGTTCGCAGAAGCTGAAGGTGACTACGATTTCTACGCTTGTGGTTATGATGAAGGCGATCCGGAATGCTAGGACGCAAACCCCAGTCGATTGCCTGTTGGGCAAATGGATGGGCTTACTTACTTTGTTTTTGTTAATTCGTTTCCGCTGTTTCTTATTGAACTCTAGCTATGACGCTGCTTATTTGTAATATTTGGCCATAAGGCTAATACTCTTTTGCTTAATTAATACTATGTGCTTCGTGATATGGATGTGTTGTCATCACTGTTTCCACTGTGTGAGCTAGCTTTTCCTGGACTAGCACAGGTTATACACAAAGGGTTCGGATTTAGAGATCCGGTCCAGACAACTTGTATTGCTCTTATGCAAACTCCCGATCCATCTCCTCTAATTTTTGTAGCACTTCCTCACTATATGCTCAGGACATTCTTCCATTTCCATTGCATGAGCTTGGACAGTAGGTACGGGCTTGCAATGATGGTCCCGTTCGTATTTCGCACTGCATTTGAAACAAAGACCCCTTGCACGGTGATATTCCCTTAGCTGATGCGCTTTGCCCAAATCATCCACTGCTGTTTTACTGTGTTCTGCCGAAGAATCACCATGATAGACTCCACCAATCTTGGATGCCCCCAAAGTTCTTTGTGGCCTCTATTTGAATTTCTCCCATTTCTCTTCTTAAATTTGTGCTAATAGAAAGGCCCTTCTGATTGACTCTGGTAATTGGATTTCCACTTCATACCTGATCTCATCTTTAAGTCCTATGACAAAATGAGTCCTATGACAAAATGATTCACAAAAAACTCTTCCGTGCATGATTTATTATATGCTCTGACCTTGTACATTATTGTTTCATATTGGGTCTTATACTCTAACACCGTGCCAGATTGCCTTGTCTGAATGAGTTCCCTCATGTACCTTCTAGAATCATAAGCTCCAAATTCCGCATCCACCGCTGCCGTGAAGTGCTCCCAATTTCCCAATGGATGTTCTTCTTGATACACACATGGCAGCATTACCTTCCATATGCATGGCTACTGTTGTCACCCATAGTGATTCATCAATATTGAACATATGGAAGTATTGAAGACAACGATTCCTCCAACTGCGTGGTTCCTCTCCCTCAAACTGAGGAAATGATAGTTTAGGTATAAGTGGGCGCTTCTCTGCACTTGACATTTCGGTGCTTAGAGTCGTTGCAATCGGACGTGATCTTTGAGTGTTAGTGGGAAACCCCAATGGTGGTAAAGCGCATCTTCCCAACAATCCCGCCGATGTGGTTGTCAACTCACCCGCTTGTGTTGTCACTCCAGCTTGTACTTGCGAAGTTGTGGTTAGTATTTTTTCTTCTTTTGCCTGAGTGCTTTCCCTCAACGATTGCATCATTCTCTGAATTTGCCCCATCAATCCCGAGATCGCCATATTATGTTCTTCCACTTGAGCTTGAATTGCCTCTACTGGTTTGATCTTCTGTACTATGAACTCCAGGTTAGCCTTCAAAGACTCCCAACATTCATCCATTTGTTCCCATCGAGCATCTTCTTGATTTGCCACCTCTCCCATTGCTTCCAACAAGAACTTGGTCTGCACCGAAGGCTTTTGAGGCGCCGTGGTGATATCCTGAATTGAACCAACCAAATCAGGTCATGCGAGCTCGGATTAAACAGCCACGAGAACGCAAAAACCTTCTTTGGAATTTTACAGATCAATCAGAAAAAAAATTCTAGCGATCGATTGGCTCCGATACCAAGTGTGATGTCTTGTAACCGGGAATCTTGGGATTCACAGATGTGAGAAGAAACAAGGAGCAAAATACACTGGATCAACAAGATTCAAGCAAACTTGGAGAAGAAGAAAGAGGACGCAGAAGAGAGCAGAGGAATCAATCCATTTCATTTTGTGCTTTTCGTTTTGGTTACAGACTCTTCTTTATACTCTTTCTTACGCCTAACTTATGGTCCCTACTCAGCATTGCCTTCTACTTCCACACACTCCTGTTGTCGTTGCGTTCCTGTAGCGAAAACGTCTTGCTTCTTCCTGCCTTGTCCCGTCTGCTCACTCTGTTTCTTCCCGCTCTGGTTGATGCTCTGGTTGACACTCCTCACACTCTTTTACCTGAAGTTGTTTACTGTTTTGTGTCGCTGTTAAACTGAATTGTAAGGGCTATAAAAAGCCGAGGCTGTGTACTGGGAATCAACATGAGAAACCCTAATGCTATATTTTGTTCTTGCTTTTCCTTCTTCATTACGCCTCTGTTTCGGTTCTATTTTTCTACTTTTTTTGAGTGAATTGGTTCAGATTTGATCCCTATGATTTGGAGTTCTTTCGGATTCGTCCGGATACTCTGACACGGCAGCCCACGGCTGCACGTGTAAAGAGTCAGGGGAGTGGTGGCGGCGCAGTGCTCGGGGGAAAGGGCGGTGTGTGCCAAGAGGAAAGCGCCGGCGGCCCACGAAGCCCAAGCCTTCAAGCTGTGCGAGGCGACCGAACTGGCGCGTGGCCGGCTTGCAGATGAAGAACAAACAAGTCAGCGATGGAGAGGACGAGGAGGCCGTCGCACGAGGCCGCGACATGCAAGGTGGGTGGAGTCGTCGTGCCAGACGACGGGCCGGAGATTCCAGGCGGCGGCGGCCCGGTGATTTCCAATGGGCCAGGCATTTGGAAGGCCTAATGTGCCAGGCTCTCAGTGAGACCGAGGCTGGCCCCAAAATTGCCAGCACTGTCCCTGCCGTCTCTTCTGTTCTAGCGGCCGCCGCCATTTCTTCGTCAATCCATGCTCCGCCGCCGCCTCCTCCTCTCTCTCACTCAAAAAAAAAAAAAAATCTATGCTCCGTCTTCGCCGACGTGGTCTCCGGCGGCGGTGGGAGACGTCTGCCTCTTAGATCTCCGTCCTCGTTCAAGTAAGAATTTCGTACACATCGCCGATTTTCTCTCTCTTTCACTCAGTGATGGCATGCTTTGCTTACTAGTATCTGGTTGCCACCGATCCTGGGAGTAGTCTTCTGCGTGGGAGTGGGACTAGTTATAGAGTCTTGTTTATGTTTGGTGCGAGACAATGGGGTATAGCGCTCGTTTTAGCCACGCCCAACTACAGATTTTTTGAATGATTGCTTGGACATTAGTCTGCACTGTCTGAAAATACTTCTTCTGAGTCTGACATTCTAGCAGAGTAAAGTAAATAACTGAGCTGTGTGAAATCACCGGACTATGACCAATATCGAAGTGAATAAATAAATCATCACATGATAAAGAAGCTAGGTTGATGAATCAAATGCCTGAATATTTATTTTTTGAGAACAACGCTTGAATATTTAAGACAAGTAGAAACATGGATGGTACACCTTTTTCACCAAGGTGAATCAACTCTGAAGAAAAAAAAGGGGGACGAATGATAACGCTTGGATTTAGCACTTTTGAATCATCCATGTGGTAGTGTAGGAAACTAGCATGCTCCATAAGACCATAATTTACTAAAATCCATAGTTCACATGAACTGAATTACCCAAAGCCAGAATTGTTGGAGATGTTACAGCATGTTTGCATGCCGAGTTTTGAATGACAATCAGCTAGATGTTAAATAATTACAGCTTTATTGTTGCAACTGTTGCTGGTTGTGAAGTATCATCTTTGGTTTTGTTTCAATGGCCATAGCTCAATCTCTATGCTCCATGTACTGATGTCTCTGAATAACGTTGCCGTAAACATTTTTGATATAATCTCGAGAATAATGACACACAATATTTGCACCTTATCATTCCCTTCCTAGATCAAACACAATTTTCTGCAAGATGCAACAGAGAACTAATTATGCACACTCTTCTCCTGCTTAAAATATCATGTTAAATGAAAAACGAATCAACTGCTTTTTCTTTAATACAGGCAGTCAACTATTTTCTGGTCCAGGTGCTCAGATTTATGATCTGACCTCATAATCGCAATGCCTCAATCATCCGGTGAAGTTAGAGAGCACACTTATCACTTATGTATGAAAAAGGGTCTGAGCTGTAATTAGAATCAGGATGGAAGCATTAGAAAAATGAAATGGTAGTAATTTTATAATTATTAGATTAGTGGTGGAAGCAAAATTGGACAGGTAGCTTGCCAAGTTTATTGATAATTCACATAATTTGATTGTGTTAGAATAACTTAAGCCACCTGCCTGTGACATCATTAATTTTCTCACCAACAATATGCTGTACAGAATCCACTGAATGATTACTGAAATGCTATAAGATTGTTGAGAGTATGCAGTTCTTTTTTTTTTTGCTCCATCCTGTTCTGAGTTCATATATGGTGACCTATATAATCCTCAGCTGGCTTAATGAATGTGTATCTAAGTTTGTTACTTATCAGTGCCTGAGGTCATTCCTGATTAAGTACTATACTACTATATCAACTTATAAAGTAATTAGAATATTGAGGTGTTGGAAATTGGAGTATCTACTTAACTGATTGAATGTTGATGTACAATTAAAATCATTTCATACGTTTTTATTTATATGTATCATTTAGATAGATTGGACAATATTGATCTACACATATATGTTTCTTTGATCCCAATTTTAAAAAAAATAGAATACAATTTATTTGTCATACTTACATAGTTTCTATGATGATGATGTCCTTTTTCTTTTCTTTGCATTGCAAAGCTTTGGTCCCCTCTTGATGTCCTGCTGTATTGTGTTGCTTATTTTGAACTGAAAACTGAGCTGATTAAGTTCCTTGCGGCATTTGATGACACTGAGTTTCTTCAGGGAAAGAGGTAAGCCCATCTGGGGAAATGACTCTAGTTCTGGACACTTCTCTATGTACAGAGATTCAAGGGATGTGAGACAAATCATGTTGGATGGTAATGATGTCAATTTTGGACAGTCAGTGAAGCGAAGTTCCTTTACTGAAGTGAGTTGTTGCAGCCATTCCTCCTGATCCTTGTTAAAAGCTACCAGGTGGGAGGATGAGATATCCAGTACATGAATGGTAGCCAGGCTTCTTGTTTGAAGACACCCAAAGAGAAGTCCAATGCGGTCCAAGGAGAGTTGAACACTGAAGGATGTGTTCACATCAGTTGTCTTTTCAGACTCACTGCTAATCATATTATCTGACAGTCTGTCAGATAATGAAATTTTGATTCCATTTGGTGGCAATGGTAATGGTAAGGTCCCCATCAACTTTTTACATTGTCGAATATTGATATCATGCAGGCGAGGAAATATGTGTGGGCTGGACTCAGCAGCTGACCATTCTATCCATTGATTCATGCCTTCAAATAGAAGCTCCTCTAGCGATGGAAATGCCACATTAGCATCACCGTAGAATCCAGCATCGATCTTTTCCACTGCTGTCAAATGCCTTATCTTTAATATCCTCAGGAAGGGTAGGCTCCCAAAAGGTGGAAGGGTCTTCCAGTGATGGCAGGACACCAATTCAATGGTGCGAATGTTGGATACATATTCTTTGGTTAACCAAGGAGGGGACTTGGTTCCCATGTAGCCAGCAACATGCAGTTCCCTCAAGTTGCAGTTTGGTTGTAACCCTTCCAACACGCCTTCATGATCAGTGTTGATGATGTCCTCTTTGAGACTATTCCAGCAGAGTGATAAGTTGTTCAGGTACTTCTTCTCGAATAATCTTGCCTCATATGATTCTTCCCTGCATCTTACATTCTCAAGATTTTTAATGGTTAGATTCCCTCGAAGTTCATTCAGTTCCTTTAGTTGGCTTATCCTATTCTTGATATCTCTCTTCACTTGGTACACCCCTAATTCCTGGAGGAATGTTGGCCTGCCAATTGATTCTATACCTGAAATTATTTCCGATGGAGCCTTTAAGTATCTTAACTGGGTCAACCTACTAATGCCATTTTGCAGTTCCTTTATCATCTTATCCTCATAATGGAACTGCAGAGTCAACCCCTGTAAATGATAGAGTTTGAGCAATGATTTGGGGAAATTGGTAAATCTTCTGCTTTCATTGATGTTTAGATACCTAAGGTGGACCAGGTGCTCGATATTATCTGGCAGAATACTGGCAGGATGGCGTAGTACTAACACCCGTAAGCCTCTTAGCTCTTTCAGTGTTTGTTCAAGAACATAGTTGAAGTTCGACCGGGGGATCCCTTCTCCAGATGCAGCTTCTGCCTTGCATATTATTAAGCTTCTCAGGTTCTTCTTTAATTCTTTAAATTCTTCCAAACTCATGTACACCTTTAAAATATTTATTGCATTGACATATAGGTGTCGAACATTCCTTGGGATACTTACGCAGAAATCATCTTCTATTCGGAAGTGTTCTCCATTGGAGACTGATTCTGCAAAATCATGTAGCAGGGCATGAACTACATAATGGTCCTCTAGATTGGCTGACTTCTGAATGAATGAAAGTTGTAAGAGATCATTGATGTAACGATATGCAATTTCATCTGATGTTTCCTTGTTAAGGAAACCATGAGCTCTCCACATCTGTATGAGCACATCACCTCGAAGTTGGTAATTCCGAGGGAATAATGCAAAGTAAACAAAGCACTGCTTTAAATGGTTAGGAAGGTGATCGTAACTCAATCTTAATGCTGGTATAATATCGTCTTCCTTCTGTTCTATCTGCCACAATTTGCTTCCACAGACAGCCCTCCAGTGGTCTTCATCTAGCTTCAGTTTCAGTGAGCCCCCTACTGTCTTAGCTGCTAAAGGTGAACCTGCCAATTTCTTCACCAATTGTCGACTAATACTTTCCAATTGTGGGAAATCAGATGGATTTGCATCACCAAATGCACATTGCAAAAAATGGTTCCAGTAGTCTTCGTCTTCTAGGCCTTGTAAATGCATCATCTCTGTTGTTCCATTCATGTTTGCAACATTTTGACTTCGAGTGGTTACTATTACTTTGCTGCCCTTACTGGCAAACTGCAGGGGCTTGCACAGGTTCTCCCATTGGCTGCTCATTTCATTCCATACATCATCAAGTACTACCAAAATCCTTCTACCATTCAGCTTGTTCTGAAGTATCCTTTGAACCTGATCTAAACTACTGATGCTGTTCATGTCTGCAGATATGCTGAGGTTATCGGACTGTACCATCTCTTTTGTTAGGCGTTCCAGGTCGAATTTATCTGAGACATGGAGCCATGCTGTAAAATCAAAGTGTATTGTATCAAGGAAGTGACTATACACTCTCTGCACTAAAGCAGTCTTACCAACACCAGCAATACCAACAACTGATATAACAGCATATGGCTGGCTGGATTGTTCAATTGTCTGCATAAGTAAATTCTTTAGATGTTTTTCTTCGTAAACACGACCGAAAAACTTTGTGATGCCAAGCATAGATGTTGTTCTACGCCACTGAACTTGTTGTTCTTGTCTCCTGTCCTCTAACTTCACTAACTCCAGGAATGTTTGTATCTCACAAGCAATCTTATCAAATATATCCACTATAGCAATTAGCTCGTTAAGATCTTCATCGGAGAAAAGGAAACGTTTGAAGACACATTTTACTGTTGAGCTGCTGCTAGTGGTGGTAGAGGTAGCGGTGAAGGTGGTTGTGGATGTGGTGGAAGAGGAAGAAACAGCAGTAGCAGAATCAAATAAATTGGTAGTCACCTTGCCCATGTCTTCAGCTTTTGCTTCTAAAACTCTGTAGTCAAATAAGTCAAGAACATCCTCAGCTCGATATGCAGCATCTTTGATGCTCCCCAGCCAACTTTCCATGCTTGTATTCTTTGTTTGCAAACTTTCAGCCCTGCGCACCACTGCTTCGATCCTCCAAAGATTATTCTGGAGTCTTCTTAGCTTGTCCTTTGCATCATCTCTTTGGTATTCGTACTGATCTTCTGCAAAAGAGCACACTTTGTCAACCAGCTTGGTGATGCAGGCTGAGGCCATCCATCCTCCTATTGCTGAAGCGGCCATGATAGCTAAGATGCAGTAGTTGTCCAATGCTGGTTTCAAGTTGCTGCATAATAGAAAAGGGGACGTTGATTTGAAGAAAGTCGGTATTTTGATGCAGTCAAGAACAAAAATCTTGAGTAGAATACAAATGCTGTCATCTGAAACTTACCCGAGCTGCGTCGTTTTACTTCGTTTTTGCCAGTTCATTTGTCATATATGTGCTGTATTATTCTCCACACCAATCTCTGGTTTGCTTCATATGCTACACACTTTTAATATTAGTGTTGAGCAATGGCATGGTGTCAGTCTTCAATTCAATTGACGTTAATTTATGCTCCTTGTAATAATCATACCATGGCACAAAGTCAGATTGGACTTCCTGGCAAAAATAAACTGAATGCAGATTGGCTTGGAGCTGCATTGTTTCATCAGCCTAGACAATTTGACAACATTAGGTTCTAATAAAAAGGAAAATTTAGCTATATACCACTTTGCATTAGTTAGCTGAAGGCATTTTTCTGTCATTCAACAACATTTCAGCCTAATAATAATATTTTTCATTAATAATGTTGCTCAATATCATTTTGTTCGTGGAACAACACTAAGACTGAACATGGAATCCTTGGCACTTAACTTTAGAAAGCATTATGAGTATTTGATGTTTAAATGATCTGAAAGAAAAATAGAGTCTCAATTCAGTCCCTTGGAGGAGGTAACAATATGCAGTCTGTTTTAGGAATGGTTCCTCTCTGTTCAGTTCATTATTAGTTAGTACAACTTGATCTCTCTGGGTGTCTGCTATTATCATGATTTTGTTGCTTTCTGAATGGAATTTTTTAATCAATACAGTGCTAAGATTTGGTAAAAAATGTAGTTTATTATGATGTGTCCATTAGTATCCTCTGTCTTTAATACCATGAATGAAAGATATTACGACATGTAAAAAAAAATCATTTTTTGGTGATTTGTTCCAAGGGGATATCATTGTTCTTGTGCTCATGTGACTCAGCGCTGTGTTAAATTTATGCGCTATCTGACCTGTGCTCATATATTAAATAGTTAACTTTTGTAAGGGCATTGAAATGGAAATGTGAAGTAGGGAGGGACTAGCTTCTAAACCACTGATCATTGGATTCACTGAATCTTAGAACCAGCTCATCTAACAACTATCAATAAAATTTTGCCGACGTGGCTCCTAATGGGCCTGGGTCATGCTGCAACAACTCATGTTTTGAACTTAATCTCTCAGTGTAGAAATTACGGCGAACTTACCAAAAAGACCGAACAAAAATTATGAGCAGAACCAAGAAAGCCATGACGCAAGATTCTCTTACCGTATAGTTTACTGCATACTTTATTTTTAACTTTGGTAGATGCAAAATCTTGTCTGGCCTCTTTTTGTTTATTGTTGTTGTAGCTGACGTTTCATGTCTTTTTCCAGATCCAACACGCTTTGCTCTGCGTCGCCTTGCCGCTTATATGCCGTTGCCCATTGAAAATGTCTCATCCACGTCATGTGGGCATTGAGAGAGGCCCTATATTTTCTTGTTATTTAATACACTTTGTTTTTTAACAGAACACTTTTTTCAGTACATGTATTTTGAGGAATTTTTTTTTATTTTATTTTTAAACAAGGTGTGTTCCAGGCAGAAACACAAAACAACCTTCTTTTAGGTTTGAGAAAACCGTTATCTATAGAGTAACAAAGTTATGTCGCCAGGAAAACGAATTTCAGACCTCATTTAGGCAGTGCTATGGTGGTATGTCATATGTGCAGTTTTCCCCTCTCTCCTAGAGTCAACCTCCTTTTTTTTTAAGAAATCTCGTAAATTACATTAAAAATAAAAGTTTTTCTCACTGTAGGCCTGCTGCTGCAGCATGTGTGAGGTGTCGGTTGATACTTACTACAATTTTACGTAAGCTTTGATTGTATATTTTCGACACTATCTAGACGACGGACTGTAAATCACGTCCGTAGAATATCAAAATCATCGTAAATCACGTCCAAGGCTGGTTCCATACGTGGTTTTGGATAACGTGGCTACTACATCATCATTTTTGTTATGTTGTTACCCAATCATCAACCTAACCCCGCATCTCAGTTTCTCTTTCGTCTCTCTCTTCTCTTAATTCTTGTGCTATCTTCCTCATCTGTATCAATCTCTGTTTCCATCGCCATGGGCCCGACACGTGCTACCGCTACCAACGTGTATGATCAAGGTGAGCTTTATCTCCCCAAATTCTAACCACTTCCCCGTCGCCGCCATGTCCTTGCCGTTTGCTTGAAAGCGCATTTATCTGAAACATGGTGCGCTACTGGATTCGAGTTCGCTATTTTTTTTTTCAATTTTCACTGCGAATAAGAACTCCGTACCCTAAATTGGTTCAAGTTCAACGAATCTGATTGGCAATTCGCACGGTTTATAGCGGTGAATTGGGCTGAGGGGGTTTATTTGTCCTGGTATTGAGAATTGGTGGATGATTTTTAAATAGTTTTGGAAATAAGGGTTAAATTAGCTAGAAAATAGTTGAGGTCAATTGAGGGGGCTAAAAGTGAACTTTTTTTCCAAAAAAAAAATTTTTTTGTAAGTGTGCAATAGCCGCTGGTTACAATATTGATGACGAAGCTTGATATCTGGGACTAGACAATTGATGTGGCTTAATCGGAAGGCCTAATCGTGTTTGATAGTAATTTTAAAGATAAAAAAAATAATATTGCAGTTCCATGTTCGATGGTAAATTTGAAAGGTAGAGAATAGAATTGCAACTCCATCTTATTTGTATTTCTGATGTTTCTATAACTACGCAAAGTGGTGATGCGATACAGATATGTTGGTGTTATGTATGAGCGGCCAAACAATCTGTCATTCGGAAATTGAAGTCTTTGGGCCAGGCATGGTGGGTGTTTGGACTTGAACGGATCACAGAACTTGTAGTGGGATAGTTGTTTTATGTGTTTAATTTGGATCCACCCTTGCCAAGAGACTACTTATTTCTTATCACTCCTCAAAAAGAGAGGCTACAAGGGGACCTGCTCAGGGCCGGTCGCGGGGGGGGGGGCCGCCCCGGCCCCCCAAAAATCAAGGGCCCTAGGTGTACAATAATCAGTATAGGCTATTGGGCTTGGCCCACCACAGTGACGAGACTATCCAGATTCCAGTAGTCCAAGAGGCAGGCGTCTTGGGTGGCCTCTACAGCTTCCTCATGATCAAAGTCCTGCGCGTCTACAACATGATCAACTAGTTGTTCGATTGATGCCTCTTGCTTTCTATGTTCTTTCAAAAATCAAATCACATAAATCTTGAGGTAGTGTTCTGGGCGAACAACGAACTGCTGCCGCTTGCCGTGTGCTGTGCAGCGTGCTAGTGTGCTACGGTGCTAGCCTAGGGCCTCGCCACTGGCGTCATTGTGCAGGCGATTCAACCGTGATCGGACGGAGACGCAGTCACCACAGAGTGAATATTAATCTTCCCTAATCTCTTTTCCCTATTAGTCTTACACTATTTAACCTTTGATACATTTATTATTATTTTCAGCGCCGTGCGTTATCATGTCATGTAGAAAGTATCCATCCGGTAGCGAAAAAAGAAAAAGAAAGAAACATGCGGATGACTTCATAGAAACGTAGAGAGGAGTTATGGACAAATTTTTAAAGAGTAATACAAGTGCTTCCCCGAACCCAAATGATGAGTTGGCGATAGTTGCTGTGGAGGAAGAGGAACCAGCCATTGGGATTTCTGAAGAAGAGGAAAATGTTGACACCAACGTCGATGTTAGAAGAAATTTTTTAAGATGATGCCAAGTGCCAAGTAAGTGTTTATGATTACAATTTGCATTTGTCATTTCATTAACTTTAAAGTGTTCTATAGAAGTAATTTTTGTACATCGAATATTAATTTCTTCAATGATATGTGCTTATAAGACTATATATATATATATATAAAAGGAGGTGGATGGGGCCCGTTCCGAGCCTCCAAAATGTCAGGACCAGCCTTGAACCTGCTAGTGCTAGCAGCCGCGGCGCAACAGGTTGCCTGTCGCCGCACACCCTTGCTCTAGAAATAGGTCGTGGCTCGCACCTTAGGAGGGAGGAACAACACGCGACTTATTTTTTTGTTTTTGATATTGCTACCGCACAGATGTTCCAACACTTTTCTATTGAATTGAACACCAACCCTCTCCTCCACGCGTATCTCACACCCCACGCGAGCCACTGTGATATATTAGATGCTCCGTTTCCTTGATCCATTTCAAACAATCATTTAGCCTTATCCAAGGTTACAAATTTTATTTTCGGATTATATCTCAGCGGCGACCAAAATCCGAAATTTTGGCGAGACTTTGGAATTTCAGATGAAATATGGATGAAATTCAAAAACAAATTTAAATCCGAAAATTTTTGGACCGGGATTTCCGAGATTTCGGCCGAAATTGCGAAATCTTGGCAAATTTCAACCAAATGAAAATAGTAAAAATCACGTTAGAAAATTTCAAAAAATTTTGTGGATGGTCGTGACGCATCGCTAATATTCTCATAAAATTTTCAGATTAGAATTAAGCTTGAGGAATATTTAAAAATTCTGACAGTGGTACTGTCCTAATAAAGGATAAGTATATGTATTACGTCCATAGATTTGATTGAGCAATGAAAAAAGGTTTAAAAATTTTCAAACTTTTAGAGAAGGGTTCTGGGGAAATGCTTAAGCTCTCCTAAAAATTTTGGATCATGATCACACTCAAGCAAATTTATAAAATTCTGAAAATGTTACTATCTCATTTATGTTCCTTCTGTTCAAATATAAAAAATTAAGCTCAATTATTTTGGAATTTTTTGTATGATCCTAGACTGCTAAAGATGGTACCATAATTATTTCAGAGCATGATCAAGCTTGTACATTTTTATAAAAATCTAATAGTGCTTCTGTTATTTTTATAAAATGTCTCAAAAATTCGGTTTTTATAAAACCCCTTGTGAAATGGTCTCCTAAGGCTAGAAAAATTGGAAAAAAATATGAAAAAAAATCATGCAACCATATCTACATTTCCTATTTTGAATGCAAAATACTAAGTATTTTCACATAAAATGACGGTGACTACCCTATCGTTTTACCGTCAACATGTCATGCTTACCATGCATCCCCCACACTACCTCACTTGCACCCCACCGGCCAATTGCCTCATCTGCAGCTTGCCGACCGATATAGATCATCATAGACAGTTCTAAAATGTCATCACAGACGGTATTGTGAACCTTCTATAACCATGTGTCAATAATAATAACGACAAATCACAGATGGTTTTCAAACCGTCAGTGATATGTTCTTATAAGGAACCGTCAGTGATAATGTGATATCATATACGGTTCCTAATAAGAACCTTCTATGATATCACAAGTAACATCCCAAAAAATTCAAAAATAGAAAAAATAAAAAATTAAAATTTAAAAATAGAATTGAATTTTTTTAAATGGAATCAAGATTTTAAATTCAAATGTCCTCTTTTATTTTTTTTCTTGAATTTCAGCCTTAAGAAAAGTAAAGTTTCAATATTAAAACTTTTTCTTCTAAAATAGAAAAACAATGAAAATGAGTCTGACATATAATTTTATTTTGAATTTCTATCTTTTCTAAATTTTTCTGGCTTTTTATGAATTTTCTTGATTTTTTCTCTAAAGGAAAATTTCTTTTAATATTCATTTAAGTAATAGATAAAGGATAAGGATAAAATCTTATAACAATAAACTATATAATTTTTTTAAACTCAAGAAATCTCCAAAAACTCAATTATGAATTTAAAAATTCATGTCAACATAATTAAATGTGAAATGAAAGGTAATTTAATGCAGCTTGATTTTTGGACCTTATCTCGACATTAAATAAAAATAGTCCGACATTGTCTCAACTTGAAAATTTTAATTTATCCTCTGGATGGATAAAAAATTAAAAAATTAAAAATTAATAACCTAGTTTTTTATATTTAAAAAATTCAAAAAAAGAAAAGCTAAAAATGAAATAATTCCAATGTCAGAATTTTTATAAATTAAATACAAATATATGAAGTTGAAATTTTCACAGGAGCATAAAATAGCCATAAGGAAGCTCTACAAAAGGTTTCAAATTTTTTTAATAAGATATCAACTCACAGATAAATTAAAAATAAAAAACAGAAATCTGAGTACAATACCTTGTCAGATTTTTTATAAATTCTGTACATAGTATTTCTACATGAAAATTTTACAGGATAAGGAACATTATGTAATCATCTCTGAGAAAAAGTACCAAAATATTTCGGACAAGAATGCTAACTGATTCATTGAACCTAAGCCCGGTGAGCTGCAGTAAAAACTCAGTTTTGCTTCTTCTCTCGCTTACATGTGGGAACCGATCCACTGTTTAGGCCCACCAGTCAGCGAAACACCTAGTCTTCTTCTTCCTTTGGCCACCGGCTCTGTGTAGCCGAGCTTGCGCTGATGTAGCCGTCGTCACTCCTGCCATCTCACGCCATCCGAGGCTCTCACGACATCATCACGTCGCCACCCTAGCGTCTCCTCCGCATTTCCCGCATCCCGGCTATACCATTCCCTATGGAGGCTCCGCAAGAATCCAATTGAGTTCACACCAGGCTCTAGGCTCACCTACAGCTAATATCCTGCTATATAGGGCGCCCAAGACTTGCTTTGAGAATGCGCCTTCTTCTCTCCCACTTCCCCTCTGTTAATTCCCGCCGAGAGCTTCAATTTCCTACTGATTCCGCCATTGCCAATAAAACCCTGAGATCGGAAAACAATCAATTAAAGCTTGTAAGCAAACTCATTTTCCAATTGCTTTAAGCATTAGCATCTATTCTGCTTGATCTGGAAGCCAAGGAAGTATCTCAACTCGCCCATCATACTCATCTCAAATTCTGTGCTCATCACCTCAGAAAACTGAGACACATGAGAATGAGATGAGCCACCAAAAATGATATCATCCACATAAATCTGGACGAGAAGAAAATGGGACTCATGGTGTGTAATGAACAGAGTTTTGTCTACTATGCCCGTTTTGAAGCTATGGCTGAGAAGATAAGACTTGAGCCTCTCATATCATGCTCTGGGGACCTGCTTGAGTCCATACAAAGCTTTGAAAAGCTTGTATGTATGACTCGGAAACTTGAGGTTCTCGAATCTTGGAGGTTGTTTGACATAAATCTCTTCCTCAATATAGCCATTAAGGAATGCACTCTTGACATTCATTTGATATAGCTTGAAGCCCTGGGATGCAAAAAATGCAAGCAGGATCCTAATAGCCTCTATTCTAGTTACAGGGGCAAAAGTCTCCTCAAGGTCAAGACCCTCAACCTGAGAAAATCCCTGTGCAACTAGACTAACCTTGTTGCGAATGACAACCCCATCCCCACTCTATTTGTTTTTGAACTGTAACAACCCAAAAATTCAATAAAATAAGAAATTCAATATAAAAAATATTCATATAATTTATTGTTATGATTTCTGATTTTTATGAATTAAATAAATTCTTTTTGGCTTTTTCCTATTAAAAGAAATCCAAATGATCCATATAGTAAAATGAAAAAATGGAAAAATGTAAAAAGGTAAAAATATAAAAACATAAAAATATGTAAAAATCTCAGATAAATCCTAGAAACATCCAGAATCCTGTTTTTACCACTTGCACTGATCTGGAATTAATAAAATAAATTAAAAAGATAAAGTAAACATGAGGAGATAACCCTAATCTGAACACATAAGATTTCTTCAGAATTTATCTTACCTTAACTAGGGTTGAAATTTTAATCATGCAGACATATTAACCTAACCCATCCTTGGTAAAAGTATCAAGAATTTATCTATAAATTTGGTAGTTTTAGAAATTCACAATCAATCAATCAGAAAAGCTTGAAAGAGTAGTGTCAGAATTTTCGTAAATAAAATATAAAATATAAAATTATGAAAATTTTAAAAAAGATATATTATACTAGTACCAACCCTTTCAAAAAATTTCA
This sequence comes from Otatea glauca, assembly GCA_036346275.1. Lineage (NCBI taxonomy): Eukaryota > Viridiplantae > Streptophyta > Magnoliopsida > Poales > Poaceae > Otatea > Otatea glauca. The sequence goes on from CM070718.1 coordinate 48,314,827, forward strand.
TAAAATAATAAATGTATTTTAACCCTCAAATAAATAGAAATCAGAATCAGTAAAAATCTATAACAGTGAATTGTCAGATTTTTAGTAATATTTTTACTCATCTATTTTATCTGAAAATTTTATTAGACCCTTATATTTTCCTTGCTGACCTCTGTAATAATTCTCATAAAATCTGACGCTTGTCTTTTAACCCCAACCCTAGTTTTACCTCAGCCTGTCCAGAGTTTTCTCGTGACGTACGTGTATCACTAACTTGAGGGCCTGCGCGGACAGCTGTCTTGTGCCGACCAGCTCTCCTCTCTCGCTGACAATTTGGCCCCACCTGTCAGATGTCTCTTCCCCGTTTTTCTTCCATTTTCTCGCGCGAAGCCAGCCGAGCAGCTCGCCGCCTTCCCGTTTTGTCGCCTCTCGCGCCGCAACTCGCTGCCCGAGATCACCTACACGTCGCCCTGCCACGCCGCACCTGCCTAGCTGCTGTGCTCTCTCTCTCGCGCGAAGGAACGGCTGAGAAAGCCCGTCCAAGTCGCCGCCTTCGTCCCCGTGCGTCCAAACCCTATGCCACCGCCTCATTTGTCTATTTAAACCCCGCCAAGTCGTCGCAGGCACTCGTGTACTTCCCTGGAAACCCCAAAACCGAACCAATTCGCCTCATCACCGCTAGCCACACCTTTTCTTCCCCAGCTCCGACGAACACCCGAAAAGGGGGAAATTCATCTTTACGCCGTCTCAGTCCATTTCACCCCGAATCGTCCAACCCGAAGCATCCTCTTAGCACCTTGAAGCCTTCACCAACCTCAATTTAGCCTCTTCTTCACCGGCGAACCCTTGCAACGACCTCCTTCCACCGCCGCCGCAGTCGCACGGTGAGAACACCTCCCCGACACCTAATCCTTTGAATGAACACCAAAAATGGGATCTCTGCGACCCACTGATGCTCACCATGGTGATATTCCACCTCGGGAAGCTTTGCTTTCGCCGTTTCACCGCCGGCCATGTCCGCCGCCGCCCCCCTCACGGTGGCAGGCCAACTCCGGCCACCTCCGGCCAAAGTAACACCGCCCCTAGATGCGCGCAAGCACGCTGAGTGCGAAAGTGGAACCCATTCCACTTTTCCGGCAGTGTTTCGCCTCCGGCGAGCCTCGCAGCCGTGGTCTCTATCTCGGGTAACTGACAACGAGACCAGCATGTCAGTCTCACGCGACGCGCAGCTCACTGCCATGAGGGCCCCGGTCGTCAGTCTCTCGCGACGCTTCGCCAAGACGGTCCCACGTGCGATCGCGCTCAAGACGCGCAGTCGCCGCTAACCGGTCCCGACTGCATCGATTGCCTCGGTCGGTAGCAGCGCAAAAATGGAAAGTGGGTTTTCACCGTAAAAGCGTACTTTCCATTTTTAGTAAATTTTCTAATTTTCAGAATTTTCAAAACCGAGTGCATTCAAACTTGAATATCTTTTGAACTAACTGTCCAAATTTTATGAAATAAATTTCTAAATTCATCTAAAATCATGAAATTTTTTTTAAAATGAACTCTATTTGAATTTTAGATTCAAATTTAAAGAAAGAATTTGAAATATGCCATTTATAGAATTTTTGCAATTCAATTCCAAATTAAATGAAACAAATTTTGTTAGACTCCATGCTCTGTTAGGAACCTGATTATGCAAAAAATTTAGGGTGTACCATGGAAAATAATTAAAGTATTACATAGGGTGAGAAAGTAGTCCAATAATAATAATCGAGATAATTTTAGAATTTGAAATCTGAAAATGCAAAATAATAAAACATATAGAGTAGTCCCTGGAAATGGTAAATAAAGGTAAAATAATCCAAGGAAAATATGATTCATTATTACTGGAATCTAATTTGAAAAATATTCATGTAACTTACAAATAAATAATCAACAATCATGTTTGATTTATGCAGTTGCTTTTATTTGGCTCTTACATCTGATTCTTTCGTTTTATTGGAATTGCCATGTTATTATTACTCAACGTGTAGAACCCGACGAATCCGGTGTAGTCGACGATCAGGAATTTGACGTCGAGGAACATCAACAAGGCAAGCACCCCTTTTGACCATATTGATCCCAGTTTTATAAAAGTTTTCATTAAATGTTTTACTGCATACGTTACTTTTATTAAAGTCTGCTATTTTGTGGATATTGGCAGATGCACCTGTAGTTACATAGAACTTCCTTGATAAGTATGGATTTGTGAACCTTGATAACCCTAGAATAACTTAGACAATAATTGATGTCAATTTGGGTTACTCACACCTAGTGTCATGCTTAGCCATGCTTAAAACAACATAAAACCTTGATATGATTAAAAATGTTGGATATGACATTTGTTGGGTATGACCTTCTTATGGTTGGTATTTTGATCAAAAATGAAAATAAAACTATGGCTTTGATGCGGGCAATTATTGGCAATAGCCGGGTGTACAAGGGACTTGTACTATTGCCCGTGTCGGATTAAGGACCGAACTACGTATTCGTTAAACCCAAGAATTACCGTACAACCACAAGTGCTGGTATGGGACAGTCTTAACCTATTAAGTTGCTTAAAACTAACTTTGCACATTGGTAGGCCGGAGTAGTACGAGCTTCTTCAGTGACTGGTTGCTCGGAGGGGCGCCCACACCGAGGTGTTGGGAGTCATGTTTGCTGATACAACGGTGAATGCCATACTATGGATATACTTAATCATTATTGTGCAGTGACTGTGCAAACATTTACACCATAGTACGGGTTTGACGTCACCGGGCTGGTGCAAAGTTAGGGTTAAACAATGTAACGGTTATGTTATGATCTTCTTGCCGACACACCAAAGGAAGTGTGTTACTGGCCTGGCAAAAGGGGTTGATCATTACTTGTGGGTAAAGCTGTACAACTCTGCAGAGTGTGAAACTTTTCGAAAAGCCGTTTCCACGGTTATGGGAATCTTGGTGCGCCAGCACTAGTTAGCTGTTTCTATTTTTACAAAATCTGGATTCTACCGCGTGATGGTAGAGATTGGTTCTTGAAAAGGGTCATGGTATCAGGGCCTGCGATTTATTTATGCTTCCACTTTGTTACTTTCAGTACTAAGCTGTTTTTACTTAAATTCCGTTTTGCAATCTACTATTCTGTATTTACATTTCAAAGTAGCTTTATGCAAAGCAGCCATAAGCTTTTCCTTGAATTGGCCTGCATATATATTAGGTTTTGCAAAAGTCTTGCGAGTACGTAAGTACTCAACTTGACTATGTTAATGTTTTTAGGTGAAGAAACAGATTTCCAAGACGATACATTTTACGACGCAGGAATCGGGGATATGAACGATGAATTTTACTAGGGTTCTCCTTGTCAGTTGCCTGTGGGGATATTGGGTTAAAGGCATACTACAAGAAATATGTCTCCACTGATATGTCTTTACTTTTGGTATTGTAAAAAATATTATGTACTTGCTTCCGCTATAATAATAAAGTTGTGTATGACTGTGATGTCAATTTGTATTTGTGCGTACTAGCCACTGATCATGGGACTAGTACTGTATGCACACGGTATCCATTTTTGGTATTAATTATCAAAAATGGGGGCCTTACATGAACACCCACTTGGTCCCAATGACATTATGACCAGATGGTCGATCTACAAGCTGCCAAACATTGTTCCTCTCAAAGTTTCAAGTTTCTCATGCATAGCATTAATCCAAGATTCGTCAGATAATGTATGAGTCACATCCTTCGGCTCAAACGAGGCAACAAAGATAGAGTGAAGGCAGAAACTGGACAAACCTAATTTTGAGAGAGTGACCCACTCAAACAGATCGTTGATGATCTGATCAGGTGGATGAGAACGCTGAATATGACGGGGAGGTCCAGAAGCAGAAGTGGCCTCTACCTCATGCACAAAAGAGGTAGGAGCAGAGCCACTAGCTGCATGAGAGTCAGAAGGCAAGGGCTGGCCTTCCTGAGGTGCAGAAATAGAAACAGGAGGCACCTCAGGTGTAGAGGGGACTGGATCAGGTGGAACACCATCATCTCCATCATCCTCATCCTCTACAAAGATGGTGTCGGAGGAAGAAGAGGATCCTGAAATGTCAGGTCTAGCTCCTGGGCTAGCCTCATCAAAGGTCACTTCACAGGTCTCTATGATCCTATGTGCATCGTAACTCCAGACCCTATAGCTACGAGAAGAAGTCGAGTAACCCAGAAAGATACCATCAGAAGAGCGAGACTCAAACATATCCAAGTTACCAGACTTCAAAATGAAACACTTGCAACCAAACACACGAAAATGAGAAACACTAGGATTTCACCCATACCTCAACTCGTAAGAAGTGCGGTGCAAATGTGCTCTCAAGAATACGCGATTAGAAACATGGCAAGCAGTAGCTATAGCCTTAGCCCAAAACTTCCTGGGAGTGCTGTACTCGTCTAGCATCGTCCTGGCCATCTCTACCAGGGTCCTGTTCTTCCTTCCCACTACGCCATTTTGCTTAGGGACGTAGAGAGAGGAGAACTGATGCTCTAAACCAGACTCCACACAGAAACTCTTAAAATAGGAGTTCTTGAACTCCGTGCCATTGTCACTGCATATAGCTCGTCTTGATTTTGAGAATTGCCCTCATGATAAGCATCGAGGGTCACCCAAATCTCGTGAGCGGAATGAAGGTGAGAAATCCTATCATACTCATTGCGGCTAAGACCCTATATGAGAATGTTCCTTGTATTAGCGTTCACCTCAACGTCAGCCATATTGCCAGCTGTGACATTTTCATCAGTAGGAACCTCATACGGGAGTTTCACCTTCTACCATATCAGGAAGCCCTGGGCAGTGATGTATGACTCCATCCGTGATTTTCAAAATGGAAAATCAACTCCAGAAAAAATAGGAGGCTTGGTGGAATACTTGTCCATCACCATAGCTCTTGAGACCGGTCAAGATCTATGAAAGAGCAAAACCGGCTCTGATACCAATTGAAGGATCAAGATGGCGATCAGACGGGGGGTGAATGATCCCAAATTCTATTTTATCCCCCAAAGAAGATCACAAATGCAATTCTTCACCTAAAGAAACCAAGACAACACCCTTAGCAATCAAATTGAAGCAGAAGAATCAAATTTCCCAAAATTCAGCCTTCGGCCAGCACTACCGCCCATGCGGGGGCGGTACTGACGGGGGTTACTGTAGCTACAGTAAAACATGCATATGAACAGTGTTTTCAAAACAGGTTCAAAAAGGAAAATTGATGAATCTTTTGATTCGTTGATCCAAACTCAATGAAACTTGGTAGATGTGGTCCTAAGGATGTCAGGAACTTATTTCAACCTTCAATCACGAGGATTGACGTCAAAGTTTCGACCTTTTTGCCCGGGAAGGAAGAATACACCAAGTTTTGAGCAAATCGAACAAACTTGATTCAAGACTTGCTCGTGGGGTTTTGATGATCAAGAAGATCCTGGATAGGCTCCCACATATCACAGCAAACAAGAGATCAAGTCAAAACACAAGGAAGGCTATAACATCAAGCATTGAAGAACGCAAAAATCAACTTCTTTGTAACAACCCAAAATTTAATAAAATGAGAAATATAATATCAAAAATATTCATGTGATTTATTGTTGTATTTTATAGTTTTCTGAATTAAATAAATTCTTTTTGGCTTTTTCCTATTAAAAGAAATCTAAATGAGCTATATGGTCAATGGTAAAAGTAAAAAGATAAAAAACCAAAATCAATAAAATTTGTAAAATTTGTAAAATCTCAGATAAATTCCAGATCCAACCAGGATCCTGATTATGCAACTTGCAATGATCTGGACCAATAAAATATATTAAAAGGCATAAGTAATCATGAGGAGATAATCTAAATCTAAACTTGTAAGATTTCTTTAGAAGTCACCCGACCTTAACCTGAGTTAAAAGTTTTACCTTGCTAAACTAATGTCTCTGTCCATCTCTGGTAAAAATATCAAGAGTTTATCCCATCATTTATTAATTTTACAAATTCAGAAATAGAGAAATTAAAAAACTGAAAATAGTAATGTCAGAATTATTAAAAAAAATTTCAAATATAAAAATCTAAAAAATTTATGAAAGGTAATAATACTATTCCAAAACCAATAAAAAACTTTTATAAAATAATAATCTGATCTTTATACTCAATTAAATAAAAACCAGAATGAGTAGAAATTACTAGTTATGCATTGTCAGATTTTTAGAAATATTTTTACCCATAGTTTTTATCTTAAAATTTTCCCTTACTCTCATCTTCACCTTGCCGACCTCTGTAAAAATTCCCATAAAATCTTGAGCTCATCTGTTAACCCAAACCTCGGTTTTACCTCAACCTATCTAGAATTTTCCAGCAAATCGCCCTAGTGTCTCGCTGACATGTGGGCCTGATTGGCGTAGCTGTCGCCAGCTGACTCCTCTCGCTGCCAGCTTGCCCCTGCATGTCAGCCATTTCTTCTCCGTTCTTCTTCTTCTCTCTCTCTCTGCTCTCTTCGCTCTCTCTTGCCAGTCAGCGCCGCCTCTCCTCTTGTCGCGATCTCCAGTCGGCGCCGCAACTCGTCGCCCGAAGCTTCCACCTACACCTCACCTGGACATGACGGTTCCCTTGGCCGACGTGCTCTCTCCCGCGCCAAAGAACGACCGAGAGCACAGCCACGACGTCGCCTTGATCGACCAACGCAAACCTGTGCCAAACCGCCTTCGTGCTCTATAAGAACCACATTCGGTCGCCCTGGTAACCACAACCGTCGACCGAAACCTTGCAAACCTCAAATAGCTCACCTGCACCTTCTTCTTCCCCAATTCCGACGACCAACCGAGAAAAGGGGGGAAACCTCAAACAAGCTCTTTGTTGAACCATTTCTCGAACCATCTAGCCTGAAGCAACCTCACCACCACTAGTACCTGTCCTTGGCCCCAATTGGAACTCTTCTTCTCCAGCGAGCCGCTGCACCTAGCTCCTCCGTCTGCCGCAACCCGCGCACGGTGAGAGCTCCGTCTATCCACCCATTCTTTTGTGTTAGTAACAAAATCGAACTCTTGAGTCACGCAGATGCTCATGGGGATAAAGATGGGCCGTGGGAGTCCCTGCTGGTGCTCAGCCACCGATCGGTCATGGCCGCCGCCGCCCCCCTCACGATGGCAGACCAACTCCAGCCACCCCCGGCCGAACCAATACCACCCACGTGTGCGCATAAGCCTGCTAATGCTCATGGTGGAACCGATTCGTCGGCTCTGGCCCTCCATCGCCAGCGGCGAGCTTCGGCTTTGCCTCCCCTGCGTCGGGTCACTGACAGGCGGGGCCCTTATGTCAGTCGCGCGCGCTGCATTGTTCCAATGCCAAGCAGACACCGCTGGTCAACCGCTCGTGCTGCATAGCTCACGCAGGCCCGCGCACCAGTCGCACACGCGCAAGCCTCTCGCTGCCACTTGGGCCCGACCCGTCAGCGCCTAGGCCCGACTCCAGCCAAAAATGGAAAGCGCACTTTGAATCCGAAAGCGTACTTTCCATTTTTGGTAAATTTCTGAATTTCAGTATTTTTCAAACCCTAGGATATTCAAATGCTTATAACTTTTGAACCATCCAGACAAATGAGACAAAATAAATTTATAAATTCATGATAAATCATGTGTGTTCAGAATATGCAAAAATATTTTGAAAATAAACTCTGTTTAAATTTTAAATTCAAATATAAAGAGAAAGGTTAAAATATGCTATTCATATAATTTTTGCAAATGACCTCCAAACTGAGTAAAATAAATTTTGTTAGTCTCCTAGTAATTCTAAGAACCTAAATATGTAAAAATACTTAGGGTTTTATATAATAAAAATTTGAGTTGATAAATAGGTAGTAAAGTAATTCAATATTAATCTAAATAAATTTGATCCTTTAAATTGTAGAATAAAAATAAAAATGATCCATGCAAATAATCCTGATTTATGAAATTGTTTTATTTGAATTTTTCCATCTAATTTCTTTTTGTCCCTATTGAAATTTATTATTTGTTAAGCTATTATTATACGACGTGTAGAACCCGACGAACCCGGAGTAGTCGACGACGATCAAGAATTTGACCACGAGGATAATCAACATGGCAAGCACTCCCTTTGATCATATTGATCCCAGTTTTATAAATATTTTCATTAAATGTTTTATTGCATACGTTACTTTTATTAAAATCTGCTATATTATGGGTATTGGTAGTTGTACCTGTAATTACATAGAAGTTCCTTGATAAGTATGGATTTGTGAGCCTTGATAACCCTAGAATAGCATAGACAATACTTAATGTCAATTTGGGTTACTCACACTTAGTGTCATGCTTAGCCATGCTTAAAGAAACATAAAACCTTGACATGATTAAAAATGTTGGATATGACATTTAATGGGTATGACCTTTCTTTATGATTGGTATTTTGGTTAAAAATGAAAACTATAATTTTGATGCAGGCAACTATTGGCAATAGCCGTATGTACAGGGGACTTGTACGTAATATAGGGGGAGACTATTGCCTGTGTCGGATTAAGGACCGAACTATGAGTTCTTTTCAGGCCAAGAAATACGTACAACTACAAGTACTGGTATGAGACAGTCTTAACCTATTAAGTTGCTTAAAACTAGCTTTACACATTGGTAGGCCGAAGCGGTGTGTACGCCATGCTATGGGGAGACGTGGGACAATTTGATGTGTGTCATCATTTGTCGTACTAGTCACCTATCTTTTGCCGACGTAGGTAGAAGTGGGACAATTTAGTGTTTGTCACCACTTATCGAACTAGTCACACATCTTCTGCTACCATAGTATGTGTTCGGCACCGGGCTGGTGCAAAGTTAGGGTTAAGTAATGTAACGGTTATATCATGACTCTCTGCGTACACCAAAGGAAGTGTGCTAATGATCTACACAAAGAGTCAGTCATGTCTTGTGGGTAAAGCTGTACACCTCTGCAGAGTGTAAAACTAATCGATTAGCCGTACCCGCGGTTATGGGAACTTGGTAAAGTCATCACATAGTTAGCTATTTTTATTTTCATAAAATCTGGTTTCTACCATGTTTCGGTAATTTTTACTGTGTGTCAGTGTAAATGATTTGTGGATAAAGCCATGATACCCAGGTACATAAAATTTATTTATGCTTATATTCTATTACTTTCAATATTAACTTGCGTTTACTTAAATTCCGTTTTGCAATCTACTATTATGTATTTACATTTCAAATTAGCTTTATGCAAAACAACCATAAGCCTTCCCTTGGAATTGGCTTGCATGTATATTTAGGTTTTGCTAAAAGTCTTGCGAGTACGTAAGTACCCAACTTGCCTATATTGATGTTTTTAGGTGAAGAACCAGAATACCCCGACGATACATATTATGACACATGATTCGGGGATGTGAATGATGAATTTTACTAGGTCTTCCTTGCAGTTGCCTTTGGGGACATTGGGTTAAAGGCATACTACAAGAAATATGTCTCCACTGAAATGTTTTACTTTTGGTATTGTAAGAATATTATGTACTTTGCTTCCGCTGTGATAATAAAGTTTGTGTATGACTGTGATATCATTTTGTAATTGTGCGTACTAGCCACTGATCATGGGACTAGTACGGAAAGCACATGGTACCCATTATTGGTATTTATTATCAAAAATGGGGACCTTACATTCTTGCACGAAGAACGCACGGATTGCCTAGATGATTGAAGATATAAAATCAAGAGAAGAATCATTCATCAACCTCAGCAAAGATTTGTAAGCATGTAGAAGGAGAGGAGGCAAATCCAAATTGCATAAATGTAAATTGCAAGAAAGTAAATGCGGAATTTAAATTGCATAATTTAAATGTGTAATGTAAATGCAGAAAGGAAAGAAATGATTTGAGGAAACATTTTCATTTCTGGAAGGAGAGGTTTACAAAGCCTCACAAACAAGTGGGCAAAGCTCGAAGGAGCACAAAACCATCAAAATCTTCAAGTAAGGGAGGGCTACCCCTACCCCTCTATTTATACTACTCTTGGACAACCTACCACCCTTGGATGAGCTTATAATCCCTAGAACACTCATCAAGGGCTAGGATTAACCCACTTAACCAGCCACACAAGGGTTCACCCAAAACCCACCACACAAATGGGTTTTCTTGCACGATTTTCAAAGCACACTAACTAGACCCGATAACCTATCAACTAGACCAAGATCCAATAGCCCTCATTTATCCAAGCAGCGCCTAGATAGCATCTTAACTGTTCCATGTCTTCACGGCTTGCCACGACTCCATCTTCGATCATCTTCCAGTGATCCCCAATCGTCTGGACCTTCGACGCTCCTCGCCTAGTCCCGGTCATCCTTCGCCTCACCATGATCTAGCATCGTCAACCTGCAACCATCAAAAACAAGGAAACACATCACATAGCATTGTATGAATTGATATACAATAAACCTCACACAAATTCAAAAATTCAAACACCAAAAATTTGCTCCGTTGTCCGGCACTACCGCCTCCTGGGGCCGTTATTACCGCTCGGCTAGCACTAACGCTCCAGCATGGTCGGTAGTCCCGCTCCCTTGAAGAACCAGCGAACACCTCTCTCTGGAATATAACTACCGCCCCCTCGGACGATATTGTCGCTCGGCTGGCACTACTGCTCCCACATGGTCGATAGTGCCTCTCCTGGCAGAGACAACTCAAATTGCTTCATTTTGAAAATCCAATTAAAATCAAACTCATATGCAAGCAAACCTAGCTCACACAGTCAATAACTCATCACCAACAAGGATAGACCTCCACATGGCCTTTCACAATATCTGAAGGCGAAACTGCAAGCGGTGGTCAAGCTGCGATGAGTAACAAGATTTTGCCCAGAGGGGTTCCAATACAATATCCGATGCTCAATGATTCAAACTATGGCCTGTGGGCTATGAAGATGAGAATCATCCTTTGCTCATTTGGAGTTTGGAGAGTGATAGAAGGCGCCGGGGTGATCAATGAGGAGATTGATCAGGGAGCAATGGCTGCGATTTCTCAAGCAGTTCCTGACCATGTGATGATAGCTATTGCCGCAAAGTACATGGCAAAAGAAGCATGCGAAGCTATCAGGGACATGCGAGTGGGAGAAGATCGAGTCAAGAAAGCTCGGGTACAAGTATTAAAAAGGCAGTTTGATCGGCTGATCATGGAAGACACTGAAAGCATTGCAGATTTCTCAAAAAGACTTACCGGCATCGTAGGTGAGCTACGGTCCTTCGACAATGATCTAAAGGACAGTGTTGTTGTTGAGAAATTGTTCTCTGTAGTGCCAGATCGTTTTTCACAGATCGTTGGAGTAATCGAGCAGTTCGGCAACATTGGAACAATGTCGTTGCAAGAGGCGCTAGGGCGTCTTAGGGCATACGAAGAAAGCACTCATGGAAGACGGCGAGATTACAGCGGCAAAGAAGGTGAGCAACTCTTTCTTACTCGAGCACAATGGGAAGGATTATCCATTAGTGAGAAGAAGAACAGAGAAGCCTTCAGTTCTGGCAGAAGAACAACCAATGCTCGTGGTCGCGGCCGTGGACGTGGACGAGGCCGAGGCTGAAGGCGTGATCGTGACAATGGCCGAAGAGATGATGGAGAAGAACGAAAGTTCAGAAAGTTTGATAAAACAAAGGTAAAGTGCTTTAATTGTGACCTGTATGGACACTTCCGCAGTGAATGTCGCAGGCCAAAACGTGAGAGAGCAAATTTTGTTGAGAAGAAAGAAGATACTGAAACTGCTTTTTTTGGCTGAAGTTTCAGAGCAAGTGCAGACTGCACATAACAGAAGAGAAACCGTGTTGCTTAATGAGGAAAAGGCAATGTTTAGAGAAGAAGAGATTGAACACCAAGGTACCAGATGGTATCTAGATACTGGAGCTAGCAATCATATGATTGGTTCGAAACATCTCTTTGCAGAACTTGATGAATCAGTACAAGGTTTTGTCAAATTTGGTGTGGATCTTATATTGATATTCAGGGACGAGGTAAAGTACTTCTCAAGTGCAAGAATGAAGAGCACAAGCTATTAACCAAAGTTTATTACATACCTCGACTTAGAAGCAACATTCTCAGTTTGAGACAACTTGATCAGTATGGAAGCAAGATTGTCATTGAAAATGGATACATGAGTGTATATGACAGCGACAAGAGGTTGTTGGCTCATGTAAGGAGGTCTTCAAATAGACTCTATGTCATGGATGTGGAGGTGACTGAGCCGGTTTGCTTGCTGACTAAAACCTACGAATCAGCTTGGTTATGGCATGGACGGTATGGTCATTTGAACTTCCGTGCATTGAGGAGTCTAGCAACAAAGGAGATGGCAGATGGCATTCCTGTGATTGATCATCTGGATCAATTTTGCAATTGGTGTTCGTTGGGCAAGCAACACAGAAGGCCTTTTCCGCATGCATCCTTGTTTCAAGCCGAACAGCTACTGGAGCAGATCCATAGCGACTTCTGCGGGCCGATTACTCCAGCAACTCCTGCTAGAAATCAATACTTCTTGCTAATGATAGATGACTACAGTAGATATATGTGGGTAGAGCCAATCAAATACAAGTTTGAAGCACTCTGTTACTTCAAAAGATTTCAAGCTGCAGTTGAAACAGAGAAAGGTCTGAAAATTAGAGCTCTTCGAACTGATCGAGGAGGTGAGTTTACGTCCATAGAGTTTGGAGAGTATTGTGGTACAGCAGGCATCACGAGACTTACCATGGCTCCTTACTCACCACAGCAAAATGGGATGGTGAAGCATCGAAATCAGACTGTAGTAGAGATGGCTCGAAGTATGATGAAGAGTAAATCTGTGCCTACAAAATTTTGGGGAGAAATAGTAAAAACAACGGTGTATCTTCTTAACAGAGCTCCAACACGAAGTCTAGATGGAATGACTCCATTTGAAGCATGGCATCATCGAAAACCGAAGGTATATCATCTTCGTACGTTTGGATGTGTAGCTCATATGAAAATTGTGAAGCCTGGCTTGAAGAAGCTAGATGATCACAGTATGCCGTTGGTTTTCTTCGGATATGCTAAAGGATCAAAAGCCTATCGGTTGTATGATCCGAATAGTAACCAGATTCATGTAGCTCGAGATGTAATTTTTGAAGAAGGAAGAAAGTGACAATGGGAATCAGAAGACGATAGAAGTGCCAGTAATTTCACTTGGCACTACCCTCCTGACGTTGAATTGCAACAAGGTCCAAGTGCTGAGCAAGAAACCGAACATGTTGAGCCAAATTCAGTTGGTTCACCCCATGGTTCGGTTCCTGGAATACCAGAGTCCAACCTCGAGGAATTCAGTGGAGATTCACCTACTTCAATTTCTTCTGTGCAGCCCCAGAAGTTTTGGTCATTGCAGGATATCTATAATGAAACAAGCTCAATTGATCTTGATGAAGATGTTAATCTATGTCTGCTAGGTGCCGAAGAGCCTCCCAGTTTTGAAGAAGCTGCAGATCATGATTGTTGGAGAAAGGCCATGAAGGAGGAGTTGGACTCGATTTTTGTAACATCCCAAAATTTAGCTTAATTAAGTTTTTATTTCTTATTTGTGCATTTATGATTTTCTGGAATTTATTTGCATTTTTCGGAATTTATTTGAATTAAATTCAAATTAGGTTTATCACCTTTTATTCAAATCTATTTAAATTTATGCAAAGTTAAAATAAAGTTTTACCAAAAATATTTTATTTGGGTCCAGAATGTCTCAAAGTATTTTTGAGATTTTTCTTGGATTTTTCATAATAGTTTTATTGCCTAAAACAAATAAAATGAATTCCTGGAATTGTTTAAAATCAAAAATATTTTAAAATCCAATGAACAGTAACGGGCCGGCCCACTACTGCGTGGCCCAGATAGCCCGCGCAACCCGCTTCAGCTGAAAACCTAAACCTAAGGAAGCCGACCGTTGGATCGAGATCCAACGACTCCTCTTTCGCCGCGTTGTCAAAGCGTCTGGCCGTTGGATGGACGCCGCGTGGACGCGCTGGATGCAGCCGCGTCATCTCTCCGTGTCGCCGCCGGAATCCGTCGCCGCCACGAGGTCATCCTCGGAGTCTGTGCTAGGCACGCCTCCCCGTGCTGCTATTTAAGGCGCCGACGCGGGCACGGAACCCCTCACCTCGCGCCGCGCCTCTTTCGCAAAGCCCGGAGCTCCGAGTTGCCGTCGTTCGCGCAAGGAAGCTCGCCGGAGTTGGTGGTTCTCGCCGTGGTGGTTTCAGCGATTTTTCGCCGCCGTTGAGTCTCCGCCGCCACCAGTGCCCTCACCGAGATCACCAGACCGAGCCGCGTTGAATCGCAGCTTCTCGTCGTGCGAAACTCGCCGGAGCACCGTGTAGCGCATCGTCTTCTTCGTCACCGGTAAGATTCCGCCATCGTGCCTCCATCGCCAGACCAGAAGCTCGGGGGCCGTTAGATCTAGATCGGTTGGTCGATGCGCTGCCACGTCGCGCGTGATCGCCGCCATCCGATCGTGTTTCGCGACGGATCGAACCATGCGAGTAGCCAACCAGATCGTGCCGCGTGTCAGGCACAGAACCCGAAGCGTGGTGCGCCGAGTCCACCGTGGGCTGGCGCGAGCCGTGGACCAAGTTTATGCACCAGAGCCACGTGGCAAGCCCTGATTGGCTGGCGCCGGGGCTGACGTCACGCCGACGTCATGCTTGCGTCATAAATGTATTTTTCAATTGGAAAATAATCCGATTGGAAATTCTGTGATGATGACGTCATCATGAGGTCACGCTGACGTCAATAATCGGTTTTTCAGAATAAAAATAAATCTGTTAATTCCGAATTTCTGATTTTCTGATTTCAGTATTTATTTCAAAATTCAAAAGGCTATATCTTTTGCATCATAACTCGGATTTGAGTGATTCCAGTTTCTAAAAATTTGTAAAATTGAGATCTATTTAATGTTCAATTTTATTTGATTTTTGGAGTTCAATTGCTCTCTGTTTTGGTATTTATTTGGTTTTCTTCTTGATGACGCGTGAGGCGTTGAATTGTGCGACGCCGGAGGAAGATCCAAAGACAACTCAAGAGCAAGTTCCGAACCAGATCAGGACCTATTCCAAGGCAAGTTGTGCTTTGATCATGTTGAACCCATGTTTATAAAATTGCTATGTCTGATTTACCCTATTGCATATATTTCAAATATACAACTGTTTGAATTAGATTGGGTTTAGCTAATATGCCAGATTGATCTACACCCTACCTTGTCATTGTATGCCATGATCCATTGTCACCCTAGATTGGTTAAATATAGTTGGTTAATAATTATAATCAACATTGGAGGATTAGTTCGTATTAGTTGCTTAGCCTTGCCACGTCATCACATGTGTCAGAATCATTGATAATTAATCTTGATTAATGGAATATGGAACAATGTTATGAACTTGTGTGTCATGTGGGATCACACGATGAGATTGAGTTGTTGTGGCGAGTCATGTCACGCGACGATGTTGAATTGTTGATGGCACGTGGTGCTTGGTAATCAACTGGGTGATAATAATTTAGATTGGGGCAAGTGACAAGGGGCGAGGATGCCAAGGTGGGCCCAATAGGCAGAGGGTATGTGGAAGTCTTGCCTTGATCACAATAAGGACTTAACCTTGCAAGCCTTTGACCTGAGTCAATCATGCAACCACATGTCTGGTATGGGCCAGCCTAGCTGAGTAATTTGCAATGTCTTGATTTTGGTACTATCGTGGTCGGTGTGAGTTCCCGAGTTATGGTGTAATTCACATGGCGCAAGAGGGGGGCCCTGGTTATGGTTTTCAGACCCACCAGTGTTGAAACCTTAGCGGGTAGTATCCGGTTAAGCCAGAGCATTGTAAAGGCTTTGTTATAATCACTCGCCTTGGTGGTGTTTGGTTGTATCACGTGGGTAAAGTGCATAACCTCTGCAGAGTGTGAAACTATTCGGATAGCCGTGCTCATGTATTGAGCAATGCTCGGGAATTACAGTTAAGGGTTAGCTTAATTAAAATGAACAACTTGGTTGGGATGGCGGAAGGCCATATGGAAGATGGAATTTGACATAGGATTGGAAACTTGGTTTACTTGAGAAATACTGAATTTATTTACTATTGATATTTGTTTTACAGTCTTTACAATCTATTTACTGTATTCGTTCATAAATGCTGCTTATAGCAAAATAGCCATGATAGCCTATCCATTGGAATAAGCCTTGCATATAGATACATAGAATTGCATTCTGTGCACAACTTGTTGAGTGCTTAAGTACTCACCCTTGCCAAACAACAATAATCAACAGTTGAAGAATCTACACCTGTGTTGGAAGATGAAGTCCAGGAAGACACGAGTCATTAGGGTCCGAGCCTTGTCGGTTGCCTGTGGTGAACTGATGAGCTATCTACGTTTTCTACTTTTCGCTGCATAATTATTAGTTTATATTTCCAGTCTTGCCCTGCGTGGCTTAATAATGTAATTTGGTCATAAGATCATACCTTTAGATATATCAATGAATGAACTATTATTCTATTATCATTGTGTATGATGTGATATGTACCAATGTTGAGCTGTGTGCACTAGCGTTGATCCTGGGACTAGTGCGGTAAACACAGTGGGTTCGAATCAGTGGATTCGGGTCCTTACAGAGGTGGTATCAGAGCATACCGACTGTAGGTCTTGGCCCTAGGTAGCATGGAGGTGTCTTGGGTGTGTCCAAAATTATTTTCAAAAAAAAAATCTGAACTTGACTAATAAAACACTCTCGACTCATCTCATTCTCTACTTCTCGCCTTTGCTGAATTTACCCGTTTTACTTGTCGTTTCGGGTGGAGAACTTATTCAAAGTTCTTGTGAAGCAGATGCCGATCGTTCCGACCTTTGAGGAGTCAGCTGGTGGCTACGCCATGGAGTTGTGGAGAGTTCTTCAGACGCTGGGAGGCTTCTATCGTCCGCTTTATCGAGGAGGCAGCTGGTCAGTTAATGGTGTACACCGAGGGTTTATTTGCAAGCTGATTATCTACGCTCGGGAGAACGAGGAAGCTAGCAGACCAATCAACATCTCCGCCAGAAGATTCTCGTACGAGGTTGCGATTCAAGAGGTTGCCCGACTTGCTCTTCGCCGTGTCTGCCGTGACTACGCCGACGAGCTTCACGACTCAGTGTTCCGGCTTCACCCAGACGTTCAAGCGTGCCGACGCCGACGGATCGTGGAGGACGAGTGTGCCACTGCGGTACACCTTGCGGAGTTCACCCTTGCCCAGGAGGATCATATGAGAGATACTACTCAGGAGTTGGAGACTGTGTACGAGGCACTCAGAGTAGCAGAGCAGGAGCTTGAGGTGACCCGTGCTTCAGCCATCGGGATGATCACTGAGCTGGGAGAGGCCCTAGAGGCGGTCGAGGACGAGTTGGAGCGCGTGACTCGAGGAGTTCAGGAGCCAGTTGGAGAGTCCGAGGAGGATCCAGAGGAGCGAGAGTGGGAGCCAGAGGAGAGTGTAGACCTTGTTGTCGCAGAGGACCCAGTAGTAGGTCACCAGGATAGGTTCGCTCCTATGCCAGCTCACCCACCGGTGTATGCGCCGGGTCAGCCTCAGCCAGGGTGGCTGGATGAGTGAGTGTCAGCCTTGGAGCTGTGTTGAGACTCGAGTGTGAGTCGCGTCTTTAAGTTAGTCTTTACCTTTTTAGTTGACGTTGAGGTTTCGTGTTTAGTTTGCTTCTTTGTAATGCTGAGTGTGCAGTATGTGTTGCAAAGCTTGTAGGCTTAAATAAGCGGCCATACCAAGAATAATAAAGAATTAGTTCAGTTGGGTATAACCTATCTCCCCGCTTTAGAAATTCTTACTTCTTATCTATGCTACATCTACCTTCCCTAACCCAAGAGGCAATCATCAGATGGTGAATACTCGAGGGAACAACGGTGCTTCAGGAAGTGGACTGCGCCGGAATGACAATCCCAATAACAGAGGAAGCCCTCAACCACCGCCAGTGGACATGCAGAATCCGGGAGCATTTCTTGCAGCGCAGACTCAACTGATGCAGACTATGATGCAGCAGATGCAGCAGATGACCAACGCAAAGAACCAACAACAACAACTCGGCTCGGAACAACCATGGTGGACCCAGACCTCACTCAAAGCTATCAGATTTTATGAGGACTAGGCCACCAACTTTTTCAGGGAATGTGAACCCTTTGGAAGCCGATGACTGGCTTAGGACAATTGAGAAGAAGCTGCACATCACTAAGTGTGAGGGCAATGAGAAGGTGCTCTACGCCTCTCATCAACTTGAAGGAACCGCCGCAGAATGGTGGGAGAATTACTGTGCCGCTCATGGAGCCCCACAAAAGATCACCTGGGAGGAGTTTACTAATGCTTTCCGCCAGTATCATGTCCCGAAGGGAATGATGGACCTTAAGAAGGAAGAGTTCAGGGCTTTGAAACAAGGAGGCCAACTAGTGGCCGAGTACCTGAACAAGTTTACTCAGTTAGCTCGCTATGCCCCTGAAGACGTAGCGACAGATAAAGCTAGGCAGTCTCGTTTCATGAAGGGACTGAATTCAGGACTGCAGGTGGGATTGATTACCCACAATTTTCCAGACTTTTAGGAGTTAGTCAATAAGGCCTTTATCCTAGAGGATAAGCGCAAAGAGCTGGGTGAAAACCGTAAGCGCTTAATGACTAACCAGGGTGGACGTCCAAACCATCTACGTTTGAGGATGTCACCACAACAATTTGCTAGGTTCCAACCGCCAGCCGTGAACAAGACATCAACCCCTGCACCTCGCCCTGCCAATCAGAACTTCCAGACACCAGCACAGGGCAACAATGCGCCAGGAGGGAATCAGCAGTCTGCAGTGAAGAGATGCTACACATGCAATGAGCCAGGGCCCTTTTCTAATAGGTGTCCACGAAGGAGGCATCACGCCGATTCGTTTCAACTTGGGAACAACACCGCCAAGGCACCAACCTCGGGAGGAAATCGTGCGCCAGTCAATCGGAGCAACCCAAGCAATCAACAAAGGCGCGGAAGGATCAATCACATCACCGCGGATGGAGCTCGGGAGGCTACGACGCGTCGTCCGGGTAAGTTTCGGTCAACTCAAGCACTGCTCTGATTTTGTTTGATTACGAGCTTCGTGATTCGTTCGTTTCTCAAAGTTTTGCAACCAAGAATGGATTTAAAGTGGTGAATCTTAAGTGTGTACTCTTAGTCCAAGCCCCAGGATCTGAGCTTAGATCTAGCCTTGGGTGTTTGGGAGCTAAGTTGCTTATGGATGGGATAGAATTTCTAGCGAATCTTATCTTGATAGATGCGCAATCCCTAGACGTCATCCTTGGAATGGATTGGCTATCTAAGCATAAGGCTGTTTTGGATTGTGGCCGAAGGATCGTAACTTTGGAAGGCCCTAGTGGCAAGAAAGTAGAATTTCAAGCAACCGCAGTTCGTGATGGGCAGTTAGTGGTCAACAGCGTGAAAGCCATCAGCATGGAAGATGTGCCAGTAGTCAGAGAATACCCAGATGTGTTTCCAGAAGATTTGCCAGGACCGCCGCCGGATCGCGATATCGAGTTTGTCATTGAATTAGCACCAGGGATAGCACCGATATCAAAGAGACCATATCGGATGCCTACCGACGAGTTAGTGGAAATAAAGAAACAGATTGAGGAACTGCAAGAGAAAGGTTTCATTAGACCTAGTTCATCGCCGTGGGGAGCCCCGGTTTTGTTTGTTCGTAAAAAGGACGGAAGTCTTAGAATGTGCATCGATTATCGTGCACTGAATGAAGTAACGATCAAGAATAAGTATCCGTTGCCCAGGATCGATGACTTATTTGATCAGTTAAGAGGAGCTGGAGTTTTCTCCAAGATAGATCCTCGTTCGGGATACCATCAGTTGAAGATCCGAGCGGAGGATGTGCCTAAGACTGCGTTTTCTACGCGATATGGACATTATGAGTTCACAGTCATGTCATTTGGATTGACGAATGCCCTGCATATTTCATGAACATGATGAATAGGGTTTTCATGGAATATTTGGATAAGTTTGTTGTAGTCTTTATAGGCGATATCTTGGTTTACTCAAGACGGAGGAAGAGCATGCGAGAATATCTGAGGATGGTTTTAGACAGGCTACGAGAACATCAGCTATATGCTAAGTTTAGCAAGTGTGAATTTTGGAAGGAAAAGGTTAAATTTCTTGGTCATGTAATGACTACTAAAGGAGTTGCAGTTGACCCCACAAAGTGGATGCGATGTTGCATTGGGAGCAACCAAGTCATTACTCGGATCCGTAGTTTTCTGGGAATGGCGGGATATTACCGTCGGTTCATAGAAGGATTCTCGACAATTGCTAAACCCCTGACGCAGTTGTTGAAGAAGGAAAAGAAGTTTGCATGGACGCCAGAGTGCGAGAAAAGCTTTATGGAATTAAAGAAGCGTTTAACGCGGCCCGTATTAGTGTTACGGATGTGCGTAATGGATTTGATATTTATTGCGATGCTTCAAAGCAAGGCTTGGGATGCGTGTTAATGCAAGAAGGCAAAGTCGTTGCTTATGCGTCGAGACAGTTAAGACCGCATGAAGTGAACTACCCAACGCATGATTTGGAGTTAGCAGCCGTAGTGCATGCTTTAAAGATATGGCGTCATTATCTCATTGGAAATAGATGTGAGATATATACAGACCATAAGAGCCTAAAATACATATTCACTCAAGCGGATCTGAATATGAGACAGCGAAGGTGGCTAGAGCTAATTAAAGATTATAATGTGGGAATTCATTATCATCCCGGAAAGGTCAATGTGGTAGCAGATGCTCTGAGTCGAAAGAGCCATAGCGCCAATACGCTAACAATGGCGGATCAACCAGAACTATGCAAGGAATTTCAGAAACTAAGGTTGGAAGTCGTTCCGCAAGGAATGGTAACTGCATTAGAAGTGAGGCCAACACTGGAGGATCAGATTAGTGAAGGCCAGAAAGATGACGATAAAATTTCTAAGATCAAGGCTAAAAAGGAAGAAGGCCTAGCCGTAGATTTCACTTTGGATGAGCAAGGAACCATGTTTTTCAAAGGCCGAATTTGCGTGCCGAATAAAAGGGGTCTGAAACAATTGATTCTTGAGGAAGCTCATGATTCTAAGTACTCGATTCATCCAGGAAGTGCTAAGATGTAGCAGGATTTGAAAGAGAGATTTTGGTGGCCTAATATGAAGCGTGAAGTAGCTGAGCATGTCGCTTTATGTGACGTATGTCAGAGGGTAAAAGCCATGCATCAAAGACCCGCTGGTTTGTTGCAGCCATTGAAAATTCCGGAATGGAAGTGGGAGGAAATCGGAATGGACTTTATCACCGGTTTACCTAAAACTCAGAGAGGGTACGATTCCATTTGGGTTATTGTGGATCGTCTAACCAAGGTCACCCATTTTATCCCAGTAAAGACCACTTACTCGGGAGATCGTTTAGCGGAGTTGTACATGTCAAGGATTGTATGTTTGCATGGAGTGCCCAAGAAGATCGTGTCAGACAGAGGGACCCAATTTACCTCAAGATTTTGGAATAAGTTGCACGAAGCAATGGGAACTCGCCTGAATTTTAGTACAGCATATCACCCGCAGACAGATGGTCAGATTGAAAGAGTAAATCAGATTTTAGAGGATATGTTGAGAGCTTGTGCTTTAGCTTATGCTACATCTTGGGATAAAAGTTTGCCATATGCAGAATTCAGTTACAATAACAGCTATCAAGCTAGCCTGCAGATGTCACCATTTGAGGCGTTGTATGGACGTGCTTGTCGTACTCCGTTAAATTGGAATGAAACAGGAGAGCATTTGGTTTTCGGGCCAGATATCCTCGAGGAAGCCGAAAGTCAAGTCGCAATGATCAGAGAAAGGTTGAAGATAGCACAGTCAAGACAGAAAAGCTACGCAGACAACCGTCGTCGAGATTTGAGTTTTGAACCAGAAGATCATGTATATCTCAGGGTTACCCCTCTTAAGGGCGTTAAAAGATTTCACGTTGAAGGGAAGCTCGCGCCAAGATATGTCGGTCCGTTCAAGATTCTGAGCCGTCGAGGAGAGGTAGCCTATCAGTTAGAGTTGCCTCAGTCATTGGTAGGAGTGCATGATGTATTCCATGTGTCGCAGCTTAAGAAGTGTCTCAGAGTGCCAACAGAGCAAACCCCGTTGGATGCAATAGAGCTGCAAGAAGATTTGACTTACAAAGAGCAACCGGTCAGAATTTTGGATGTTATGGAGCGCAAGACCAGAAACAAGTCTATTTGCTTTTGCAGAGTTCGGTGGAGCAATCATTCCGAAAGTGAAGCCACTTGGGAGCGAGAAGAAGATTTGAAGTCAGAATTTCCGAACCTATTCTCTAGTTAACCCTGAATCTCGGGTCGAGATTCTGTTAAGGGGGGAGGTTTGTAACATCCCAAAATTTAGCTTAATTAAGTTTTTGTCGGGACCCGGATTTGCAAATCCGAAACCCTCTGTGTATACTGCACTAGTCCAGGATCACGCTAGTGCACACAGTGGAAACATAGATGAAATACCATTCCATACAACGAATTAATTAAGAAGAAGCAAATTATTATTAAATAAAGCAACGACCTTATGGTCAATGTTTACACCATTATGCCTTAAGGGCTTAAGAAACAAATACTATTGCAGCGAAAAAGATAACTTGAACCATTCGACATGCCACAGGCAATAAATGGAGAACGCCTTCCTAATCCACGTAGTCTTCATAGAATTCCTCTTCATGAGATTCATTATCTCCTTCAGCAACTGATCAACAAGGGCATAAAGCCGTGAGTACAAAGGTACTCAGCAAGCCGTAGGGAATTGATGCAATATATTTATGCACGGCTTGACAAGGATGGCTATATAGTTTATTTTGCGTAAAGCAATAACTTGAATTGAAATACAATAAATAGATTGAAAGCATATTTATGAAAACATAAATAAATAACTGATAGATCAATGATAGACAACAAAACAACAGTGAACTCCCCGTTCACATCCCAACAATTCCACATTCCACATTTCATGAAACACTCTATACCCGTGTGAAATTCCGGGCTTTGTCCATGATCATGACGCGCTATCCGAATAGTTTTACACTCTGCAGAGGTTGTACAACTTTACCCACAAGACATGAACATCTCTTTGTGCAAACGTTACTAACACACTTCCTTTGGTGCGTCGCGAGAGATATCATGTGAGCCTTTACAATGCATTGTCTAAACTCAGATCGCCGCTAAGGTTTCGCCCATTAGGGCCCCCTCTTGCGCCTTGCGAATCTACCCGTCCATCCCGGAACCCACACCACCATTGGCAGTACTCAAGACTAGACATTACAAATTAATCAGCTAGGTCTGTCCCATTCCAGACATGTGGTAGTACGATTAGACCAGTTCAATGGCGCACAAGATTAAGTCCTTAAGTTGTCTCAGGCAAGACATCCACATCCCAACGTGCTAGAAAGCACCCCCTTTACTGCACGATCACTTGCCCGAGGGAAAACAATTCGTTCAACCAAGACCAATGGCAAACCCCGCCATGGTACAACAAATTTTACAACGATGGCTAACGGCCACGATTCAATATCTCATTAAGTCAAGATTAACATTATTCAACATGTGACATGAATCCCAACGTATATGTAAGCATGTCTAAGCATAGCTACGATAACCCAATGTTGGTATTATGATTATGTCCAACTAGTAATGTCCCAACCTAGGTTTAACAATGGATACATGGCATACAACGAATCAAGGTGGCATAATGTCAACTAGGCATACATCTACTCCCATTAAATAAACATTGATACGTAAATAGCATGCAAGTGTATAAAATAAATTACTTTGCAAACATAGGATCAATATGATCAAAGGTTATGACTTGCCTTGCTGATCTAGTGCTGAATCTTGGTCTTGAAGTCTTCGTTCGCTCCTCGAATTAGCGTCTCACCGGAAAATAAGCAACGAAACCAAATAAATACAAAACAGAGACTCAAACAAGCTCAAAACTGAAAATAAATGGCTCTGGAAGATAGATCTTGATTTTAGAAAAATTTAGAAACTTGAATCGCCTCAATCGGAGTTCGTATGAGCGAGAAGGCCTCGAAAGATTAAATTAAGAGAAAATACAGAAAATCAGAAAATCGGAATTTCGGATTTATTTTTATCTTGAAAAGCGATTTATTGCGCAACTCGACGTCGGCCGCTCACGGTGGACTCGGTCCTGGCGCTGGCTGGGTTCACGATGCACCGTGGCGCCGGGCCCGACGCAACGGCCGACGCGGGCGGCCGACGCAGCGGGTGACGATGCGCCGACGCCGGCGGTCACGCTGTCGCGATCATCGCGAGAACCAGATCGGACGGCCGAAGCGAAGCGCAGCGGCGATGACGCTGGCGCGATCCGGCTGGCGCGTCGGGGCGATCGGACGGTGGAGGTCGCTTCGACGGAACGCGACGGCGAGGCGGCGGCGCAACTCACCGGCTGCGGGAAGAAGACACGCACGCGGCGGAGGAGAGGCGGATCAGGCAGAGACAAAGCGAACCGGGAGAGGACGGCGCGGGAGCTCGGGGTTCCAGCCAGGCGGCGGTGAGGTGGACCGCGGCGGAGATCCGTCGGCGGGCGGAAGACGTCGCCACGACGAACGACGCGAGCTCGTGCGAAGCGGCGACGGCGGCTAGGGCGGCAGACGTGGGGCAAAAGAGGCGGCGCGGGAGGCGATTCTCGGGGTGTCGGCACCTTAAATAGGGGCTCGGGGCGTGCCCGACCCGAGTCCGAGGAGGCAGAAGCGTCTTGGCGCGGACTCGAACGGCGGCGCTAGGGTTTCACGGCCTTGGCTGGCTGGGCAAGGCCATCTTGGCGAGCGGAGCGGAGGCGGCGAGCGGCCAGTAGTAGGCGGGCCAAGGCAAGCGGAGGAGGCGGTGGGCCGAGGCGGCGGGAAAGAAAAGGCCACATGGATTCGCCCAAGAGGCTTTTGAAAATAGAAAACATTTTCTGCTTTTGAAATTACAGAAATTCAAATAAAATCAAATAAATTCAAAAAAAATATCAAATAAATTCAGAAAAATCCCCAAAAATACAGAAAAATTCCTTGGAGCACAAGGAACCCACACCACCATTGGCAGTACTCAAGACTAGACATTACAAATTAATCAGGTAGGTCTGTCCCATTCCAGACATGTGGTAGTAACGATTAGACCAGTTCAATGGCGCACAAGATTAAGTCCTTAAGTTGTCTCAGGCAAGACATCCACATCCCAACGTGCTAGAAAGCACCCCCTTTACTGCACGATCACTTGCCCGAGGGAAAACAATTCGTTCAACCAAGACCAATGGCAAACCCCGCCATGGTACAACAAATTTTAAAGCAATGGCTAACGCCACGATTCAATATCTCATTAAGTCAAGATTAACATTATTCAACATGTGACATGAATCCCAACGTATATGTAAGCATGTCTAAGCATAGCTACGATAACCCAATGTTGGTATTATGATTATGTCCAACTAGTAATGTCCCAACCTAGGTTTAACAATGGATACATGGCATACAACGAATCAAGGTGGCATAATGTCAACTAGGCATACATCTACTCCCATTAAATAAAAATTGATACGTAAATAGCATGCAAGTGTATAAAATAAATTACTTTGCAAACATAGGATCAATATGATCAAGGTTACGACTTGCCTTGCTGATCTAGTCTTGAATCTTGGTCTTGAAGTCTTCGTTCGCTCCTCGGAATTAGCGTCTCACCGGAAAATAAGCAACGAAACCAAATAAATACAAAACAGAGACTCAAACAAGCTCAAAACTGAAAATAAATGGCTCTGGAAGATAGATCTTGATTTTATAAAAATTTAGAAACTTGAATCGCCTCAATCGGAGTTCGTATGAGCGAGAACGGCCTCTGAAAGATTAAATTCAGAGAAAATACAGAAAATCAGAAAATCGGAATTTGGATTTATTTTTGTCTTGAAAAAGCGATTTATTGCGCAACTCGACGTCACCGGCTCACGGTGGACTCGGTCCACGGCTGGCTGGGTTCACCGTGCACCTGTGACATCATGGCCACGACGCAACGGCCGACGCGGCGGCCGACGTGAGCGGGTGACGATCTGCCGACGCCGGCGGCCACGCGTCGCGCAGATCTGGCGAGAACCAGATCGGACGGCCGAAGCGAGGCGCAGCGGCGATGACGCTGGCGCGATCCGACGCGTCGGTAGCGTCAGACGGTGGAGGTCCTTCGACGAACGCGACGGCGAGGCGGCGGCGCAACCCACCGGCTGCGGGGAAGAAGACACGGCAGACGCGGCGGAGGAGAGCCGGATCGGGCAGAGACAAAGCGAACCGGGAGAGGACGACGCGGGAGCTCGGGGTTCCAATGGCAGCGGGGAGGTGGACCGCGGCGGAGATCCGTCTGGCGGAAGACGTCGCCACGACGAACGACGGCGAGCTCGTGGCGGCGACGGCGGCGGCTAGGGCGGCGAGGCGTGGGGCAAAAGAGGCGCGCGGAGGCGATTCTCGGGGTGTCGGCACCTTAAATAGGGGCTCGGAGGCGTGCCCGACCCGAGTCCGAGGACGGCAGCGTCTGTGCGCGGACTCGAGCAGCGGCGCTAGGGTTTCACTGGCTGTGGGCTGGCTGGCATTGGAAACCATCTTTGGGCGGAGCGCGAGCGGAGGGCGGTGGCGTAGCAGTGGTGGGCGGTCAGGCAAAGCCGGAGGAGGCGGCTGGGCCGAGGCGTAGCATGAAAGAAAGCAGCCACATGGATTCGGCCCAAGAGGCTTTTTGAAAATAGAAAACATTTTCTGTTTTTGGAAATTACCAGAAATTCAAATAAAATCAAATAAATTCAAAAAAAATATCAAATAAATTCAGAAAAATCCCCAAAAATACAGAAAAATTCCTTGGAGCACAAGGAACCCACACCACCATTGGCAGTACTCAAGACTAGACATTACAAATTAATCAGCTAGGTCTGTCCCATTCCAGACATGTGGTAGTACGATTAGACCCAGTTCAATGGCGCACAAGATTAAGTCCTTAAGTTGTCTCAGGCAAGACATCCACATCCCAACGTGCTAGAAAGCACCCCCTTTACTGCACGATCACTTGCCCGAGGAAAACAATTGTTCAACCAAGACCAATGGCAAACCCGCCATGGTACAACAAATTTTACAACAAATGGCTAACGCCACGATTCAATATCTCATTAAGTCAAGATTAACATTATTCAACATGTGACATGAATCCCAACGATATGTAAGCATGTCTAAGCATAGCTACGATAACCCAATGTTGGTATTATGATTATGTCCAACTAGTAATGTCCCAACCTAGGTTTAACAATGGATACATGTCATACAACGAATCAAGGTGGCATAATGTCAACTAGGCATACATCTACTCCCATTAAATAAACATTGATACGTAAATAGCATGCAAGTGTATAAAATAAATTACTTTGCAAACATAGGATCAATATGATCAAAGGTTACGACTTGCCTTGCTGATCTAGTTTGAATCTTGGTCTTGAAGTCTTCGTTCGCTCCTCGGAATTAGCGTCACCGGAAAATAAGCAACGAAACCAAATAAATACAAAACAGAGACTCAAACAAGCTCAAAACTGAAAATAAATGGCTCTCGAAGATAGATCTTGATTTTAGAAAAATTTAGAAACTTGAATCGCCTCAATCGGAGTTCGTATGAGCGAGAACGGGCCTCCGAAAGATTAAATTCAGAGAAAATACAGAAAATCAGAAAATCGGAATTTCTGGATTTATTTTTCTTGAAAAAGCGATTTATTGCGCAACTCGACGTCACCGGCTCACGGTGGACTCGGTCCACGGCGCTGGCTGGGTTCACGATGCACCGTGGCGTCGTGGCCACGACGCAACGGCCGACGCGCGGTGGCGCATGCGGGTGACTGATCCGACGCCGGCGGCCACGCGCGCCGCGATCTGCGCGAGAACCAGATCGGACGGCCAAGCGAGGCGCAGCGAAGCGATGACGTGGCGCGATCCGACGCTGGCGTCGGGGCGTCGGACGGTGGAGGTCCTTCGACGGAACGCGACGGCGAGCGGCGGCGCAACCCACCGGCCGCGGGAAGAAGACACGACGCGGCGAGGAGAGCCGGATCAGGCGGCAGAGACAAAGCGAACCGGGAGAGGACGGCGCGGGAGCTCGGGGTTCAATGGCGGCGGAGGTGGACCGGCGGCGGAGATCCGCGGCGGAAGGCGTCGCCACGAGCGAACGACGGCGAGCTCGTCGCGGCGGCGGCGGCTAGAGCAGCGAGGCGTGGGGCAAAAGAAGCGCGCGGGAGGCGATTCTCGGGGTGTGCGGCACCTTAAATAGGGGCTCGAGGCGTGCCCGACCCGAGTCCGAGGACGGCAGCGTCGGCGCGCGGACTCGAGCAGCGGCGCTAGGGTTTTCACGGCCAGTGTGGCACTAAGGTCAAACCATCTTGGCGGGCGGGGGCGAGCGGAGCGGTGGCCCAGCGAGCCGGGCGGAAGTCAAGGCAGCCGGAGGAGGAGGTGGGCCGAGGCGGCGCGAGGAAAGAAGCAGCCACGAGGATTCGCCCAAGAGGCTTTTGAAAATAGAAAACATTTTCTGTTTTTGGAAATTACCAGAAATTCAAATAAAATCAAATAAATTCAAAAAAAATATCAAATAAATTCAGAAAAATCCCCAAAAATACAGAAAAATTCCTTGGAGCACAAGGAACCCACACCACCATTGGCAGTACTCAAGACTAGACATTACAAATTAATCAGCTAGGTCTGTCCCATTCCAGACATGTGGTAGTACGATTAGACCCAGTTCAATGGCGCACAAGATTAAGTCCTTAAGTTGTCTCAGGCAAGACATCCACATCCCAACGTGCTAGAAAGCACCCCCTTTACTACACGATCACTTGCGAGGGAAAACAATTGTTCAACCAAGACCAATGGCAAACCCGCCATGGTATAACAAATTTTACAACGATGGCTAACGGCCACGATTCAATATCTCATTAAGTCAAGATTAACATTATTCAACATGTGACATGAATCCCAACGTATATGTAAGCATGTCTAAGCATAGCTACGATAACCCAATGTTGGTATTATGATTATGTCCAACTAGTAATGTCCCAACCTAGGTTTAACAATGGATACATGGCATACAACGAATCAAGGTGGCATAATGTCAACTAGGCATACATCTACTCCCATTAAATAAACATTGATACGTAAATAGCATGCAAGTGTATAAAATAAATTACTTTGCAAACATAGGATCAATATGATCAAAGGTTACGACTTGCCTTGCTGATCTAGTGTGAATCTTGGTCTTGAAGTCTTCGTTCGCTCCCTCGGAATTAGCGTCTCACCGGAAAATAAGCAACGAAACCAAATAAATACAAAACAGAGACTCAAACAAGCTCAAAACTGAAAATAAATGGCTCTCGAAGATAGATCTTGATTTTAGAAAAATTTAGAAACTTGAATCGCCTCAATCGGAGTTCGTATGAGCGAGAGCGGACCTCGAAAGATTAAATTCAGAGAAAATACAGAAAATCAGAAAATCGGAATTTCGGATATATTTTTATCTTGAAAAAGCGATTTATTGCGCAACTCGACGTCACCGGCTCACGGTGGACTCGGTCCACGGCGCTGGCTGGGTTCACGTGCACCGTGATGTCGGGCCACGACGCAACGGCCGACGCGCATGGGTGACGCATGCGCGGTGACGATGCGCCGACGCCGGCGCCACGCGTCCGCGCATCTGGCGAGGGAACCAGATCGGACGGCCGAAGCGAGGCGCAGCGGCGATGACGCGCGGCGCGATCCGACGTCGGTACGGGCGATCGGACGGTGGAGGTCTTCGGCGAACGCGACGGCGAGGCGGGCAGCGCAAACCCACCGGCGCGGGAAGAAGACACGCGACGCGGCGGAGGAGAGCCGGATCAGGCGAGACCAGCGAACCGGGAGAGGGCGACGCGGGAGCTCGGGGTTCAATGGCGCAGCGAGGTGGACCGGCGGCGGAGATCCGCGGCGGCGGAAGACGTCGCCACGACGAACGACGGCGAGCTTCGTCGGCGGCGGCAGGCGGCTAGCGGCGGGCGTGGGGCAAAAGAAGCGGCGCGCGAGGCGATTCTCGGGGTGTGCGGCACCTTAAATAGGGGCTCGGAGGCGTGCGACCCGAGTCCGAGGACGGCGGCGTCTGCGCGCGCCTCGAACGGCGGCGCTAGGGTTTTTGGCCTTGGCCGCTGGCTGCTATGAAACCATCGGGGCGGGCGGAGCTGAGGCCAGGCGAAGCGAAGGCGGGAAAAGGCAAGGGCAGCGGAGGAGGCCGGGCCGAGGCGGCGGCGGAAAGAAAAGCAGTCACATGGATTCGCCCAAGAGGCTTTTTGAAAATAGAAAACATTTTCTGTTTTTGGAAATTACCAGAAATTCAAATAAAATCAAATAAATTCAAAAAAAATATCAAATAAATTCAGAAAAATCCCCAAAAATACAGAAAAATTCCTTGGAGCACAAGGAACCCACACCACCATTGGCAGTACTCAAGACTAGACATTACAAATTAATCAGGTAGGTCTGTCCCATTCCAGACATGTGGTAGTACGATTAGACCCAGTTCAATGGCGCACAAGATTAAGTCCTTAAGTTGTCTCAGGCAAGACATCCACATCCCAACGTGCTAGAAAGCACCCCCTTTACTGCACGATCACTTGCCCGAGGGAAAACAATTCGTTCAACCAAGACCAATGGCAAACCCCGCCATGGTACAACAAATTTTACAACAGTGGCTAACGGCCACGATTCAATATCTCATTAAGTCAAGATTAACATTATTCAACATGTGACATGAATCCCAACGTATATGTAAGCATGTCTAAGCATAGCTACGATAACCCAATGTTGGTATTATGATTATGTCCAACTAGTAATGTCCCAACCTAGGTTTAACAATGGATACATGGCATACAACGAATCAAGGTGGCATAATGTCAACTAGGCATACATCTACTCCCATTAAATAAACATTGATACGTAAATAGCATGCAAGTGTATAAAATAAATTACTTTGCAAACATAGGATCAATATGATCAAAGGTTACGACTTGCCTTGCTGATCTAGTTTGAATCTTGGTCTTGAAGTCTTCGTTCGCTCCCTCGGAATTAGCGTCACCGGAAAATAAGCAACGAAACCAAATAAATACAAAACAGAGACTCAAACAAGCTCAAAACTGAAAATAAATGGCTCTCGAAGATAGATCTTGATTTTAGAAAAATTTAGAAACTTGAATCGCCTCAATCGGAGTTCGTATGAGCGAGCAGGCCTCCGAAAGATTAAATTCAGAGAAAATACAGAAAATCAGAAAATCGGAATTTACGGATTTATTTTTATCTTGAAAAGCGATTTATTGCGCAACTCGACGTCAGCCGGCTCACGGTGGACTCGGTCCACGGCGTGGCTGGGTTCACTGATGCACCGTGACGTCGCCACGACGCAACGGGCCGACGGGTGGCGACGATGCGGTGACGATGCGCCGACGCCGGCGGCCACGCGTCGCGATCCTGGCGAGGGAACCAGTCGGACGGCCGAAGCGAGGCGCAGCGGCGATGACGCTGGCGCGATCCGACGCCGCGTCGGTAGCGATCGGACGGTGGAGGTCCTTCGACGAACGCGACGGCGAGGCGGCGGCGCAACCCACCGGCTGCGGGGAAGAAGACACGACGCGGCGGAGGAGAGCCGGATCAGGCAGAGACAAAGCGAACCGGGAGAGGGCGACGCGGGAGCTCGGGGTTCCAGCGGCGTGGCGGAGGTGGACCGCGGCGGAGATCCGTGGCGGGCGGAAGACGTCGGCCACGACGAACGACGGCGAGCTCGTGCGGCGGCGGCGGCGGCTAAAGCGGCAGGCGTGGGGCAAAAGAAGCGGCGCGGAGGCGATTCTCGGGTGTGCGGCACCTTAAATATGGGCTCGGAGGCGTGCCCGACCCGAGTCCGAGGCAGCGGCGTCGTGCGCGCGCTCTCAAGCGGCGCTAGGGTTCACGGTGTGGTGTGGCTGCTAAATTTCAAACCATCTTGGTAGCGAGCGGGCCAGTGAAGGCCAGCCGTGGGCGGGGCTGGGCAGGCCGGAGGAGGGGCGGGCCGAGGAGGCTGGAAAGAAAGCAGACATGTGAGATTCGCCCAAGAGGCTTTTGAAAATAGAAAACATTTTCTGCTTTTGGAAATTACAGAAATTCAAATAAAATCAAATAAATTCAAAAAAATATCAAATAAATTCAGAAAAATCCCCAAAAATACTGAAAAATTCCTTGGAGCACAAGGAACCCACACCACCATTGGCGTACTCAAGACTAGACATTACAAATTAATCGGTAGGTCTGTCCCATTCGGACATGTGGTAGTACGATTAGACCAGTTCAATAGCGCACAAGATTAAGTCCTTAAGTTGTCTCGAGCAAGACATCCACATCCCAACGTGCTAGAAAGCACCCCTTCTTCGCACGATCACTTGCCCGAGGGAAAACAATTCGTTCAACCAAGACCAATGGCAAACCCCGCCATGGTACAACAAATTTTACAACGATGGCTAACGGCCACGATTCAATATCTCATTAAGTCAAGATTAACATTATTCAACATGTGACATGAATCCCAACGTATATGTAAGCATGTCTAAGCATAGCTACGATAACCCAATGTTGGTATTATGATTATGTCCAACTAGTAATGTCCCAACCTAGGTTTAACAATGGATACATGGCATACAACGAATCAAGGTGGCATAATGTCAACTAGGCATACATCTACTCCCATTAAATAAACATTGATACGTAAATAGCATGCAAGTGTATAAAATAAATTACTTTGCAAACATAGGATCAATATGATCAAAGGTTACGACTTGCCTTGCTGATCTAGTCTGAATCTTGGTCTTGAAGTCTTCGTTCGCTCCTCGGAATTAGCGTCTCACCGGAAAATAAGCAACGAAACCAAATAAATACAAAACAGAGACTCAAACAAGCTCAAAACTGAAAATAAATGGCTCTGGAAGATAGATCTTGATTTTAGAAAAATTTAGAAACTTGAATCGCCTCAATCGGAGTTCGTATGAGCGAGCGGGCCTCGAAAGATTAAATTCAGAGAAAATACAGAAAATCGAAAATCGGAATTTCTGGATTTATTTTGTCTTGAAAAAGCGATTTATTGCGCAACTCGACGTCACCGGCTCACGGTGGACTCGGTCCTGGCGCTGGCTGGGTTCACCGTGCACCGTGCGTCGCCGTGGCCACGACGCAACGGCCGACGCGGCGGCCGACGATGCGGGTGACGATCGCCGACGCCGGCGCCACGCTGCGTCGCGATCCTGGCGAGAACAGATCGGACGGCCAAGCGAGGCGCAGCGGCGATGACGCGGCGCGATCCGCGCGTCGGTAGCGATCGGACGGTGGAGGTCCGCCGGCGCGACGGCGCGGCGGCGGCGCGCAACCCACCGGTGCGGGAAGAAGACACGGCGACGCTGGCGGAGGAGAGCCGGATCGGCAGAGACAAAGCGAACCGGGAGAGGACGACGCGGGAGCTCGGGGTTCCAGGCAGCGTGGCGGAGGTGGACCGGCGGCGGAGATCCGCGGCGGCGGAAGACGTCGGCCACGACGAACGACGGCGAGCTCGGCGGCGGCGGGCGGCTAGGCGGCGAGGCGTGGGGCAAAAGAGGCGGCGGGAGGCGATTCTCGGGGTGTCGGCACCTTAAATAGGGGCTCGGGGCGTGCCCGACCGAGTCCGAGGACAGCGGCGTCTGTGGCGCCTCGAGCAACGGTGCTAGGGTTTCCTGGGCTTGCGCTGGCAATTTAAACCATCTTGGGTAGGCGAATGAGAGGCCGGCAGCCAGCGAGCCGGGCGGAAGTCAAGCGAGCCGGAGGAGGCGGGTGGGCCGAGGCGGCGCTGGAAAGAAAGCAGGCATGAGGATTCGCCCAAGAGGCTTTTGAAAATAGAAAACATTTTCTGCTTTTGGAAATTACGAAATTCAAATAAAATCAAATAAATTCAAAAAATATCAAATAAATTCAGAAAAATCCCAAAAATACAGAAAAATTCCTTGGAGCACAAGGAACCCACACCACCATTGGCAGTACTCAAGACTAGACATTACAAATTAATCAGCTAGGTCTGTCCCATTCCGGACATGTGGTAGTACGATTAGACCAGTTCAATGGCGCACAAGATTAAGTCCTTAAGTTGTCTCGTGCAAGACATCCACATCCCAACGTGCTAGAAAGCACCCCTTTATCGCACGATCACTTGCGAGGGAAAACAATTCGTTCAACCAAGACCAATGGCAAACCCCGCCATGGTACAACAAATTTTACAACGATGGCTAACGGCCACGATTCAATATCTCATTAAGTCAAGATTAACATTATTCAACATGTGACATGAATCCCAACGTATATGTAAGCATGTCTAAGCATAGCTACGATAACCCAATGTTGGTATTATGATTATGTCCAACTAGTAATGTCCCAACCTAGGTTTAACAATGGATACATGGCATACAACGAATCAAGGTGGCATAATGTCAACTAGGCATACATCTACTCCCATTAAATAAACATTGATACGTAAATAGCATGCAAGTGTATAAAATAAATTACTTTGCAAACATAGGATCAATATGATCAAAGGTTACGACTTGCCTTGCTGATCTAGTCTGAATCTTGGTCTTGAAGTCTTCGTTCGCTCCTCGAATTAGCGTCTCACCGGAAAATAAGCAACGAAACCAAATAAATACAAAACAGAGACTCAAACAAGCTCAAAACTGAAAATAAATGGCTCTGGAAGATAGATCTTGATTTTAGAAAAATTTAGAAACTTGAATCGCCTCAATCGGAGTTCGTATGAGCGAGAACGGGCCTCGAAAGATTAAATTCAGAGAAAATACAGAAAATCAGAAAATCGGAATTTCGGATTTATTTTATCTTGAAAAAGCGATTTATTGCGCAACTCGACGTCGGCCGCTCACGGTGGACTCGGTCCACGGCGCTGGCTGGGTTCACTGCGGCACCGTGACGCCGCCACGACGCAACGGCCGACGCGGGTGGCCGACGCAGCGGGTGACGATGCGCCGACGCCGCGCCACGCTGTCCGCGAGATCCTGGCGAGAACCAGATCGGACGGCCAAGCGAGGCGCAGCGAAGCGATGATATGGCGCGATCCGGCGCGTCGGTGCGTCGGACGGTGGAGGTCCTTCGACGGAACGCGACGGCGAGGCGGCGGGCGCAACCCACCGGCATGGGAAGAAGACACGGACGCGGCGGAGGAGAGCCGGATCGGGCAGAGACAAAGCGAACCGGGAGAGGACGACGCGGGAGCTCGGGGTTCAGCGGCACGGGCGAGGTGGACCGGCGGCGGAGATCCGTCTGGCGGAAGACGTCGGCCACGACGAGAACGACGGCGAGCTCGTCTGCGGCGGCGGCGGCGGCTAGGGCAGCGAGGCGTGGGGCAAAAGAGGCGCGCGGAGGCG
This sequence comes from Otatea glauca, assembly GCA_036346275.1. Lineage (NCBI taxonomy): Eukaryota > Viridiplantae > Streptophyta > Magnoliopsida > Poales > Poaceae > Otatea > Otatea glauca. The sequence goes on from CM070718.1 coordinate 48,350,343, forward strand.
ATTCTCGGGGTGTCGGCACCTTAAATAGGGGCTCGGGGCGTGTTCGACCCGAGTCCGAGGACGGCGGCGCGGTGCGCGGACTCGAACGGCGGCGCTAGGGTTTCACTTGGCCGGTGGCTCAATTTGAGCCATCTTTGGTAGGCGAGCGGCCAGGGCGGCCAGCCGGGCTTGGCCGGGCAGGCGGAGGAGGCGGCTGGCCGAGGCGGCGGCTGGAAAGAAGCAGACATGAGATTCGCCCAAGAGGCTTTTGAAAATAGAAAACATTTTCTGTTTTTGGAAATTACCAGAAATTCAAATAAAATCAAATAAATTCAAAAAAAATATCAAATAAATTCAGAAAAATCCCCAAAAATACAGAAAAATTCCTTGGAGCACAAGGAACCCACACCACCATTGGCAGTACTCAAGACTAGACATTACAAATTAATCAGGTAGGTCTGTCCCATTCCAGACATGTGGTAGTACGATTAGACCCAGTTCAATGGCGCACAAGATTAAGTCCTTAAGTTGTCTCAGGCAAGACATCCACATCCCAACGTGCTAGAAAGCACCCCCTTTACTGCACGATCACTTGCCCGAGGGAAAACAATTCGTTCAACCAAGACCAATGGCAAACCCCGCCATGGTACAACAAATTTTACAACAAATGGCTAACGGCCACGATTCAATATCTCATTAAGTCAAGATTAACATTATTCAACATGTGACATGAATCCCAACGTATATGTAAGCATGTCTAAGCATAGCTACGATAACCCAATGTTGGTATTATGATTATGTCCAACTAGTAATGTCCCAACCTAGGTTTAACAATGGATACATGGCATACAACGAATCAAGGTGGCATAATGTCAACTAGGCATACATCTACTCCCATTAAATAAACATTGATACGTAAATAGCATGCAAGTGTATAAAATAAATTACTTTGCAAACATAGGATCAATATGATCGAAGGTTACGACTTGCCTTGCTGATCTAGTTTGAATCTTGGTCTTGAAGTCTTCGTTCGCTCCTCGGAATTAGCGTCTACCGGAAAATAAGCAACGAAACCAAATAAATACAAAACAGAGACTCAAACAAGCTCAAAACTGAAAATAAATGGCTCTGGAAGATAGATCTTGATTTTAGAAAAATTTAGAAACTTGAATCGCCTCAATCGGAGTTCGTATGGCGAGCGGGCCTCGAAAGATTAAATTCAGAGAAAATACAGAAAATCGAAAATCGGAATTTCTGGATTTATTTTTGTACTGAAAAAGCGATTTATTGCGCAACTCTGACGTCAGCCGGCTCACGGTGGACTCGGTCCACGGCGCGGGCTGGGTTCACCGTGCACCCGTGACGTCAGCGCTGACGCAACGGCTGACGCGGCGGCTGACGCAGCGGTGGTGACGATCTGCGCCGACGCCGGCGGCCACGCGTCGCGCATCTGGCGAGGGAACCAGATCGGACGGCCGAAGCGAGGCGCAGGCGAAGCGATGACGCGGCGCGATCCGGCGCGTCGGCTGGCGATCGGACGGTGGAGGTCCTTCGACGGAACGCGACGGCGAGGCGGCGGCGCAACCCACCGGCTGCGAGGAAGAAGACACGCACGCGCGGCGGAGAGCCGGATCAGGCAGAGACAAAGCGAACCGGGAGAGGACGACGCGGGAGCTCGGGGTTCAGCGGCGCGGCGCGAGGTGGACCGCGGCGGAGATCCGTGCGGCGGAAGACGTCGGCCACGACGAGAACGACGGCGAGCTCGTGCGAAGCGACGGCGGCGGCTAGGGCAGCGAGACGTGGGGCAAAAGAGGCGGCGCGGGGAGGCGATTCTCGGGGGGTGTGCGGCACCTTAAATAGGGGCTCGGGAGGCGTGCCCGACCCGGAGTCCGAGGACGGCGGCGTGCGGCGCGCGGACTCCGAACGGCGGCGCTAGGGTTTCACTGGCCGCGGCTGGCTGGCAAGCCATCTTGGTAGGAGATGAGCGCGGCAGGCGAGTGGGCTAAGGCTAGGGCGAGGAGGAGGCGGCTGGGCCGAGGCAGCGCTGGAAAGAAACAGGTCACATGGATTCGCCCAAGAGGCTTTTTGAAAATAGAAAACATTTTCTGTTTTGGAAATTACAGTAAATTCAAATAAAATCAAATAAATTCAAAAAATATCAAATAAATTCAGAAAAATCCCCAAAAATACAGAAAAATTCCTTGGAGCACAAGGAACCCACACCACCATTGGCAGTACTCAAGACTAGACATTACAAATTAATCAGGTAGGTTTGTCCCATTCCAGACATGTGGTAGTACGATTAGACCCAGTTCAATGGCGCACAAGATTTTTCGGAATTTATTTGAATTAAATTCAAATCAGGTTTATCGCCTTTTATTCAAATCTATTTAAATTTATGCAAAGTTAAAATAAAGTTTTGCCAAAAATATTTTATTTGGGTCCAGAATGTCTCAAAGTATTTTTGAGATTTTTCTTGGATTTTTCATAATAGTTTTATTGCCTAAAACAAATAAAATGAATTCCTGGAATTGTTTAAAATCAAAAATATTTTAAAATCCAATGAACAGTAATGGGTCGGCCCACTACTGCATGGCCCAGATAGCCCGCGCGGCCCGCTTCAGCTGAAAACCTAAACCTAAGGAAGCCGATCGTTGGGTCGAGATCCAACGACTCCTCTTTCGCCGCGTTGTCAAAGCGCCTGGGCCGTTGGATGGACGCCGCGTGGACGCGCTGGATGCAGCCGCGTCATCTCTCCGTGTCGCTGCCGGAATCCGTCGCCGCCACGAGGTCATCCTCGGAGTCTGTGCTGGGCATGCCTCCCTGTGCTGCTATTTAAGGCGCCGACGCGGGCACGGAACCCCTCACCTCGCGCCGCGCCTCTTTCGCAAAGCCCGGAGCTCCGAGTCGCCGTCGTTCGCGCAAGGAAGCTCGCCGGAGTTGGTGGTTCTCGCCGTGGTGGTTTCCGCGGGTTTTCGTCGCCGTCGTTGAGTCTCCGCCGCCACCAGTGCCCTCACCGAGATCGCCAGACCGAGCCGCGTTGAATCGCAGCTTCTCGTCGTGCGAAACTGGCCGGAGCACCGCGTAGCGCACCGTCTTCATCGTCACCGGTAATATTCCGCCGTCGTGCCTCCATCGCCAGACCAGAAGCTCGGGGGCCATCAGATCTAGATCGGTTGGTCGATGCGCTGCCACGTCGCGCGTGATCGCTGGCCATCCGATCGTGTTTCTGCGGACCAGATCGAACCGTGCGAGTAGCCAACCAGATCGTGCCGCGTGTTAAGCACAGAACCCGAAGCGTGGTGCACCGAGTCCACCGTGGGCTGGCGCGAGACGTGGACCATGTCTATGCACCAGAGCCACGTGGCAAGCCCTGATTGGCTGGCGCCGGGGCTGACGTCACGCCGACGTCATGCTTGCGTCATAAATGTATTTTTCAATTGGAAAATAATCCGATTGGAAATTCTGTGATGATGACGTCATCATGAGGTCACGCTGACGTCAATAATCGGTTTTTCAGAATAAAAATAAATCTGTTAATTCCGAATTTCTGATTTTCTGATTTCAGTATTTATTTCAAACTTCAAAAGGCTATATCTTTTGCATCGTAACTCGGATTTGAGTGATTCCAGTTTCTAAAAATTTGTAAAATTGAGATCTATTTAATGTTCAATTTTATTTGATTTTTGGAGTTCAATTGCTCTCTGTTTTGGTATTTATTTGCTTTTCTTCTTCGGTACGCGTAGACGTTGAATTGTGCGACGGTTCGGAGGAAGATCCATCAACTCAAGAGCAAGTTCCAGAACCAGATCAGGACCTATTCCAAGGCAAGTTGTGCTTTGATCATGTTGAACCCATGTTTATAAAATTGCTATGTCTGATTTACCCTATTGCATATATTTCAAATATACAACTGTTTGAATTAGATTGGGTTTAGCTAATATGCCAGATTGATCTACACCCTACCTTGTCATTGTATGCCATGATCCATTGTCACCCTAGATTGGTTAAATATAGTTGGTTAATAATTATAATCAACATTGGAGGATTAGTTCGTATTAGTTGCTTAGCCTTGCCACGTCATCACATGTGTCAGAATCATTGATAATTAATCTTGATTAATGGAATATGGAACAATGTTATGAACTTGTGTGTCATGTGGGATCACACGATGAGATTGAGTTGTTGTGGCGAGTCATGTCACGCGACGATGTTGAATTGTTGATGGCACGTGGTGCTTGGTAATCAAGCGGGTGATAATAATTTAGATTGGGGCAAGTGACAAGGCGAGGATGCCAAGGTGGGCCCAATAGGCGGAGGGTATGTGGAAGTCTTGCCTTGATCACAATAAGGACTTAACCTTGCAAGCCTTTGACCTGAGTCAATCATGCAACCACATGTCAGTATGGGCCACCTAGTGAGTAATTTGCAATGTCTTGATTTTGGTACTATCGTGGTCGGTGTGAGTTCCGAGTTATGGTGTAATTCACATGGCGCAAGAGGGGGCCTGGTTATGGTTTTCGAGACCCACAGTGTTGAAACCTTAGCGGGTAGTATCCGGTTAAGCCAGAGCATTGTAAAGGCTTTGTTATAATCACTCGCCTTGGTGGTATTTGGTTGTATCACGTGGGTAAAGTGCATAACCTCTGCAGAGTGTGAAACTATTCGGATAGCCGTGCTCGCGGTATTGAGCAATGCTCGGGAATTACAGTTAAGGGTTAGCTTAATTAAAATGAGCAACTTGGTTGGGATGGCGGAAGGCCATATGAAAGATGGAATTTGACTTAGGATTGGAAACTTGGTTTACTTGAGAAATACTGAATTTATTTACTATTGATATTTGTTTCTGATCTTTACAATCTATTTATCAGATTCGTTCATAAATCCGCTTATTGCAAAATAGCCATGATAGCCTATCCATTGGAATAAGCCTTGCATATAGATACATAGAATTGCATTCTGTGCACAACTTGTTGAGTGCTTAAGTACTCACCCTTGCCAAACAACAATAATCAACAGTTGAAGAATCTACACCTGTGTTGGAAGATGAAGTCCAGGAAGACACGAGTCATTAGGGTCTGGGCCTTGTCGGTTGCCTGTGGTGAACTGATGAGCTATCTACGTTTTCTACTTTCCGCTGCATAATTATTAGTTTATATTTCCAGTCTTGCCCTGCGTGGCTTAATAATGTAAGTTGGTCATAAGATCATACCTTTAGATATATCAATGAATGAACTATTATTCTATTATCGTTGTGTTTGATGTGATATGTACCAATGTTGAGCTGTGTGCACTAGCGTTGATCCTGGGACTATTGCGGTAAACACAGTGGGTTCGAATCAGTGGATTCGGGTCCTTACAATTTTGGAGAATGACACTTGGTCATTGACAGAATTACCAAGTGGTCATAAGGCGATAGGCCTGAAGTGGATTTTCAAGGTAAAAAAGAATCCACAAGGTGACATAATCAAGCACAAAGCACGTTTGGTGGTGAAAGGCTATGTGCAGAAACATGGCATAGATTATGAAGAAGTTTTTGCACCGGTGGCGAGGATTGAAACAAGTTTTTGCACCGGTGGCGAGGATTGAAACAATAAGGCTATTGATTGCATTAGCAGCTCAAGAATGTTGGCAAGTTCATCATATGGATGTAAAGTCGGCATTTTTAAATGGAGAACTTTCAGAGGAAGTATTTGTGACTCAACCACCCGGTTTTGTGAAAGAAGGAAAAGAAAATAAAGTGCTTAAGCTAAAAAAGGTGCTTTATGGCTTGAAGCAAGCTCCACGAGCATGGAATATGAAGCTGGACAGCACGCTAACATCACTTCACTTTGAGAGATGTGATCTGGAGCATGCTGTATATAAAAGGAGCCAAGGAGGGAAATATTGATAATTGGAGTCTATGTGGATGATTTGATTATAATCGGTCCAAGTATCCAGGAGATTGAAGACTTTAAAGGTCAGATGAAGATGAGTTTCATAATGAGTGACTTGGGCTTGTTGACATACTACCTTGGTATTGAAGTCAATCAAAAGTCTGGAAGGATTACATTGAGTGAAACTGCGTATGCACAGAGGATACTTGACAGTTGTGGTATGACTGATTGTAATTCAGTATTGATACCCATGGAGGTAAGGCTGAAAATGAGTAAAGAAAACACCAATCCACCGGCTGATCCGACAAATTACCGAAGTATAGTAGGGAGCTTAAGGTATCTAGTTAACATTGGACCAGATATAGCTTACTCTGTTGGAATCGTGAGTCGGTATATGGAGGCTCCGACGACTTTGCACATGGCTGCAGTTAAGAAATCCTTCGGTATATTAAAGGAACTATCAAGTTAGGATGCGTACATACCAGGAAGAACGAAGGAGATGCAGTGCTAACTGGTTACACGGACATCGACTTGGCCGGAGATGTGGATTATCGAAAAGGCACATCAGGCATGTTTTTCTTCTTTGGAGACAATCCTGTAAGTTAGACATCTCAAAAGGAAAAAAATTTAGCCTTATCTTCATGTCAGGCGGAATATGTTGCTACAACTTCCGGTGCATGTCAGGGAATACGGCTTAGCAGTTTGCTGGCAAATTTGTTGAATAAACGCAAGGTGAAGGCGGTGTTAAAGTTTGATAATAAGTCTGCCATATCATTGAGCAAAAATCCAGTATATCATGACCAGAGCAAACACATAGATACAAGATATCATTTTATTCGAGATTTTGTTGAAAAAGGTGAGATTGAGATTGAATATATCTCAACGCATGAGCAAATTGCCGATTGTGTGACAAAGGCGCTGGGAAGAGTGAAGTTCTGTGAGATACGACAGAGGATTGGCATGATTGAAGTGAACTGAGAGAAACAAGATTAGGGGGGAGATTTGTTGAACTAATCTTGTAATCTCGTAGAGAGTCTTGGTCGGTTTGAAGTCATCACAGTTAGATGCAGAGTATTTTTCTGTTAGTATCAACTAAGTGTCGGTTTTGTAACAGTAATCGTCCTGGTTAGTTATTTTGTCGAAGTCGGTAAATCGTATCTGATCAGAGTTTGGTTTGGGTTGCGATCAAGTTAGTTGGCTTGTTAACAATCTTTGTAATCTATTTTAACAATATAAGGGAGTAAAAAACAGAAAAGATGTGGGGCGTTTTCCACATTCGCAAATTCTTTGTGTTCGCCTCTTAAGATTGAAGTCTCCTGGCTGATAGAGAGGCTTCATTGTTCTTTAGCATAGCATTTGGCTTTGCTGTTATTGTTTTGTTGCTGTTCTGCTTTCAGAAACTCTGTTGCCTATTGTTGCATATAGAATTTTAGATCCTGTGTTAACTGTTTCAACAAAAAACTCTTGCCGTGGAAGCTCTAAATGCAAGAAAAGACTGCCGTGGCAGTGGTATGGTGAGGTATTAAGTCATGGCAGGGCGACGGGTTGAGTTCACACGGCTTGGTTGGAAATTCGCGCGCCAATCTTTTGTCGTGTTAGAGAAATTGGCTTCCGATCTTTGCCGTGGCAGCAATTGGGCGGCAATCCCTTGTCGGGGCAATGCTTGGGTAGAGCGATGAGCAGCTGGGAAAAGACAGAGGAAGGAAGCGGTTGAATCGGCGTCAAAATTTCCTTGCCGTGACAGCGAATCAGTTCGGCTTTTAATTGCCGTGGCAACTTCCAGGCGAAACGGCGATAGGATGTGGCTTTAGAGCCATGGAGAAGAAGGGCATGGGGTGCTGTGGCTGCCAGGTGGGGCCAGCTACAGTAGGTGGTCCTACTGATCAGTGATATAAAAAGAGAAATCGACTTTCATGTTATGGACAGTGTATGGTCTTTGCATTAAATGAGGCATCATATATTGTCTAAATTTTTTAAAACCTTTTATACCTGGTCTGGAGATGATCTTTATCTTAATTACTGTAAAAATTTCGGTAGAAGATATTATCTATGAAAATTATAAAAATTCTGACAAAACTGCTACACAAAATTCTGTTTTCTGATTTTTATTTTTCTTAGATAACAAGTAAGTTTTATTTTATATGGAACATTTTTGTGTAATTATAATAGTTATTGGGAGTTACCACAAAAATTTCAGCTTATGATAAATTGTATTTATTTTTATAAAATTCTGACATTGCTATTATTGATTTATTGCAATTTGGATTTTTGATTTTATAAATGGGACAAATCAACTTTAATATTTTTAAATTTTTCCTTCGATTTAATATTGTTCTTTAGATGATGTGATAAAATTTTTAGAAGAAGATAAGGTTTGAGAAAAATCAAATAATTCTGACATATTGCTGTTCATAGTCACATTATACTATTTTTGATTTCTTTTCAGCACTAAATTAGTTCACATTGCATTAAAAAAATTAATTACATGAAGATTACTTGGGATTTATATAAATTTTTCCATATTTTATGTATTTAGGTATTTTGTGTTTTGTATTTTGAAGAAGAAGAAAATAATTAACATAAAAGATTTTCTTAAGAACCATAATTCAAGAAAAATTCAGAAAATATGAAATTCATAATAAGATTATATTTCAAACTCATTTTCATAGTTTGTTTATTTTGAAAGAAATATTTTTAATATTATGACTTATTCTTTTCTTAATGTAAGATTCAAGAAAATGTGAGAAAAGATGATATTTTAAATTAAAATATTGATTCCATTTAGAATTTTTATTCAATTTTATTTCAAATTTTTATTTTTCCCATTTTTGAAATTTCTGGGATGTTACAAATTTTTAATTTTCACAAAAATGATCACATTGAGAATATATTTGTTGGAAAGTTTTTATTTCAGATTTTATGCCAGGGGTTGGCATAGGATGATTCGGTTCTCATAATCATGAAGGACTGTGAGTTATTACAATTATGTTATGTTTACTTGTTATTTACATATTAGTCAACTTGCTTTTACAAATTCCGTTTGAAAATTACAACTTGGTATTTTTGTTCAACTTCACTTTATACAAAATAACCTTAGTAGCCTTTCTATTGACATATACTGCATTTATTACATATTTGTGATACCCTACAAGTCTTGCTGAGTACAGAAGTACTCAACCTTACTTAATTTGTTGGTTCAGTGAATGAAGATAGCGAAATCCCACAACACGCATATTTCTACGCAGGATACGGGGATTATAATAATGAGCTTTTCTAGGATTTATACCTTGTCAGTTGCCTTAGGGTTGTATGGGCATACCACAAGGCTTTTGAATTTTCTTTGCAATATATTCCGTGTTGTAAGACTTTATTGTATAATTAACAACCATTATCATATGTTAATATTGTGTATAGATGTGTTACCAATGTTGAAAATGTGCGCTCCAGCCACTGATCATGGGACTAGTACTATATGCACATGATACCTTTTTTTATGAAAAGAGGGTCATCACATGACTGTGGCTAACCTACGCTCAGCTTGGGTCCTTGCCACTACTGCCACCCTCTTTCTCTTTGATGGTTTGTTGCAGTTGCTTTGTTGGTTGTTGCATATGTTTTGCAAAAATATTGTAGCTGTTATTGTTGGTTGTTGTAGATGTTTTCCCAATTTGTTGAAGCACATCTTTGTCAATTGTTGCAAGAAATACTTTTGTGTTGGGATCTGGAATTTGCATTCCGACCCCTGTGTGTATAGTGTGCTAGTTTCACATTCAGTTGCTAGCACACATATTCAACATTGCCATATCACATCCATACTCGAGATAAAAGATAGATCGAGTTGCGTATTAATATTAGCAACCAAAATTAAGTCTTACATGACTAGTTTTTATAACATGGGGCCGACCTGCCAAATACTTTACATGATAAAAGATCGTAGAGAAAGAAAATAAGAGGCAACAAAATCCAGTAAGTATGCCTCAGCCAACATATTTTGCCAGATGTTGCAGCTGTTATTGTTGGTTGTTGTAGATGTTTTCCCAATTTGTTGTAGCATATCTTTCTCAATTGTTGCAACATATATTGTCCAAATTATTTGTTGCAAGTATTTTCCAAAATGTTGTGATGGTTATAACATCGTAGATATATTTGATTTGTACTCAACTTTGGTGCTAGCTTTTCAAGTACGACTTTAGAGTGAGATCTGTAATTTCAAGTAATTTTTTGTTTCGAGTAGGGGTTTTTCCATATCTTTTTTTAGACCGAACCCTACTTTGTTGCATATGTTAAATTAATTTGTTGCATGACCCTTTGTTTTTTAAACATTTAGAAGCATATATATTTTGAACCACCTGTAAGGCACCCATTTTTGATAATGAATACCAACAATGGGTTCCCTATGCATATTGTACTAGTTCCATGATCAGTGGATAGCACGCACAGATTACAAATTAAAATCACATCCATACACAATAATATTACATACGCTAAGCGTCATGAAATTACATAATAGTATTACAAGCCAAAAACATGAAAAACAGCAGCAGAAACTTCATTTCTCTTGCAGTATGCCCAATCACCCTCATGCAACAGACAAGGTAAAGCCCTAGAAAAGATCGTCATCATAACCCCCGAATTCTGTATGGTCGATATGAGCATCAGAGTATTCGATATCATCACCTAAGAACAATAATGATAGCAAGACTGAGTGCATTGTGCACTCAACAAGTCTTATAGTATATCACAGATGCAAATATAAGTAAATGCAGGATATATCAATGGTGGGGTTTCTACAGTTATTTTGCATTGGCAAATTACAACATAATCATATACTAAATTGCAACCGGAATTTGTAAAAGAGCATTCATTGTAATAACCAAGTACCAATATAGTGATAAGATTATATTGCAGTCTACCTGACTAATTTCAGTCCATTCCCGTGTCATTCCCTGACACGAAGTATATTTCGAAACACCCTTTTCCCCCATCAAATCATTTTGGAAATATTAAAACTCTAACCATGTGATGAGTTTACCAAGTGCCTTTAACCGTAGGCGCGGCTCATTAATTAGATTTACACTCTGCAGAGGTTACAGCTTTACCCACAAGAAATGATCTGCCACTTTTTCCAGGTCAATTGACACTCTTCCTTTGGGGTCTTGGCACGGTGATCATGACATAACCATTACATTGTTTAAACCTAACTTTGCACCAGCCCGACGACGTTAAATCCTTATTATGGGAAGGAACATGACAGTGTATCCCTGTCATTTAAAGTGGTAATACAAGCAGTAATTCCCTGCAATTAAAGGTAGTAAATCCCTGTAATAAGGGTTCATTCCCATACTAAGGCGTACATCGTTACACCGGTATGCATTTACCCACAACGAAATGTGGAAGCCCCTCATAAGCAAATCTAGAAAGGATTGCTCATACTATCTTCTGCCTACCAATGTGCAAAACCAGACCTAAACAACTTAATAGGTTAAGGCTGCCCCATATCAGCACTGGTGGTTGTACGGTTTTCTTGGTTTGAAAACAACCCATAGCTCGGTCCTTAATCCGACACAGGCAATGCTCCTCCCTACACTACGTACAAGTCTAACCCTTGCACACCCAACTAATGCAAATAATTGCCCGCATCTAAATCATAGTTTTATTTTGGGTTTATAGTCAAAATACGAACAATTGACATCATGTCATACTCACCATTTAAATTCTCAAGAATCAGCTTTGATCATTAAATTCGTTGCTAGTGAGCATGGCTTAGCATGATTATTATTCGTGTATACCCAATTTGACAAAATGTAGTGTCTACCCCTTTATCTATGGTTAACAAGGTTTACATGTTCATACTTATCAAGGAAGTTCCATGAAATATCAGGTATATCTACCAATATTCCAACATAGCATTATTATGACAAGTACGCACATGCATAATAGTTTTGCAATCATTGAAACTAAATATTTGAAATATTAGGATCAAAATGATCAACGGGATGCTTGCCTTGCTGATCGTAGTCGGGTATAAAATCCGGATCGTCGACGAGGTCATCGTCTTCTAATTCAGGTTCGTCAGAATCTACTCGTCGATCATCATGAATAACATACAATAAATAACAAACTAGTATAAGGGTAAAAAGAAGAGAGACAGAAAATCCAACTAAAAACTTACTTACAAAAATAGGGGTGTTTCTTTAGCAAGATTATAATCCTTGTTGATCTAGTTATACTGTTCTTTTTTTCATGTTTGCCTTTATTATTTTTGGATTAAATAGTATCCAGTATTTCTTTCTTCATATGAATTATTCATTTTATTTTAACGAATTCTAGATGCTAAAATTATGTTAAGTAGAAAGACTTGTCTTATGGTGATATCATAGGATAGTATGTTGTTAATGGGATTCAGATGCAAAGCAATGTATTTAAAGACTTTTTGAATTAAACATTTATCACCAAATTTCTGGCTGCCATTTTATCATGCATAACATATTAAGTTACCTACCCCATTTTCATAAACTAATTGTTAGAGGCAAGCATGGCCTCATATGAACACATACTTATATATATATACACATATATACCTATTATGCTCTTCATACTAAATCACATCCTATTTGCATAAATCATTATTTGTTCAATATTTTTACCTAGCCTAACATTATTCTGCCATCATGCTGAAAAGAGATATGTTTAACAAACTTCCAAAAATTCATTCCTTATCAATTTAGTTATTATTGCATAGTCACTAATAATATTAAACTTAAATAGAAAAGATATAAAACAACTAGTTATCCAAATATTTTCATTTGAATGGGTTCATAACAGAATAAGGATCACGATAAAATTAAGTTCCAAATAAATTTAACTTTATTTGCAAAGTTTCTACATTTAGCCTACTTTCATATATACTATTCATCTTTGTATTAAAATATTTTTTTGAAATAGATTTTCAAACTATTTTTGCATATTTTAGAAGCTTTTGATTTTATATGAATTTAGAACTTTGTTCCATCACATTTGGATTTCAAACGCGAAAGATATTCAAGTTTGAATTCGAACTAGTTCTGAAAATCAAATGGAAATAATGAAATACGCTTTCAATGTTCTGAAAACGCCTTTCACTGGACGCCGGATTTCACGTTTAAATCCTGTCGGGTCATTGACATTCGGGGCCCGCTCGTCAGCGACTTTGGTCTTGCGCACGCCCGCGCCCGACTCGGCCACTAACAGCGGGAGCCCACCGGTCGGTGACTCCAAACAGGGGCGTTCAGTTTTTGGCTCGCCGCCGACGAAATAACTCCGGCCAGGAGGAATGGGTAGCACCTACGGCTTCAGCATGCTAACGCGTAGCTAGGGGAGAGCCCAATGATCCTCGGCGACGACCAAAGATGGGTCGCTGTCGTGGCCGAGCGGTGGAGGGCACGGTGACTAGCCGCGTCGGCGACTTGCCGTGCCAGTGACAGAATGCCGGACAAGTCGAATGGGTTACAGAGTAAGCATCTACGAATGCTAAGCATTCCATTTTGGCTAGATAGAAGCTCAGAGAAGGATCGGATTAGCTCACCACCGATCGCCGGTTTTGGAGAAGAAGGGGGCGTAGTAACGGCGGAGCTCCGGTTGAAGATCCCTAAAAATAACAGAGGGCTTTTGGTCACAATGAGTCACTGATGCTAATGCGAAGCTCGATCGGAAGGTAAAGGAGTGTACAGATAGAAATCGAGATGATTCCGATTTATTGGGTTCTTCGGCTGATTTGGAAGAATGAGAAATTAGCGAAGCTCAGTGGAGTAGAAGGGATGAAATGAGAGGGGTTTTGAAGCACAGGTCTTGGCAAGCTCAGTTCGGTATTTATAGGCCAAGGCGTCGTTGTAGAGTAGCTCAATTCCTGGTGTGAACTTGGCTGAGCTTTTGCGGCGCTAGAACAGGTGCTGCTAGCACAGGTGCCGCGGTGGCGAAGCTACAGTTGGTGAAATGGCTCCGATCATGCGCGAGCTCAGCTATGCGAGAGGAAAAAGAAGGCGGTGGCTGCGACTGACAGGTGGGACCGCATAGGAAAAGGGACCCGCGCTCAGAGATAGAGGAGGAGAATTATGGCTTGAACTGAAAATAGAGCTGAATTGATTCACTGAATCTGCTGCCTATCCAATTGGTAAATTAATGACGAATTTACTGAGTATATCTGGGATAGATTAGGATCTACCATAAAAATTTCAGACCTATTAGACGCTTGAGGATTTTATAATAATTCTGAAAGTGCACTGTGCACATTTTCATGCATTCTGTTTCTTATTTATTTACGTACTTATATATCACTCAAAAATTTAGAAACTTTTTGAGAAGGTTCCTTATAGGAACATTAACCTCCTCTAAATTTTAAATATTCAGATTCTTGACAGTTTATTTAATAAATCTTACATTGAAGTTTCCAGATTTTGAGCTATTTAGTTTTTGAATTTTTATAAATATCAAACCTAAAGATTATCTCCTGATATTTTTACTGCAGATGACTCTATCCAGGGAGAAGATAATATAAATATTTTCACAACAAAATTATGAACATTTAATTTCTGACATTTTTACTATTGCTAGTCTTGCTTCATTAAATTACCTTTCGTTTCATCATTTAATATTTTGTCATGACTTTAAAATTATATTTTGTGTTCTGGATAGCTCCATGAATTTTTACAGTGATATTTATTATTTTGTTGTTTTACAAATCTTTTCTTATTACTTAAGTAATGGTTGATTGTTTAGAAAAAGGGAATTTTCCTTTTAAGCAATAATCAAAAGAAGTAAAGAAAACTCATAAAAATTCATAAAATCCAGGGAAATACAAATTAAAACTTATTCAAGAATATTATTTAGTTTATTATTATTACCCATTTTTCAGGATGTTACAAACCTACCCCTTTTACAAAAAATCTCGTCCTCGAGATTTGGCGAGGGTTAGAAGAAGTCTGGAAATTCTTTTCTGAGTTGGTCTTCACGTTCCCATGTGGCTTCATCTTCTGAGTGGTTGCTCCATTGAACTTTTAGCATTTTGTGGGACTTGTTCCGGGTATTGCGTTCTGCTTCTTCTAGAATGCGGATTGGGTGCTCCCGATAGGATAGATCAGGTTGAAGATCAATATTTTCTAGATTGGTGAGTTAAATAGGGATGCGAAGGCCCTTTTTAAGATGGGACACGTGGAAAACATCATGCACTTCAGGTAATTGGGGCAGCAGGTTCAACTTGTAGGCCATCTCACCCATTTTCTCAAGGATTTGATATGGACCAATGTATCGGGGAGCTAGCTTTCCACGGACATAAAAACGACGGACTCCGCGGAGTGGTAAGACTTTTAAGTAGACATGGTCACCAACTTCAAAGCTGAGTTCACGTCAACGATTGTCGGCGTAACTCTTTTGGCGAGATTGGGCCTCTTTTAATCGACTTCTGATCATATCCACTTGCTCTTGGTCTTCTTGAATGAGATTTGGTTTGAAGAATTTTCTTTCACCTACTTCAGACAAAAAGAGAGGTGTTCTACACTTTCTTCCATACAGTGCCTCAAATGGCGACATTTGGAGACATGCTTGGAAACTGTTATTATATGAGAATTCAGCGAATGCTAGACTTTTTTCCCAATTAATACTATAAGACAGCACACATGCTCTCAACATTTCTTCCAAGATTTGATTGGTCCTTTCTGTTTGACCGTCTGTCTAAGGATGATAAGCCGTACTGAAGTTTAGCTTAGTCCACATAAGACCATGCAAACTTTCCCAAAAACGGGATATAAACTGGGATCCTCGATCAGAGACAATAGTCTTTGGGACACCATGCAGACGAACAATATTTTCCATGTATAGCTCAGCGAGCTTATCTCCAGAATGGGTGATCTTGACTGGAACAAAGTGGGCCACCTTGGTTAATCGATCTATGATCACCCAAATAGAATCATGCCCTTTTCTAGACCTGGGCAGATCAGTGATGAAATCCATACTGATATCATCCTATTTCCATTCAGGAACCTTTAAGGGCTGAAGGAGTCCAGCAGGACGTTGATGCTCAGCTTTGACTCATCGGCATACGTCGCAAGTTGCAACATATGCTGCGATATCCTTTTTCATGCCGGGCCACCAATATTCCTGTCGGAGATCTTGATACAGTTTTGTACACCCAGGATGGATTGAGAGAGGTGATTCATGAGCTTCTTCTAAGATCAAATTCTTAAGCCCGGGATCATTGGGGATATAAATTTGTTTCTTATGCATAAGCAAGTCGTTCCATGAATTCAGATTCAATGCCTTGCTTTAATTCTTTTCGAATTTTGATGATGGCTTCATCAACAAGTTGGGCAACTTTAATTTGGAATTTCAAGGTTGGTTGCACTTCTAGTGCAGCCAAAAATCCTTTTTCAATAATCCCTAAATTAAGTTTCTGAAATTCATCTTGCAGCTCAGATTGATCAATGTAAGCCGAGATGGAGATGAAGTGGAGCTTCTGACTAAGGGCGTCGGCTACGACATTAGCTTTACATAGATGGTAATTAATGCTAAGATCATAGTCCTTGATTAGCTCCAACCATCTTCTTTGTCTAAGGTTCAAATCCGACTGAGTGAAGAAATATTTCAGGTTCTTATGATCAGTGTATACATTGCATCGGTTACCAATGAGGAAATGACGCCAACTTTTTAGAGCATGAACCACAACTGCTAATTTCAAGTCATGGGTAGGATAATTTTGTTCATGGGGACGGAGCTGCCGAGAAGCATATGCTACAGCTCTGGATTCTTGCATCAACACGCACCCCAGACCGTGTCGTGATGCATCACAAAAGACGTCAAAATTTTTATGGACATCCGGCAGTACGAGGACAGGTGTTGTAGTTAGTCTTTTCTTCAATTCTTGAAAACTTGATTCACATTCGGGTGTCCATTCAAACTTCTTTTCTTTATTTAATAGCTGAGTCATTGGTTTAGCGATTTTGGAGAAGTTTTCGATAAAGCAGCGATAATATCCTGCTAAACTGGGAAAACTTCGGATTTGAGGAACATATTTGGGTTGTTTCCAGGCTTGAACAGCTTGAATTTTACTGGGATCAATGGAAATTCCACCTTTTGAAAGGATGTGCCCAAGGAATACAATTTCTTTCAGCCAAAAATCACATTTTTCAAATTTGGCATAGAGTTGGTGGACTCAAAGTTTTTCAAGAACCATGCGCAAATGTTGCGCATGTTCTTCCTCAGATTTGGAATAGATGAGAATATCGTCGATGAACACCACAACGAACTTGTCCAAGTACTCCATGAAGATCTTATTCATAAGGCACATAAAACTTGCGGGAGCATTGGTTAGTCTGAAGGATATCACGACGTACACAAAGAGACCATATCGAGTGGTAAATGCAGTTTTTGGAATATCTTAGGGTCTGATTTTTAATTGGTAGTACCCATATCTTAAATCAATCTTTGAGAAGACTCGAGCACCACTCAATTGATCAAATAAATCATCGATGTGAGGAAGAGGGTATTTGTTTTTAATGGTGACATCATTTAAAGCACGATAATCTATGCACATGCGTAGACTACCATCCTTTTTGTTGACAACTAGAACTGGGCTTCCCCAAGGGGATGAACTGGGGCGAATGAACCCTTTATCTAATTGTTCTTGAATTTGTTTCTTAAGTTCAACCAGTTCAGTTGGGGCCATTCGGTAAGGACGTTTGGAAATTGGGGCCGTCCCGGGGATAAGATTGATAACAAACTCCATATCTCTATTTGGAGGTAAACCTGGTAACTCATTTGGAAAAACATCAGGATAATCATAGATTACAGGAACTTGAGAAGTTCCTTCAATGAGGTAGAACAATGGAATGATTGGGAAAGTGATTTGTCTTGGTTAGACGAGAATTCTACCATGATTTCTTCTGGACTTAGCGAGGATATGGATCAATTAGCACAATCTATACAACCTTTATGCTTAGATGCCAATCTATACCAAGAATTATATCTAAGCCTTGAGTTTCAATAACAATAAGATCAGCATAGAATAGTACTCCATTTATTTCAATGCTGACTTCTGGACAAAGACTAGTAGTTTTGATTTTGGCTCCTGGGGAAGATATTATCATGATAGTAGGCAAAAGATCAACCGGAGTTTTATTTTGCTCAACAATAACACCAAAGTTGGAATGGAGTGGACTAGCAACGTACCTATCACCACGTCAGGTGCCTTGTTTGCATCCTCAGCGGTCACATGATGCAAGCGACCGCGAGTAGGTCCTTGAAAATTATTAGGGGCTGTCCTGACAGGTTGTGGTGGACCTCCAGATCCTTGTGGACGACCTAGGGCTCGTTGCTGTGCTCTGTGGGATTGCGGACGAGTTGAATTCTTCTTGGGACATTTATTTGCGTAATGCCCCTGCTCATTACAGTGGAAACAAGTTATATTGGCCGCTGGGTTTTGACCACCGAAGACCGCTTGCCAATATTATCGACGGGGCGGGCAGGAGGTTGTTGGCGGAAAGTTTGAGGTCGAGATGGTTGACTTTGATGTCTTTGATAAAATGGTGGAGCAGAAGATTTGAGATTGAATGATTGCCCAAATCGCGGTTTAGGAGGATTAACACTCATGTTCTTTCTAGCCATCCATTTTCGCTTTCGCGACTCAGAAATTGTTCGAGTGCCTTGCTCAACTCGAAAGGCCTTGTCCACCAAAGTTTAAAAATCATCGATATCATGGGCCACAAGGGTCCATTTAATTTCATCATCCAAATGCTCCCGGAAACACTCAACCCTTTTTTCTTCTATGGTAACTTTAGAAGGGGCATATCGAGCCAAATAATTGAAGTGATGGAGATACTCCACCACTGTCATGTTACCTTGGCGAAGATCCAGGAACTCTCTTTTCTTAAATTCCATCAAACTGGACGGAATGTGAGTTTTGCAAAAAGCTTCCTTAAAAGCTTCCCAGGGGATGAATTGATTTGGAGGTACCATGGCTTGATAATTTTCCCACCAAGCTGCTGCAGCTCCCTGCAGCTGGTAGGATGCATAGAGTACTTTCTCTTGGTCGTTGCATTGTGCAATGGCCAATTTACTCTCAACTGAACGAAGCCAATCGTCAACTTCCAATGGATCAGTTGTGGAGGATAAGACGAGTGGTCGAGTTTTCAGAAACTCATTTAGCTTGGAGTAATGGGAAGTGTTCCCATTGCCATCTCTTGCAATGGCTGTGCCTATATTAGCAGTATTCTGAACCATTTGCTGGAGAAGGATAGTCTGAGTTTGACGGTTTTGTTCAATCATGGCAAGAACTTGGGCCATGGTCGGGGGTTCAGGTAATTGACTTTCTGGAATTGGATTTGGTTGATTCTGTGGAGGAGGAGGAGGATTGTCGCGACTTGCGGGTTGGGACGATGAGGTTCTTGTTGAGGGATGCATTGGATTTGGTTGGGCCGGTGCTGGAATTACGTTCCTTTGAGATTGGATCTCGGGGGTAGCCTCACTTTTCAAAATATGACTAAGCGATCGCATTACTGGCATCCTGCAATATAATGAGAATTATTTTATTTGTACTGATAAATGTTAAATATATAGTAGTTGTTTCTGAGAAGCAATAGGTTTATATACTCATGCTACTTCAAGGATTATCTCATCGAAAATTTTCACCTCAAAGTTATATTAGCGAAAGATATCCATAAGATGACACAAAGAGAATTTTCGAAAAAGATGTCATACAACACCAAAAGATCACATAAGTTTACATACATCTGCATAGGTATTACAAACTAACTGACTTAACTACTGCCTTAGACCTATAACATAAGACTCTACCACTCCCTTAGTTAGTGTCACTAGATATGATCCCTACGCCTCGAACTACTGGATAGGGCGGTGGTGAATCCACATCACAGCTACTTTCTGAACTGGAGGGTAAGAGTAGAGGGTTTTGCACTCCAACTGGTTAGAATTGGCGCAAATATTCGCGTCGATTTCCAACTCGTCGCCTTGGTTCCCTTGCTGGATTTTGAGACTCCATATAGGCCTCATATGAGCGGACATATGCCTTCATATTAATATGGTGTGCTTTTGCATATCCGGCGCATAAGCTTACGACCTGATTCCTGAATTGCTTCATGCTTAGATTCATTATGGTGCTTCACATTATGATGCAATTTTTGGCCTTCAAGAGTCGTAGTGGCATAGCTAGAAACTTTATATCCAAATTGTGTTTGCTTGATATCAAAAATAGGTGCATGCTTTTTATGACCTAAATTTTCAGCTAGCCCTCTTGCAATATCAGACTAGTTTATGTTTTTAGCCATCTGAAATTATTACAAAAGAAAAATAATTAGTAACAACATAAAAATATAATATTTCAAATGAGAAGAAAAAGATTACAATAGTTATTTTTCTCTCACCAAGCATCTTTTGTTAAAAGGTTTGCAATGTCGTGAAACACTTAACTTTTATGTTAAATATTTACGAATGCAATCCAAGGAATACGAAACTTTCTCGAAACCCAAAAGTTTTCATTCATATAGATAATATTTTACATCCCTAACAATACTACACTAAGGACTTCCTTGCTGAATATATTTCATAATACAATACCATACAATACCAAAAGTCTGCCTTGCTAAGTATACTACATAGGGTCACCTCTTATTACTACGGAGTCTAAGCTATCATAATCACTGGTTTCAAGCCAACCAGCAAAACCCGTGTTGAGGTCGTCTTCATTCAGCGGTGGGAACTTCTCCGAGGAGCTTCCCGCTGAAGCAGAGCAAGCATCTCGGGATGCCTGAGTTGTATTGGAGCGACGGGAAAAAGAAGGTCCGAATTCAGCTGTGCGTTTAGCAAGGCGGGGTCGGCTACCTCCCACTGACATACGGGCGTTGCGACGAAGGCTGGTGGGTGCAGCAGGTGCGGCTGGAACTTGAGGTGCCTTTGGTGTGGCGTTACCCAGGACTGAGCAAGAGATAAACCCCATGTTTACAAATGGGGCGATCACTTCCTCCAGGTAGCCCACACGACGGCGACAGACAACCGCCTCTTGGGCTATGCAGCGATGACGCTCATCAGTAGCATTACTAAACTCCACCAAGGTGTGAAGTCTATCCAGATAAATGCTTGCAGGATCTGGGTAAGTAGTATCTCCAAGAGGCGACCGAGAAGGATACAAGCGATAGGCAGAATGCAGCTCAGGGTGAGCATGGTGCAGGCGGACAATAGCGGTGTAAGAAGCATCATTCATGGCAACATCCATAGTTGAGCCATAGCCCTCGAAATTATGCTCCTCTTCATCATACGAAGCGCGGGCAGGAATATGCAGTCGGGCTGCATACTCAACTATAGTGGAACTGAGAGCTACATAGTACACCATATAGCGAGGATTCTCAGCATATTGCACCACGTCCAACATCTTGGCTAACACTCCCTTAATTCCTGCTTCCTCACGAGCATTCGACTCATATCATAGGATAATATTCATCTGTTTTTAAACAAGGAGAAGATTAGAATTTTTCCATTTAGAACAGGTAAGGAAGGTTAATAGATAGCTAGGATAAAGAGAAGTATTAATAAGGATATATTTGTGAACTCAGCACTAGTTTTGAAGGTTATTAAATTTTTTTTCCTTTGACTAGCGGCCATGCTAACTAGGGTTTTTCTACAGTCTGTGTGGCTTTGATACCAACTTGTAAGGCCCCCATTTTTGATAATGAATACCAACAATGGGTTCCCTGTGCATACTGTACTAGTCCGATGATCAGTGTCTAGCACGCACAGACACAAATTGAAATTACATCCATACACAATAATATTACAAACGTTAAACGTCTTGAAATTACATAATAGTATTACAAGCCAAAAGCTTGAAAAACAGCAGCGAAAACTTCATTTCTCTTGCAGTGTGCCCAATCACCCTCAGGCAACAGACAAGGTAAAACCCTAGAAAAGATCGTCATCATAACCCCCGAATTCTGTATGGTCGATATGAGCATCGGAGTATTCGATATCATCACCTAAGAACAACTTTGATAGCAAGATTGAGTGCATTGTGCACTCAGCAAGTCTTATAGTGTATCACAGATGCAAATATAAGTAAATGCAGGTTATATCAATGGCGAGGTTTCTACAGTTATTTTGCATTGGCAAATTACAGCATAATCATATACTAAATTGCAACCGGAATTTGTAAAAGAGCATTCATTGTAATAACCAAGTACCAATACAATGATAAGATTATATCGCAGTCTACCCGAGTAATTTCAGTCCATTCCCGTGTCATTCCCTGACATGAAGTATATTTCGAAACACCCTTTTTCCCCATCAAATCATTTTGGAAATATTAAAACTCTAACCATGTGATGACTTTACCAAGTGCCTTTAACCGTTAGACGCGGCTAATTAATTAGATTTACACTCTGCAGAGGTGTACAGCTTTACCCACAAGAAATGATCTGTCACTTTTGCCATGCCAATTGACACTCTTCCTTTGGGGTGTCGGCATGGTGATCATGACATAACCGTTACATTGTTTAAACCTAACTTGCACCAGCCCGACGACGTTAAATCCTTATTATGGATGAGGAACATGACAGTGTATCCCTGTCATTTAAAGTGGTAATACAAGCAGTAATTCCCTACAATTAAAGGTAGTAAATCCCTGTAATAAGGGTTCATTCCCATACTAAGGCGTACATCGTTACACCGGTATGCATTTACCCACAACGAAATGTGGAAGCCCCTCATAAGCAAATCTAGAAAGGATTGCTCATACTATCTCCTGCCTACCAATGTGCAAAGCCAAACCTAAACAACTTAATAGGTTAAGGCTGCCCCATATCAGCACTGGTGGTTGTACGGTTTTCTTGGTTTGAAAACAACCCATAGCTCGGTCCTTAATCCGACACAGGCAATGCTCCTCCCTACACTACGTACATGTGAGACCCCGTTCTCTTGAACAGGAACCTCCATGTGATTACTGTGCCATTCCCTGGATCAGTAGCTAGCACTCACATGTTTACACAATTGGAATCACAACCATACAACAAATATTATTAAGCGGAAGCTATAATATAAAAAAAACTCTTACAACTCAGAGATATAGCAGCAAAAGAAGCAAAGTCTTGTAGTGTGCCCATCCAAAACCAACAGGCAACTGACAAGGCATAATCCCTAGAAAGATTCGACGAAGAAAAATCCGCAACTGCGATTTAAAAGGAATCCTCAAGCTTTGCTAACATAACCACCTAAAAACACATATAAGCAAGGGTGAGTACTTTCGTACTCCGCAAGACTTGAGCAAAGTCTATAATATATGCAGGCCATTTCAAAGGAGGCTATTACAGTTAATTTGCATAAAGCAGAATTGACACTGTAAAACAAGTTATTTGCAAACGGAATTTATAAAAGCATAATTGACTGATATGAAATAAGTAAAGCATAAGTAATATTCACAACCCATCGTGAATATCGAATAATCCAAAAATGGAATCCATCAATGTCGATCCTTTGACATGAAAACAAAAGCTGCTAAACAAGTTCCAAATCAAAACCCAATTTTTGGAAATACAGAAGCATTCTAACATTGGAATGACTTCACCAAGCGTCCATAACCGTGGACACGGCTAATTAACTAGATTTACACTCTGCAGAGGTGTACACTTTACCCACAAGGAATGATCAACCTCTATTGCCAGATCAATTAACACACTTCCTTTGGTGTGTCGGCAAGGAGATCATAGATGTGGCTTTGAACCAGCCCGGGACGTTTGACCCTCGCCATGAAAACAGAAACACTCACCCAAGACGTGGATCCTTTCACCTCACACCCAACACCACGTTTCTGTCCACGGCAAGGCGTACACCGTTGCATTGGTAAGTAGACCCCTACTGACAGCAGACCGAACCGGAATGCCTGTGCAATCTCCCGCCTTCCTTAGATGCAAAGCCACACCTAAACAACTTAATAGGCTATGACCCGCCCATACAAGCCCTCGTGGTTGTTCGAAATCCTTGGATCTATAGCGTCCCATTGCTCGGTCCTTAATCCGACACGGGCGATACTCCACCCTAACTACATGCAAATCCCTCTGTACCTCCGGCTATTGCCAATAATCGCCCGCATCAAAACCATAGTTTTATTTTGGGTTTTTAATCAAAATACCCATAACCAACAGCTTTATTTCCAACATTTTCCATTTCCTAAGAAACAAATTTTGATCTGATCATGACTCTCATTTGTTCTAAAAGCATGGCTAAGCATGGATAAAAGTAATCGCATATACCCACATTGACATTAAGCAATTGTCTAAGCTCAATCTATGGTTATCAAGGTTCACATATTCATACTTATCAAAGAAGTTTCATGAGACAACAGGTATAACTACCTTTACCACAAAATAGCGAATTTACTGAAAATGTAAACGTATGAATGAAACATTTTAATAAACAATGCAAATTAAATTCTGGGATCAATATGGTCAAAGGGGGTGCTTGCCTTGCTTATATATCGCTTACGACGAAGACGCGATCGCAGCTGACGGAGGCAACGACGGAGGAAGGGACGTCGGATTCTACACGTCGATTGATCAGAAAATATAGCAAATAAGAAATTTCAATAAGGGCAAAAAGAAGACAGACAGAAAATCAAATAAAGATTCATTGCAGAAAACGGGAATGATTTAGGGTTTGGATTATTTTAGAAATTACTTTATTCTTAAACTTAATGGCTTAATGACAAACAAAACAGAGTTTATTTAACAGATTATCTATTCTTGAATTACGAATTCAAGAGGCTAAAATTATGAATTCTAGTATTTAAATTTTCGAATTATGGATACTAAAATTATTTGGAATAAAAGAATTGAAATACTAATTTAAGGGTTATGCAATTAGCACTTAGCCTTAAGTGATTTTGCATACGAAAGGTTTTAAATAAGTTATGACTGATAAGTTAGCTAAATAGATTTATTTATGGTTATTAAGAAGGTTCTGGTGATACAAATTTATTAACTACAAATTCCTTATTACAAGGTTCACCTATTCCGATTATGGTAAGGTTCATTAAACATAAAACTAAGGGTTATTTGACTACTAGGGTTTATAAGCAAAACATGACGAAATAAGATTATTTCTTCGCAATTGGATAGCATATACTTTGAAGAACATATCTGGACTGATTTCATACATTTTAGCTTTTAGACGAGACATTATTTTCTTAGTTGAAAATGCTTATGTGACATTAAGGATTATGACAAACATACTTTTTAAGGTTATTTAGCTAGCAAGATTTAATCGAAACGTAAGTTGTAAATAAAATATTTTTCCAGAACATGGTAGACCATATCCCAAATATCATTTCTAAACTGATTTCTATAATATTTGCATTTAGACGAGAGATTCTACGGGTCGATGAAAAAGCTTGAGGGTTCAATTAACTACCTGCTAAGGATTCAGTTTTTGATATAAGATTGCGACTACACCGTCTAGGATAATCTACTCCTTTTTCAGGCATTAATAGGGTATGACACTAGAAGTGATTTAAAGTTGGTTTCGCGACAATTGGCTTTTATCCGAAATGTTTTTCCCATAAGCGATCATTAGGGTCTAACATTATTTTATTTCATCTTAGCACAAACATAAGGTATTATTGAATAAACAGCTAGAGTACTATTTTTTGAGGTTATAAGATTTGGTTTCATCAGATTTAGAGTTTATTTGTGAAAGTTATGACTATTCAATTTATGCAAGTATTAACACTTTGACTATTAAACATTTACTGTTTTATATAGTAAACTTTAAATATTATTTTATATCTGGAAACCTTGCAATGCCAGAGGTATAATAAAACTGGTTTGGTGATTATTTGAATTCATTTGATCTATATTACAACCATTTGACTTTGTATGCTATATGTTTATACACACTTTTCATTCAAGTTATTTCATATCTTTCAAGATAGTTCAAATTAAGTTCATTTCTTAAATATTTTGGCAAACTCAGGTATCCTACTGCCATAATATTATTTATAATTCAATTTTACTT
The DNA here is from genome assembly GCA_036346275.1 of Otatea glauca. Taxonomy (NCBI): domain Eukaryota; kingdom Viridiplantae; phylum Streptophyta; class Magnoliopsida; order Poales; family Poaceae; genus Otatea; species Otatea glauca. The sequence goes on from CM070718.1 coordinate 48,376,238, forward strand.
ACTCCATATTTCTTTTATTCAAATTATGTATATTTGAATTTCTAGTGCATTGAATACAATCTTTAATTCAAAGTAGTTCAAACAAAAATGAAATTTAAATATTTTTACATATTTGAACTTCTGGAAACATGAGTATCTCACTAAAATTGGTTCCATTCATTTTTAAGTTTGGTTACAACTTTTTAATTTGTAGCACTTATTTTAGTCTTTATTTAAATTTGAATTTCAAATTTACCATTGAACATTTTCAAAATTTCATTGCATATTCTGAAACTACTTGATTTTACATGAATATAGAAATTGATTTCACCCAATTTGGAGTTATAATGCAAAAGATATGGTTAATTGAATTAACTCGGGTATTGGAAAATACTAGGAAAATTGAAAATACGCTTTCAAAATTGGAAAGTTGTCAGGCTGACCACCTGGGCCCACTGCGCAGTGAAAGAAAAACAGAGAAGAGTTAGGGCGCGGCGGCGGCAACTCTCCGGCGAGACTCCGGCCGAATGGGCAGCACGGTAAGCACAAGGGGGTCATGGCGCATCCGTGGGTGGTGTCTATCACCGGCGGGGACGGCCGGAGTGGGCTGCCACCAGCGGCATGCGGCGGAGGGAGGTGCGGTTCGCCGGGGAAGTAATGGATGCTAGCTCCGGTGGAATCGGTAGAGTTTTAAGCATCCACGTGACGCCGGGGTTCCATTTTGGTGGTTGGCTTGCTCGGAGAAGTGGCGGGTTGGGCCGCCACCGTCGGCCGTCCGTGAGGAAGAAAAGCGCCCGGTGAGGATGTTCTACAGGTGAAAAGAGATGGAATTTCGGTGTGATCAGTAAACTAGGATGTCGAATGGAGCTAAAGGGGGAATCAATTTCAAGGAATGATACCAGTTTCGCCCGAATTGAAGTTTCTCCCCCTTTTCGATTTTTCTGGCGAAAATGGCGAAGAACACGATTTCGGCTTGATTGGTTGGTTCTGGGAGTAGCTGAGAGATAAGGGGAGCTCAATGCGACGCTGGGTTGGTATTTTTAGCCGCAAGAAGTTGGCTTCACAGTGTTTGAACGGAGGCGAAAAGGGCGCCTCGGTTCTGTGCAAACTGGCGGGGTGGCGCGAGCTCGACCGGACGGTATGGTGCGGGATTCTTAAGGATGATCGTGGCAGCGAGTGATTGCGAGAGCGGCGCCACTGATATGACGACTCGGCAAGGGAAGCTCGAGACAGAGAGGTGATCGGGAGTATGCTTCGATGTCTCGCCCGGGAGAAAGAACGAACAGAGACGAGTAGCTGAGGAAAAGAGAAAAGGAAAGGGAGGAGCGACTGCTGAGTGGGGCCGGGGCCACCGGGCAGGGTGAGAAAGCTGCTCTGGTTGTTTCCAGCGAATGGGGCCCACACGTCGGTGAGAGAAAACGAGGCAAGGAGATAAACTTCACCCGACCGTTCTGTGATTTCATTAAAATGCTATCAAATCAAGTTGAACAATTTCTAAACTTTTTGACCGACATTATCTGGAAGTTTTACTCCTTCAATAAAAATTTCAGACCAAAATATCCTATAATTAATTAATTAAAATTCTGACATTGTGGACTGTACAGGATTTGTATTTCGGTATTTTATTTATTTAGGGTGTAAATCATATCAATTATCTTCCAAACTTTTTATAAGTGTTCAGTTTAACTTATGGATATCTCCATAAAATTTCCTGTCAAAATATCAAGTTAATATTTTATAAAAATTCTGACATTTAGTTTTCTAGTTTTTGATTGTTTCTGTTTTTTAATTATTAGAGGGCTTTGCCGACATGATCAAATCCTGATATTATTACCAGGTGTAAACACTGCTATAAGGGTGCTATGTTACTTTTTATAGCTTCAGATAAGTTTCGGATATTTTACACAAATTCTGAATTGCACTGTTTTTAGTCAAAAGAGGTGTCATTCATTTTATTTACCCATTTTGCTGTGCATAAAATTTTACTTGTTGATTTTACTGACTTACCAGTATGATTAGGGTTCCATGGTAATTTTTCCAAATTTTTACTTTTAACATTTTTTCTTGTTACCATTATCCGTTCTTTAATTCTAGTTGTTTGATTTTTCATTCAATACAAAAATCCAGGAAATTCCAAGTAAATTCCAATCATGTCAGGATAAATCAGAAACAATTATATTCAAATTAAAAATATAAATTTTTATATTATTGCATTTTTCGGGATGTTACAAATCTACCCCCCTTACAGAAATCTCGTCCCCGAGATTTGCAAGGACTAAGTGGGTTTGGAGATTCTTTCTCGAAATTGATCTTGTTGTTTCCTCGTCTTCTTGTTTCCAGTATAGTCGCTTTGCAAAACATCGTTCTTGCGATTCCAAAGTGATGTGACTAGAATGGAGAAGATTTCTATTTGAGTTTCGCGTAAGCAGATGAGGAGTATTACTATATATCTCTTTTGATTGTATAACTAGAATTGTTTATAAGGATATTCTAATTTAGAGAGTGACATGTTATGTTTAGAATATTTTAGATGAAAGAAATAATGCATTGTTACTCGATTCATTTGTGAAGAATTAAATGTTATCATCAAGAAATGATATTTGAATATAATGGTTGATCTGCACGATTTAACAACAGTTGACGGAATTTGGTGAGAATAAATGTTATTCTAGATTGTCTTTAGATTGAGAACAAGGTAAGATAATTCAAGAATTTAGGTTGAGGTGGGAGGATTACAATATGACCCTGACGATTTAATTTGCTTGATCATCTTGATAGACAGAGGGTTTTGATTTTCTTTGCATTTGGCAATTAAGAAAGAATATAATGTACAAAGTCAAAAGGTTGATTGTATGAATTGCATATATAAAGGACGTTTTTGATATTACATTAAGTATCAGGTGTAATTACATAAGGAAGATCTTTACATAAGCCTGACATCGAGGCAGGGGTCGTTCTAGGTACTTGATGCTTCCTAGGTCTTGATATAACTTGGAACTCACTGATATCATCCTTAACGAGATGAAGAGCTCTTCTCGGGTAGATTTTGGTGAAGTGATGAGATTCTTCTCGATCGACGCAAGCGGCGATGTCCATCTTATTCGAAACAATAGTAGATTATTCATTGATGTTATAAAACAGATAGAGGATTGATCGAGCAATGGTTAAAAATGAAAATTGGAAGTTTAGCATTTGATATCTTATTGGCCATTTGAAGGATTAAGATAAGATATATTTTGATGAGAGTTCGGTTAAATTCATAAGGCAATATTCCGCTTATCGAAATATTATTTAAGATTAGACACAATGATTTCAAATTAATCTAAGTTCTGACAGAAACTATATTTATATGAGATGTACCTGGCATTGTGTTAGGTATGCCATGATTGATATCTTGAGTTGGAGTAAATGCAGGGATAGGGGCTTGTTGGCCTTGAGAACGAAGTTGATCTCTCTTCTTCCTTGGGCATTTGTTGGCATAATGTCCACGCCCACGACAGTAAAAGCATGTAACATTAGTTGCCTGGTTTTGGATACCAGATGGCTGTTCACAAGTGTTGTTGGAGGAATAAACAAATGATGGTTGAAATTCAGGATGGAATTGAGCAGAATTCCTCTTGGGGCAAGCGTCTTCATTCAAGCGCCTCTTCTTGAACTGATTCTTCGAGTAAACTGATTCAGTTTTTTTTCCTCCTACTCTTGGAGTTATAATCTTAACTGATGTAACTTCTGGTATGACCATGGTTGCAGAAAATATTTGTTCTTCTTGCGGGCATCGCTTAGCAAGATGACCCTTCTTGTGACAGTTGAAGCACTCACGCTTCTCTTGTGGCGTCTTGATGGGTATGATTGGATTCTCAATACTATCTTCCTTTTTAATCTCAGCTTGTGGACATTCCCTTGCCCAATGACCTTCTTCACCGCATAAGAAACATGCTGATGGCGATGGCCATTTATTACTTCCTGGATGAAGGCGATCAAAGTCTATGTGTTGCTTCTTTAACTCCTTAGGCAATATTTTCTGTGTAGCTAGTTTTTCCCTTCTGATTGCCAAATCTTGAGCAACTAAGGCCCGAAATTTCTCTCGCTAATGCTGAATTGTATTGGCAACTATCGGACCTAGGGGACATTGAGCTGGGCAATGGTCATGACCTTCACAAAGGTAACAAGTGATATTGCTCATGGGACATTTTCCAGGAGAATGATTTCTTTCACAGCTTGAGCAATTGATTGCATGCTCATCAACAGTATGTCCTATTTCTCCACATCGAATGCAAGCACGATCTTCGGATTGGCTGGGTTGGCAACACTTCAACGAACATCGTTTAGGCATTGAGTGAGATGTAGGAGTAGGTTTCTGATCTAACCCATTTCCTTTTCTGGCAAAAATTGAGCCAAGGTTGGAAATACTCTGCGCTAACTGTTGGGAATTTGTTTGAGCTAAGGTAGGATTATCAATAGATGGCTGAAAGCTTAGCATGGCTTCACTTTCTAAGATTTTGCTGAGGGATCTTGTCACAGGCATCCTGTAACAATGATTGTTAAGACAAGGTTATTTAGATGGAATTCTGTTGGATTTTACGAAGTGAACGAGGAATGCTAGCAATTTATACTAAGAATCTTTAGTGAAAATAAGCTAACTTAAGGAGAGGTACACCGTATGTTATAATGTTTGAGATGACTGAAAGGGTACATCTCAACTAGAATTATTTGGGAAGAGCCGAAGGTTGATTATAACGGTTGAAATTTTTATAATTCATTACATTCAGTAGATGCATTAATGGATTGTGTCGGAGGTGTCTTCAAGATGTTGAAATTGATAGGATATGGTTAGATGAAAGTTATCCATTTTACAAAGTATCATTCTGTTTATTAAAATATTATTTTGAGAATAATCTATATATGGATTTGGTAACTACTGATTAATTTATAAGACAGTGTCTCATTCCTTAAAACATTGTTTCAAGGTTGGTTATTTGGTAGTTATTAGTTCATAAGGCGACTTTTCGTTCCTTAAAATCTTTTTAATTAAAATTTCTTATTAAATAAGGGTTGGCACATCGTAAATTTCAACCAAATGGTTTAACATTTACGAGAGTAACCCGAAAGCAATACAGAAGTTTCACAACAAAATTGCAATAACACAATAAAGCTATACATATTTACCTTGTATGTAGGAAGGGTATCTATTTTTTTTCCTTTTGACAACCATCCCAAGGTTTCTAATTAGAAGTATAGAACTTCTCGGGTTCTAGTTCATTTTCATGGTATATAATCTAGACAAGGTAATGAGGTGAATGGTTAAGAATTACTATTGGAGAAATTAAACTTTAACTAGCCAAAAGTGACTTAGGTAAGTTGGTCGTAATAGTATCTTGGCCTTGGTTTACATACGGATAGTGTAGTCTCTAGTAATGCCAGAAATGGCATGGAAACTATACTATTAATCCTGTTGAGGCTTGATTAACCATAATGGTTTCACAAGTGAGAAGTTCTACAGAAAGAAAGGATAAGTTTGGAAGAAATTTTTATATAAAGAAGAGATGAGTTATCTTATGATTTCCAATTTATCCTATGGGTTAAGTTTTCCGTATTTATACATAAGGACAACTTATTGTGAAACTTTAACCTATAGGTTAAGCTCACACATAAATCAATCCTGACAAATAAAGTAAAACCAATCTTCAAATAGCAAGTTATAAACACCACAATAAAATTGCTTTATATAACTAGAGCAAAATGATATGCTTTGCGTAAGGGTTCTTATCTTAAGGTGGATCCTAACATATTCTAATCTTTCGCATTTTACTATTAGATGAAGTCGTCTCATCATGCACTAGGTTCTTCGAACTTTGCTTTTACTTTGTCGAGATTAGTGAAACGTTGTCGACTCCTATAAAATTGTTGGCGTAGACCTTGTAGTCTTCATTTGCAAGCAAGATAGCGACATATCTTGTACATCTTCAGAAGCAAATTGCGAAGATACACTATCTTTAAGGAAAGAGAAGAATTTGTTTACAAATCAAAATGAAAGTAATGGTAAGGATAAGAACTTAAGAATGAGGAGAGAATAGCAAAGCCTACATTTTACAAATACAATAGCTTTTGAGAATAGGATTTTGAATTTGCTTATTCCAATGCTAACGACCATTCTATCTAGGGTTTATCTTACAGTCAGCATAGCTCTGATACCAATGCTGTGAGACCCCGTTCTGATGAACAGGAACCTCCATGTGATTACTGTGCTATTCCCTGAATCAGTAGCTAGCACTCACATGTTTACACAATTGGAATCACAACCATACAACAAATATTATTAAGCGGAAGCTATAATATAAAGAAAACTCTTACAACTCAGAGATATAGCAGCAAAAGAAGCAAAGTCTTGTAGTGTGCCCATCCATAACCAACAGGCAACTGACAAGGCATAATCCCTAGAAAGATTCGACGAAGAAAAATCCCGCAACCTGCGACGAAAAGGAATCCTCGAAGCTTTGCTAACATAACCACCTAAAAACACATATAAGCAAGGGTGAGTACTTTCGTACTCCGCAAGACTTGAGCAAAGCCTATAATATATGCAGGCCATTTCAAAGGAGGCTACTAAAGTTAATTTGCATAAAGCAGAATTGACACTGTAAAACAAGTTATTTGCAAACGGAATTTATAAAAGCATAATTGACTGATATGAAATAAGTAAAGCATAAGTAATATTCACAACCCATCGTGAATATCGAATAATCCAGAAATGGAATCCATCAATGTCGATCCTTTGACATGAAAACAAAAGCTGCTAAACAAGTTCCAAACCAAAACCCAATTTTTGGAAATACAAAAGCATTCTAACATTGGAATGACTTCACCAAGCGTCCATAACCGTGGACACGGCTAATTAATTAGATTTACACTCTACAGAGGTGTACACTTTACCCACAAGGAATGATCAACCTCTATTGCCAGATCAATTAACACACTTCCTTTGGTGTGTCGGCATGGAGATCATAGATGTGGCTTTGAACCAGCCCGGGACGTTTGACCCTCGCCATGAAAACAGAAACACTCACCCAAGACGTGGATCCTTTCACCTCACACCCAACACCACGTTTCTGTCCACGGCAAGGCGTACACCGTTGCATTGGTAAGTAGAACCCCTACAGACAGACCGAACCGGAATGCCTGTGCAATCTCCCGCCTTCCTTAGATGCAAAGCCACACCTAAACAACTTAATAGGCTATGACCCGCCCATACAAGCCCTCGTGGTTGTTCGAAATCCTTGGATCTACAGCGTCCTATTGCTCGGTCCTTAATCCGACACGGGCGATACTCCACCCTAACTACGTGCAAATCCCTCTGCACCTCCGGCTATTGCCAATAATCGCCCGCATCAAAACCATAGTTTTATTTTGGGTTTTTAATCAAAATACCCATAACCAACAGCTTTATTTCCAACATTTTCCATTTCCTAAGAAACAAATTTTGATCTGATCATCACTCTCATTTGTTCTAAAAGCATGGCTAAGCATGGATAAAAGTAATCGCATATACCCACAATGACATTAAGTAATTGTCTAAGCTCAATCTATGGTTATCAAGGTTCACATATTCATACTTATCAAGGAAGTTTCATGAGACAACAGGTATAACTACCTTTACCACAAAATAGCGAATTTACTGAAAATGTAAACGTATGAATGAAACATTTTAATAAACAATGCAAATTAAATTCTGGGATCAATATGGTCAAAGGGGGTGCTTGCCTTGCTTATATATCGCTTACGACGAAGACGCGATCGCAGCTGATGGAGGCAACGACGGAGGAAGGGACGTCGGATTCTACACGTCGATTGATCGGAAAATATAGCAAATAAGAAACTTCAATAAGGGCAAAAAGAAGACAGACAGAAAATTAAATAAAGATTCATTGCAGAAAACAGGAATGATTTAGGGTTTGGATTATTTTAGAAATTACTTTATTCTTAAACTTAATGGCTTAATGTCAAACAAAACAGAGTTTCTTTAACAGATTATTTATTCTTGAATTACAAATTCAAGAGGCTAAAATTATGAATTCTAGTATTTAAAACTTTGAATTATAGATGCTAAAATTATTTGGATTAAATGAATTGAAATACTAATTTAAGGGTTATGCATTAGCACTTAGCCTTAAGTGATTTTGCATACGAAAGGTTTTAAATAAGTTATGATTGATAAGTTAGCTAAATAGATTTATTTATGGTTATTAAGAAGGTTCTGGTGATACAAATTTATTAACTACAAATTCCTTATTACAAGGTTCACCTATTCCGATTATGGTAAGGTTCATTAAACATAAAACTAAGGGTTATTTGACTACTAGGGTTTATAAGCAAAACATGACGAAATAAGATTATTCCTTCGCAATTGGATAGCATATACTTTGAAGAACATATCTGGACTGATTTCATACATTTTAGCTTTTAGACGAGACATTATTTTCTTAGTTGAAAATGCTTATGTGACATTAAGGATTATGACAAACATACTTTTTAAGGTTATTAAGCTAGCAAGATTTAATCGAAACGTAAGTTGTAAATAAAATATTTTTCCAGAACATGGTAGACCATATCCCAAATATCATTTCTAATCTAATTTCTATAATATTTGCATTTAGACGAGAGGTTCTACGGTCGATGAAAAAGCTTGAGGGTTCAATTAACTACCCGATAAGGATTCAGTTTTTGATATAAGATTGCGACTACACCGTCTAGCATAATCTACTCATTTTTTAGGCATTAATAGGGTATGACACTAGAAGTGATTTAAAGTTGGTTTCGCGACAATTGGCTTTTATCCAAAATATTTTTCCCATAAGCGATCATTAGGGTCTAACATTATTTTATTTCACCCTAGCACAAACATAAGGTATTATTGAATAAACAGCAAGAGTACTATTTTTCGAGGTTATAAGATTTGGTTTCATCAGATTTAGAGTTTATTTGTGAAAGTTATGACTATTCAATTTATGCAAGTATTAACACTTTGACTATTAAACATTTACTGTTTTATATAGTAAACTTTAAATATTATTTTGTATCTGGAAACCTTGCAATGCCAGAGGTATAATAAAACTGGTTTGGTGATTATTTGAATTCATTTGATCTATATTACAACCATTTGACTTTGTATGCTATATGTTTATACACACTTTTCATTCAAGTTATTTCATATCTTTCAAGATAGTTCAAATTAAGTTCATTTCTTAAATATTTTGGCAAACTCAGGTATCCTACTGCCATAATATTACTTAGAAATCAATTTTCCTTATTCCATATTTTTTTATTCAAATTATGTATATTTGAATTTCTAGTGCATTGAATACAATCTTTAATTAAAAGTAGTTCAAACAATAATGAAATTTAAATATTTTTACATATTTGAACTTCTGGAAACATGAGTATCTCACTAAAATTGGTTCCATTCATTTTTAAGTTTGGTTACAACTTTTTAATATGTAGCACTTATTTTAGTCTTTTTTTAAATTTGAATTTCAAATTTACCCAGTGAACATTTTCAAAATGTCATTGCATATTCTGAAAATAATTGATTTTACATGAATATAGAAATTGATTTCACCCAATTTGGAGTTATAATGCAAAAGATATGGTTAATTGAATTAACTCGGGTATTGGAAAATACTAGGAAAATTGAGAATACACTTTCAAAATTGGAAAGCGCACTCCTGCTTTTACCAGCTCACACAAGTTGTCAGGCTGACCACCTGGGCCCACTGTGCAGTGAAAGAAAAACAGAGAAGAGTTAGGGCGCGGCGGCGGCGACTCTCCGGCGAGACTCCGGCCGAATGGGCAGCACGGTAGGCACCAGGGGATCATGGCGCATCCGTGGGTGGTGTCTATCATCGGCGGGGACGGCCGGAGTGGGCTGCCACCGGCGGCATGCGGCGGAGGGAGATGCGGTTCGCCGGGGAAGAAATGGAAGCTAGCTCCGGTGGAATCTGTAGCGTTTTAAGCATCCACGTGACGCCGGGGTTCCATTTTGGTGGTTGGCTTGCTCGGAGAAGTGGCGGGTTGGGCCGCCACCGTCGGCCGGCCGTGAGGAAGAAAAGCGCCCGGTGAGGATGTTCTACAGGTGAAAAGAGATGGAATTTCGGTGTGATCAGTAAACTAGGATGTCGAATGGAGCTAGAGGGGTAATCAATTTCAAGGATTGATACCAGTTTCGCCCGAATTGAAGTTTCTCCCCCTTTTTGGTTTTTCTGGAATCGGTAGCGTTTTAAGCATCCACGTGACGCTGGGGTTCCATTTTGGTGGTTGGCTTGCTCGGAGAAGTGGCGGGTTGGGCCGCCACCGTCGGCCGGCCGTCAGGAAGAAAAGCGCCCGGTGAGGATGTTCTACAGGTGAAAAGAGATGGAATTTCGGTGTGATCAGTAAACTAGGATGTCGAATGGAGCTAGAGGGGGAATCAATTTCAAGGATTGATACCAGTTTCGCCCGAATTGAAGTTTCTCCCCCTTTTTGGGTTTTCTGGCGAAAATGGCGAAGAACACGATTTCGGCTTGATTGGTTGGTTTTGGGAGTATCTGAGAGATAAGGGGACCTCAATGCGACACTGGGTTGGTATTTATAGCCGCGAGAAGTTGGCTTCACAGTGTTTGAACGGAGGCGAAAAGGGCGGCTCGGTTCTGTGCAAACTGGCGGGGTGGCGCGAGCTCGACCGGACGGTATGGCGCGGGATTCTCAAGGATGATCGTGGCAGCGAGTTATTGCGTGAGCGGCGCCACTGATATGACGACTCGGCAAGGGAAGCTCGAGACAGAGAGGTGATCGGGAGTATGCTTCGACGTCTCGCCCGGGAGAAAGAACGAACAGAGACGAGCAGCTGAGGAAAAGAGAAAAGGAAAGGGAGGAGCGACTGCCGAGTGGGGCCGGGGCCACCGGGCAGGGAGAGAAAGCTGCTCTGGTTGCTTCCAGCGAATGGGGCCCACACGTCGGTGAGAGAAAACGAGGCAAGGAGATAAACTTCACCCGATCGTTCTGTGATTTCATTAAAATGCTAACAAATCAAGTTGAACAATTTCTAAACTTTTTGACCGACATTATCTGGAAGTTTTCCTCCTTCAGAAAAAATTTCAGACCAAAATATCCTATAATTAATTAATTAAAATTCTGACACTGCGGACTGTACAGGATTTGTATTACGGTATTTTATTTATTTTGGGGTGTAAATCATATCAATTATCTTCCAAAATTTTTATAAGAGTTCATTTTAACTTATGAATATCTCCATAAAAATTTCAAGTCAAAATATCTAGTTAATATTTTATAAAAATTCTGACAGGAAGTTTTCTAGTTTTTGATTGTTTCAGTTTTTGAATTATTAGAGGGCATTGCCGACATGATCAAATCCTGATATTATTAACAGGTGTAAACACTGCTATAAGGATGCTATGGTAATTTTTATAGCTCCAGATAAGTTTCGGATATTTTACACAAATTCTGACTTGCACTATTTTTAGTCAAAAGAGGTGTCATTCATTTTATTTACCCATTTTTCTGTGCATAAAATTTTACTTGTTGATTTTACTGACTTACCAGTATGATTAGGGTTCCATGGTAATTTTTCCAAATTTTTACTTTTAACATTTTATCTTGTTACCATTATCCGTTCTTTAATTCTAGTTGTTTGATTTTTCATTCAATACAAAAATCCAGGAAATTCCAAATAAATTCCAATCATGTCAGGATAAATCAGAAACAATTATATTCAAATTAAAAATATAAATTTTTATATTATTGCATTTTTCGGGATGTTACAAATCAACCCCCCTTACAGAAATCTCGTCCCCGAGATTTGCAAAGACTAAGTGGGTTTGGAGATTCTTTCTCAAAATTGATCTTGTTGTTTCCTCGTCTTCTTGTTTCCAGTATAGTCGCTTTGCAAAACATCGTTCTTGCGATTCCAATGTGATGTGACTAGAATGGAGAAGATTTCTATTTGAGTTTCGCGTAAGCAGATGAGGAGTATTACTATATATCTCTTTTGATTGTATAACTAGAATTGTTTATAAGGATATTCTAATTTAGAGAGTGACATGTTATGTTTAGAATATTTTAGATGAAAGAAATAATGCATTGTTACTCGATTCATTTGGGAAGAATTAAATGTTATCATCAAGAAATGATATTTGAATATAATGGTTGATCTGCACGATTTAACAACAGTTGACGAAATTTGGTGAGAATAAATGTTATTCTAGATTGTCTTTAGATTGAGAACAAGGTAAGATAATTCAAGAATTTACGTTGAGGTTGGAGGATTACAATATGACCCTGACGATTTAATTTGCTTGATCATCTTGATAGATAGAGGGTTTTGATTTTCTTTGCATTTGGCAATTATGAAAGAATATAATGTACAAAGTCAAAAGGTTGATTGTATGAATTGCATATATAAAGGACGTTTTCGATATTACATTAAGTATCGGGTGTAATTACATAAGGAAGATCTTTACATAAGCCTGACATCGAGGCAGTGGTCGTTCTAGGTACTTGATGCTTCCTAGGTCTTGATATAACTTGGAACTCACTGATATCATCCTTAACGAGATGAAGAGCTCTTCTCGGGTAGATTTTGGTGAAGTGATGAGATTCTTCTCGATCGACGCAAGCGGCGATGTCCATCTTATTCGAAACAATAGTAGATTATTCATTGATGTTATAAAACAGATAGAGGATTGATCGAGCAATGGTTAAAAATGAAAACTGGAAGTTTAGCATTTGATATCTTATTGGCCATTTGAAGGATTAAGATAAGATATATTTTGATGAGAGTTCAGTTAAATTCATAAGGCAATATTCCGCTTATCGAAATATTACTTTAAGATTAGACACAATGATTTCAAATTAATCTAAGTTCTGACAGAAACTATATTTATATGAGATGTACCTGGCATTGTGTTAGGTATGCCATGATTGATATCTTGAGTTGGAGTAAATGCAGGGATAGGGGCTTGTTGGTCTGGAGAACGAACTTGATCTCTCTTCTTCCTTGGGCATTTGTTGGCATAATGTCCACGCCCACGACAGTAAAAGCATGTAACATTAGTTGCCTGGTTTTGGATACCAGATGGCTGTTCACAAGTGTTGTTGGAGGAATAAACAAATGATGGTTGAAATTCAGGATGGAATTGAGTAGAATTCCTCTTGGGGCAAGCGTCTTCATTCAAGCGCCTTTTCTTGAACTGATTCTTCGAGTAAACTGATTCAGATTTTGTTCCTCCTACTCTTGGAGTTATAATCTTAACTGATGTAACTTCTGGTATGACCATGGTTGCAGAAAATATTTGTTCTTCTTGCGGGCATCGCTTAGCAAGATGACCCTTCTTGTGACAGTTGAAGCACTCACGCTTCTCTTGTGGCGTCTTGATGGGTATGATTGGATTCTCAATACTATCTTCCTTTTTAATCTCAGCTTGCGGACATTCCCTTGCCCAATGACCTTCTTCACCGCATAAGAAACATGCTGATGGCGATGGCCATTTATTACTTCCTGGATGAAGGCGATCAAAGTCTATGTGTTGCTTCTTTAACTCCTTAGGCAATATTTTCTGTATAGCTAGTTTTTCCCTTCTGATTGCCAAATCTTGAGCAACTAAGGCCCGAAATTTCTCACGATTTGAATTGTATTGGCAACTATCGGACCTAGAGGACATTGAGCTGGGCAATGGTCATGACCTTCACAAAGGTAACAAGTGATATTGCTCATGGGACATTTTCCAGGAGAATGATTTCCTTCACAGCTTGAGCAATTGATTGCATGCTCATCAACAGTATGTCCTATTTCTCCACATCGAATGCAAGCACGATCTTCGGATTGGCTGGGTTGGCAACACTTCAACGAACATCGTTTAGGCACTGAGTGAGATGTAGGAGTAGGTTTCTGATCTAACCCATTTCATTTTCTGGCAAAAATTGAGCCAAGGGGGTGCTTGCCTTGCTGATCGCAGTCGGGTATAAAATGCGGATCATCGGCGAGGTTGTCGTCTACTAATTCAGGTTCGTCGAAATCTACTATTTGATCATCATGAATAAAATACAATAAATAGAATCATGCCCTTTTCTTGTCCTGGGCAGACCAGTGATGAAATCCATACTGATATCATCCCATTTCCATTCAGGAACCTTTAAGGGCTGAAGGAGTCCAGCAGGACGTTGATGCTCGGCTTTGACTTGTCGGCATACGTCGCAAGTTGCAACATATGCTGCGATATCCTTTTTCATGCCGGGCCACCAATATTCCTGTCGGAGATCTTAATACATTTTTGTACATCTAGGATGGATTGAGAGAGGTGATTCATGAGCTTCTTCTAAGATCAAATTCTTAAGCTCGGGATCATTGGGGATATAAATTTGTTTCTTATGCATAAGCAAGTTGTCAGAACCTTCCATGAATTCAGATTCAATGCCTTGCTTTAATTCTTTTCGGATTTTGATGACGGCTTCATCAACAAGTTGGGCAACTTTAATTTGGAATTTCAAGGTTGGTTGCACTTCTAGTGCGGCCAAAAATCCTTTTTCAATAATCCCTAAATTAAGTTTCTGAAATTCATCTTGCAGCTCAGATTGATCTGTGTAAGCCGAGATGGAGATGCAGTGGAGCTTTCGACTAAGGGCGTCGGCTACGACATTAGCCTTACCTGGATGGTAATTAATGCTAAGATCATAGTCCTTGATTAGCTCCAACCATCTTCATTGTCTAAGGTTCAAATCCTATTGAGTGAAGAATTATTTCAGGCTCTTATGATCAGTGTATACATTGCATCGGTTACCAATGAGGTAATGACGCCAAATTTTTAGAGCATGAACCACAGCTGCTAATTCCAAGTCATAGGTAGGATAATTTTGTTCATGGGGACGAAGCTGCCGAGAAGCATATGCTATAGCTCTGGATTCTTGCATCAACACGCACCCCAGACCGTGTCGTGATGCATCACAAAAGACGTCAAAATTTTTATGGACATCCGGCAGTACGAGGACAGGTGTTGTAGTTAGTCTTTTCTTCAATTCTTGAAAACTTGATTCACATTCGGGTGTCCATTCAAACTTCTTTTCTTTATTTAATAGCTGAGTCATTGGTTTAGCGCTTTTGGAGAAGTTTTCGATAAAGCGGCGATAATATCCTGCTAAACCGAGAAAACTTCGGATTTGAGGAACAGATTTGGGTTGTTTCCAAGCTTGAACAGTTTGAATTTTACTGGGATTAATGGAAATTCCAACTTTTGAAAGGATTGCCCAAGGAATACAATTTCTTTCAGCCAAAAATCACATTTTTCAAATTTGGCATAGAGTTGGTGGACTCATAGTTTTTCAAGAACCATGCGCAAATGTTGGGCATGTTCTTCCACAGATTTGGAATAGATGAGAATATCGTCGATGAACACCACAACGAACTTGTCCAAGTACTCTATGAAGATCTTATTCATAAGGCACATAAAACATGCGGGAGTATTGGTTAGTCCGAAGGACATCGCGACTTACTCAAAGAGACCATATCAAGTGGTAAATGCAGTTTTTGGAATATCTCAGGGTCTGATTTTTAATTGGTAGTACCCATGTCTTAAATCAATCTTTGAGAAGACTCGAGCACCACTCAATTGATCAAATAAATCATCGATGCGAGGAAGAGGGTATTTGTTTTTAATGGTGACATCATTTAAATCACGATAATCTATGCACATGCGTAGACTACCATCCTTTTTGTTGACAACTAGAACTGGGCTTCCCCAAGGGGATGAACTAGGGTGAATGAACCCTTTATCTAATTGTTCTTGAATTTGTTTCTTAAGTTCAACCAGTTCAATTGGGGCCATTCGGTAAGGACGTTTGGAAATTGGGGCCGTCCCGGGGATAAGATTGATAACAAACTCCATATCTCTATCTGGAGGTAAACCTGGTAGCTCATTTGGAAAAATATCAGGATAATCATAGATTACAGGAACTTTAGAAAGTTCCTTCAGTGAGGTAGAACAAAGGAATGATTGGGAAAGTGATTTGTCTTGGTTAGACAAGAATTTTACCATGATTTCTTCTGGGCTTAGCATGGATATGGATCGATTAGCACAATCTATACAACCCTTATGCTTAGATAGCCAATCCATACCAAGAATTATATCTAAGCCTTGAGTTTCGATAACAATGAGATCAGCATAGAATAATACTCCATTTATTTCAATGCTGACTTCAGGACAAAGACTCGTAGTTTTGATTTTGGCTCCCAGGGAAGATATTATCATGATAGTTGGCAAAAGATCAACCAGAAATTTATTTTGCAAAAACAGCCAGTGATGAGTCTCGGGCACTTCACAGACGGTTTTTTGCTAAAACCGTCTGTGACGAGGGGAACATCACATACGGTTTTAGCCAAAAACTGTCTGTGATATTGCCCCCCTCATCACAGACGGTTTTTGGACAAAAACCATCTGTGATTTGGATCTCAATATATATTTACCCGCTCGCGTCGTCTTTCCCTTGGCTCAAACCCTAGCCTCACACGCGTCGTCTCTCCCCCGCCATCTCCCCTAGCGTCCCCCCGACCTCACATTCGCCGGCTGCTGCTTAACGCCCTGGTAGACGCAGCGCTGCTCTCCTTCCTCCTCCTTGTGCCAAGGGCCAGCCGCTCTACGAGGTCGCCGTTGCCAGGACGCACGCCACGGTGACGGACAGCGGCGGGACGGTCGGCGCCGTGCTATGGTTCCTGGGGGAGTGCGACACCATCGAACTGGACGACGCGCTATCGTACGGCGTTAAGATGGAGCGCTTGGTCGTCGATTTTGTCTTGCCCTATCTGCTCATCATCCAGGTAAAAGGAGGAGACTGTCTTTCTCCCCAACATGCGGTTGACTCAGTAGCGTTAACTTCAATTCAGCTCCTCATTATTTCTTGGACAAATCAATCTACACATAATTGAGCTTAAAGTTGGCTATTTTATTACTAACATTAGTGTGAATACTAATAGATGGCGTAATGTTGGGTTATCTGTATGCTCACTGGAGGAATTTGATGGAATTTTTGTCATTTGGGGGCAATTTTACTTCTGTGCTCATGCATTTGGTAGATCTAGTTGTTTTACGGATCATATAGTTCCACATGAGCATGGAATGATTCAATCACTTGACCCAAATTTAGCTAAGTCATGGTAAAATTGGAGACTTAGCAAAATTTGAGCTATGCAAGTCATGGTAAGTTAGGGTAAAATTGGATACTTAGCTAAATTTGGGCTATCTCAAGTCATGGTAGGCTATCCCAAGTCATGATAAAATTAGATACTTAGCTAAATTTTGGCTATCCCAAGTCATGATAAAATTGGATACTTAACTAAATTTAGGCTATCCCAAGTCATGGTAAAATTGGACACTTAGCTAAATTTAGGTATTCATTTCTATTCGAGTCTGCTTCTCAGATATGTTGAAGTGTGTTAACTAAAATCCCTTATTGTATTCTATTCATTACATCTTAACATAGTGTTTTCATTATATTATACAATTTTAGATAGTATCTTAAATAATAAGGCATATTGTTCTATATTTTTATGTAATCTTTTTGTTTCAGAGGGCATGTCATCTAGTGTGACAAGGGCCTGTCGTCTAGTGTGACAAGGGCATATCACAGACGGTTCTAGGCTAGAACCGTCTGTGATGAGGGCTCATCACAGATGGTTCTAGCTTAGAACCGTTTGTGACGATCTAATATCACAGACGATTCTAGGCTAGAACCGTCTGTGATTAGCCCTCATCACAGATGGTTCTTGCTAAAAACCGTCTGTGATGTTAATTTTTACCGACGGTTCAAAAACCGTCTGTGATGTGCCCTTCTTATCACTGACACGTGCTTATAGACGGTTCAAAAAATCGTTTGTGACAAGATTTCTGAACCGTCTGTGATATGGTTTTGTGTAGTTGTAACGTCCAGAAAAATGCAATAATATAAAAATTCATATTTTGAATTTGAATATCTTTGTTTCTAATTTTTCCTAACATGATTGGAATTTATTTGGATTTCTTTGGATTTTTGTATTGAATGAAAAATTAAAGAAATGGAATTAAGGAATGGATAATGGTAACAAGATAAAATGGTAAAAGTAAAATTTTGGAAAAATTACCATGGAACCATAACCATGCTGTTAAGTCAGTAAAATCAACATGTAAAGTTTTATGCACAGAAAAATGGGTAAATAAAATTTATGACACCTCTTTTTGACTAAAAACAGTACAAGCCAGATTTAATGAAAAATATTCGAAGTTTATCTGGAGCTAGAAAAATTACCACAACACCCTCATGGTAGATTTTATCTCTGGTAAAAATATCAGGATTTGATCTTGTCGGCAAAGCCCTCTAATAATTCAAAAACAGAAACAATTAAAAACTAGAAATCCTAATGTCAGAATTTTTATGAAATATTCACTTGAGGTTTTGACTTTAAATTTTGTGGAGATATCCTTAAGACAAAATGAATATCTATAGAAAGTTTGGAAAATAATTAATATGATTTACACCCCTAAATAAATAGAATACCGAAATTCAAATCCTGTACAAGTCCACAGTGTCAGAATTGCTAAAATTTAACCATGCGGTATTTTAACCTCAAATTTTTACTGGACATTAGCAACTACCATTAGATGCAGGTCAAAAAGTTTCGCAAAATTACACGGTGATTTGATAGCGATTTTAATGCCCACATGACGCTGTCCGAACGGAGTCTATCTCTTTTGCTAAGTCTGTTTCACTGACGTGTGGGCCGGGCACTGTGGCCTTTTGACGCGCTGGCGAGTGGCGTGGACCATTTTCACTCGCTGCCCGGTGGGGCCGGACCCGCCCGTCAGTCCCCTTCTCCTTCTGCCTTGCCCCTTTCCTCTCGCGCCCGAGGAGAGCTCGCTCCCTCGCGAGACTTCGCCGACTCCTCTCCACATCTCAACGCAATTCGCGCTGCCCCGAGCTGCTGGTCACTGCCACGCCGAGCCTCAAGACCCCCGCGCCATACCCCCATCAATCCTGCGTCACATTCTTGCCGGCGAGAGGCCTTACGCCACCTCGTCCCGTTGCACCGAATCGCCGCGCTTCTGCCCCGCATTCAAACACTGGTGAGACCGTCTCTTTTACCTATAAATACCCCAGCAGCATCACATTGAAGCCTCCTTTCTCTTAGCTATTCCCAGAATCAAAAAGCAGAGCTTGAAACTCCCTTCTTTCACCATTTTGTCAGCCAACCCGAAAAGGGGGAAAAACTCGAATTCGAGTGATTCGGTGAGAATCAATTCAATTCTTTGATCCTGAAGCTCCCTCATGACCTGGTGAACTCATCCCTCTCACAAATTTCAGCTCTTCTTGCCCTCTGCGCCGCCGCACCCTCTGCCTTTCTTCCTCGGCTCCGGCGTCCGGTGGCAGCCCAGCCCGTAGCTTCTCCGAGCAAACCAACCGCAAAAATGGAACTGGACAACCCACTGATGCTTAAACCTCCATCGATTCGACCGGAAACCCGCTACCTTTCTTCTCCGGCGAGTCTCATCTTCCTCCGCCGCATGCCGCCGGTGGCAGCCCTCTACGGCCATCCCCGCCGGTGAGCGACCACACCCACGGGTGCGCCAAGGTCCCCTGGAGCCTGCCGTGCTATCCATTCGGCCGGAAATTCGCCGGAGCGTCGGCGCCGTCGAACCCTAGCCGTGCCTCTGCTTTTGGTCACTGAGCAGCGGGCCCCCTCTGTCAGCCGGACGAATCGTTCTCAGTTCAGAAGGGTAAAGACGCTTTCGGTTCTTTGAAAACGTATTTTCATTTTTCAGTTTATTTTGTATACTCGAGCCAATTCAGATACTTATAACTTTTGCATTGTGACTTCAAATGAAGTGAAACAAAATTCTATATTCATGTAAAATCAATTAGTTTCAGAATATGCAATAACATTTTGAAAATGTCTACTGGATAAATTTGAAACTCAAATTTAAAGAAAAGGTTTAAAGAAGTGCTTCATATTAAAAAGTTGTGAACAAACTTTAGGTGGAATGAATCTAATTTTAGTAAAAGACTCATGCTTCCAGAAGTTCAAATATATAAAAATATTTAATTTTCACTTATGTTTGAATTACTTTCTAATAAGGATTGTATTCAATGCATTAGAAAATTCAAATAAACATAATTTGAACAAAAGAAATATAGGATAAGTAAAAATTGAATTCTAAATATTTTCATGGCAGAAGAATACCTGAATATGCCAAAATAATTAATAAATTAACTTGATTTGAATTATCTTGGAAATTATGAAATAACTTAAACATAAAGTGCATGTATATATGTATAGAAAGTTGAATAGTTAAAACATAGGTCAAATGAATTCAAATGATCACCAAATCAGTTTTGTTGTACTCCTAACATTGAAAGGATCTCAGATATAAAATAATATTTAAAGTTTACTATATGAAACAGTTAATGTTTAATAGTCAATATGTAAATACTTGCATAATTGGAATAGTTATAATTTTCACGAATAAACTCCAAATTTGACAAAACCAAATCCGATAACCTTGAAAAATAATACTCTCACTGTTTATGCAGAAATACTTTATA
Organism: Otatea glauca; assembly: GCA_036346275.1. Taxonomy (NCBI): domain Eukaryota; kingdom Viridiplantae; phylum Streptophyta; class Magnoliopsida; order Poales; family Poaceae; genus Otatea; species Otatea glauca. The sequence goes on from CM070718.1 coordinate 48,396,827, forward strand.
TTTGTGCTAGTCTGAAATAAGCCCATATTAAACCCTAATGATTTCGTAAATGAAAAACATCGCGGATAAAAGCCAATTGTCGCGAAACCAACTTTAAATCACTTCTAGTGTCATGCCCTGTTAGTGCTTGAAAAATGGATCAATAATCTTATAAGGTGTAGCCGCAAACTGAAAATGAAATCCGACTCACTTCAACGTTAACCTTGTGGTCATGTATACTATTTCAACAACAAATAAAATAGCTCGTCTTTATAGTAAAATGCATAATATCAGTTTGGAAATGATATTTAGGATATGGTCTACCATATTCTTGAAAAATATTTTATTTACAACTTTCGTTTCAATTAAATCGTGCTAGTTGAATACCCCCTAAAAAGTATGTTTGTCATAACCTTTAATGTCACATAAGCTTTTTCAACTATGAAAATAAGGTCTCATCTAAACACTAAAATGTATGAAATTAGTCTAGATATGTTCTTCGAAGTATATGCTATCCACTTCCGAAGAAATAATCTTATTTTGTTATGTTTTTCATATAAACTTTAATAGTCAAATAACCCTTAGTTTTATGCTTTATGAACTTCATAATAAGGTTAAGTGAACCTTGTAATAAAGAAATTATAACCAATATATTTGTATTACCAGAACCTTCTTAAAAACCATAAATAAATCTATTTAGCTAGCTATCAATTATAACTTATTTAAAACCTGTCACATGCAAAATCTTAAGGCTAAGTGCTATTAGCATAACCGCTTTAACTAGTGTTTTATTTCTTTTAATCCAAATAATTTTAGCATCTATAATTCGAAGTTTTAAATACTAGAATTCATAATTTTAGCCTCTTGAATTCGTAATTCAAGAATAGATAATCTTTAAAGAAAACCCTGTTTTGTTTGTCATTAAGTCCTTAAGTTTAAGAATAAAGTAATTTCTTAAATAATCCAAACTCTAAAGTGTTCTTGTTTTCTGCAATGAATCTTTATTTGAGTTTCTGTCTGTCTTCTTTTTGCCCTTATTAAAGTTGGATATTTGCTATTTTCCGATTAATCGACGTGTAGAATCCGACGTCCCCTGCCTCCATCGTCTGCGATCGCGTCTTCGTCGTAAACGATATATAAGCAAGGCAAGCACCCTCCTTTGACCATCTTGATCCCAGGATTTAATTTGCATTGTTTATTATAATGTTTCATGCATACGTTTACTTTCTGTAAACTGCTATTTTGTGGTACTGGTAGTTATGCCTGTTGTCTCATGAAACTTCCTTGATAAGTAGGAATATGTGAACCTTGATAACCATAGATTAAGCTTAGACAATTACTAAATGTCGCCATGGGTATATACGAATACTTTTATCCAAGCTTAGCCATGCTTTTAGATCAAATGATGATGATGATCAGATCAAAATGTGTTCCTTGAGAAATGGAAAATGTTGTAATTATAGCTGTTGGTTATGGGTATTTTGATTAAAAACCCAAAACAAAAATATGGTTTTGATGCGGGCGATTATTGGCAATAGCCGGAGGTGCAGAGGGATTTGCACGTAGTTAGGGTGTAGTATCGCCCGTATCAATTTAAGGACCGAACTCAGTGTTGTATGATCCGAGATAATTCGTGCAAACCACAAGTGTTGTTATGGGGCTTCCTTAAACCAATTAAGTTATCTAGTTTAACTTTGCACATTGGTAGGCTGAAGTAGTACGGGCTTTCCTTTCGGGGTTTGCTCTACGGGGTGCCCACACCGAGGTGCTGGGAACAACACTTACCAATATAACGGTGTACGCCACGTCTATGGGGTGTTCCAACATTCCTATGCTCTGAGTTCTCCCAGCATAGCGTGGGTTTTATCGTCCCGGTGCTGGTGCAAAGTTAAATTAGATAATGTAAAGGTTTTCGTCATGAACATTCTGGCCACACGCCAAAGGTGCGTGAAACTCGCGGCAAAAAGAAAAGGTCATGACTTGTGGGTAAAGTTGTACACCTCTGCAGAGTGAAAACCTAATCGATTAGCCGTCCCCTCGGTCATGGGAAACTTGGTGAACTTGCACTAGTTAAATGTTTAATTTTCTAAAATGGGTTGTGGTTTGGAACTTGTTTAGCAGCTTTTGTTTTCATGTCAAAGGATCGACATTGATGGATTCCATTTCTGGATTATTCGATATTCACGATGGGTTGTGAATATTACTTATGCTTTACTTATTTCATATCAGTCAATTATGCTTTTATAAATTCCGTTTGCAAATAACTTGTTTTACAATGTCAATTCTGCTTTATGCAAATTAACTGTAGTAGCCTCCTTTGAAATGGTGTAACAGCCCGAAAAATGAAGAACAGTATAAATAAAATGGAAATGAATATTTTGGATTTAAATATATTTATTTCTGAATTTTCTGATGTTATTGGCTTTATTGGATTTTCTTGAATTTGTGTTTTGTATGAAAAGTCCAACAAATAGAATTACTAAATGGAAAATGATAAAAAGGTAAAAGTAAAAAAAAATAAGAAAAATTACCATTTGACCATGACCAACCTGGTAAGCCAGTAAAAATGCTTAGTAAAAATCTTTGGTGCTGATTTGGAGCAAAAATAAGTATCTTAATTCTTCCTTTTGACTAAAAACAGTAAATTTTGAATTAATCAAAAATAATCGAAATTGACCTGGAGCCCCAAAAATTAACAAAGAACCCTTGGGACAGTAGTTACATCTGGTAAAAATCTCAGAAATTTATCATGTGGGCAAAGTCTCCTAAAAATTCAAAAACAGAGGCTATTAAAAATAAGAAATCTTTATGTCAGAATTTTTATACAATATTCACCTGAGTTGTTGACTTGAAATTTTTATGGAAACGTCCTGGTGACAAAATGAACCTCTCCAAAAAGTTTGGAAAATAATTAATAAATTTTACACCTCTAAATAAATAGATTTCCGAAATTCAATTTCTGTACCCGTCCACAGTGTCAGAATTTTTATAATTTAACCATAATGCATTATACTCTGAAAATTTAACTGGACGCTGAGGACTACCAGATAAACCCAGTCAAAAAGTTTGGAAAATTTTCAAAGTGATTTGACAGCCGTTTTAATGGTCACATGGAGCATGTCTCGGCTGTGCTTATCCTTGGAATTGTTTTCTCTCTCTGACTCGTGGGCCCGCTCCCTTTTCCGTAACCGTGCGCTGGCAGGAACGGGAAACCGTTCACTCGCCGACCGGTGGCCCCGGCCCCACCCACCTGTCCCTGACCCCGCTGCCTCCCTCTTCCTCTCCTCTCGCCCGAGGCAGGCGCGAAGACTCCCGAGGCTTCACCGCCTTCGCTCGATCCAGTGCACCGCAGCGCCGACCTCGTCATTCAAACCAGCAACTGCAGCCACGCCGTGCCATCCTTCCTGTCTCCCGCGCCATGCCCTGCCCTGTCCGGACGCCAGAGCTCGCGCCATTTGGCCCAAACCGAGCCGCAACTCCCGTGTGTTTTCAAACCCTGTGAAGCACAGTTCCTCCGGCTATAAATACCTGAGTGTCGTTGCATTGAGTCCCCCTTCTTCTCAGCTACTCACAGAACCAACCAATTAAGCCCAAGTCGTGTTCTTCGTCGTTTTCACCAGAAAAGCCGAAAGGGGGGAGAAACTCCAATTCAGCAGAATCGGTACCGATCTCTGAAATTGATTCCTCCTTTGGCTTCACCTGGAATCCTAGTTTACTCATTGCGCCGGAATTCTATCCCTTTTCGCCTGCAGAGCTTCCTCACCGGGCGCCCTTCTTCTCCAACTCCGGCGCACGGTGGTAGAGCTCTCCGGCCAAACTCCAACCCGACCAACCGGTAAAATGGAATCCTCTAGCTTCACTGATGCTTAAAATGCTACCCATTCGGTCCCTGACTCACTCGTCGTCTTCTCCGACGAGCCGCAGCTCTTTCCGCCGCACGTCACCGGTGGCAGGCCTCCTCGGCCATCCCCGCCGTGGCGACCCACCCGCGTGCGCTGCGTGACCCCTGGAGCTCGCCAGTGCTACCCATTCGTAGGAGATTCGCCGGAGCTCCGTCGCCGCCGTGCCCTAGCCGCGCCCCTGTTTTCGTCTCACTGGATCGTGGGACCCGATTGTCAGCCGGTCAAAGCCTTCCCATTCCAAACGGTGAAATACGCTTTCCAAGTTTGAAAACGCATTTCTGAATTTTAGTTAAATTCCAAAAACCGAATAGATTCAAATGCCCATAACTTTTGAACCATCTGACCAAAAATAGTGAAACCAATTTCTAAATTCATGAAAAATTCCGTAGATTCAGAATATGCAAAAATATTTTGAAGATCATCTCTGGAAAATTTTGAAATTCAAATTCGAGTTAAAAGGCTAGAGATATGCTCTATACAAAACTTCTGTAAATAAACTTGGAAATTTATGAAACTAATTTTTCTAGAATCCTTATATTACCAGGAACCCAGATATATAAGGATATTTAATTTTCATGCTTATTTGAATTTCTTTCTATTTAGACTTTGTTTCCAATACACTAGTAATTCAAATATGTATAATTGTATTAAAAAGAAATTTAAAAGAAACAAAAGTTAATCATAAATACTAGGATGGCAGTAGCATGGTTAAGTTGATCAAGTGGGAATTTTGGGTTGAATTAACTTTAAATCATGTAATAAGCTTTGTGCCTAATGCACTCACTCATATATATGCATATACATGTGCTTTGTAGGTTAAATAGCAAAAATCTAGTTTAGTTGATTCAAGTCATGAACAACCTAGCTTGATAAGGAATTCGTAGTTAATAAATTTGTATCACCAGAACCTTCTCAAAAATCGTGGATAAATCTAATTAGCTAGTACCGGTTATAACTTATTTAAAACCTTTCTTATGCAAATCACTTAGGGTTAAGTGTTTAGCGTAACCCTTAATTAGTGTCTAATTCTTTTAATTCAAATAATTTTAGCATCTATAATTCGAAGTCATAAATACTAGAATTCACAATTTTAGCCTCTTGAATTCGTAAATTCCAACAATTAATCTGTAAAAGAAACCATGTTGATCATTTCACAAAAGTATTAACATTCCAGATGTAAAATTATTTACTTCGCGGAATCTTAAAAATCATATTCTTAATCCTCAAAAGGACAACCCTGTTTTCTGCAGTTTTTCTTTATTTGACTTACTGTCTGTCTTCTTTTCGCCCTTTTCCGAATTTGGTTATTTTACTATTTTTCCCGCTTGATCGTCGTGTAGAGACCGTCGTCATCGAAGAGGAAGACGACGCCATCGCCGATCCAGATCCTGAGTTAGACAGTGAGCTGCAAGGCAAGCACCTCCTTGAACATGTTGAACCCAATAATTTACCTACTCTATGTTGTTTTTGCTTATGTACAGTGCATCCGGATAGATCTCCCTAAAAACTGCTAATTTGGGTTAAAACTGTAGTTAATCCTGTAAATTTTGGTTTGCCTCAATCTGTATGAACATGTGAACCTTGTAAGCCTTAGTCGGATAGCTAGACAATGTTTAATGTCATTTTGGGTATAATCGCTAGCATAAAATATCTCGCTAAGTCGTTGATCGTGTATCATTCTTTTCAACGTATGTATGATCCTCAATTGGGAAAATGTTGCTAGTACTTTGATTAAAAACCCAAAAATAAAACTATGGTTTCGATGCGGGCGATTATTGGCAATAGCCGGAGGTGCAGAGGGATTTGCACGTAGTGTAGGGTGGAGTATCGCCCGTGTCGGATTAAGGACCGAGCAATGGGACGCTATCGATCCAAGAATTTCGTACAACCACGAGGGCTTGTATGGGCGGGTCTTAGCCTATTAAGTTATTTAGGTGTGGCTTTGCATCTAAGGAAGGCGGAGTATCGCATGTGCATTCCGTTTCGGTTTGTCTGTAGGGGTTTCTACATACCAATGCAACGGTGTACGCCTTGCCGTGAACAGAAACGTGGTGTTGGGTGTAAAGTGAAAGGATCCACGTTTTGGGTGAGTGTTTCTGTTTTCATGGCGAGGGTCAAACGTCCCGGGCTGGTTCAAAGCCACATCTAGATAATGTAACGGCTCTGTATGATCTCCTTGCCGACACACCAAAGGAAGTGTGTAAACTGGCCTGGCAAAAGAGGTTGATCATTCCTTGTGGGTAAAGCTGTACACCTCTGCAGAGTGTAAAACTAATCGATTAGCCGTGTCCACGGTTATGGACGCTTGGTGAAGTCATTCCAATGTTAGAATGTTTTATACTTTTCTGGAAAAACTGGGTTTGAAAAGGAAACCATTTTGCACATAGCTTTTTGGGTCAAAGGACAGACTCCGGGGATCCTTACAGTCGGGTAGACTGGGTTGAAGGACTTGGTTACTTGATTATCACTTTATATTCCAATTGCTCATTTGAAAATGCGATGTTTCAATCTATTATGTCATACTTTTTAAATGTTTATGCAACTGCAAAATAACCTTAAACCTGCCTTGTTTAGCCTGCATAATTACTTAAATGCATCTGCCAAACACTATAAGTCTTGCTGAGTACCAAAGTACTCAATCTTGCATCTGCTGTCTCAGAGGACGAAGCCTGCGAAGCGTCCGACGACTTTTACTTTCACGCAGGGTGCGGAACTTTTGACGACGAGTTTCTCTAGGTTTGCCAAGTCAGTTGCCTGAGGGTTAGCGGGCAAACCACGTGGCTTTTGGAGTTTTAATTTCCGCTATTTTTCCGCTGCTGTAAGGATTTAACTCTGTATAATTATTACTGCTTGTAATATATGCCTGTCAAGCATTTATCTTGTGGTTGTGATATGAATGTTGTAAACATGTGAGTGCTAGCCACTGATCATGGGACTAGTACGGTAATCACATGGAGGTTCCTGTTTGCGAAAACGGGGTCTCACAAATGGCCTGCATATATTATAGGTTTTGCTCAAGTCTTGCGGAGTACGAATATACTCACCCTTGCTTATATGTGGTTTTTAGGTGGATAAGTTAGCGAAGCTTCGAGGTTTCTTCCATCGCAGGTTGCGGGTTTTTCTTCGTCGAATCTTTCTAGGGATTATGCCTTGTCAGTTGCCTGTTGGTTTTGGATGGGCACACTACAAGACCAATTGCTTCTTTTGCTGCTATATCTCTGAGTTGTAAGAATTTTCTTTATGCAATAGCTTCCGCTTAATAATATTTGTTGTATGGTTGTGATTCCAATTGGTGTATGTGCGTACTAACTACTGATCATGGGACTAGTACGGAATGCACATTAGATTTCCATTTTGCAAGTTTGTAAAAATGGGGGTCGTCACAGTAGTAGTGGAACAAATCAAAACTATTAATGTAACATTCGGCATAATCTTCAACAAAAATGATGCTAATACACAAGTGAGATCTTGTTTTGAAGATCTCGTAATAAGAAACACAATGGTTCAAATGGATTACAAATTGGATACTCTGTTTAAATGTTATAGCATTATAAATTTTCGAAATCGCTTCTTTGAACTGCTGACGTCAGCAACATTGTCTGTTACCGAGTTTTTTAGGAAGCACAAGAAACGCTCGGTGGGCCATGGGCCGCGTGCACGGCAGGATGCTATTTACCGTGCGCGCGTGACATACATATAGCATTTCTCGGCTAGTAGTGGCAAACTCAAAGCTGTTTTTTAAGTCTATTAATTAGTATTAGTTGTAATTTCTATATTTAATTTTCTTTGAAAAAAATACTCAAATACAATATTAGTCACATCTAATGCGCCAACAACTATATATTACCATTTGGACGTCGGCGATGCTTTCGCCAATTGCATGTCACGAGTGCCGCCTCCTCTCAATCGTGGCTCTATATAAGTCTAGTTTGTCCGTGTTTATTATCAACACATGCCCTGGGCTCAACGTAATACAGGTGAGCTTCTCTTTGTGGAACTTCGTCGTTTTTGCTCAACATGCTTCAAATCAATTTCCACTACTTGATTCTGAACTTCTGGACTATGTACGTCCGTCCATGTAGAATACACAAGATGAAGGTCACAACGGTGGTGGTGTTCATTATGATGGCGATGCTGATGATGTTCACCATTGCTTACTCTGATAATGCAATTTCTCATGGAATGAAGGCCGAAGAAACCACCTCGGTTGCAAATTCTCATGCAAGCAATGGAGGAAGCAGCTTTACAAGTCACATAGCTCATGGAAGGAAGCTGATGTCAGACACAGCCGGTACCGATTCAACCGGCGTCTTTGGTACTGATTCGAACCACTTCATGACTGCCAAAGAGTACAGGAACTACATGGGCCAGTTTGTCCATCGTCCGTGAGTGCGAGTTTACATATGTCTAAACTTTGGCGTCTAAATATATGTGTGTCCGTAAAACAATGGTTAAATGTATATGTATTTGTCTGCATGGATGTCGACCATGGACTAATAAGCTGTAAGACTTGTAACTGGTCCTAATTAACTCATAAGGTCTCATATGATCGAAGTATGCTTCATCCAAATAATCTCCAGGGCTGCATGAAATGCATTGTAATGCATGTACTGTACGTTGCTGAAATAATGTTAAGGCGATACTAAATTGGTGTGTGCTATATATGCTGCATGGGGAAGTTCAAGACAAGATCTATGATAAGTTAAATTGTGAATAATATCCTGAGTATATACATTCTGTTAATCCATTTAGCAAGAAATTAACTGAAGCGTTTTGTGATATCAATATGTTTGCTCATTTTTTCTATCTTCGTTCACATGGATCTGTGTTATTTGACGACGAGTACTCTATACACTTTACATCATTGTGCCAAATAATTAGAATTCAGAATAAAAAGAAGAAACTACCTTGAGAATATATATGGAAATTCATTCTGCAAGGATGTCCATTGGAATTTCTTCATGAAATTAAGAAATGTTATGCAAGTAGATTCATATATATGGTCAATACAGTCATTTCCCAAATTGACAAATTAAAGCTACATTCATTATTTTGATCGACATTACTCTTATTACCTAGTTTACTGCATCGTCTCAGGACTAGGAGGAGAATACATCGGCAAGCTTACTACTCCATTTACCTTTTGTCACTGAACCCCTCCATCCCCATGCTAGGTAGTCATATGTGTCACATTTTGCAATTATACCTGCAATGTCCTATGTGCTGATCACTCTGGCATTCTTGTCTGAAGAATAAAGCTTTCATTGTCCATGCATTCAGCATTCGCTTTCCTGCCATATTCTGCTCGATTTAACTTTCACTTTGTGTACGTATGTCATTCTACGCTGTGCTTCTGGCGAGTCAGTCAGCTGCTTGCTAGCTAGCCTTGTCTAATTCATTTGTATGTGTTCAGCACGTACCTAGATCAGCTCAATCATGAGTCATAGAGTCCTTGTGAAGACTGAAACAAGTCTTGCAGACATTGCAGGTTAACGGCAAATGGTGAAGAAAGCCACGTACAGCATCTCTGCGGTGGTGTGCATCAACTTTTCTGCTAGTTTCAGGGTACACCTTTTACAGCTTAGTTTCACCATTCCTCGACTAGCTACCCGCTCCCACTGGATACATGCGTGGAAAGAGCAGTGAGAGAAACATTAGTGCTAGAGTAATTGAATTGTATTGTATTACATGCATGAAAGCTTAATCTGTGATGAGTGATGAGATAAATAATTGGTGAAATAATTTGGTTTTCTTCCACAAGTTTACACTAGAACCACTACCACACAGAAAAATGAACACATAGGCAATTAATGAGAGCAAGAGTTTCGGAAACCCTACCTATATATGCCATCAAATTTCTTCAAACTGATCAGTAATAACCGCAATTACAAGTTAGGTGAATCCAATTTGAGGATACAAGTGACATACATTTGCAAAAATTTCAACATTGCTGGAAAAATCCTTTGAGAATGTTGATACGCAAACAAAACTAGGTTGGCAATATATACAAGTTCAATGTACTCATATGCTTCAATTTTGATATCTTATATATATATATATATATATATATATATATATATATATATATATACACATACTAGTACTCTGACATATTTCAGTTTTCATACCACCACGTTAGTTTCTGTAGATGCTTAAGTTGGAGTTCATGGGGTTGGCAATGCTTTGAACAGACAGGAAAGTGAAGCTATTGACTAGATCCATTTTCCAGGCTATGCGAGGAATTTATGATTTCATATTCTATGGACTAGAGGCAGCAACTCATACTTTTCAGGAGGGATCTCCCTAATAAAACACAATATAATACTAGATAGGCTTGTGGAAAGTGTGTTGAGTTGTTTTTATTTGTGGTACAGAAGTAAATAATTAACGTACATGATCAATATGGTTTGCAATTTCTCAGTTAACTTATGCAATGTAAATTCATTTGACAAAATAATACAATAAGCCATCATGAACAAAGATAACCCTTTTCTCTACCATTTGCGAAAAAGAGTGTGTTCGGTAAACGTGCCATTCAGTCATATTTCCATGTGATTGGCGACAAAATTATTATCACTCACTTTATCGTGCATATGACGTGTCAAAAATTATTCGATGTGCGCATGCGATTCTTATTTGCATAATAATGCGCATGATCGAGATCCACTACACAAGTTGCACAATGCATGGTTATCTTTGTCTTTGGATCTTTGTCTTTGGACAAAAACAATGATTCCTTGCAGCTATTATCTTTTACATTGATATATACAAACATTTTACTCTTCCTTCTTGATACTCTTTAATTCCTATATTATAGTTTTAGTGTTTAATTATGTTGAAGTAACTTTACTTTCCATGGTTTCTTCTTAATTTTCAGTATGATATCATATGCTGGTATACTTTTATTCATGGCTGATTAAATGTTGATACATGTAAAGCATGAATTTTATATCTTGATAAAAAAATAATATGGGCAAGCAGAAAAAGATAAATTTTCAGTAATTGCAAAAAAAGTTATGAAAAGTGTGGAACAATTAAATATGAAAAATGTATAACTTATACGACAGATTAATTCTGTCAAAACGTCCAGATTTTGGACACAGTTTACTTTGAGGGCAGTTAAGTCCCATAAAGTCATGAAAATATAAAATGAAAAACAACATGAAAAAATAATGATAAAAAATGAAAAATAAAATATAGACACCGGTCCCCGCCATGGACATCAATCATATCACAACCTCCGGTTATCCTCATTTGAATGTATATATTTTTGTACAACACACAAGCAAACTAATTAAACAAATCCTATTTCTATAATTCACAGTTTGACGAACTTCGACTTTCTTTTTGCTAATTGACAGGCATGATCATTCCAAACAGCAGGGGACTTCGTGGAGCAAAGGGCATCACAAGAAGGTTTGCGTGGTTTTGGACGATGATTCTTGGCAAGAGGAGAATAGCAGAGCAGAGAGTAGCCAACTCAACTGCGGTGACTAGCTCAAGCAAAGGGTGAGGGAATCAATGATGGTTCATGATACATAATATACCACCAACAGACATTAGCCTCTATGGTGACTGCACTTCAAGAGTAGAGCGGCATGAAAATGTAAATTGCTTGACAGTTAACTATCAGGAAAATAGTTCCCGACGACAAAACCTGACGGTTAATTTCAGGGAAATATGTGTTGTCTTGTTTAGGCTAGACCTATTCCCATCTGTTTCCCTTTAGAAAACCGTCATAGATATTTTAATTTCCTGTCGGTTAGTCTCATAAAAATTGATGATTTTCAAACATACTCGACAACCCATGTATTTCCACGACTAAACCACGGGCCGAACGGTAGATCCATATCTACACCTTCGCTGCTACTATGAATTGATGGTGTGCCCATGTTGCTTCCATTCTCCTTTTGTTAAAGTATGAGCCTGTGAACTTGAACCATTCATTGCCTGCTATAAGGCCTAGATTTGAGCTAATGTTAGCCCTCCGTGCAGAGTGTGTGTATATATATATATCCAATTTACAACTTGGACTTTGGCCTTAGTTCGATTTTCAATCCTGATCTCGAAACCGTTCAAATCTGGATCTTGAACTAATGAAACCATCCGCTTTACCTCCTCGACACAAATCAGGGTGGCTTTGACCTGACGTGGCATCCAAATTAAACTGAGTTGTCACCCATGTGTCAACATTTGACCAACATGGCATCCACTGCATCCCCTTCATCCCCCCTCTCTCTCTCCAATAGGACGGAAACCGAGCTGAGCTCTCTCCGAAGCATGGCCAAATGCCACCACTGTCGTTTCCACTGACCTCTTTCAAACTCGACGCCGCCCCTGTCACCGATGTCTCCACCTCTCTCTAGCTCAACACTGGCCTTATTCTCTGTTTGCAGTCATGTACACATGCCGTAGTCATCTCCACCTCCCTCCAGCTCGGCATCTAACTAAGTAGGAATATCTGTACAAAAGCACATCTAAGCATCTACTCTGAGATTAAATTTAATTATGTTTCTGTAAGATATGCCAAAAAGGATTAATTACCAGTGGTCTGATGTATGTTATGATATTTATAAGAGAAAAAAGGGCAATCTAAAACTTGATCTGTCTTTGTAGACTACGGCAGCAAATCATGTTCTCATATTCAATGAACTAGTGACCGCAGCTGATCTTTCTTCAGGAGGAATATTTCCCAATAACATAATTTCTTTTGAATAGCAGCATATCAGTAGCTAGGTACGTAGGTTTGCCAAAACCATGATGTGTTTTTGGTATTAAGTTAATAAATGCGCAACAACATTTTACTACATTTATTTGACTTGCAATAAGATCAAGCTGGAATCTTGCAAAGTAGCGTAGAGTACCAAGTGCCAACCGATAGTAAAAGATATGGTCTACTTAGCTAGGAAGCATAAGTGCAACTGATATACGAAAAGAAATGTTATAGGCTGGGTGTGGCGTGATTAGAGATGATTTTGTCTCATCAGCTGTGACCTTTCTAGCCAGCAGGCATGCATGGCTATCTAGCTTGCTTAGCTGAATTAGTGATGTACCTTCCTTCAAACCAACTAGGAAAGGTTTATGTACTTCACAAGCACCATTGATGCCGTCTGCTAATTCCATGATAGGTGCGTACAAAAATCTGCTTGACACCTAGGAACAAGAGGAATACATAGCGGTAAGTTATAATTAGTTTCATCCCTCTGTAGCCAAACATCCAGTACATGCAATGATAAATACACTGGCAAGTCTGGCAATGTTGTCTGAAGAATAAAGTTTCCATTCTGAATCAATTCCCCTTGCTACGTACTGTTTGGTCTATTTCAATTCCCATGAATCCATACGTACGTAGCCCATCAGGTCAGTCAAGTTGCTGCAAAGCCTGCAACTTCTCGACAATGCCAAGCATGCAGACGAATGTCGTTCGAATACTACATGGACAAGCAATCGATGCAGCAGAAAGCCACGGCCTACAGCTCTGATGTTGGTTCATCGACTTTGCGGAAACTTAGGGTACGGATGTCTAGCTAGCTGTTTATTCGTTGTTGCTGAATGCCACAGTGTATTATGTACTAAACAAAATCATTTGTGTTGCTATGAACAAAAATTTCAGGTTAATTAACTTCGTATCGACTTTCTATTTTTCGAAACTTCCTAAAACTTCTGTATCATCGTATATAAATAAATGGAATATATCTATCATGGAACTATCTTATGATGTTATCTACATCCATTATCCATACATGGACAGCCACTAGCTAGCTAGAAACAAGAAAAACGGAAGATGCATATGCTGTCAATACCGGCTTAGCATCATAGGACCACCATGGAGTAAGCTAGTTACTATTGAGAAGAATTTATTACTAGGGCTGTATATATCTAGGTCAATTATCCGAAAAAGTATAGGTATAGATATATATAAGGTAGCTAGCATAAGAATGTTGGCTTATTTTATGCCATTTTTATGCTTAGTCCTGTTTCTAGCTGTCACCAACTAACACCCTTGTATTATTTATGGGTTCTCGGTGAAAAACACATTTCCCATTTTTTTCATTGGTATGCAAACATCAATTTGATACTAGAAAACAATTAATTAAAAATTTTAGTGTCGTATCTATAGTATGTATAGCATATAGAAGGTTGTGTTGACATGCATGTTCATTTGGTACAATTTCAAGATGTCATATACTCTGGTATCAATGTTACAAGCAAGTTTTAGTTTGGAAGTTGCTAGAAACATAGATTTATGGATCATGGTGTTTTTTAATACTTGAATAAAGTTAATAAGGAAAAGTACAGTCTACGACTGGGGATCTACATCTAGATTGTGTTGGCAAATGATGATCATTCAGTGGAGTAGAATCAGCAATTAATTTTGCTTTTGAGTAACAACACAAAACATATTATTAGGTTTGGGGAACTATGATGATTTGTTCATCTTATTGGCAAAAGAGTTAATCAATCATACATATATTGTCTAGAATAACCAGAAATTTACGAATCTTTGAATAATTTTATCCACTCAAAAGAAGATAACCCATACCATGAATATAAGATATTTCGCGATAACTCCGGCCATCCAAAGTGTGTGTTCGGTAAGCGTGCCATTCAGTCATTTTCCTGTTATTAGAGGCAAATTATGTCATGCACTTTATGTGTGTCGGACGTGTCAAAATTATTCGATGGGTGCTTTACGATTCTTATTCGTTTAAAAGTGCGCGTGCCCAACATCCACTATCCTATATGTGAGATGAATATCTTTATCGCCAGGTTATACCAATTCAATGAGCCTTTCTCCTATATATATGTTAACCCCTAGTCCTTCTCACATATATATATACTTGCTACCTGGGAGGTGCTTGCCATATGTAAGTGTTCATAATCTTGTTCCCATGTCTGATATGATGCCTTTGTTATATGTTTGCAGTGTAGTCTCAATTGCTTAATAAGTTTTTAAATAATTTATAGTTCCCATATATAGGTTTTCCTTTGGATACTAACTTTACAAAGCATCCAAATTCTTGTGACTGCCATGTAATTAAATTTATTCTGTAACAAAATAGAAGATGCGGAGAAGAAAAACCAATAACAAATACGTACTTTTCGATTAACAAGTTATCAATATGTGTGTTTGTGAAAACTATGAAGAGTTGTTCATGTTTTTTTGGCACAGAAAGATAATCATAATGAATTTCTAAATCATTGGTCTAGAGTGATAGTTATTTCAATTTGTTTTCAATGTATTTGATAATAATAATCAATTAAAAAATATTTCCCCTAGCACTTTAGGTGAAACAGGGTCATTCGTTACACATGCGGTTCAGTTTTGGAATGATAGTCAACGCAAATATACTTGTCTAAAACCACAAACCAACATGCTAAAATTTATTTTGTCGGAGCTAATAAGATTTTTACCCCCTTAGAGGTCCAGTCAAGATTTGCTATACATTGGTTCCTTGATCATTATCTTTATTTGCATAGTCTTAACAACTTGTTTTGTAGATCCTATTGCATACATCTTTTAATTAACACCACGATGCATTTGTATAGTACACTTGTTTGAATGGTTCTAATTAATAATGTCTTATAGCTCTATCATGTCTAGTTCATTCTTTTGTTGAAATTCTTGCAGCATAGTTTTAATCGTTTAGATGGATTTAAATAACTTATTTTAAAGTATTTTACCTTTTTTTAGTAATAGATACATGTCATGAAAATTATGTAGATTCATTCAGTGAAAAAATGGCGAAGAAACACACCATTCTCCTAGTACTTAGCATGGTAATTCTGTTCTCCTACACTGTTGTGGAGGGTGGAGCAAACCTGAACCAAGTGACTTTTTCGCGCAAAGGACTGAAAGAAGAACGCAAACTAGCTGTTAGCGGAATGACTCCATCGCATAGCGGTTTATCAGGACAGGCAACTAGCACCGCCAATGCAGGAGGTGTGAGCAACAATGCTGAAAGCACAAACACTGATACTGGAGGCGCTGCTACAGCCTATACCCCGATGAGTACTAGTGCCACTGCCACAGAATCCCACCATGATATGTCAGTGGATCAGTACCGAAGGATCATTCACAACAACCAGCTGAACAAACCATAAGGATGAATTAATACCAAAGGACCATGGCCTGGGCAGCAACTTGACAATCCATGAAGGAACTAAGTATCAGACTAGCTAATTCTATTATGTGTTTAATGTAAGTTGGATATTGTACGTGCATGGTAGTTGTCTTGTATAAATTTATCTTGCGTCTTCGACTATCCAGCTTTTCGTGTGCTCTTGCATGTAGCATTGTACTAATATAGAATAAATCAGATGCCCATGCCCATGGTAATGTCCAATGGGTATATGTTCGACGTGATTTCCAGTTGTTATACAAGGACTTTTACAAACTAGACATACCGCAATTTAATTTGAAAAGGAATTCTTGTTACAGTTCAATACATATTTGTTAACCTATTATTTTACCTATATGCTGATACCATTAGTGGCGGACCGAGGATTTCTAGGATGGGTATTTGGAATCAACAAAATATTGTTCAAAATCTCAAAATAATTGAGAGAAATTACCACATTATTAAGAAAAACAACAATTTAACTGGACAATCGATTGGCCTGGAAGCGAGATATCACATCAGTCCTTAACTGAGATTTTTTTGTTTGTGAACATCATCATGGCCAGAGAAGCTTGTAGACGACTTTTAATTGAAGTTCTTTTTTGTTTCAACAAACCAGCTTCCATCTCCATGTATATCATCTCTATGCATATCACAAAATTCTAGCAATACCCAACAAAATTTTCAAATCTAAATACTCCTTCTATATTTTTGAAGGCTCTACCGTCTCCATTTCACATTTTACAAATGAACCAAAAAATTCGGGATTTTGGGATCGAGAGAGATATGCGTGTTATAGTGTTTGGTTTTAGACTTGAGAAAGATGGCTGCTGCATATTGGGTTGTTTGGCTGCAAAAAATGCGCCGGATCTGAATTGATTGAGGGAGGTTGAGATGGGATGTGCTCAAAACAATTTTGAGGTCACTACTATAGAAAGGAGTATATTAGACCTCTTATCACATACTGTTTTCAAAAACCGTCTGTATTAAATCTAATCATAGACGGTTTTAGAAGTGCGACAGTCCAAATTACTGGTTTCGCTAAGAACCGTGTATAGTAAAACCATCTGTGAACCACGAACCATCTGCGATACAAACTCAGACCACTATAAACATACAGAGGTTCCTCACTCAGACCTTAGCACCCAGTGCATTTTGCCTCCCCTAAACCCTAGCCACCCGACGCCGTCCTCCTCCCCGACGACCTCCTCCCAAGCGTCCTCCTCCCTGTTGACCTCCTCCCCAGCAACCTCCTCCCCGACGTCCTCCTCCCCTGCGATGTCCTCCTCCTCTCCTCGAGCCCGTGCTCCATTTGATTCGGTGAGTCGCCTCGAGCCTGTGCTCCATTTTTGTCTCCATAGCCACCAGATGAACATGTAAGTGTATCAAACAGATTGTGGGCGACTTCTTGCTTGGTTTCTTGGTCTGTACTCACACTATGTGGTGCGGTGCGGTTAACTGAAATGGAGTTTGATGTGATATTTAATAATGTGTGCGCTATTTGGCGTTGTAGTAATATCTTCTAAGATGATCTTGGTAAGTAGTGCATCCTAATGTGTGATTATGCGATTTAAAGGATAATGTGGGCACACGGAAATACGAATTGATCCTCACACGTGCGTTGGACTTAGAGGTGACACCCATACTCCACTTAAGTGTATGCTCACTGTCACCCAAAAGTCATGTGCACGATGTGGGTACTCTTCCATACCGTCGTCTATATTATTTAGATTAAACAACCATGAGTACACGTATGTATTCGCAAGACTTTAGTGTATGGAAATATAGAAAATGCATGGCTAGAACAAGGATAACAAGTTTCTACACTAGTCTCATTTTCAGCATAAAGCAGATTTTATTTGCAAGTGTATGTTTCAACAAACGATAACGGAATTGTAAAGAGCATTTAATAAGAAGATAAATAACAGTAAGTAAAGTTCATATACATAATTCACAGCCCTCCTTGGCTGCAAATTAAACAGCGAGTAAAAACAGCCACCCGTGGCTCACAAGTTTACCAACCCATTCCAACACCATTTCCAAAAGTTTTTGCAAAACAAAGACTATACTTGACAGTATTCTCCCAAGTTGCTCATGATAGCGAGAACGGCTAATTAATTAGATTTTAATCTCTACAGAGAGTATACTCTTTACTCACATGACATATTCTAGCAATCATATCAACCATGCCTCACGATACTATTGTACCGATTTGCTAGACTGTGACAAAACCGTTCAACTAGCTAAAGTTTAGTCTTGCACCAGCGACGGTGATGTTAAACCCTTGCCATAGTCTGGAGATGTGAACCAACATGTGTTGTTCTAGACGATGTGTACGCCATTGGGTCCGCTCCCCATGGCAAGGCATGCACAGTTGTATTGGAATGCTTGGGCCCCAACACCTCGATAAAGGAGCACCTTCGAGCAACACTGTTACAGGTGTGCCCTTACTACTTCGGCCTACCAAAATGAAAGGTTAAAATTCAACTAATCTAGTGAGTTTAGGCTATCCCATACTAGCACATGTGGTTGCACCAAAACACTTAGGTGATAGTTGTAATGACCCCCATTTTTACATAAATGCAAAAATGGAAATCTAATGTGCATTTCGTACTAGTCCCATGATCAGTAGCTAGTACGCACATACACAACAATTCGGATCACAACCATACAACATATTATTAAGCGGGAGCTATTATACAAAGAAAATCTTACAACTCAGAGCATATAGCAGCAAAAGAAGCAAAGTCTTTTAGTATGCCCATCCAACTCGCAGGCAACTGACAAGGCATAAATTCTAGAAATAACACGACGAAGATAATCCCGCAACCTGCGACGAAAAGGGATCTTCGAAGCTTCACTAAATTATCCACCTAAAAACAACATATAAGCAAGGGTGAGTACTTTCGTACTCCGCAAGACTTGAACAAAACCTATAATATATGCAGGCTATTTCAAATGAAGCTACTACAATTAATTTGCATAAAGCAGAATTGATATTGTAAAATCAAGTTATTTGTAAACGGAATTTGTAAGAGCAAGTTGACTGATATGAAGTAAGTAAAGCATAAGTAATACTCACAACCCTTCGCTAGCATCGAGAAATCTAGATAATGAAATCCAACAATGTTCCTTTGACATAAAGCAATAGCTGCTAAACATGTTCCAAACCAAAATCCATTTTTAGAAAATACCAAAACTAGCATTGGAATGACTTCACCAAGTGTCCTTGACCGTGGACGCGGCTAATCGATTAGATTTACATTCTGTAGAGGTGTACAACTTTACCCACAAGTCATGACCTTTTCTTTTTGCCGCATGTTTCACGTACCTTTGGCGTGTGGCCATAATGTTCATGACAAAAACCTTTACATTATCTAAGTTAACTTTGCACCAGCACCAGGACGTCATCCCATGCTATGATGGAAGAACTCAGAGCATAGAAATGTTGGAACTTCCCATAGACATGGCGTACACCGTTATATCGGAAAGCGTTGTTCCCAACATATCGGTGAGGGCACCCCTTCGAGCAAACTTGAAAGGAATGCTCGTACTACTTGTCGGGACCGGATCTCTAAATCCGAACCCTCTGTGTATAACCTGTGCTAGTCCAGGAAAAGCTAGCACACACAGTGGAAACAGTGATGACAACACATCCATATCACGAATCAAATAATATTAATTAAGCAAAAGAGTATTAGCCTTATGGCCAATTATTACAAATAAGCAGCATCATAGCATGAGTTCAATAAGAAACAGCGGAAACGAAATAACAAAAGCAATGTAAGCCCATCCATTTGCCCAACAGGCAATCGACTGGGGTTCGCGTCCTAGCATTCCGGATCGCCTTCATCATAACCACAAGCGTAGAAATCGTAGTCACCTTCAGCTTCTGCGAACTCTTCTATGGAAGGTTGGGGATGTCGCAAGGGTGAGCACAGAATGTACTCCTCAAGTCTTGGAAACATAATGCATGATAACTATATGCAAGGCTAAACAATGGAAGGCATAATATGGCTCTTTTAGCATAAAGCAAAGTTTAACTGTAAATACCAATAGTAATTTCACAAAGCATCATTTGATCAAAATGTAATTGTATAGTAATTGAATTTGATATGACAATTAAAGCAGGTTCTAGCTACCTGACTGGCTCCATCCGCCAAATCATAACCCGAGAGTTCCATCTGCTCACGGATTCCCAAAACAACCATTTTCCTTTAAAACAAAACCATGAAATCTACAATGTGCAAGCGTACCTCGCCTGCCCTTGACCGTGGGCACGGCTACTTAAGTAGTTTTAACTCTGCAGAGTGTGTACACTTTACCCACAAGACATGATCGACTCTTGTTGCCATGCAATTAACACACTTCCTTTGGTGTGTCGGCAGAAAGATCATGACAAGGCCTTTACAATGCACAACCCCACTATTAACCTCACCCGCTAAGGTTTCACCGCTGTTAGGGTTCTAGCTGCCCAGTACAGAAGCCCCCTCTTGCGCCAGCCAACATCTGGCACTCACCAACTGGCGAAGCTAATAATGAGACGCACAAATTATTTAGCCAGGTCATACCCATATAGACTTGTGGTTGTACGGTAGTGCTCGGTCCATGGTAACACACGCTTCGGTCCTTAATTGACTAGGGCGGAACATTCACATACCAAGGTCTCATGTTTTCTGCACCCGCCAAACATCCATCCGCCCCGGTCTAAATCATTTCCACTTTATTTTACTTAAATCACAGAATTAACACCAATTGTCGCAATTTCACAAATAAGTTTAAACAATACTTGAAATAATTCCCATAATGGCACAATACCGAAACGTTTAAGCTAGACTAAGCAATTCTACCGTTCCATGCTAATCTACTGGATATCACCAAATAAAATAGCTAGTATATATCATCTAGGGTGTCAAAGGTTCGACATGATCAATACCAATGAGGGTATAACAAACTGGAATTTAACTAAACCATAGGACTACATTTAAAGTACTTTGCTTAAAAGTATGAATGCATAATTTGAAAACAACATAACATTTTCATAAAATTTGGGATCAACATGTTCAAGGAAGACTTACCTTCGTTGCTTCCTGCTGGATCTACCTCTGACTGTTGATTTGCTTGAGCTTCGACTGCGTCGTCTACACGCGAAACGAGAGCAAATAAATAAAACAAATTCAAATAAAATTCAAAAATTGAAAATAATGGTACTGAAACATAGATCTTGAATTTAGATGAATTTAGAACCTTGAATCACTGGAATCGAAGCTCGAACGAAGGAGAACGGGCTCCTCGAAGATTCCCAGATCAGAAAATCCGAAAAATGAGAGAGGCTGACACGTGGCAACACGTGATTGGCTGGAATTTCGGGATTTCTGGAAAATCAAAAAAAGAAAAAGAAATGCCACTGACACGTGGGACCCACGCGTCATAAACTCGGCTCACGGTGGGCTGCGTCCACCGAGCGGCTTGGAGGATGACGCGGCAGATCGACCGAGGTGGCGCTGACGCGGCTGCCACGCGGACGGGTGACGCGACACTGTGCTGGAGCGAGGCGGCGCCGACGTGGGAGGCGGATCGACGCGGCGCCGAGGTGGCGCCGACACGAGCAACGAGTGGCGCTGGCAGCGCCACACAGACGGCGCAGCGGCTCAACGGCGGCGGCGCGAGCACGTCGGAGCTGGAGAAGACGACTTCGACCGCACGCAAAAACGCAACAGAACCGAACCGGGGTAGAGGCAAAAGGGAGAGGGCGACGCGGCGCAACCAATGGGACCATCGGATGCGGCGGAGACTCACCGGAGACGGCGAGCGGCGGCGAAGAAACGCTTGGGCACGACGGTACAAAAGAAAAGCTCGGGGCGGTGCTCAGGCGGCGAATCTCAGCAAACGAGAAAGGGGAACGGGTATGGCGCTTTAAATAGGCGCGGACGCCGAGAGTTCGGCGCGGATACGGCACGGCGGGGGCGAAAAACGCGGCAGCGGTTGCGGAGATAGAGTCTGGCGCGGAGACGACGGGGATGAAGTCGCCGATCGGCCGACACAGCGGGCCCATGCGTCGACGCCTTGCGCGGCGTGGAGGCGTGCCGAGCGGAGTTGGGCCGGAAGACTAGCCGGGACGGGCCGCAGGCGAAGCGGGCCGAGCGACGCAGGCCAAGGAGAAATAGGAGCGGGCTGGCGAGATTCGGCCCAGGAGGATTTTCGAAATAAAAACATTTTCCGATTTAAAGAAATTCCAAAAATTCAAATAAAAACAAATAAATTCAAATAAATATCAAATAAATTCAGAAAAATCTCCAAAATACAGAAAAATTCCTTGCAGCTTAATAAAAAATTATATTCAATTACATTTTATAATTTTTATATTTCTTGTCTTATAAGTTAGAATTTTTAGGATGTTACAATGAGACAACACGTATAACTACTAGCACCACAAAATAGCGAATTTACAGAAAGTAAACGAATGCATAAAACATTTTAATAAAGACAATGCAAATTAAATACTAGGATCAAGATGATCAAAGGTGGTGCTTGCCTTGCTTATTTATTGCTTACGACGAAGACGAGGCCATGGCTGACTGAGGCAATGATGGAGGAAGGGACGTCGGATTCTACACGTCGATCAATCGGAAAAATAGCAAATATTCAACTTTAATAAGGGCAAAAAGAAAACAGACAAAAAATCAAATAAGGACTTACTGCATAAAACAAGAATACTTTAGGGTTGAATTATAAGATTTCAAAATCTCATGATATAAATAAATATACCTCCAAATAGTTAAAGGCTTTTATGAAGAACAAAGCATGGCTTCTTTTATAGATTGACAATTCTTGAATTACGAATTCAAGAGGCTAAAATTATGAATTCTTGATTTTATAACTTTGAATTCTAGATGCTAAAATTATTTGGATTAATAGAATTAAAACATTAGAAAAAGGGTTATGCGAATAGCACTTAATTACTTAAGTGATTTTGCATAAAAAGCGATTTTGAAGAAGTTAGATCAGCTAAGCTAGGTTACTGGATTTATTTATGGTTTTTAAGAAGGTGAAAAATCGAAAAAAGCGACTAGAGGGGGGTGAATAGGAGCCAAATAAAATTTTCGAATAAACTCTCCCGCTAGAATTCAAACTACCAAAAGACCAGAAAGAAAGGACTGAACCATTGATCAGGCAATTTCATGAACAGAGGCAACAACCAGTTAAGGTCGGGTGAACAGTAAAAACTGCACCGGTCGGATGAACAGTACTGCGAACTAGTCGTCAGCACTAGTCGGATGAACAGTGCTCCCGACCTGCAGAGGTCGGATGAACGAAGACTCGTGGTGAACAAGACTTCCCGACCAAAGATCGTTCGGATGAACAGTACTCCCCGACCTGCAGAGGTCGGATGAACAGTACTCGTAGTGAACAGTGTTCGGGTGAACAGTAGAATCAGCACGGTCTTAAAACAGAAATCGATGTAACTTTTGATCGGCTGATCCAAAAACAGTGAACATTGGTGTGCACCTCCCTAAGGATGTCAGGAACCTATTTCAATCATCAATCGAAGGAATTGATACCAAGGTTCCGTCCCTTTTCAGTTTAACAAATGCAACACCAAAAACAGAGTCACAAACACAGACCTCACCCCTAACTTGCTGGTGGGAGTTGATGGTCAGAAATCCTTAGATGACTCTCCACAAATCATAGCAAGTAAGTACACGAGGAAACAACCCTTCAAACAAATAGAAACACGATCTGAAGGCACTTTCTTCTACTAGGCATAAAAATTTGTTTCTTGCAAAACTGAATGGAAGAGGTTGTAGATTGCCTAGATGATTGGGATATGATCTATAGAAGATTCATCCAGCAATCTTTCATCCTCTTCATAAAATCCAAAAGCACTTAGAAGGAGAGGAAGCAAATCCAAACATACAGAAGGTAAAGTGCATGAAATTAAATGTTGAATTTACAGCATAATGTAAATGAGGAAATTGAACTCAAAGATGGGGAAAGCAGTCTTTCATTGCCAGAGGGTAGGTTTACAAAGCCTCACTACAAAGTGGGCAAAGCTTCAGGAGCACACAGAGGCCTCCAGAGCACTCTCACCTACTCACGTACACTTTCCTCACCTACTCTACCCCCACAGGGAGACACCCCTCTCCCTGTCTATTTATAGCAGGCTTGGACCACCTACCACCCTTGGATGAACCTCTAAACCCTAGAGCACTCCATCAAGGGCTGAGATTTTACCCACTCACACAGCTATGCATGGGCTGACCTGAAACCCAACAACACAACGGGTTTTGCACGCTTTTCAAATCATACTAACTTGACCCGCTACTCTATCTTCTTGACCGTGATCCAACGGTCCTCCTTGATCAGAGCAGCTCCAAGTTAGCATCTCATCCATTCCTTTGTCTTCTTGGCTTGCAGCTACTCCCTGGCAGGGTTCACAAAACCGACGAAAACCGCTCGAAAACCGCGGTTTTCGAGCGTACCGCTGAGGTTCGAAATCAAAAACCGTTCGGTAAACCGGTCCATTCAAAAAAAAAATTAAAATATTTAAAAATTTTGAAAAAATTTATGCGCTCGGTTTTTCGCCAAAAACCGTGGTTTTCGTCAAAAACCGGTTACAAAAACCGTTTTGCGACGAACATCCGGTTTGCAGAGGTTTTTCGAAAAAACCGAGCGGTTTTTCGCAAAAACCGCGGTTTTTCTAATTTTTTGGAATTTTTTAGAAAAATTTGATTTACTAACCCTTCAATTTTTGACGGTTTTTGGGTAGTTTTTCGAGCGGTTTTTGCGATTTTGGTACCGCGAATTTCGAAGCGAATTTCGAAATTCGGTTTTGTTAACCCTGCTCCCTGGCCTCAGTCATCTTTGGCGACACCTTGATCATCTGGACCTCAGCTCCCCCAGCCTAGTCCTGATCTCCTTCACCTCACCATGACCTAGCTCCAAAGTCCTGCAACCATCATAGACAAGGAAACCACATCATATAGCAATGTCCAACAACACATATCCACCTCAACAGAAAGATATACACTACGCTGAACAGCAAAACCCCGACCATACGTGGTCTGAACACTGGTCTCCATCCCGACCAATTGAGGTCTGACCACTGGTCTCCGACCAGCCAAGGTCCAGATCACTCGGGATCGGACAACTGGTCTGCAACCAGCCAAAGCCCCGACCACTCGGGGACAGACGACCCGACCACTCGGGGTCGGACGACTGGTCTGCAACCAGCCAAAGTCCCGACCACTCGGGGTCGGACGACTGGTCTCCGACCATCCAAAGACCTGACCACTCAGGGCCTCAACCACTCGCAGTCTCAACCACTCGGAGTCGGACGACTGGTCTCCACACAACAACTCAAATTGTTCATGATCAAATCAAACTCAGCCTTGAGCACCGAAAGCTCAAACACAGTCAATTACTCATCACAAACATGGGTTGACCTCCACATGGTCTTTCAATCTCCCCCTTGATGAGTATATTGACAAACCACTCAAAAAGGCATAAATTTGAGTTTGAGTGAGAGAAGAAGAAAGCAATTTGATTGTAAAGCCAAACTTGGTCCAGAGAGAAAGATATAAAATTATGACCAAGTTAGCAGAAAGAATTTAGAGCAAGACCATGAAAAGAGCAAGTTTTCCACAAAAGCTCTAAAAACTAATCATAAGTGCCAAATGTGATTATGATCCATAAGAGATAGCAAAGATTTACAAAAAATCATAAGAACCAACAAGCTTTCACATTTTTATCTCCCCCTTTTTCTACATTTTAAATGATGCCTTTTTCTACATTTCTCCCCCTTTTGGCAATATAGGCATCAAAATGGAATTTTCTCCCTCTTTTTATGTATGCATGAAATGCAACCTAAGGGAGCTTTGAAGATTATCCAATTGATCGCAATGATAAGATATGACACCAAGCTAGACAATTTTTAGATTAGACTAGTCTAAGACATGTCCAAGTGCAAATACGAGCTTAGTTTTGAATATTTCAATTTTAGCAAGATTTGACAAGTGCAACACTTAGCTTTAGTTTCAAAAATAGAAGAATAGCCACTCTAAGGATCAAAAGGAAAACCTAGAGTTCAACCTACTCAACACTTTGGGGAATCTAGAAGAGCATACAAGGTCCTTCGGGCTCATTTATCACTTAATGCAAATTTTTGATTTATCATCATACAAGACATAGCGGGGTGCAAATGTTTGACATTATTTGCATTCTTTACCCACATATGTCTTTGTTTTTAAATTATTTGCATTTTCTTTTGACAACCAATTGACTCAAGCCATATGCGACCATCTCAAGATGAACTCTTAAGAGGATGGTCTAGGTCAAACACGATGTATTCCAAGTTCATCCCAAGTGCAATGGGAAGCGGTCTTGTGAATGCAAGGTGTTGAGTCGTATGTGCACAAGAAGAGTCAATTTTATTTAATTTTCATTTTTAGCACAATGATTTATGAGCAAATGAAGGACTCAAGTATGAAACAAACTAGTTTCACCCAAGTTGCTATAGGGACTCTAGAGAACTCCAAAATTTCTCAAATTATGGCACAAACCTCTAGAGAAGAAACCTAGCAAGTAAAAGCAATAAGTTTCATCAAGTTTTTCATTTAAGGCTTATTTCATTTTTAAGCTTAGCAAGTTAAATGAACTTGGACATATCTAAGCTAGTGATTTCCTCCATATGATGTAGCATGGTGTATAGCATGAAGATTGAATCAATTGCATACTAGACAAAGCTCATTAAATAGGAAATGCAGTCTATATGCAATGCATGAACCGATTTCCAAACTCCCCCTCAACAAATGAATCAATTTTAAGCTCAAATCTGTTTAAAGTTGAGTTATTATCAAGATTAGGCATAAAGAAAACCCGAATCAACTCAATAACAACCAGAAAAACAGAATGAGGAGAAGAAGTCGAGAAACTGCAAAACTGGATGGCTATTGAGCATAGATAAGATAGAAGAGACTCACTACGGCTCAGGCTCGCTCTTATCTTCCCCACAGACTGACATAGGAAAGCTGACTCTAGATCCCAACTAAGGAGTGCACACAGACCCTGTCTACCCAGGAGGCCACAAAACCTGCTAGACTTATAAGACTATGAGGGAACTCAACCTAGAGAGAAGAGAGAACAGCTAATCACGCATGATAGCAACCTAAAGCACAAGATAAGAGGTCCATGCAAGGCATGCCAGAAGTCTTAGTGAGTGAACTCAACTGAAGAAAACAAGCCCAAAGACACCCAGAAGAAGAAAGAAAATGCTGGAAGAAAATATATAATACATAATATACAAACCAGCTCCCCCTCACGAAAGGACGTAAGGGCTCACGACTCCAAGCTCACTCCTCAAGGTAACAAATCTGGAGCTATCCAAAGGCTTGGTGAAGATATCGGCTAACTGAAGGTCACTCTCTACGAATCAAGCGATATCTCCCTTCTCCACATGGTCTCTAAGGAAGTGATATCTAATATCAATGTGCTTGGTCCGGGAATGTTGCACTGGGTTTTTAGCAATGCAAATAGCTGAAGTGTTGTCACAGAAAAGTAGCACACTCTCTATCTCTAACCCATAGTCCCGCAAGGTCGATCTCATCCAAAGCACCTGGCTACAGCAACTAGCTGCAGCAACATACTCGTCCTCAGCGGTGGACTGTGCAACTCCGGACTACTTCCTAGATGACCAAGAAACAAGAGAAGTGCCAATGAATTGGCAAGTGCCAGAAGTGCTCTTCCTATCTATCCTACAGCCAGCAAAGTCAGCATCGGAAAAGGCTCTAAGAGATAGACAAGAAAAATAAGAGTACCAAATACCATAATCAGTGGTAGCACGAAGGTACCTAAAGATGCGCTTGACCGCCTGGCGGTGAGAGGCGCGAGGAGAAGCTTGAAATCGAGTGCACAGACACACAACGAAATATATGTCCGGCTTCGAAGCAATGAGGTACAAGAGGGAGCCGATCATGCTCCGAAACTCCTTTTGATCAGCAGGCTCACCATCCTCGTCGGGCTCGAGGACAGCAGTGGTGGCCATAGGAGTCATCACTGGCTTCCCATCAGACATATCGAAGCGCCTCAGGAGGTCACGGGTATACTTGCCTTGATGCAAGAAAGTACCCTCCCGAGTCTGCTTGATTTGGAAGCCAAAAAGTAGCACAACTCACCCATCATACTCATCTCAAACTCTGTACTCATCACATTAGAAAACTAAGAGACAAGAGAATGAGACGAGCCACCAAAAATGATCTCATCCACATAAATCTGGACAAGAAGAAAATGAGACTCATGGTGTCTGATGAACAGAGTTTTGTCTACTATGCCCATTTTAAAGTCATGGCTGAGAAGATAAGACTTGAGCCTCTCATACCATGCTCTGGGGGCCTGCTTGAGTCCATACAGAGCTTTGGAAAGCTTGTATACATGACTCGGAAACTTGGGGTTCTCAAATCCTCGAGGTTGCTTGACATAAACCTCTTCCTCAATATAGCCATTGAGGAATGCACTCTTGAAATCAATTTGATAAAGCTTGAAGCCTTTGGATGCAGAAAATGCAAGCAGGATTCGGATATCCTCTAGCCTAGCTACAGGAGCAAAGGTCTCCTCAAAGTCAAGACCCTCAACCTGAGAAAAGCCCTGTGCAACTAGTCTAGCCTTGTTTCTAACTATAACCCCATCCTCACTCTGCTTGTTTTTGAACACCCACTTGGTCCCAATGACATTATGACCAGATGGGGGCTCGATAAGCTGCCATACCTTGTTCGTCTCAAAGTTCTCAAGTTCCTCATGCATAGCATTAATCCACGACTCATTGGATAATGCATGAGAAACATCCTTCGGCTCAAAGGAGGCAACGAAGGCAGAGTGGAGGCAGAAGGAGGACAGACCCGTTCTTGAGCGTGTGATACGCTCGAACAAATCGCCAATCATCTGATCAGGAGGATGACGTCTTTGAATATGACGGGGAGGTCCAGCAACAGAAGTGGCCTCTACCTCTTGAACAGAAGAGGTAGGAACAGAGCCACTCGCTGAAGGAGAGTCGGAAAGCAAGGGCTGGTCTCCCTGAGGTGCAGAAATGGAAACAGGAGGCACCTCAGGTGTAGAGGGGACTGGATCCGGTGGAACACCATCATCTCCATCATCCTTATCTTCTTCAAAGATGGTGTCAGAGGGATAAGAAGAGCCTGAAACATCAGGTCTAACTCCTGGGCTAGCCTCATCAAAGGTCACATCAAAGGTCTCTATGATCCTATCAGCATCAACACTCCAGACCCTATAGCTACAAGAAGAAGACGAGTAACCTAGAAAGATACCATCAGAAGAGCAAGACTCAAACTTATCTAGGTTACCAGATTTCAAGATAAAACACTTGCAGCCGAAAACGCGAAAATGAGACACACTGGGCTTTCGCCCATACCTCAGCTCATAAGAAGTGCAATGCAAATGTGCTCTCAAAAACACGCGATTAGAAACATGGCAAGCAATAGCTATAGCCTCAACCCAAAACTTCCTAGGAGTACTGTACTCATCTAGCATCGTCCTGGCCATCTCAACCAGGGTCCTGTTCTTCCTTTCCACTACGCCATTTTCCTGAGGGGCGTAGGGAGAAGAGAACTGATGCTCTAAACCAGACTCCACACAAAAACCTCAAAGTAGGAATTCTTGAACTCCGTGCCATTATCACTGCGTATAGCTCGTAATGCACCGGGAGCTCAATAGACAACCTCATGACCAAACCCTGAAGTGAGAAAAGTCTCATCCTTCGAGGCCATGAAGAATACCCAAGAGAATCTAGAAAAATCATCAACGATGACAAGAACATACCACTTCCCTCCTGCTGACTGCAATCTAGCTGGACCAACAGTGTCCATATGTAAAAGCTGTCCTAGTGCATCAGTCATCACTACGGTCACTAGAGGATGAGAAGCAGTAACCATCTTGCCATGACGGCAAGGAGAGCAAACTAAGTCTTTGACCATCTTGAGTTTGGGCAAACCCCGAATGAGATCGTGGCTGCTAACTCAGGTCAAATGATCAAAACCAATGTGACCAAGTCTCCTATACCAGAAGGAGAGATCACGGGACTCAGAAGCAATCAAACATTGAAGAGAGTCTCGGAAGAAGCGTAAAAATCAGCACGAAAGACTCTCCCAAATCTAGAAATCCCGCAAACTAACCCTCCTGATGAATCAAGGATTCTACAGGCATTACTCTTGAAGCTTACCTCGAAAGAGTCATCGATAAGCTGAGAAACAGAGAACAGATTGTATTGCAGCTTACTTACTAAGGCAACATCTTTAAGAATGAATTTTTGGTTAATGCAAATGGTACCTTTAGCAATGACTCTACCTAAAGAAGCATCCCTGAAAGTGATCAACTCATCACCAGGGGCTCGGACTAGGGAAGAGAACCATTGAGAATCTCCGGTCATATGACGAGAACAACCGGAGTCGACAATCCAAACATCTCCCTTCCCCATCCGACGAACCTGATCAAGACACAAGAGAGAGAGATGACTCAGTACTGGGATAGAGTGAAGACTTGGGAACCCAATACTGAACCACACGATGCCTCAGAGTACCAGTCACAGAAGAAGACTGGACTCGAGTGTCTCTCTGACGTTTAACCCTAACAAGATCAGTAGCAACTCTAGTAGATGATCTAGTTGCTGAAACTAGGTTGCATGCCGTGGTGCAAAAGCCGAGCCACCCCAATGAGGCTTCCTAAATCTCCTACCAGAAAACTCCTCACGCCGTTGATATCTACCTCGATGGGAAAAACGAGGAATATCAAAAGGACGGCGGAAAGACTGACTACGAACAGCTCCAAGACTAAAACTCAAGAACCAAAGATGAAAAGCGAGTCTTTGGACGCGCTAAAAAGCAGGCGACTCTCTAAGTCGTCTAGAAGCGGTGTGTACCTTAGAGCACTCAAAGTCCGGGATGACCCGAATACCCCTAAGAGCGACAACACGCTCACGCCGAGTGATCTTGGCGCGCTGAGCGTAAATCTACTAGGTGACCATCCTTCTTACAGAAGGTGCATGTGTACCGTCTTGCTAGAGATGAAGCACAGAGTAACACCCTTCTCGGTCAAGTCCTATGGACAACCCCAGCAGACCTAAACACAGTGGTGCTCACTCTGGGAGCTACCACAATCTCACCACTCTTGGAGCCGCGCACAATGGTGGGAGGATGCGGTCGAGCATGCTCCAAGGGATCAAAACCTAGACCTTGATTGAATCTACTAATCTTGGATTGGTCTAGAATAAGATTGAGCTTCTTCTTGCCTCCAACAAACTTTTCGAGAGTGCTCATAAGATACTGGCAATCTCGAAAGAAAGAAGCACAAGAAGAACAGGGGGAAGGAGAGGAAGAAGAACCAGAAAGATGAGCTCTCTCAGCACGTGCATTTTTCTCCCTCAGCACGGCTGCCTCAATCTTGAGGGCCTCACAAGAAACGCAAGACGCATTTCTAATTCTATGGGTTTGGTCTTCTAATTTCTTCCTAAGCTCGACATGGATTTTATCCAAGTCCCCTCAATCACTGTAACATCATAAGCAACTTTCTTGTGACTTATCTAGTAAGTCCTTAGCAAGTTTAGCACACTTGACATTTAAGAATTCATTGTCAAGTTTTAGTTGCCTACAGCCCTCACATGAGCTGACTGGTTCCTTAGAAGCATGCATTTCAAGTTCATCGTTTCTAGAAGAAAGCTTCCTAAGGTGATCGCTCATGGCATCAATTTCGGCAAGAAATTTAGGGCAATTAGCATAAGAAGGAGTAAAGTGAGCAGGAAGAAAACTAGCATCTACAGAATGAGTGTCAACAGATTCATTGCTAGCATTCTTCAACCTAAGACTATCTAGTTCAGATAACACACTATCATGCATAGTCCTTAGGTTCTCTAACTCCACAAGCAAAGCATCACACAAAGTACAGTCATTAGTGACTCGGGAGGAAGAAGATCTAAGTGAAGCTAACTCCCGAGTCAAGGTACCTACTTCCTTTTCTAACTCAGAATACCTCGACCTAGCCTTAGCATGAAACTTGCCTAATTTACAGAAGGCAGCATTTAATTCGTCGTAGGTGGGTACCTCGTCCGAGTCGCTGTACAGCTCGGAGTCGCTGATGCCGTTGGCGTCGGCCATGAAGGACATGCCGAAGAAGTCATCGCCGCCCTTCTTCTCTTGCGGATCATCCTCGCCCTCGTCGCTCTATGTCTCCGTGTCGGAGAGGTTGATGTCGTCAAGCGCGGTGAGGACGCGGTGGAAGAGCTTCTTGTTCTTGGAGAAGTTGCGGTACTTCTTCTCACGCGCCGGCTCGCGAACTGGAGGCTTCTTGTTGCGGTTCTTGTCGGTGTAGTCGTTCTTGCCCGAACCGCCTTGTTCGTTTTTGCCCTTCTCCAGCTTGGGACAGTTTGCTCGAATGTGGTTGGGGCCACCACACTCGAAACAGGTGATCATCCCACCTCTCTCCCTCTCTCTCACTCTCTTGTATGCATATGAAAATTTGCGAGCAAGAAGAGCAAGCTTATTTTCTGGAAATTTTTCCAGTTGGTCATCGCTTAGCTCGCAAAAGGCGAGAGAGAAACCAATGAAGAATCGAAAGAGAGGATCCAATGGGATCGGTGACCAAAGCCATCGACTGAGATTTCATCTTCCGCGAGACGACGTCGATCTCATGAGTCTTGAGGCGGGAATAAAGCCCGTCAAGATTCAAGGTCGACAGGTCGGTGGTGTCCTTGATGGTGGTCACCTTCATCTCCCAAACACGAAGATCGAGTGCGGTCAAGTAATGTCGAGCATTATCCGAGTCAGGGTATATGCAACCAACTACTCGGAGGTCGCTCAAAATCTTTGTGAACCGACCAAAGCACTCGTCAAGACTCTCACCAGCGTGCTGCTCAAACTTGTTGAACTCACGCTTTAATTGGTCCTGTCGAACCGTCTTGATTTGGGTAGTGCCCTCATGGTAAGCATCGAGGGTCACCCAAATCTCATGAGCAGAACGAAGGTGAGAAATCCTGTCATACTCACTGCGGCTAAGACCCTGTATGAGGATATTCCTTGCCTTAGCGTTCGTGTGAGACCCCGTTCTTGCAAACAGGAACCTCCATGTGAACACTGTACTAGTCCCATGATCAGTGGCTAGCACTCACATGTTTACAACATTCATATCACAACCACAAGATAAAAAAAGCGGCGGACATATATTACAAGCAGTAATAATTATACAGAGTTAAATTTTTACAACAGCGGAAAGTAGAGAAATTAAAACTCCAAAAGCCACGTGGTATGCCCGCTAACCCTCGTGCAACCG
The DNA here is from genome assembly GCA_036346275.1 of Otatea glauca. NCBI lineage: Eukaryota > Viridiplantae > Streptophyta > Magnoliopsida > Poales > Poaceae > Otatea > Otatea glauca. The sequence goes on from CM070718.1 coordinate 48,430,158, forward strand.
ACTTGGCAAACCTAAGGTAACTCATCGTCAAAAGTCCGCACCTGCGTGAAAGTAAAGCCGTCCGGTGCTTGCGGGTTTCATCCTCCGAGACAAGAGATGCAAGATTGAGTACTTTGGTACTCAAGAAGACTTATAGTGTTTAACGGATGCAATCAAGAATTATGCAGGCTAAGCAAAGCAGGTTAAAGGTTATTTTGCAGTTGCATAAACATTTAAGAATATGACATAATAGATTGAAACATCGCATTTCCAAATGAGCATTTGGAGTATAAAGAGATAGCAAATGACCAAGTTTTCAACCCAGTCTACCCGACTGTAAAGATCCCCGGAGTCTGTCCTTTGACCCAAAAAGCTAGTTGCAAAACGGTTTCCTTTTCAAACCCAGTTTTTCCGGAAAAGTGCAAAAACATTCTAACATTGGAATGACTTCACCAAGCGTCCATGACCGTGGACACGGCTAATCGATTAGATTTACACTCTGCAGAGGTGTACAGCTTTACCCACAAGGAATGATCAACCTCTTTTGCCAGGCCAGTTTACACACTTCCTTTGGTGTGTCGGCAAGGAGATCATACAGAGCCGTTACATTATCTAGATGTGGCTTTGAACCAGCCCGGGACGTTTGACCCTCGCCATGAAAACAGAAACACTCACCCAAGACGTGGATCCTTTCACATTACACCCAACACCACGTTTCTGTTCACGGCAAGGCGTACACCGTTGCATTGGTAAGTAAACCCCCCTACAGACAGACCGAACCGGAATGCCTGTGCATAACTCCCGCCTTCCTTAGATGCAAAGCCACACCAAAACAACTTAATAGGCTAAGACCCGCCCATACAAGCCCTCGTGGTTGTACGAAATTCTTGGATCTATAGCGTCCCATTGCTCGGTCCTTAATCCGACACGGCGATACTCCACCCTAACTACGTGCAAATCCTCTCGCACCTCGGCTATTGCCAATAATCGCCGCATCAAAACCATAGTTTTAGTTTTGGGTTTTAATCAAGGTACTAGCAACATTTTCCCAAATGAGGATCATACATACGTTGAAAAGAATGAAACACGATCAACGGCTTAGCGGATATTTTATGCTAGCGGTTATACCCAAAATGACATTAAACATTGTCTAGCTATCCGACTAAGGCTTACAAGGTTCACATGTTCATACAGATTGAGGCAAACAATAATTTACAGGATTAACTACAGTTCTAACCCAAATTAGCGTTTTTAGGAGAACTATCCGGATGCCTTGTACACAAGCAAAAACAACATAGAGTAGGTAAATTATTGGGTTCAACATGTTCAAGGAGGTGCTTGCCTTGCGACTCCTTTGTCTAACTCAGATCGGATCGGCGATGGCGTCGTCTTCCTCTTCGATGACGTCGGACTCTACACGACGATCAAGCGGAAAATAGTAAATATCCAAATTCGTAAAGGGCGAAAAGAAGACAAACAGTAAGTCAAATAAAGAATAACTGCAGAAAACAGGGTTATCCTGCTAAGTGTTGAAGCATAGGCTTTTACGATTTTACAAGGCGATTAATTATTCATTTGAAGCATTAATTCCTTTCTGAAGTGAACATCTTAAGGTTGTCTTATGAATTGTTTATTTGGAAATTACGAATTCAAGAGGCTAAAATTGTGAATTCTAGTATTTATGACTTCGAATTATAGATGCTAAAATTATTTGGATTAAAAGAATTAGACACTAGTTAAGGGTTACACTAAACACTTAACCCTACGCGATTTGCATAAGAAAGGTTTTAAATAAAATATAACGGTAGCTAGCTAATTAGATTCATTCATGATTTTTGAGAAGGTTACGGTGATACAAATTTATTAACTACGAATTCCTTATCCACTAGGTTATTTAGGTTGCTCATGACTTGAACCAACTAAACTAGATTTTAGTTATTTAACCTACAAAGCACATATATATACATATATATGTGTGAGTGCATTTGGCACAATAATGATTACATGGTTTAAAGTTAATTCAACCCAAAATTCCTACTTAATCAAACTTAACTATGCTCTGCCATCCTGCTATTTATAATTAAACTTTTGTTTCTTTTAAATTTCTTTTAATCTTATTATACATATTTGAATTGCTAGTGTATTGGAAACAAAGTCTAAGTAGAAAGTAATTCAAACAAGCATGAAAATTAAATATCCTTATATATCCGGGTTCTGGTAATATAAGGATTCTAGAAAAATTAGTTTCATAAATTTTCAAGTTTATTTACGAAACTTTGTATAGAGCATATCTCTACCCTTTTAACTCAAATTTGAATTTCAAAATTTTCCAGAGATGATCTTCAAAATATTTTTCCATATTCGAATCTACTGAATTTTTCACGAATTTAGAAATTGGTTTCACTATTTTTGACCAGATGATTCAAAAGTTATGGACATTTGAAGTGGCTCGGTTTTGAGATTAAAAAGAAATTCGAAAATACGTTTTCTCCGAAAGAAAACGTCTTTCGGCTTTTTGGCGCGCAGTGATTTGAACGTGGCCCGCAGCCACTGACAAGTCGGCCCCGCCCGTCAGTGACCGCGCTATGCGACCCGCGACTGACGAGCACGGCCCACCTGTCGGCGAGCGCGCGGTGGAGGGCAACTGGCTCGTGGGCCTTTGGCTTAGTGAGGCTGTCAAGCCTGGCCCACACGTCAGTGATCTCCTAACACCTAGAGACTGACCACCCGGGCTCGCTTGTCAGCGAGACAAAGCAGGGCCGACGCTAGGGCATCACGCCGGCGGCGAAGGCGCGGCGGAGCCGGCCGGCCGAAGGTTCTGAGAGCACCAGTGGACTATGGGGAACACTCCGGTGGGGGTAGCTGGCGGCGTTAGTAGCCGGAAGTGCACCACCACCGAGAAGGCGCGGCGGCAGAGGCAAGAGCTCGCCGAAGAAAATGATGAGCTAATTTTGGCTCGAATGGGTATTAGATTAAGCATCGGATGCTCTAGAGATCCCATTTTACCTAAAAATTCGCTCGGCGAAGGTCCAGGTAGGGTGACCACGGCGCCGAGCTGGGAAGAGACACGGCGGAGAGGAGCACCGCATACGAAAAATGATGGAATCAAGGTATCTTTGGATAACTCATGGTGCTTAATGAAGCTCAGTGAAACTATTACAAGCAATTACCCACGGATTGACTCGAATTGGATTTCACCCCTTTCTTTGAGCTCTCGGCGGAAAGGCGGGGAGAAAAGAAGAACGGCAATTCTTGGGTTCAGCGAAGAGCAAGAGAGTGTCAAGCCTCAATGGAACGCGCACGAGGTATTTATAGCCCAAGAGACGGTCTCTCCAGTGTTTGAACGGAGGAGGAAAAACTGCAGCTCGGTTCGGTTCGGTTTTGACCGCTCGGCGAAGTGGCGCGAGGGTTCACCGGTAGGAAATGACGCGGGATGGGCAAGGTATGGTGCGGGACTCCCGAGACTCGGCGTGGCAGCGACCAGCAGCCCGGGACGGCGCGAAACGCGCTGAGACGCAGAGACGAAGTCGGCGAAGGAACGAGAGAGCTCGAGCTCTCCTCGGGCGAAAAGGAAAAGAAGCGAGGCAGAGGGAGAAAGGAGACTGGCGGGTGGGTCCGACCCCACCGGGCAGCGAGAGGGAAGGTCCACGCTACTTGCCAGCTCGGCAAGCCATCCCAGCGCCCGGGCCCGCATGTCAGGGGACAGAGTGAATTAGGAGATAGGCTCTGCTTCGGACAGCTCCATGTGGGCATTAAAACCACCGTCAAATCACTTTGAAAATTTTCCATACTTTTTTACTGGGTTTATCTGGTAGTTCTCGGAGTCCAGTTAAATTTTCATAGTAAAATAAATTATGGTTAATTTATAAAAATTCTGACACTGTGGATGGGTACAGAAATTGAATTTCGGAATTCTATTTATTTAAAGTTGTAAAATTATTAATTATTTTCCAAACTTTTTGGGGAGGTTCGTTTGGTCCCATGGACGTCTCTATAAAAATTTCAAGTCAAGAACTCAAGTGAATATTTTATAAAAATTCTGACATGAAGATTTCTTGTTTTTAATAGCCTCTGTTTTTGAATTTTTAGAAGGCTTTGCCCACATGATAAATTGCTGAGATTTTTACCAGATGTATCTACTGCTCTAAGGGTTATTTGGTAATTTTTGGGGATCCTTGTCAATTTCGGTCATTTTTAATTAATTCAAACTTTACTGTTTTTAGTCAAAGGAAAGAATTGAAACATTTATTCTTGCTCCAATTCAGCACTAAAGATTTTTACTAAGTATTTTTACTGGTTTAACAGATTGGTCATGGTCAAATGGAAATTTTTATAATTTTTACTTTTACCTTCTTACTATTTTTCATTTGACCATTCTATTAATTGGATTTTTCATACAAAGCATAAATCCAAGAAAATCCAATAAAACCAATAACATCAAGAAAATCCAGAAATAAATATATTTTAATCCAAAATATTCATTTCCATTTTATTGTCTACTGTTTTTCATTTTCAGGCTGTTACAAATCTACCCCCCTTACAGAAATCTCGCCCCCGAGATTTGGCGGGTCTAAGGTAGAAAAGGTCTAAAAGAAATCAGGAAATTCTTCTTTAAGCTTGTCCTCTTGTTCCCAGGTTGCTTCTTCTTCGGTGTGGTTACTCCATTGCACTTTTACCATTTTATGAACTTTATTTCGAGTGCGCCTCTCTGCTTCTTCGAGGATTTTAACTGGGTGCTCGCGATAAGTCAGATCAGGTGAGTTCAATCTCTTCCAATTGGGTAAGTTCAGTAGGGATCTGCAGACACTTCTTAAGCTGCGATACATGGAAAACATTGTGTACCTTTGGATAATTGGGATGGCGGCTCCAACTTGTATGCTTTCTCTCCCATCTTTTCCGAGATATCGATATGGACCAATATCGAGGGGCTAACTTGCCTCGAACTTGGAATCGCGGATCCCATGAAGAGGTGAAACCTTTAAATAAACATAGTCATCGATCTCAAAACTCAAGTCACGTCGACGAGTGTCGGCGTAACTTTTCTGGCGGGATTGGGCTTCCCTCAATCGGCTTCGTATCAAGTCTACATGTTCTTGGGCCTCATTTATTAAATCTGGGCCAAAGAATTGTCTTTCCCCCACTTCAGACCAGAAAAGTGGAGTTCGACACTTTCTTCCATAAAGGGCTTCAAATGGCGACATTTGCGGACTAGCTTGAAAACCATTATTGTAAGAGAATTCGCAAATGCTAAGCACTTCTCCCAATTGGTGCTATACGTGAGCACACAGGCCCTTAACATATCTTCAAGTATTTGATTTGTTCTTTCAGTCTGACCATCGGTCTGGGGATGGTAAGCAGTACTGAAAGTCAATTTAGTTCCCAAGAGACCATGCAATTTTTCCCAAAAACGGGATGTGAATTGCGATCCCCGGTCTGAAACAATCGTTTTCGGAACCCCGTGCAAGCGCACGATATTGCTGATGTAAAGTTCTGCCAACTTATCTCCAGAATATGTGGTCTTGACCGGAATAAAATGAGCCACTTTGGTTAGTCGATCCACGACAACCCAAATGGAGTCATTTCCTTTTTGAGTTCGAGGAAGGCCAGTAATGAAATCCATACCGACATCATCCCATTTCCATTCTGGAATTTGTAGTGGTTGGAGTAACCCAGCTGGACGCTGATGTTCAGCTTTGACACGCCGGCATACATCGCATTTCGCGATATATTCGGCGATATCCTTTTTCATACCAGGCCACCAATATTCTCTTTTAAGGTCTTGATACATTTTGGTGCTACCTGGGTGAATAGATAATGGTGACTCATGGGCTTCACATAGAATCAACTTCTTGATATCAGAATTATTGGGCACGTAAATACGAGTTCCCTTCATAATTATTCCATCTGAACTTTGTGTGAACTCGGAGTTTATGCCCCCAATTGAATAATTTCGAACTTCCTTAATGGCTTCATCCTGGAGTTGGGCATCTTTAATTTGGTTCTTAAGAGTTGGCTGAAGTTGGAGAGCGGCCACATAACCATTTTCTACTAGACTCAAATTGAGTTTTTGGAAAGCATCGATCAGGCCAGATTGGCGAGGATCCAGCATGCAATACAACTTCCGACTAAGAGCGTCGGCTACGACATTGGCCTTACCAGGATGGTAATGAAGACCTATGTCATAGTCTTTAATCAGCTCCAGCCACCTTCTTTGCCTCAAATTCAATTCTGGTTGGGTAAAGAAGTACTTAAGACTTTTATGATCAGTATAAATCTCCGTTCGATTCCCAATAAGATAATGCCGCCAGATTTTCAGGGCATGAACCACAGCGGCCAATTCAAGGTCATGGGTAGGGTAGTTCTGCTCATGAGGTCGAAGCTGTCGAGAGGCATAAGCGACAACTCGGCCTTCTTGCATTAATACACATCCCAACCCTTGGAGTGATGCATCACAATATACTTCAAAATCCTTATGAATATCTGGTAGTATGAGGACTGGGGCAGAGGTTAGCTTTTCTTTTAACTTCTAGAAACTCCGCTCACAATCGGAAGTCCATTCGAACTTCTTTTCTTTCTTTAAAAGTTGCGTGAGTGGCTTGGCTACTTTAGAGAAGTTCTCAATAAATCGGCGGTAATAACAAGCAAAGCCTGTAAAACCGTACCTTTGGAACCGATTGCGGCCTTTCCCAAGCCAACACCGCTTGCACTTTGCTTGAGTCGACCGCAACTCCGCCTCTGATAAAACATGCCCAGAAATGCCACTTCTTTCAACCAAAACTCACATTTCTCGAACTTGGCATATAGTTTATTTTCTCGTAGTTTCTTTGAGGACCAAGTGCAAATGTTGCTTATGCTCTACTTGATCTTGGAATATATCAGATATCGTCAATGAATACCACTACAAATTTATCCAGATACTCCATGAAGATCTTATTCATTAAGCTCATGAAGCTCGTCGGAGCATTAGTGAGCCCAAAGGACATCACGGTGTATTCATATAATCCATAACGGGTAGTGAAGGCAGTCTTAGGAATGTCGATGGCACGACCTTCATTTGAAATACCCCAACTTCAAGTCTATCTTGGAGAAAATTTGTGCCCCATTTAGTTGATCAAATAGGTCATCAATCCGGGGCAACGGATATTTGTTCTTAATGGTTACTTCATTTAAGGCGCGGTAGTCCACGCACATGCGTAAACTATCGTCCTTTTTCTTGACAAAAAGAACCGGACTTCCCCAGGGTGATGTACTGGGGCGAATAAATCCCTTGTCGATTGTTCCTTGAGTTGCTTTTTGGTTCCACTAATTCATTTGTGGGCATCCTATACTGGACGCTTTGATATTGGTGCGTTCGGCACCAAGTCAATGATGAACTCCATTTCTCGATCCGGAGGCACTCACGGCAATTCAACAGGAAATACTCCTCGAAATTCATTAACTATTGGCACATTTTCCAATTCAACTGTGGATGCTAAACACCGGACCGGGTGAGATGCTAACTCATTGACACTTGAGGCAAATTCCACAGATATTCCATCATGATTCACGATGATATAGATCGATTAGCACAGCTTTATGCATCCCTTATGTTTGGCCAACCAATCCATGCCTAAGATCACATCTAGCCAGATTTTTCTATCAAGATGAGATCGACATAAATGTAACCCCATTGATTTCTATTTTAACTCAAGCGAAACTAGCGATTATAATAGTGGCTCGGTGATTGCACACTCATGCGAGTGGCAAGCGAAACTTCCAACTTGTTTTGTTGAAAACTTCTTGGAGATAAAAGAATGAGAAGCTTGAGAATCAAACAAAACCAATGTAGGCACAGATTGCACTAGGAACATACCAAGCACAGCGTCGATGCCTCCCTGTGCCTCTTGATCGTCGGTGGTGAAGGCGTCCAATATTCCCGCCTTGAGCGGTGGCGGCGTCGATCCTCGAGTCGGCCTTGAGCTTGTGGACAAGGTTGCCCGATCTTCTTATTGGGACAGAAGGCGGCGTAATGTCCACGCTCATTGCAATGAAAGCACGTGACATTGGGCGCCTTCTTACGCCAACAATGGCAGTCCTAGGGTTGCTTTCGGGCGAACAGACTGCTGCGGCGGCCGCTGTACAAAGCGAGTAGCCTGCCCCTGGGATCTCTGAGCCTGAGAAACCGGTCGTTGGGCTCTTGGTGCTGGTGATGGCGGTGGTGGTCGGCGAAAACTAGTCGATCGCCACCCTTGTGGCCTAGATGATCCGGCTCGGATGAGCTACGCGCGAAGCCACTTGCGCTGCGCTCTCCATCACATCGCGATCGCCATGCTCCACTCTTACGGCCTTGTCTGCAGTCCGGAAGTCGCCGATGTCTTGGGCAATTAAAGCCCACTTGATCTCTTCATTTAGGTTTTCCTAAATCTTTCAATCCTTCTTGCCTCATTAGCTACCTCATAAGTGGCATATCTTGACGGTGATTAAAGCGGTGCGGTACTCCATCACCATCATTGATCCTTGCTTAAGGTCAAGAAACTCCCTCTTTTCACTTCAATCACTTGGTGGAATGTGTGTGCGGCGGAATGACTCTAAACTCGAGCCATAGGACCACCCGTCCTTACGTAGCACTTGCTTGGTAGTTCTCCCACCAAACGTTGCAGATTCCTTGCAAAGCGATAAGAGGCATATAGGACTTTCTCCTCTCATCACACTGCAATATCTAACTTGTTTTCCTGACCGCAACCAATAAATGCATCGAGAGGCTGGTGAAGGGAAGAAAACTGGTGGCTGCATCCTTAAGAACTCATTCAACTTGGACACTTGAGGAGCTCCTCCATTTCCTCCACGGGCAACACCCTGAGCTGCAGTGTTCTGGGCTATCTGCTGCAGTATCAGGGTATTCGCCTGCCTCCCTTGCTCAATTAAAGCCAACACTTGAGCCATGGTAGGTGGTGGAGGTAGCATTGTTCTCGTGGAACTTCATCCCAGCAGGAGTTGGGACGGGGGCATCTTGGCGGGCTGTTCGGGATGTTGAGGCTCTTGTTGCAGGATGTTGAGGATTAGGTTGTGCAAAGCGTTGAGACACTCGCTCTGGGATCGCGAGTATCCTGCGGTGCATCAGTTTCCAGGATCCGATTGAGCGACCTGGTTGACCTCATCCTGAAATCAGTACCATTTTAGTACGCGACAATACTTAGAATAAAGTTTCAAATGTACCCAGCACATATTTGCTCTAAAGTTCTTAGCTTCACTATCGCCTTATTTGACATTTTATTTATTGCTCCATCATCATTTTTTTTTATTATTATTATTATTTTCATTTTTAGGATTTTCTCATCGAAAATTTTCACCCCATAGTTACAATTTGCGAGGGAAAATCCATTATTATTATTCATGCAAAAGAGATACAACTTAAAAACTTACAATACCAAAAGCATTTCATACAACTATTAGAGATACATACACATACCTTTCTATTTTACAAATTATTTCTATAACACAAAATTTCTAGGGATAACCTATCCACTACTATTCCCCAGAGGCGGTGGTGGCGATCCGACGTCACAACTGCTCCCAGAACTGGAAGGTTCGAAGCGGCTCGGATTCTCGCACGCTAAACCGGCGTAGATACTCCTGTCTATTTCCAGTTCTGCGTCTCCTAGGTCCCGATTCGATATCTTGGCCAACTATACGCGCTTCATATGAGCGCACGTATGCTCCCATCTCCACTTGATGCACTTGACAAATCTTTCTTGCCACTACGACTTGTCTCCTGGATGGCTTGGACTCTATTTGAACTAAAATGCTTAACTTGATGGCGCACGCGACGCTCTCTCTTTATAGTAATAGCGTGCGCATACACTTTGAATCCATTAACTATCTGCCTAACTGTGAGCATAGGGCGATGCTTTTCTTGCCCATAATTTTCCGCTAAGTCCCTAACTATAACCGCCCAACTGGAGGGGTTGGTCATCTGAAATTTTAAAGTATGATGAATTAGCATTAATATAATGCCGATAATAATTAAAGAAGTAATGGCTGTGCTACTTTTTGCATGGGTGAATCCATATCACAATTCTTATATACTTACTTCTTACAGCTTTTATGAACTAAGTTATTTCTATATTATTCTTTATCACATGGTTCTCAACCTTAATTTAACTGATTCCACATTTACTCACAGCAAAAGTACCACTTTATTTATTCCATACTTCCCATATTTACAACGGCTGTTACATCCATGCACTCCTACCTATTCTATCCCATCTAAAGTCCTAACGGTGTAGGCTCTACGCCTATACACTCGAGGGGCTTCAGGCTGAAACTCACAAGTGCTGCGGGGATTTATGCCCTTATCATTAATAAGGCGCGGGCAACTACCTATGCAGGACATTCTGGCTCCTCTGGGCACACCAGGTGTGGGTACATAGGAGTCAGGTGGAGAGCGTTGCGCGGATGGGATTTGGGAAGTACCTCGCTAGCACCGCGTGGTATTGTACCTCTCGCCACACACGGGGCCAAGCGGGCTTCCAGAAATGCCATCCGTCGTCGAGTCTCCAACAGCTCCTGCGCTAACTGCACATAGTGCTTGTCTAGCTTATTTACAAAGTCCAACATAACCCTAAGACCATTATTTCTAACTCTAGTGTGGTCTCTATACACATTATCTCCAACTGGGGGTCTTCCAGGAAGATAGCGATATGCGGGATCAGTGCGGAATCACATGACGGAGGTGGATCATGGCCTGATAAGCAGCTTCATTCATCGAAGCATCGATGGATGATCCATATCCTTCAAAAATCCTTTCACCCTCATTAAACGCCGGTCTTGGAGGTATAAAGACTCTAGTAGCATATTCCTTAGTCTCCGAGCTCAGGTACGCTTGGAACACCACATATCTCGGAACACTCTCGTAATGACAGTCCTCTAGTAGATGATGTAGTACCCCCATCATTCCACCTAGCTCTGGAGTGACCGACTCATGGCAAGGTACATAACGTGCCATCTACAAAATAACTGAAAAGGAGAGATTAATAATAATTATTTGAATAGTTAAGAGACTACAAATAAGAAATTAGCATATATGCTAAAATTCATTATTAGTAGAGAGTAGAGTTTGGTTTTATTCTTCAAATTAAGTTTTTATTCTAATAACTAGCGACCATTCACCCAAGGCTCCTACGATCGGTGTGGCTCGATACTAATTTGTGAGACCCGTTCTTGCAAACAGGAACCTCCATGTGAACACTGTACTAGTCCCATGATCAGTGGCTAGCACTCACATGTTTACAACATTCATATCACAACCACAAGATAAAAAAAAACTGACGGACATATATTACAAGCAGTAATAATTATACAGAGTTAAATTTTTACAACAGCGGAAAGTAGAGAAATTAAAACTCCAAAAGCCACGTGGTATGCCCGCTAACCCTCAGGCAACTGACTTGGCAAACCTAAGGTAACTCATCGTCAAAAGTCCCGCACCTGCGTGAAAGTAAAGCCGCCTGGTGCTTGCGGGTTTCATCCTCCGAGACAATAGATGCAAGATTGAGTACTTTGGTACTCAAAGAAGACTTATAGTGTTTAACGGATGCAATACAATAATTATGCGAGGCTAAGCAAAGCGGGTTAAAGGTTATTTTGCGATTGCATAAACATTTAAGAATATGACATAATAGATTGAAACATCGCATTTCCAAATGAGCATTTGGAGTATAAAGAGATAGCAAATGACCAAGTTTTCAACCCATCTACCCGATTGTAAAGATCCCGAGTCGTCCTTTGACCCAAAAAGCTAGTTGCAAAACGGTTTCCTTTTCAAACCAGTTTTTAGGAAAAGTGCAAAAACATTCTAACATTGGAATGACTTCACCAAGTGTCCATGACCGTGGACACGGCTAATCGATTAGATTTACACTCTGCAGAGGTGTACAGCTTTACCCACAAGGAATGATCAACCTCTTTTGCGGGCCGGTTTACACACTTCCTTTGGTGTGTCGGCAAGGAGATCATCTGAGCCGTTACATTATCTAGATGTGGCTTTGAACCAGCCGGGACGTTTGACCTCGCCATGAAAATGAAACACTCACCCAAGGCGTGGATCCTTTCACATTACACCCAACACCACGTTTACATTCACGGCAAGGCGTACACCGTTGCATTGGTAAGTAAACCCCTACAGACAGATCAACCGGAATGCCTGCATAACTCCGCCTTCCTTAGATGCAAAGCCACACCTAAACAACTTATTAGGCTAAGACCCGCCCATACAAGCCCTCGTGGTTGTACGAAATTCTTGGATCTATAGCGTCCCATTGCTCGGTCCTTAATCCGACACGGGCGATACTCCACCCTAACTACGTGCAAATCCTCTGCACCTCCGGCTATTGCCAATAATCGCCCGCATCAAAACCATAGTTTTAGTTTTGGGTTTTTAATCAAGGTACTAGCAACATTTTCCCAAATGAGGATCATACATACGTTGAAAAGAATGAAACACGATCAACGACTTAGCGGATATTTTATGCTAGCGGTTATACCCAAAATGACATTAAACATTGTCTAGCTATCCGACTAAGGCTTACAAGGTTCACATGTTCATACTGATTGAGGCAAACTATAATTTACAGGATTAACTACAGTTCTAACCCAAATTAGCGCTTTTAGGAGAACTATCCGGATGCACCGTACATAAGCAAAAACAACATAGAGTAGGTAAATTATTGGGTTCAACATGTTCAAGGAGGTGCTTGCCTTGCGACTCACTGTCTAACTCAGATCTGGATCGGCGATGGCGTCGTCTTCCTCTTCGATGACGTCGGACTCTACACGACGATCAAGCGGAAAATAGTAAATATCCAAATTCGTAAAGGGCGAAAAGAAGACAAGCGATAAGTCAAATAAAGAATAACTGCAGAAAACAGGGTTATCCTGCTAAGTGTTGAAGCATAGGCTTTTACGATTTTACAAGGCGATTAATTATTCATTTGAAGCATTAATTCCTTTCTGAAGTGAACATCTTAAGGTTGTCTTATGAATTGTTTATTTGGAAATTACGAATTCAAGAGGCTAAAATTGTGAATTCTAGTATTTATGACTTCGAATTATAGATGCTAAAATTATTTGGATTAAAAGAATTAGACACTAGTTAAGGGTTACACTAAACACTTAACCCTACGCGATTTGCATAAGAAAGGTTTTAAATAAAATATAACTGGTAGCTAGCTAATTAGATTCATTCATGATTTTTGAGAAGGTTCTGGTGATACAAATTTATTAACTACGAATTCCTTATCCAGCTAGGTTATTTAGGCTGCTCATGACTTGAACCAACTAAACTAGATTTTAGTTATTTAACCTACAAAGCACATATATATACATATATATGTGTGAGTGCATTGGCACAATAATGATTACATGGTTTAAAGTTAATTCAACCCAAAATTCCTACTTAATCAAACTTAACTATGCTAACGCCATCCTGCTATTTATAATTAAACTTTTGTTTCTTTTAAATTTCTTTTAATCTTATTATACATATTTGAATTGCTAGTGTATTGGAAACAAAGTCTAAGTAGAAAGTAATTCAAACAAGCATGAAAATTAAATATCCTTATATATCCGGGTTCTGGTAATATAAGGATTCTAGAAAAATTAGTTTCATAAATTTTCAAGTTTATTTACAGAAACTTTGTATAGAGCATATCTCTACCCTTTTAACTCAAATTTGAATTTCAAAATTTTCCAGAGATGATCTTCAAAATATTTTTCCATATTCTGAATCTACGGAATTTTTCACGAATTTAGAAATTGGTTTCACTATTTTTGACCAGATGATTCAAAAGTTATGGACATTTGAAGTGGCTCGGTTTTGAGATTAAAAAAAGAAATTCGAAAATACGTTTTCTCCGAAAGAAAACGTCTTTCGGCTTTTTGGCGCGTAGTGATTTGAACGTGGCCCGCAGCCACTGACAAGTCGGCCCCGCCCGTCAGTGACCGCGCTATGCGACCCACGACTAACGAGCACGCCCACTGCTTGCGAGCGCGGTGGAGGCAAGCGGCTCGTGGGCCTTTGGCTTAGTGAGGCTGTCAAGCCTGGCCCACACGTCAGTGATCTCCTAACACCTAGAGACTGACCACCCGGGCTCGCTTGTCAGCGAGACAAAGCAGGGCCGACGCTAGGGCATCACGCCGGCGGCGAAGGCGCGGCGGAGCCGGCCGGCCGAAGGTTCTGAGAGCACCAGTGGACTATGGGGAACACTCCGGTGGGGGTAGCTGGCGGCGTTAGTAGCCGGAAGTGCACCACCACCGAGAAGGCGCGGCGGCAGAGGCAAGAGCTCGCCGAAGAAAACGATGAGCTAATTTTGGCTCGAATGGGTATTAGATTAAGCATCAGCATGCTCTAGAGATCCCATTTTACCTAAAAATTCGCTCGGCGAAGGTCTGGGTAGGGCTGACCACGAGCGCCGGAGCTGGGGAAGAGACACGGCGGAGAGGGAGCACTGCATACGAAAAATGATGGAATCAAGGTATGCTGGATAACTCATGGTGCTTAATGAAGCTCCAGGTGAAACTATTACCGGCAATTACCCACGGATTGACTCGAATTGGATTTCACCCCTTTCTTTGAGCTCTCACGGAAAAGGCGGGGAGAAAAGAAGAACGGCAATTCTTGGGTTCAGCGAAGAGCAAGAGAGTGTCAAGCCTCAATGGAGCGCGACGAGGTATTTATAGCCCAAGAGTCGGTCTCTCCAGTGTTTGAACGGAGGAGGAAAAACTGCAGCTCGGTTCGGTTTTGACCGCTCGGCGAAGTGGCGCGAGGGTTCACCGGCAGGAAATGACGCGGGATGGGCAAGGTATGGTGCGGGACTCCCGAGACTCGGCGTGGCAGCGACCAGCAGCCCGGGACGGCGCGAAACGCGCTGAGACGCAGAGACGAAGTCGGCGAAGGAACGAGAGAGCTCGAGCTCTCCTCGGGCGAAAAGGAAAAGAAGCGAGGCAGAGGGAGAAAGGAGACTGGCGGGTGGGTCCGACCCCACCGGGCAGCGAGAGGGAAGGTCCACGCTACTTGCCAGCTCGCCAAGCCATCCCAGCGCCCGGGCCCGCATGTCAGGGGACAGAGTGAATTAGGAGATAGGCTCTGCTTCGGACAGCTCCATGTGGGCATTAAAACCACCATCAAATCACTTTGAAAATTTTCCAAACTTTTTGACTCGGTTTATCTGGTAGTTCTCGGAGTCCAGTTAAATTTTCATAGTAAAATAAATTATGGTTAATTTATAAAAATTCTGACACTGTGGACGGGTACAGAAATTGAATTTCGGAATTCTATTTATTTAAAGGTGTAAAAATTATTAATTATTTTCCAAACTTTTTGGGGAGGTTCGTTTGGTCCCATGGACGTCTCTATAAAAATTTCAAGTCATGAACTCAAGTGAATATTTTATGAAAATTCTGACATGAAGATTTCTTGTTTTTAATAGCCTCAGTTTTTGAATTTTTAGAAGGCTTTGCCGACATGATAAATTGCTGAGATTTTTACCAGATTTATCTACTGCTCTAAGGGTTATTTGGTAATTTTTGGGGCTCCTTGTCAATTTCGGTCATTTTTAATTAATTCAAACTTTACTGTTTTTAGTCAAAGGAAAGAATTGAAACATTTATTCTTGCTCCAATTCAGCACTAAAGATTTTTACTAAGTATTTTTACTGGTTTAACAGATTGGTCATGGTCAAATGGAAATTTTTATAATTTTTACTTTTACCTTCTTACTATTTTTCATTTGACCATTCTATTAATTGGATTTTTCATACAAAGCATAAATCCAAGAAAATCCAATAAAACCAATAACATCAAGAAAATCCAGAAATAAATATATTTTAATCCAAAATACTCATTTCCATTTTATTGTCTACTGTTTTTCATTTTCAGGCTGTTACAGTTCGCCTCAACGTCAGCCATATTTCCGGCCGTGACGTTTTCATCAGCAAGAACCTCATACGGGAGTTTCACCTTCTGCCATATCAGGAAGCCCTGGGTAGTGATGTATGACTCCATCCACGATTTCCAAAATGGAAAATCAACTCCAGGAAAAATGGGAGGCTTGGTGGAATACTTGTCCATCGCCATGGCTCTTGAGACCGGTAAAGATCAAGAAAGAGCAAAACCGGCTCTGATACCAATTGAAAGAACAAAAAAGGCGACTAGAGGGGGGTGAATAGGAGCCAAATAAAATTTTCGAATAAACTCTCCCCCTAGAATTCAAACCACCAAAAGACCAGAAAGAAAGAACTGAACCATTGATCAGGCAATTTCATGAACAGAGGCCACGACCAGTTAAGGTCGGGTGAACAGTAAAAACTGCACTGGTCGGATGAACAGTACTGCGAACTGATCGTCAGCACTAGTCGGATGAACAGTGCTCCCGACCTGTAGAGGTCGGATGAACAGTACTCGGGGTGAACAGTACCCCCGGCCAGCACTGGTCGGATGAACAATACTCCCGACATGCAGAGGTAGGATGAACAGTACTCGGAGTGAACAGTGTTCGGTGGTCAGAACTTGCTGGTGGGAGTTGATGGTCAAAAATCCTTGGATGATTCTCCACAAATCATAGCAAGTAAGTACACGAGGAAACAACCCTTCAAACAAATAGAAACACGATCTGAAGGCACTTTCTTCTACTAGGCATAAAAATTTGTTTCTTGCAAAACTGGATGGAAGAGGTTGTAGATTGCCTAGATGATTGGAATATGATCTATAGAAGATTCATCTAGCAATCTTTCATCCTCGGCATAAAATCCAAAAGCACTTAGAAGGAGAGGAAGCAAATCCAAACATACAGAAGGTAAAGTGCATGAAATTAAATGTTGAATTTACAGCATAATGTAAATGAGGAAATTGAACTCAAAGATGGGGAAAGCAGTCTTTCATTGCCAGAGGGTAGGTTTACAAAGCCTCACTACAAAGTGGGCAAAGCTTCAGGAGCACACAGAGGCCTCCAGAGCACTCTCACCTACTCACGTACACTTTCCTCACCTACTCTACCCCCACAGGGAGACACCCCTCTCCATGTCTATTTATAGCAGGCTTGGACCACCTACCACCCTTGGATGAGCCTCTAAACCCTAGAGCACTCCATCAAGGGCTGAGATTTTACCCCTCACACAGCTATGCATGGGCTGACCCGAAACCCAACAACACAACGGGTTTTGCACGCTTTTCAAATCATACTAACTTGACCCGCTACTCTATCTTCCTGACCGCGATCCAACGGTCCTCCTTGATCAGAGCAGCTCCAAGTTAGCATCTCATCCATTCCTTTGTCTTCTTGGCTTGCAGCTACTCCCTGGCCTCAGTCATCTTTGGCGACACCTTGATCATCTGGACCTCAGCTCTCCCAGCCTAGTCCTGATCTCCTTCACCTCACTATGACCTAGCTCCAAAGTCCTGCAACCATCATAGACAAGGAAACCACATCACATAGCAATATCCAACAACACATATCCTCCTCAACAGAAAGATATACACTACGCTGACCAGTAAAACCCCGACCAAACGTGGTCTGAACACTGGTCTCCATCTCGACCACTCGAGGTCTGACCACTGGTCTCCAACCAGCCAAGGCCCAGATCACTCGGGATCGGACGACTGGTCTGCAACCAGCCAAAGCCCCGACCACTCGGGGTCAGACGACCCGACCACTCGGGGTCGGACGACTGGTCTACAACCAGCCAAAGTTCCGACTACTCGGGGTCGGACGACTGGTCTCCGACCATCAAAAGACCCGACCACTCAGGGCCTCAACCACTCGGAGTCTCAACCACTCGGAGTCGGACGACTGATCTCCACACAACAACTCAAATTGTTCATGATCAAATCAAACTCAGCCTTGAGCACCGAAAGCTCAAACACAGTCAATTACTCATCACAAACATGGGTTGACCTCCACATGGTCTTTCAGAAGGTTCTGGTGACACAAATATATTAACTATGGATTTCTTCATTATTGCCAAGTTGTTTATTCATATTATGTTCATTAAACATAAAACTTTAGGGTATTTGGCTAATTGGATTAGTATGAAAAGCATAACGAAACAAGGTTATTTCTTCATAATATTGTAGTCTATACTTTGACTAACAATTCTAAGCTGATTTCATAAATTTTCGGGTTTGGACGACACATTATATTCATTGTTGAAAGAGCTTACATGATATTAAGAGTTACGATGACCATAATACTTAAGGGTATTCAACTAGAGGGATTTAGATGAAAACAAAGTTGTAAATAAAATATTTTTCCAGATCATGGTAGTCCGTATCCCAAATATAATTTCTAAACTGATCTTCATAATATTTGCATTTAGACAAGATGTTCTACGGACTTCTGAAAAGGCTTTAGTGAAATAACGATGACACAACAAGGTTCAGTTTTCGATTTAAGTTTGCGACTACATCTTATAGGATTATTTATCCACTTTTCAGGCATTACTAGGGGACATTTCTAAGAGTGTTTTAAAGTTGATTTCGCAATGTTTGGTTTTTATCTGAGATGTTTTCCATAGAAGTGAACATTATGGCCTAACATGGACTTTATTCAAATTTACACTTAAATAATATATTTTTACATAAACAGCAAGGGTAATGTTTTTCAATGTTTTAGAATTTGGTTTCATCACATTTGAAGTTTGTTTGTGAAAGTTATGACTATTCAGACATTACAAGTGTTGATACTTTGACTATTAAACATTCACTGTTTTCTATGGTGAACCTTAAATATTTTTGTACATCTGGGATCCTTATGATGTCAGGAGTATAATAAAACTAAGTTTGAAAATATTCAAGTTCATCTAATCTATATTCTAACTATTTGATCTTCTTTGTATATATATACATTTTGCACTTGGGTTATTTCATATTTTTCAAGAGAACACAAATAAAATTTATTTCTTAATTATTTTGGAAAATTCAAGTGTTCTACAGTCACACAAGTATTTATAAATCAATTTGACTTATTTCATATTTCTTTCATACAAGTTATGCATATTTGAATTTTTAGTGTATTGAATGCAGTCTTTAATAGAAAGTAGTTCAAACATACAAGAAATTTAAATATTTTTATATATTTAAACTTCTGGAAGCATTAGGATTTCACTAAAATTGGTTTCATTAAATTATAAGTCTGTTTGCAGAATTTTTATATAAAGCATATCTTTAGGCCTTTTATTCAAATTTGAATTTCAAATTCACCCATTCATCATTTTCAAAACATTATTACATATTCTAAATCTACTGGATTTTAGACGATTTTATAAATTTATTTCATTCCATTTGGAGTTATAATGCAAAAGATATGGCTAATTGAATTAACTCGGTTTTTGAAAATCAAAACAAAATTCGGAAATACGCCTTCGCAGAATAGAACGCGCCTTTACAGGTTGAACTGGAGTTCATTGCGCCAATGACACCTGGGGCCTGATTTCCAGTTAGAGCAAATAGGGGACCGGCCAGGGCATCCCGCCGGCGAGGCTACGGCGACGGAGTCGACCGAAAGAAGGCTCGAGGAGCACCAGGGTGACGACGCGCACTAGCTGGTGAGGTTAGAAGCCGCTGGTGATGGCCGGAGTGGGTTGCCACCGGAGACCTGCGACAGAGAAAAGGGTGGCTCGCCGGGGAAGACGATGGGTTAGGCTAGGCTCGAATGGGTACAGCTTGAGCATCAGTGAGGCCAAAGGGTTCCATTTTTGCGGTCAGATGGATCAAGGACTCACCGAAGAGTGCCACCACCTTGCGCCGGCTTTGGGAACCAAGAATAGTGGCCGTGGAGCTATGCTACAAGCAATAGAGAGTGGGAATGAAGCTTGATTAGCATACTAGAGTCCATTGTGAAGCTCTAGATCGAATAAATTCGAAAGATTAGTACCGAATGCATTCAATTGGCCATTTTCCCCCTTTTCTGGTTTCTGGCGAAAATGGCGAAGAAGTAAGCTACGGCTGAAGCGCTGGGTTCAGGACATGTTCAAGAGGGTAGAGGGCTCATGGCGAAGATACATGGGTATTTATAGCCAGGAGAAGTCGGTTCTCCAGTGTTTGAATGCACGAGCTGAGGTTGCGGCGCTTCTGTGGCCAGGCGACGAGTTTGCGCGTGATTTCAGCCGGCACAGAGGCGATGTGAGGCTGACGGTATGGCGCGGAAGAACCAAGGACAAGCGTGGCTTTGGTCAGGCAGAGGTGGCACGGCGATGCACTGAATCAGCGTCGGACAGACGAGACCGGGCGAACACACGCGCGAGACTGAGAAGGATCGGGAGTGAGAGAGAGGGCGCAGAGCGCGTCGACTGATGAGGGAGAAGGAGGTGGGTGGCTGGCGCATGGTTCTAGGGTCCACCGGGCAGAGACAGGAAAGGGCCAGCTTGGTGGTTTCCTAGCAATTTGGGTATGCACACGAAGATTGGGCCCACCTGTCATTGGGAGAAAAGAAGGGATAAGGGGGAAGGGCTTCTCTGGTCAGCTCAGTTCTAATATTAACTCACCCATCAATTCAATGTCACATTTTGTGAAACTTTTTTAAATATCTCTACTATTAGTGGTTATCCTACAGTAAAATGTTGGGACCAAAATATCCTATAATGAATTAATTAAAATTCTGACACTATGCATCAGCCAAAAATTTCCTTTTCGGATTTTGATTTATTAAACATTGTAAATTTTATTAATTATTTTCCAAACTTTTTATAAGAGTTTAGTTTGGGTTATGGATACCTCTATAAAAATTTCAAGTCAAATTATTGAGTAATTATTTTATAAACATTCTGACATGATTATTTTCAGATTTTCAATGCCTCTGTTTTTGAATTGTTAGATGGTATAAATTACATGATAAATTCCTGAAATTTTTACCAGTAGTATAGTATTCTCTGATGGTTTCATGGTAATTTTTATGGATCCATAAAAAGTTTCAAAGATTTTTCAGTAACTTGACGTCTATTGTTTCTAGTCAAAAGTGATGTCATTCCTTTCATTTATTTATATTTCTATGAATAAATTTTTTTACTAGATAAATTTACTGTTTTGCCAGCATGGTTAGGGTTCCATGGTAAATTTTCTAAAATTTTACTTTTACCTTTTTATCTTTTTACTTTTTTTCCATTCATTATTTCTATTTGTTGGATCTTTCATTCAAAGCATAATTCCAAGGAAATCCAAATAAAAACCAATAATGCCAATAAAACTCAGAAATAAACATATTCAAATTTAAAATATTCATTTTTATTTTATTGCATTTTTCTGGATGTTACAAATCTACCCCTCTTACAAAAATCTTGACACCGAGATTTGGCGAGGCTAGAAGAAGTCCGGGAATTCCTTTCGCAGATAATCTTCACGCTCCCCTGTTGCTTCATCTTCAATGTGGTTGCTCCATTGGACTTTTAGCATTTTGTGGGATTTGTTTCTCGTGTGGCATTCCACTTCTTCGAGGATGCGTATCGGACACTTTCGATGTGACAAATCTGGTTGGAGGTCGATGTTCTCCAAACTGGTGAACTTAGCGGGCACGCGGAGACACTTCTTGAGTTGCGATACATGGAAGACATTGTGAACTTCAGATAATTGAGGTGGCAATTCCAGCTTGTATGCCATCTCACCCATCTTCTCGAGAATTTGATATGGTCAAATGTATCGGGGAGCCAGCTTTCCACAGATCTGGAAACGATGAACTCCACAAAGCGGTGGGACTTTTAGATAGACATGATTACCAACTTCGAAGCTGAGTTCACGCTGACGATTATCGGTGTAACTCTATTGTCGAGACTGGGCTTCTTTCAATTGGCTTCTGATCATATCTACTTGCTCTTGGGCTTCTTGGATGAGATCTGGGCCGAAAATTTTTCTTTCGCCGACCTCAGACCGGAAAAGAGGAGTTATGCATTTTCTCCCATATAATGCTTCAAATGGTGACATTTGAAGACTTTCTTGGAAGTTGTTGTTATAGGAGAATTCAGCAAATGCAAGACACTTCTCCCAATTAGCGCTGTATGAAAGCACACAGGCTCTGAGCATGTCTTCCAGGATTTGATTTACTCTTTCAGTTTGCCGATCTGTTTGAGGATGATAAGTTGTACTGAAGTTTTGTTTAGTTCCTAACAGACTGTGCAAACTTTCCCAAAAATGGGAAGTAAATTGGGAGCCTCGATCAGAAACAATAGTTCTTGGAACACCGTGCAGACGACAATATTCTCCATGTACAATTCTGCAAGCTTGTCCCCTTGATATGTGGTCTTAACTGGAATAAAGTGAGCCACTTTTGTTAACCTATCAACAATGACCCATATAGAATCATTTCCTTTCTGAGTCTTGGGTAGATCGGTGATGAAATCCATACTAATATCTTCCCATTTCCATTCAGGAATTTGTAGGGCTGAAGGAGACCAGCAGGATGTTGATGCTCAGCTTTAACTCGTTGACATACGTCACATTCAGCAAAATAGGTAGCAATTTCCTTTTTCATGCCGGGCCACCAATATACCTGTTTTTGGTCTCAGTGCAATTTTGTGCTCCCAGGGTGAATAGAAAGAGGAGATTCATGAGCTTCCTTCAAAATCAGTCTCGTGAGTTCAGGATAATCTGGGACATATATACGATTTCCTCGCATAATTACTTCATCCCGGCTTTCAGAGAATTCAGATTCGACACCTTCTCTTAACTGTTTTCTAATCTTGGCAATAGCTTCATCCTTGAGCTGAGCGGCTTTTATATGAATTCTGAGAGTTGGTTGAAATTCAAGAGCAGCAACATAGTCTTCTTCAACCAAATCCAAATTGAGCTTTTGGAATTCACTTTGTAGCTCGAATTGATCGGAGAGGAAAAGACAATGAAGTTTTCGACTGAGAGCATCGGCTACAACATTAGCCTTATCTGGATGGTAATGAATGCCAAGGTTATAGTCTTTGAGTAACTCTAGCCATCTCCTTTGCCTGAGATTCAGATCTGGTTGGGTGAAGAAATATTTCAGACTTTTGTGATCTGTATGGATTTCACACCGATTGCCAATAAGATAATGTCTCCAAATCTTCAGAGCATGAACAATGGCTGCTAACTCCAAATCATGAGTAGGATAATTTTGCTCATGTGACCGAAGTTGACGTGAAGCATATGCGATAACCTTTCTTTCTTGCATCAATACACATCCAAGGCCGTGTCGTGATGCGTCGCAATATACCTCAAAGCTCTTATGAATATCAGGTACAATAAGAACTAGAGCTGTGGTTAATCTTTTCTTAAGCTCTTGAAAACTTGCCTCACATTCTGGGGTCCACTCAAATTTCTTTTCCTTTTTCAGCAGTTGAGTCATAGGACGAGCAATTTTGGAGAAGTTTTCGATAAAACGGCGATAGTATCCCGCTAAACCGAGAAAACTTCGGACTTTAGGAACAGATTGAGGTGACTACCATTCTATAATTGCTTGGATCTTTCTTGGATCAACTGCAATTCCACCTTCCGAAAGAATATGCCCAAAAAATGCGACTTCCTTTAACCAGAATTCTCACTTCTCGAATTTGGCATAAAGTTTATGATCACGAAGCTTTCCTAGCACCATACTCAAGTGCTGCACATGGTCTTCTTTAGTTTTGGAATAAATGAGGATGTCATCAATGAACACCACTACGAACTTGTCCAAATACTCCATAAAGACCTTATTCATAAGGCACATAAAACTGGCAGGAGCATTTGTAAGTCCGAATGATATTACGGTGTATTCATATAACCCGTAACGAGTGGTGAAAGCAGTCTTTGGAATATCCTCGGGTTTCATTATCAATTGATCAAAAAGATCATCAATACGAGGAAGTGGATACTTGTTCTTGATAGAAACCTCATTTAAAGCACGATAATCTATGCACATGTGCAGGCCACCGTCCTTCTTAGGAACAAATAACACAGGACTACCCCATGGAGATGAACTAGGACGAATGAATCCTTTATTCAATTGATCATTGAGTTGTTTCTTCAATTCAGCCAACTCATCTGGAGGCAAGCGATAAGGTTGCTTAGAGATAGGTGCTGTTCCAGGAACAAGATTAATAACAAATTCCATGTCTCGGTCTGGAGGCATTCCTGGCAGTTCATCTGAAAACACATTAGAATACTCACATACCACTGATACTTGACTCAATTCTGTGACCAAAGCAGAACAAAGTAAAGGTTACTGAGCTGGAGTGTTATTGATTGAAGAAAACTGCACTTGGATCCCATTTGGATTGAGAAGGGAAATAGATCGGTTAACACAATCTATACAGCCCTTGTGCTTGGATAACCAATCCATACCGAGGATCACATCTAGTCCCGAGGTCTCAATAACAATAAGATCAGCATAAAAAGATACTGCATTAATCTTAATGCATACCTCAGAACAGAGTTTCGAGGTTTTCATAATTGCTCCAGGAGAATAGATTATCATTTTTGTGGGAAGCAGATCAGCTTGAAGTTCATGCTACTTAATAAATTTGTTGGATATGAAGGAATGTGATGCACCAGAATCAAATAACATTAATGTAGGTACAGAGTGAACGAGGAATGTCCCTAGTACCGCATCAGGTGCATTATGAGCTTCTTCTGTTGTTACATGGTGCAAATGACCATGATTAATACCTTGTTTTGAATTAGAAGGTGGCTTAGAGACCTGTGATTTTCCAATCACCCGATGTCTATTTGAGGATTGCTGTTGAGAATAAGGTTGTTTGGGATTCTTCTTAGGACAAGCGTAGGCTTCCTGGCGCTGAGTGCTAGAAGATGATCTTACTTGCTGTGGTAAATGAACTGAGGGCTGTTGAGTGCGAGAAGCTTGCCCTTGTTACTGCTGGGATTGAGATGCAAATTACTGAACATTGGATGGTTGCAATAAACGCTTCTTTGAGGGATGATCATTTGTTGATTGACGTGCTATCCATTTGCGCTTTCGGCTTTCTATTACTGCTCTCATGCCGAACTCCACCCGGATAGCCTTATCAACTAAGGTTTGGAAATGATGAATATCATGGGCGACTAGCATCCATTTGATTTCTTCATTTAAGTGCGCTCTAAAATGCTCAATTCTTCGAGCTTCATCTGACACTTCAAAAACAGCATAACAGGTCAGATGATTGAAGCGGTGTAGATATTCCATCACTGATAAGTTTTCTTGCTTCAACTCCATAAATTCCTGCTTCTTGATCTCAATGATGCTTGTAGGAATGTGAGTCCTATGAAATGCTTCTTTAAATGCTGCCCAAGATATAATTTGACCTTCAGGGAGCATCGCCTGATGGTTCTCCCACCAGATTGTTGTAGTTCCTTGTAGCTGATAAGAAGCATAGAGGACCTTCTCATAGTCACTGCATTGCGCAATGGCCAACTTGCTCTCAATAGAATAGAGCCAATCATCAGTATCGAGAGATTCTGCTGATAAGGAGAATGTCGGGGGTTGAGTTTTCATAAATGCTCCCAACTTGGGATAATGCGGTGTACCACCATTTCCATCCCTAGCTTCGCTAAGGTGGGTAGTATTTTGCACCACTTCCTGGAGCAGAAGTGTATCAGCCTGATGCTCTTGCTCAATCATTGCCAGGACTTGTGCCACAACTGGGGGTTCAGGAGATTGTCCTTCAGGAATAGCTTCACTTGGATTTTGAGGAGGTGGAGGTGATTCATGATGAACATTGCGTCGATATGATCTGATAGTTGGATGTTGCGGACTAGGTTGGACTTAAGTTGGAACATTGGCCCTTTTAGGTCGGGAACTTTGAGCGGCCTCATACTCCAATAATTTTCTTAAGGACCTTGTTTTAGGCATCTTGTAGTCAAGAGGAGATTAATATCTAGGTGAGATTCGGTTAAGTTACTAAGCAACATTTCGTTCCTTAAAATCTTTTTAATTAGATTTTCTTGTTGATTAAGGGTTATCACATCGTGAAGTAGTTAACCTAATGTCAAGTATTCACGAGTGTATCCCAGGAAGCAATACAAAAAAAATGATGTTAGCGAAGCACGCAGAATAACCATCGACTAATATACCGGGGTTCTAAAATAACTTAGCTTAATGTATTCCTATTCGACCTATCAACACAATTCTTCATGGGGCGACATTCATTTTTCAAGATTGTTGACGTAGAGACCGGAGCTTCCATTTGCCGAGGATTGTTTTAAGGTAAGAGGAATTTGTTTACAAAACAAAATGAGTATAGGGGTAAGAGGAGAATCTTAAAAAGGAGGGAAGAATAGCAAAATCTACATTTTGCATCTATGGTAACTTTTGGAAAAAAGATTTTGAATTTGATTATTCTAAAGCTAGCGACCATTCTATCTAGGGTTTATTCTACGGTCAGCATAGCTCTGATACCAATTGTAACGACCCCCATTTTTACATAAATGCAAAAATGGAAATCTAATGTACATTCCGTACTAGTCCCATGATCAGTAGTTAGTACGCACATACACAACAATTGGGATCACAACCATACAACATATTATTAAGCGGGAGCTATTATACAAAGAAAATTTGACAACCAGAGCATATAGTAGCAAAAGAAGCAAAGTCTTGTAGTGTGCCCATCCAACCCGCAGGTAACTGACAAGGCATAAATTCTAGAAAGAACACGACGAAGATAATCCCGCAACCTGCGACGAAAAGAGATCTTCGAAGCTTCGCTAACTTATCCACCTAAAAACAACATATAAGCAAGGGTGAGTACTTTCGTACTCTACAAGACTTCAACAAAACCTATAATATATGCAGGCCATTTCAAAGGAGGCTACTACAGTTAATTTGCATAAAGCAGAATTGATATTGTAAAATCAAGTTATTTGTAAACGGAATTTGTAAGAGCAAGTTGATTGATATGACATACGTAAAGCATAAGTAATACTCACAACCCTTCGCGAGCATCGAGAAATCTAGATAATGAAATCCAATAATGTTGGTCCTTTGACATAAAGCAACAGCTGCTAAACAGGTTCCAAACCAAAACCCATTTTTAGAAAATACCAAAACTAACATTGGAATGACTTCACCAAGTGTCCTTGACCGTGGACGTGGCTAATCGATTAGATTTACACTCTGCAGAGGTGTACAACTTTACCCACAAGTCATGACATTTTCTTTTTGCCGTATGTTTCACGCACCTTTTGCGTGTGGCCAGAATGTTCATGACGAAAACCTTTACATTATCTAAGTTAACTTTGCACCAGCACCGGGACGTCATCCCATGCTATGATGGAAGAACTCAGAGCATAGAAATATTGGAACTTCCCAGAGACATGGCGTACACCGTTATATCGGCAAGCGTTGTTCCCAACACCTCGGTGAGGGCACCCCTTCGAGCAAACTTGAAAGGAATGCTCGTACTACTTCGGCCTGCCAATGTGCAAAGTGAAACTCGATAACTTAATTGGTTTAAGGCTGCCCCATCCCAACACTTGTGGTTGTACGGGTTTCTTGGATCAATAGCGTCCCATTGCTCAGTCCTTACTGTGACTTGGGCGATACTCCACCCTACACTACGTGCAAATCCCTCTGCACATCTAGCTATTGCCAATAATCACCCGCATCAAAACCATAGTTTTATTTTTGGGTTTTTAATCAAAATACCCATAACGAACAGTGTCATAACCAACATTTTAAATTTCTCAAGAAACCATTTTGATCTGATCATCTACCTCATGGTTCTAAGCATGGCTAAGCATGGATAATTATGGAATCGTATATACCCATGATAACATTCAATAATGTCTAAGCTTAATCTATGGTTATTAAGGTTCACATGTCCATACTTATCAACGAAATTTCATGAGACGACAGGTATAACTACCAGCCCCACAAAAAAGCGAATTTAGAGAAAGTAAACGCATGCATAAAATATTTTAATAAAAACAATGCAAATTAAATACCAGGATCAAGATGATCAAAGGGGGTGCTTGCCTTGCTTATTTATTGATTACGACAAAAACGAGGCCACGGCTGATTGAGGCAACGGCGGAGGAAGGGACGTCGGATTCTACACGTCGATCAATTGGAAAAATAGCAAATATCCAACTTTAATAAGGGCAAAAAGAAAATAGACAGAAAATCAAATAAGGAATTACTGCATAAAACAAGAATACTTTAGGGTTGAATTATAAGATTTCAAGATCTCATGATATAGATAAATATACCTTCAATTAGTTAAAGGCTTTTATGAAGAACAAAGCATGGCTTCTTTTATATATCGAAAATTCTTGAATTACGAATTCAAGAGGCTAAAATTATGAATTCTTGCGAATTCTAGATGCTAAAATTATTTGGATTAGTAGAATTAAAACATTAGAAAAAGTGTTATGTGAATAGCACTTAATTCCTTAAGTGATTTTGCATAAAAAGCGATTTTGAAGAAGTTAGATCTGTTAAGCTAGGTTACTGGATTTATTTATGGTTTTTAAGAAGGTTCTGGTGATACAAATATATTAACTATGGATTTATTCATTATTGCCAAGTTGTTTATTTATATTATGAAGTTCATAAAACATAACACTTTAGGGTATTTGGCAAATTGGATTTGTATGAAAAGCATAATGAAACAAGATTATCTCTTCATAACAGGGAAGTCTATACTTTGAATAACAATCTTAAGCTGATTTCATAAATTTTCGGGTTTGGACGACACATTATATTCATTGTTGAAAGAGCTTACATGATATTAAGAGTTACGATGGCCATAATACTTAAGGGTATTCAACTTGTGGGATTTAGTTGAAAAGTAAGTTGTAAATAAAATATTTTTCCAGATCATGGTATTCCATATCCCAAATATCTTTTCTAAACTGATCTTCATAATATTTACATTTAGACGAGATGTTCTACAGACTTCTGAAAAGGCTTAAGTGATCATAACGATGACACAACAAGGTTCAGTTTTCGATTTTAAATCGCGACTACGCCTTATAGGATTATTTATCCACTTTTCAGGCATTACTAGGGGACATTTCTAAGAGTGTTTTAAAGTTGATTTCGCGATGTTTGGCTTTTATCCGAGATGTTTTTCATATAAGTGATCATTAGGGCCTAACAAGGACTTTATTCAAATTTACACTTACATAATATATTTTTACATAAACAGCAAGGGTATTGTTTTTCAAGGTTTTATAATTTGGTTTCATCACATTTGAAGTTTGTTTGTGAAAGTTATGACTATTCAGACATTAAAAGTATTGATACTTTGACTATTAAACATTCACTGTTTTCTATGGTGAACCTTAAATATTTTTATACATCTGGGATCCTTGTGATGTCAGGAGTATAATAAAACTAAGTTTGCCAATATTCAAGTTCATCTAATCTATATTCAACTATTTGATTTTCTATGTGTATATATATATATATACATTTTGCACTTGGGTTATTTCATATTTTTCAAGATAACTCAAATCAAGTTTATTTCTTAATTATTTTGGCAAATTCAGGTGTTCTTCTGTCACACTAGTATTTAGAAATCAATTTGACTTATTTCATATTTCTTTCATACAAGTTATGCATATTTGAATTTCTAGTGTATTGAATGCATTTTTTAATAGAAAGTAGTTCAAACATAAATGAAATTTAAATATTTTTATATATTTAAACTTTTGGAATCATAAGGATTTCATTAAAATTGGTTTCATTAAATTCTAAGTCTGTTTGCAGAATTTTTATATAAAGCATATCTTTAGGCCTTTTATTCAAATTTGAATCTCAAATTCACGCATTGATCATTTTCAAAACATTATTGCATATTCTAAATCTACTGGATTTTAGACGATTTTATAAATTTATTTCATTCCATTTGGAGTTATAATGCAAAAGATATGACTAATTGAATTAACTCGGTTTGTGAAAATCAAAACAAAATTCGGAAAAACGCCTTTGCAGAACAGAAGGCGCCTTTAAGGGTTGAACTGGAGTTCTTTGCGCCAATGACACCTGGGGCCCGATTGTCAGTGAGAGCAAAAAGGGGACCGGATAGGGCATCCCACCAGCGAGGCTACGGCGACGAAGTCGACCGGAAGAAGGCTCGACGAGCACCAGGGTGTTAGTGTTATGCCCTTGAGGCAATCATTTAGATGATTGTAACATGACTATGTTTATGAATAATATTATGATTATTGGTCCAATGAATGTATATCATTGTATTGATCAACAAGTATGTGACTTGCTTATGAAGCTCTTTACTTAATGATGTAATTCGATAAATATCTCCGAACGGATTTCATCGTATAGGACAACGATGAATAGATCAGCACATGTAGTGATCGATGATCATGGGATATGGAGATATCATCTATAAACTGTGGACGCATGTTGAAGAACATGGGTTAGATAGACCCGCAATGGGACACTGCGAGAATGTTTCATTCTTATGTGTCATCAGTGTATCTCATACCTAGTAGATGTATGATCCTTAGACTTGAGATTGTCATATTCCCTACATGTGTAATAGTTTTCCTTGGGGCTATCAAACACTACTTCCTAACTGGATAGTTATAAAGGTAGCTTTCATGTTTACTATGAAGCGTGCGAGAGGAAGTGGCGATCAAGATGGAATTTGCCACTCCAA
The DNA here is from genome assembly GCA_036346275.1 of Otatea glauca. Classification (NCBI taxonomy): domain Eukaryota; kingdom Viridiplantae; phylum Streptophyta; class Magnoliopsida; order Poales; family Poaceae; genus Otatea; species Otatea glauca. The sequence goes on from CM070718.1 coordinate 48,460,718, forward strand.
TGAAACGGAGATATATGACAAGGCCACTCGTGTGATATGATTAAGGAAGTGCATGGCCATGCCGTGATTGAGAGTCAATCACAACTTATTAATATATCACGGATCGAGAGATGGATTGAATCATCAAAGGATGACATGCTTCTCGCCTTGAGATCAATCTTCATATACTTGGCAAAGGGATTATTGCATGAGTACTTTTGATAGGTTACATCGATTTGATCATAGTATGTTTGGGAGTTGGCATACTTTGCAAGAAGCGCTACCAACTATTGGATTGAAAAGGAGTTTTCGAATCCATGTCCAAGCGCACGTGAACCTCTGTGGTCACACACTTAATGGGCTGGGACGCATTAATTTGGATTGGATCCGTAATTAATGAACCTCGTGGGCTTAGCACGCTGATGGGCCCTAGTTTGGGATTTCATCTTGTGGCTATATAAGGAGAGGAGGAGGGAGGGCGCAAGGTGTGCTTTCCCACGGTTTAGGAGTGATTCACTCGAAACCCTAGTCTACTCCTCTCGCTGCCCCTGCCGAGCGACCAGGTGCTTGCACACTGACGCACGGCGTTCCATCTCTGGATGTGTGGACTACTGCGGTGACGCTGCTACGACTGCGGCGTGGGAGGACGATCCACTACATCGACGCGCGAAGGATTCCGCAACTACGCGTCTAGTGGTAATCTTATCTATGATCCCCTTCTTGCGAGTAGCTTTCTGGTTTCGCGGTAGATTTTTTTTTGTGCTAGCGTAGCATACGCGTTCCTCTTGATGGTATCGAGCCATCTCGTATAGTTTTGTGATCGGATGTTGCACATATGATGTGTAAGGTTAGTAGATTGGATCTATTACATGTTCACCAGTTCATGTGATGAATTGGTGACGGCGACCATCGATGAGATCGATCGGTTTAGGGTTTGAGGAAAGTGCAAACCGACTCAATCTTGATTTGGGTGAGTCCGTTCATGGTGCGGCGTTACCCTTACCGGTCGATTACCGCCATCGGGGTTTCAAACGTATCCATATGGGACCAAGCCAATCGATTGAGTTGGATTGGGTCAATCTGTTGATCCATGGTAAGCGCAAACAGATTCAATATTGATTTGGGTGAGTCCGTTCATGGTACGACGTTACCCTTACCGGTCGGGTTACCGCCATCAGGGTTTCTGAAACGTATCCATATGGGACCAAGCCAATCATGTTAGATCGGATTGGGTCAATCTGGTTGATCTGTGGAAATTTTGAGGGTGTTTTCCAATGTTAGAAGACATGCCTCTAAAAAAATTTCCAAGGGCGCTGCCCTCGACCCGCCGCCAGGGGCGCTGCCCCTCGCACCGCCGCTAGGGGCTCTACCCCTCGGACCCCGGAGTCGTAGGGTTGCTTTTGTTTAACTCGTTTTTGCAGGGAATTATGTGAAATAGTATGGCCTATGTGTATGTGATGCATGTAATTTCCACATGGCCTGCGTGCCGTGTCAAGCCATAAGGCTATTTAAATTGTATAACGACCTGCGTGTCGACTTGTGATGTTTCAAACCCTCATGTGAAATTCATTATCAAAAGTTGTATGTAGTTGCATCCATAATGATGAAGACGATGCTATCAAGCAAGATGGCTAGGTGAACAAATCAAGCAAGGTGGTTAGGTGAACAAACAAGCATGATGGTGGAGATCTTAATGCTAAGGGCCATGCTATTTCACAGCTTGTTTTGATTTTCTGTGGATGTGTGTTTAATCCTTGCTATTTTCTTTATGCTCATTGCATGTGATGCCATGTTCATAGTAATCTTTGTTCATCCCTATAGTTAAAATTTTTAAATCAAATTGTCCATCCAATTGTTGCACCTATCAAGAATTTAGATCGTTATTGATATGACTGCCAAAGTAGTATATCGATGGCTATCTCAATAGATGATAGGGATGTGTTGGACACATTACGCATAACAATGGTCGATTTAATCAAGCTATCTAAACGGTTTTGGGCTTGAGGACATAAGTGGTTGGGATTTGATTTCAGTAATGAAGGAACCTATACAAGACAAGTGGTGTCTAGGAAAACACACATGAGGCAGGTTTCTTAATTGGCACTCGAATACGGGAAGTGCTCCCTCCCTTATGTGAGCCCTTGGGGCAGGTTGACCTGGCCATGAGTCAAGTTGATGGAGGCATTCATTACTTGTTTTCATACTCAACAAACAAGAGTTACATATGATGTAATTAACAAAGGTGTTGCTTACCTATGTCATTAAATTTCTAGCAGTGATGCCAAAGCTCACTAGTGTTTAATGAATATGGATCTTGAATACTCACTATGTGTCTATAAAAGGGACATAAAATAGAAGTGTCTTTAATTAAAAAGTTTAATAAAAGTTTTACATAAACATAGTGCTTAGAATCTTTGCATGTTTTTGTTGTAGTTCAATGGCACCTTCTCCTACTCCTGCTACACCTGGTTTTGCTTTGAGATCGGTTTTGGAAAGGGAAAAACTGAATGGAACTAATTTTGTTGATTGGTATCGCAACCTGAGAATTGTTCTCAAGCATGAAAAGAAGGACTATGTTCTAGAGAATCCAATTCCTGATGAACCAGCCGAAAATGCTGCTCGCAATTTGAAGGTTGAATATAAAAAGCAGTTAATGCTTCTGTAGAGGTCAGGTGTCTCATGCTAGTCACCATGGACTCTGAGCTCCAAAAGAAATATGTGGACCAGGATGCTTACAATATGATTATGGGCTTGAAAGGCATGTTTGGGAATGAAGCAAGGGCTGAGAAGTATGGTATCTCAAAGCTTTTATTTGCTTGTAAGCTGGCTGAAGGCAGTCCGGTCAGTCCTCATGTGATCAAGATGATTGGTTACATTGGGAGATTGGAAAAACTTGAGTTTCCCTTAGCCTGGTTTGGCCACGATGTTATTCTCCGTCTACGCCTCAGAGCTTTGAGCCATTCATTATGAATTTTCATATGAATAGCATGGAGAAGAGCCTAACCGAGCTACATGGGATGCTCAAGGCTGCCGAGAAAGCATTAAGAAAAACCCAATCATGTGATGATGGTTGAAAACAACTACTTTCAAAAAGAGGAAGGCTAAGGTGGGGAACGGAAAGAGCAAGGGCAAGGGCAAGGGCAAAGCTCAAGATGAGATCGCAAGCCTCAAAACTAAGCTTGAAGCTTAAAGTTGGCCCTCAACACGATACCCAATGCTTCTATTGCAAGAAATCGGGGCATTGGAAACGAAAGCTGAAAAGTACAGCAGATAAGAAGAATGGAAATGTGGTTTCCACTTGGTATTAATGTTATAGAAATTAATCTTGCTACTTCTTCACTCAGCTCATGGGTATATGATACCGGTTCGGTTGCTCACATTTGCAATTCGTTGCGGTGATAAAGAGTAGAGACTTGGCAAAAGGAGAAGTGGATCTTGGCGTGGGGAATAAAGCAAGAGTTCTTTGGTCATGCCGTTGGCACATACCCATTGCATTTGCCTTGAGATTAGTTTTAGAACTTAATAATTGTTATTTTGTTCCATCTTTGAGTAGAAACATTATTTCATCTTCTTGTTTGGAACATGAAGGTTATGATTTCAGAATAAAGAACATTGTTTGTTCGATATTTTTGAATGATATGTATTATGGTCGTTGCCCCATGGTGGATGGGTTGTACGTCCTTGAACTCGAAGAAAAACCTGTCTATAATATTAATGTAAGAAGGCATCGGCCTAATGATTTGAACCCTACCTTTTTGTGGCATTGTCGCTTAGGTCATATAAATGAGAAGCGCATGAAGAAGCTCCATGGTGATGGACTTCTAACCTCATTTGATTTTGAATCATTTGAAATATGTGAATCTTGTTTACTTGGCAAGATGACAAAAGCCCCTTTCACACGTTTTAGTGAGAGAGCAAGTGAATTGTTGGCCCTAGTACATACAGATGTATGTGGACCAATGAGCTCGACTGCTAGGGGTGGGTTTCAGTACTTTGTAACTTTTACCGATGACTTCAGTAGATTTGGATATATCTATTTAACGAGGAATAAATCTGAAACTTTTGAAAGGTTCAAAGAGTTTCAGAACGAAGTACAAAATCAACTTGGCAAAACAATAAAACACTTACGATCCGATCGTGGTGGCGAATACTTGAGCCAAGAGTTTGGTGATCATCTAAAGCAATGTGGAATCGTTCGCAACTTACTCCGCCAGAACGCCTCAATGTAATGGCGTGTCGAACGACGTAACGAACTTTATTAGATATGGTTCGGTCAATGATCACCAAAGCAGATCGCCATTATTCTTACGGGTTTCGCTCTAGAGGCAATTGCGTTCACTTTGAATAGGGTCCCATCAAAATCCGTTGAGAAGACGCCATATGAGATATGGGTGGGAAGACCCATGTTGTCATTTCTCAAGATATGGGGATGTGAGGCTTATGTAAAACGTTTACAATCGATAAACTCGCACCTAAATCGAGAAAAATGCTTTTTGTGGGTATCCTAAAGAAACAAAAGGATATTACTTTTATAAAAGAAAGCGAGAACAAAGTTTTGTTGCTCAAATGGTGTCTTTTGGATAAAGAGTTTCTTTCAAAAGAAATCAGTAGGAGTGATGTGTATCTTGATGAAGTTCGAGAATCACATGAATATGTTCAAGCTACCATCTGAACCTTCACAAGATGTACAAAGTGTTGTACAACTTTGTGGAAGAGACTCCACCCACGTAGGTCGGGAGGCCACGTCATGTACCTATAAGATATGGGAGTGACATATTATTGTTGGACAATGATGAGCCCACGACTTATGAAGAAGCAATGATGGACCCAAACTCGAAAAATGGCTTGAAGCCATGAGATCCGAAATTCAATGCATGCATGACAATCAAGTTTGGAACTTGGTCGACTCTCCGATGGTGTAAAACCATTGAGTGCAAATGGATTTTCAAGAAAAGATAGACGTAGATGGAAATGTTCAGATCTATAAGGCACGGTTGGTGGCAAAGGGTTTCAAACAAGTTCAAGGAGTTGACTATGATGAAACTTTCTCACCGGTAGCCATGCTCAAGTCTGTTCGGATCATTTTAGCTATTCTTGCATATTTTGATTATGAAATATGGCGGATGGATGTCAAAACAGCCTTCCTTAATGGGAATCTTTACGAGGATGTATACATGATACAACTGAAGGTTTTGTTGATCCTAAATATGCTAAAAGGGTATGCAAGCTTCAAAGATCCATTTATGGGTTAAAGCAAGCATCTAGGAGTTGGAACATTCGTTTTGATGAAGTAGTCAAAGGTTTTGACTTTATCAAAAATGAAGAAGAGCCTTGTGTTTACAAGAAGGCTAGTGGGGCGCTTTTGTATTTACGATTTTGTATGTGGATGACATATTATTAATCGGGAATGACATTCCTATTCTTGAAGATGTTAAGACTTCATTGAAAAGGAGTTTCTCAATGAAGGACTTGGGAGAAGCATGCTATATCTTGGGCATAAAAATCTATAGAGATAGATCAAAAAGGTTAATTGGATTAAGTCAGGAAACGTACATTGACAAGATATTGAAAAGGTTCAATATGCATGAATCCAAGAGAGGTTTCATGCCAATGTCACATGGCATCAGTCTCTGGAAGAATCAGTGTCCTTCGACATCTGATGAGCGAGACAGGATGAACAAGATTCCATATGCTTCAGCTATTGGGTCTATTATGTATGCCATGATCTGTACATGCCCAGAAGTCTCATATGCTCTAAGTGTCACGAGCAGATACCAAGCGGATCCTGGTGATGGTCATTGGATAGCCGTAAAAATATCCTAAAGTACTTGAGAAGAACTAAGGGTATGTTCCTTGTTTTTGGAGGTGAGGAAGATCTGTTGCAAAGGGTTACACCGATGCAAGCTTCCAAACCGACAAAGATGATTTTCGATCATAATCCGGGTTTGTGTTTACACTTAACGGAGGAGCGATGGTGGAAGAGTTCCAAGCAAAACACGGTGGCGACTCTATGATGAGCGGAGTACATTGCGGCCGGAGGCCGCAAAGGAAGCTGTGTGGATTAAGAAGTTTATCACGAGCTTGGTGTGGTCGCTAGTGCCTCTAGTCCAATGGACATCTATTGTGATAATAGTGGTGCCATTGCACAAGCAAAAGAGCCTAGATCACATCAGAAGTCTAAACACAAACTCCGTCGCTTTCACCTTATTCGCGAGATTGTGGATAGAGGTGACGTGAGAATATGCAAAGTACATACGGAAGCCAATGTGGCTGATCCGTTGACAAAGCCACTACCACAGCCTAAGCATGAGGCACACACAAGGTCTATTGGTATTAGATACTTAATTGATTGACTCAAGTGCAAGTGGGAGATTGTTAGTGTTATGCCCTTGAGGCAATCATTTAGATGATTGTAACATGACTATGTTTATGAATAATATTATGATTATTGGTCCAATGAATGTATATCATTGTATTGATCAACAAGTATGTGACTTGCTTATGAAGCTCTTTACTTAATGATGTAATTCGATAAATATCTCTGATCGGATTTCATCGTATAGGACAACGATGAATAGATCAACACATGTAGTGATCGATGATCATGCTTCATAGATCATGGGATATGGAGATATCATCTATAAACTGTGGACGCATGTTGAAGAACATGGGTTAGATAGACCCGCAATGGGACACTGCGAGAATGTTTCATTCTTATGTGTCATCAGTGTATCTCATACCTAGTAGATGTATGATCCTTAGACTTGAGATTGTCATATTCCCTACATGTGTAATAGTTTTCCTTGGGGCTATCAAACACTACTTCCTAACTGGATAGTTATAAAGGTAGCTTTCATGTTTACTATGAAACGTGCAGAGCGAAGTGAGCAGTCAAGATGGAATTTGCCACTCCAATGAAACGGAGATATATGACAAGGCCACTCGTGTGATATGATTAAGGAAGTGCATGGCCATGCCGTGATTGAGAGTCAATCACAACTTATTAATATATCACGGATACGAGAGATGGATTGAATCATCAAAGGATGACATGCTTCTCGCCTTGAGATCAATCTTCATATACTTGGCAAAGGGATTATTGCATGAGTACTTTTGATAGGTTCTGTCCGATTTGATCATAGTGTGTTTGGGAGTTGGCATACTTTGCAAGAAGCCGCTACCAACTATTGGATTGAAAAGGAGTTTTCGAATCCATGTCCAAGCGCACGTGAACTGCAGGGTCACACACTTAATGGGCTGGGATGCATTAATTTGGATTGGATCCGTAATTAATGAACCTCGTGGGCTTAGCACACTGATGGGCCCTAGTTTAGGGTTTCATCTTGTGGCTATATAAGGAGGGAGGAGGGAGGGCGCAGGGTGTGCTTTCCCACGGTCTAGGAGTGATTCACTCGAAACCCTAGCCTACTCCTCTCGCTCCCCCTGCCGAGCGACCAGGTGCTTGCACACCGACGCACGGCGTTCCATCTCTGGACGTGTGGACTACTGCGGTGATGCTGCTGTGATGCGGCGTGGGAGGACGATCCACGGCATGGCGAGGACATTCCACTACATCGACGCAACCACTACGGCGACGACGATCCACTACATCGACGCGCGAAGGATTCCGCAACTGCGCGTCTAGTGGTAATCTTATCTATGATCCCCTTCTTGCGAGTAGCTTTCTGGTTTCGCGGTAGATTTTTTTTTGTGCTAGCATAGCATACCGCGTTCCTCTTCACAGGGTGATGACGCACACTAGCTGGTGAGGTTAGATGCCTCTGGTGATGGCTAGAGCGGGCTGCCATCGAAGACCTACGGTGGAGAAAAGGGCGGCTCGCCGAGGAAGATGATGGGTTAGGCTAGGCTCGAATGTGTAACAGCTTGAGCATCAGTGAGGCCAAAGGGTTCCATTTTTGCGGTCGGATGGATCGGGGACTCACCGAAGAGTGCCACCACCTTGCGCTGGCTTTGGGAACGAAGAACAATGGCAACGGAGCTATGCTACAAGCAAGAGATAGTAGGAATGAAGCTTGATTAGCACACTAGAGTCTATTGCGAAGCTCTAGATCGAATCAATTCGAAAGATTAGTACCAAATGCATTCAATTGGCTGTTTTCCCCCTTTTCTGGTTTCTGGCGAAAATGGCAAAGAAGGAAGCTACAGCTAAAGCGCTGGGTTCAGGAAATGTTGAAGAGGGTAGAGGGCTCATGGCGAAGCTACACGGGTATTTATAGCCGGGAGAAGTCAGTTCTCCAGTGTTTGAATGCACGAGCTGAGGTTGCGGCGCTTCTGTGGCTAGGCAACGAGTTGGCGCGTGATTTCAGTCGGCATAGAGGCGACGAGAGGCTGACAGTATGGCGCGGAAGAACAAAGGACAAGCGTGGCTTTGGTCGGGCAGAGGTGGTGGGGCGATGCACTGAATCGGTGTCCGACAGATGAGACAGGGCAAACACACGCGCGAGACTGAGAAGGATCGGGAGTGAGAGAGAGGGCGCAGAGCGCTTCGACTGATGTGGGAGAATGAGGTGGGTGGCTGGCGCATGGGTCCAGGGACCACCGAGCAGAGACAGGCAAGGGCCAGCTTGGTGGTTTCCTAGCAATTTGAGTCTGCACAGGAAGATTGGGCCCACCTGTCATTGGGAGAAAAGAAGAAATAAGGGGGAAGGGCATCTCTGGTCAGCTCGGTTCTAATATTAACTCACCCATCAATTCAATGTCAAATTTTTTGAAACTTTTTTAAAGATCTCTCCTGGTAGTTTTTATTCTTCAGGAAAATTTTACGACTCAAATATCCTATAATTAATTAATTAAAATTCTGACACTGTGCATCAGGCAGAATTTACATTTCGGATTTTGATTTATTTAACTTTGTAAATTGTATTAATTATTTTCCAAACTTTTTATAGGAGTGTAGTTTGAGCTATGGATATGTCTATAAAAACTTTAAGTCACATTATTGAGTAATTATTTTATAAAAATTCTGACATTTTGATTTTCAGATTTTCAATGCCTCTGTTTTGAATTTTTAGAATGTCTAAATTACATTATACATTCCTGAAATTTTTACCAGTAGTAGGTTATTCCCTGAGGGTTGCATGGTAATTTTTATGGCTGAAGAAAAAGTTTCAACGATTTTCCAGTAACTTGACTTCTAGTGTTTCTAGTCAAAAGTGCTGTCATTCCTTTCATTTATTTATTTTTCTATGCATAATTTTTTTTTACTAGATAACTTTAATGTTTTACGAGAATGGCTAGGGTTCCATGGTAAATTTTCTAAAATTTTACTTTTACCTTTTAATCATTTTACTTTTTTCCATTCATTATTTCTATTTGTTGGATTTTTCATTCAAAGCATAATTCCAAGGAAATCCAAATAAAAACCAATAATGCTAATAAAACTCAGAAATAAACATATTCAAATTTAAAATATTCATTTTTATTTTATTGCATTTTTCGGGATGTTACAATAGTATCAAGTTCAGTCCTCAACTGACCCGGGCGAGAATCTCCCCCTAACTACGCGTGAGGTCCTTTTCATGCCTCAAGTTTAACCATAACTCACCCGTATCTAAATCATAAGTTTTGTGTTGGATTTTTACCAAATTACACGGAAACCATACGCCGGTTCCATTCATTTAAACCAAGTTGCTCAAGCTAGACTGAAAATGCATCCTGTCATTTAAAAGACGATCTAGTGAGCATGTCTAAGCATGTACGTAAGTTATCTCGCAAGTATTTCCGAAGTGACACTAAGTAATGTCTACCCCATGTGTAAGTTACAATGGCAGGTAATTCAATAACAAGGGAAGGTAAATGCATACAATTGGATTAGCTACCAACACCCACAATATATCAAGTTTAAAACATACACACATGCATATCGTTTCATAAAATAACATAACTTTGCAAATATGGGATCAAAATGGTCAAAGGAGGGTGCTTGCCTGGTTGCTCTTCGTCGGGGATGTAATTGGGATCGTAGTCAGGGTCGTTACCAACCGATTCCGAAACGTCGTCATCTACGCGTTTAAAGAACAAGAACTGCAACAAAAGCAAATAACAACATATCAAATTGGGCAAAAAGAAATCAGATATAAATACCAAATTAAAACTTACCAAGAAGATTTTGGGTTCTTGAATTATCACTTGCATAACAATTTCATTAGTACTTAGTTTATGTGAGGCCTTTAGCATGAGTGTGTTACTTTCATTCGTCGATTCCATGAAGCTATAGCTATGAACGTAAATAAGGTTGTTTACGAATTCAAGAGGCTAAGTTTATGTATTCTATTACCTATAATTTTGAATTATAGATGCTAAAATTATTTGGTTTAATAGAATTAAGACATTAGTTAAGGTGCTTGTATGAATAGTGCTTAGTCTTAAGTATATTTTGCACAAAAGATGATTTATTCAAGTTGGATCTATAAAATAATCCTACTGGCTGCTCCTACATGGTTATATGATGATTCTCGCAGCACAATTACTCAAGCTAAAAGTTTCTTAAGCTCAACTATTCATATAATGTGTTGTTGGCGAGCATAATACTTAGGGTTATTGCACTAGCAGGATTCAGATGCAAAGCAAGTTGTAAATAAGATATTTTTCCAAATATGGTAGTACATATAGCAAATAGTGTTTTTGGGCTGTTCTTCTCAAAATTTGCATTTAGACGAGATATTTAATGAGCTGCTGAAAAGGCTTAAGCGTTTCTGAAATCTACACGATTGAGGTTCAGTTTTCGTTTTAAGTTTGCGACTGTACATTATAAGATAATCTAACCTTTTTTTAGTCATTATCAGGGAATGTCTCTAAGAGTGTTTTAAAGTTGGTTCCATGACTTTTTGCTTTTATCCGAGATAACTTTCATATAATAGAACATTAAGGCCTATTATGGACTTAATTCAAATCATGTCTTTTTACTGACTAACAAGATCCTGACTTTAGGAATATTTTGAAACTGGCCCTTCATGACCTAATATTTACTTATGTCATTTTGTTTGCTTGAACTTGAATCCTTAAGTATACATCTCTAGTATATGAAAGCATATATTTTGATTAAAAGGCTAAGTGCATACTATGATTGGTTACAATGAGTGTTACTATATCAAGTGGTCTGGTCATGCTGGTCTTTTAGGAACTAACTTTTCATATATTAGCATCTATTCTCGGTAGTTATTTATATTTCAGCTTTTGTATATAACAGGTATAGCTACTTAGGAACTTGGCTCATACTAAGTTAATTGTTAATTATTTCAGCATCAATAGACTATATGGACCTATAGGATGATTCAGAACATTTTTGACATTTTGCTTATATACTTTTCCTTTATACATGGAGAACAATTTATTTATAAAACTGGATTTAAACTAAACATGAAATGTTTTTGCATATCTAAGGATGCTATAGTTTATACTAAGCTTAAGAATTGGTTTTACCAAGGTTCCAATTCATTTGTTCCAAGTCTTAACTATTTTGGTCTCTATGCATTGAATTACAATTCTTTTTCAAATTTAAATTAAATTAGGTTCTAATCAATATATTTTTGCATAGATGGCTTTATTAGGGTATCAGGAGCATAAGAAAATAATTTCATGATTTTAGGGACTTAATATTAACTTTAGCTTACCTAATTTAAACTGACATGAACACTTAGATTTTATTGCATATTCTGGATCCTCATGTCTTATAAAAAATTTATAAATTTGTTTCACAAATTTTGAACTTTCCTAGCAGAAGTTATAAACTAATGAAGTTAGGCTGGTTGCTAATTGAACTCAAAATTCAGTTTACGCTTTCTATACTCAGGAAGCGCCTTTACCGTTTCAACCTTTTGATCTGAACTCACTGGCTGACTTGTAAGCCTCTCTTCATAGCTTCACAGAACAGAGGTGAAGAGCGGGGATCGACGCCGGCAATGGATGGGTGGAGGAGACAACCGGTCGGCGGGTGAAGGAGCAAGAGGAGGTCGGTGCGCACTCTGGGGACCGGCTAGTAGCAGCAGAGTGGTGGCGCGGTGGCCTACTGTCGGGACTCGAATTTGCAAATCCGACCCTCTGTGTGTACCGCACTAGTCCAAGATCACGCTAGTGCACACAGGCTCAACATAGATGCTATCATAGTCATACACAGCGAAATATAGCATAAACTTCAATGATTAATAATAACTGTTGTCTTACATGAATAATGCCTCACAGGGCTTAAATAAAAAGTATCAATGAAAAGCAACGGAAATAGAATAAACGCAGTGGCGTTCCAGTGCGCCATAGGCAACTAACGAGGCTCGGACCCTAAGCATTCGCATCCAAATAATCCTCCTCCATGAATGGCGTAGATTCCTCTTCTTCTGAAGTTGTTGTTGTTGGAGTGAGTACATAAAGCACTCAACAAGTTGTGCACAATAATGCAAGTCTAATATTCTATATGCTTGGCTTAATCCAAAGGAATGGCTAATAAGGGTATTTTGCAATAAAGCAGCATTTAACAAGAATACAATAAATAGATTGGAAAGCAGTAAAACAAATACAGTAATTAATAAATTCAGTATTTCTGAAATACACCAAGTTCCTAATCCTAAATCAATTTCCACCTACCATGGCACCTTGCCATCCCAATAGGTTTTTGTTTAACAAAAGTCTAACCCTTAACTGTAATTCCCGAGCATTACCCAATACCGTGAGCACGGCTATTCGAATAGATTGTACACTCTGCAGAGGTTATGCACTTTACCCACACGATACAACCAAACACCACCAAGGCGAGTGATCGTAACAAAGCCTTTACAATGCTACACCTAGACCCAGTACTGCTAGCTAAGGTTTGAACACTGAAGGGTTAAACCACCACAACAGGGCCCCCCTCTTGCGCCATGTGAGTTAAACCGTAACCCGGGACTCACTATTCACCACGACAGTACCGAAATCTAGGTTTCACAAATTATTCAGCTAGGCTGTCCCATTCCAGACAGGTGGTTGCAAGAAGGACTCAGGTCAAAGGCTTGCAAGGTTAAGTCCTTAAGGTGATTAAGGCAATACTTCCACATACCTCTGCCAACCCTGGCCCACCTTGGCACACTGCCCCTTGCCACTTGCCCCAATCTAAAATCATTACGACCCCAGTTGATTACCAAGCACCACATGCCATCAACATTTCAATCTAGATGTGTGACCTCCTCGCCACGACAACTTGGTATCACTGTGTGACGACACATGACACACCAATTCATAAACATTGTTCCATATTCCTTTAGTCAAAATTAAGTATCAACATTCGGACACATGTGATGACGTGGCATGGCTAAGCAATCTATGACGGTCTAACTAGCCCATGTTGATTATCAATATTAACCAACTATAATTCCACATCCTAGGGTGACAAATAAATCACGGCATAAAATTGACAAGGTATGATTTAATTCAAATAGGCATATTATCTAATTCCCAGATTAATTGAAATCATTTATACATATAAAATATCATGCATAAAGTTTAAGAGATAAAATAGCAATTTGGTGAAAATTAGGTGCAACATGATCAAAGCACAACTTGCCTTGGAGTAGGTGCTGGTCTTGATCTGAGTTTGGGTCTTGGAGCGACGAATCTTCCTCCGGATCACCGAGCAGTTCAACGTCTACGCAAAACGATGCCAAAATAGCAAATAAACACCAAACCAGAGAGCAAAAAAACTCCAAAAATAAAATAAAATTCACCAATAAATAGATCTTGATTTTACAAATTTTTAGAAATTTGAATCACTCAAATCCGAGTTAAAATGCAAAAGATATAGCCTTTTGAAGTTTGAATAAATACTGAAAATACAGAAAATAGAATTTTTTATTTTTCTGAATTATTTTTCTATTGGAAAAGATCTTTATTGCGCAACGGCGTCGATACGACTCGGACCAATCGAGCAGCGACCGTCACTGGTCCATGGACTCGGTCCACGGACCGCCTCAGTCCACCGTGGGACGCGCCCACGACGCCTCACGCCCGCGCTCGGCCGGGTGCGGCGCCTTTGTGCCGATGCTCGACACGCGGCGCACATCCGGCGACGATCCAACGGCTAACGCTCTAACGCTGCACGCGCGCGATCTCAACCGAACAAACTGATCCAACGGCCGACGCTTACCGAGCCGTTCTCGCTCTTCTTCGAGGCGTGGCGCGATCGCGTGATCAGCGAACACTCTGCGGATCGGGCATGCACAAGCGGTTGAAACCGCTTTGAAGCGGTTTTAGAACCGCTTGTAAGCAACGGGAGTGATACCCGTCGGGTATCTGGCGGTTCTCAACCGCTTGTGGTTCGACATTTCCTAGCGGTTGGTGTTACCAACCGCTTGTGAGAGGTTCTCCAAAAGCGGTTGGTGATCTGAACCGCTTGTGAAGAGCTCTCTCCTGGCGGTTGGAGTTACCAAGCGCTTGTGAAGAGTCTGACAGCGTAGCGTTTTGATTATATTCAATATAGAATATGTTTTCAGAGGGGTTTTAGATATAGATTTTGACAATTAAAATAAATAGAACTTCATGAGTTTTTTTGACACACTTATTGTCGGCGTTTCGAGCACCGGCAAGTAAATTTGTAAGTCTAAGGGGTCGCGCGTTCCACTCCCTGAATGGTTAGATTCAGAAGTCCAAGATGTATACTGGTTCGGGCAGAAGATCCCTACTCCAGTTCGTGTGGTGGCGTTTTATTCTATTTAGCACAGATGACTGCACAAGGTTTACAAGCGAGAGTGCCAATGACTTAGCGAGATGGGTTCGATGGCGCTCTCGGTCCTCTTTCTACGGGAGCTCCTGCCTCCTTTTATACGAAAGGAAGGGGCAGGTTACATCGGGAATTGGGAGAGGACGAGACGACCTACACTAGGAGCTTCGGTCCTTCGTTACGCTTGGTGATCAACCTCGGTCTTGCCCATCTTTGGATCGGTAGCTTAGTTGGTCGGGCGGTTAGGTATTTCTCCGGAAGCGGCGTACCGCCTCTGCGAACCTTACGGTGTTGGCGTTCTTTGTGCGGCGTGGCGCGCCTCGGGAGAGGGCATGTCTTCGTACTGTATGTGACCAGCTGATGGGACTGGGAGCATGACTTCGGTCAGTCATTTAAACCTTCTGGGGAAGGAGCCACCTGCCCTTGCATAGTCACTTTGATTGACCCGTTAAGTAGGAGTGCGTGGCGGTCGTCTGGTAGAGGCCGACACGTGACCCTTGGCGGGAGTGATCTTAGCACGATCGGTCGGGGATTCCGACCTGCTACGAGGGTCGGGAGCCCTGCTTGGTCGGAGCCGGGGGGCCGTCTCGCTGAGGAGGTCGGGAGCTTAGCTCGGTCGGAGACATTCCCCTTGGTCGGTCGGGAAGGATGTCCGTGTGGCTTTGCAGTGCTTGGTCGGTAGTGGGTGAAGCGGCTGTTGGGCTTGAGCTGTGTTTGAGGCATTGTTTGGTCACCTTGGGCCGTTAGGGCACCTTTTATTAGTATTCGTCGGTAGCCCCGAACCCTCGGCGATTTGTGATTCGGTTGAGGTTGAGAATAATGTTGGGCCCATGCGGTCGGCCCGACCGATTAGGTCAGCGATTTGCCAGTGTACCCCAGCGATCGGCGGCTGCCTTGGAATTTTGCTGGTCATTCGAACCGTCGGGGGCTTTGAATCACCTCGTCGCGCACGCGCGCTGACTTAGCCAGCGCGCCTCGCCGCTCGTCTTACGTGACCGCGGATTCGGTGAAGGGCGCCGTTTCCGACGCTTGCATTTATTACGAGGCGTTCAATCTTCCTTCGTCCGGGTATATAAGGACGCCACGGCTTGCTTGAGTGATGAACCTTTAAACGAGAATCCTTTTTGTTTTCTTGACTATGGCTTCGGGGCACCCTTTAGCCTTCGCTTTTGGTGATGATGTCGGGGCAGAAGAAGAGGATCCCTTGGCTGAGCTTTGGGCTGAGTTCGACCAGGCGATGGCCGAACTCTGGGAGGAAGAGGCTGCAGCCCGTGATGCTGTTGCCGTCGATGTGCTGCTCGAGGTCGTCCCGAGACTCGAGGTAGCAAGGGGGGCTCTCCTAGAGGCGATGGCGCGAGGACGCCGACTGTAGTTGGTTCGGCTGCGTCAATGTTGCTGAACTGTAGGAGGCGCATCGGCGCACCGTTCCACATCTGCGGCGGCCGTCCTGTCAACCAGGCAAGGGCCTACCAACATGTCGTCGGTGCCGCCGGTGCCATACGGATGTTAAAAGGCTTTGGAGCGGAGGAGGCCCTGCCGTAGTGTAGCGCAACTATTTTTGTATCTGTCGAGTACTATATTGCAAAGTTGTGTAAAGTTTGAGCCTGTTGGCCTATAATGAAATCTCCTTTTCCTTTATGGATGTCTTCGTTTCGTTTAACGTCGTAGCTAGACCGTGCCTTGGTCGGCAGGGACGACCGCGATCCGAGTGTTCGTTTAACATCGTAGCTAGACCGTGCCTCAGTCGGCAGGGGCGACCGCGATGCCTCTGCGCGAGGTTCGGGTGTCCGAGTGCTCGTTTAACGTCGTAGCTAGACCGTGCCTCGGTCGGCAGGGACGACCGCGATGCCTCGGCGCGAGGTTCGGGTGTCCGAGTGCTCGTTTAACGTTGTAGCTAGACCGTGCCTTGGTCGGCAGGGACGACCGCGATGCCTCGGCGCGAGGTTCGGGTGTCCGAGTGCTCTTTTAACGTCGTAGCTAGACCGTGCCTTGGTCGGCAGGGACGACCGCCATGCCTCGGCGCGAGGTTCGGGTGTCCGAGTGCTCGTTTAACGTCGTAGCTAGACCGTGCCTAGGTCGGTAGGGACGACCGCGATGCCTCGATGCGAGGTTCGGGTGTCCGAGTGCTCGTTTAACGTCGTAGCTAGACCGTGCCTTGGTCGGCAGGGACGACCGTGATGCCTCCGCGCGAGGTTCGGGTGTCCGAGTGCTCGTTTAACGTCGTAGCTAGACCGTGCCTTGGCGGCGAGGGCGGACCGTGATGCCTCCGCGCGAGGTTGGTGTCCGAGTGCTCATTTAACGTCGTAGCTAGACCGTGCCTTGGTCGGCGGGGACGACCGCGATGCCTCGCGCGAGGTTCGGTGTCCGGAGTGCTCGTTTAACGTCGTAGCTAGACCGTGCCTTGGTCGGCGGGGGACGACCGCGATGCCTCCGCGCGAGGTTCGGGTGTCCGAGTGCTCGTTTAACGTCGTAGCTAGATGTGGGCTCGTTTTACGTCGTAGCTGGACGTAGGCTCATTCTACGTCGTAGCTGGACGTAGGCTCGTTTCGTCGTGGTGGGCGTAGGCTCGTTTTACGTCGTAGCTGGATGTGGGGCATCCATCCCGAGTCCTCGCTTTGGCGGGGAGCTGCGAGGAGTGGCCACCATCTATCCCACACGTATACCCCATCCGCAAGTGTGTGACACGGAGGGGTGAGCGGCAGCGTTTACCGCGTTGGTTTGAGCGCCGTGCTCGTGGAGCTTATAATAGGTAGTCCGAGTGGGTCTGGGAGGTCCCATCCAGGGGACCCTTAGAGCGGACGATCCCGAGTAGGGTGTCACAGCCTGGCGTGGGGCGACCCATAAAAACCTTTCTCTACTCAATCCCGTATGGGCCCTAGGTCGTTCGCCGACCCGGGGCACAGCTGGCTGTCGCTCATCGATGAGCTCCCGGGAGAGTGTGAAGTATGGTCTCGGACGCGAGTAGAGGTGATTGGGTCGTCGGTAGAGCATAGCGAGGGCCCACCGTGGGGCTCACCTCATACTTGCCCCTCGCTCAAGTTTCGATGGGGCGACCTTACGCCCATCTGGTGGGGTAGGCCTCTTGAACCCACAGCTTTTAGCTGGGCCCCCGACGCAAGCCGCGGGGCTTTTTGCTGTTTTTGGGGCCGCAGCGGCCCAGTGGGCCTCTCGCGCATGCCCCGGAGCAACCGTCCTGGCCTCAAGGCGGAGACCGAGAGGTCAGGACGCACTGCCCGGGGGCGGCGGCTTTTATGGCTCTGCCGTTTTGTCAGGATTAAATGCGGAGTGGAATTGGAAATCGGGAGTTACCAGGCTGGCGTGAGTGGGCACGACGCTTCGCTCGAGGGGGCGCCTGTTCGGTCGGCGCCTGCTCGTCTTCTATATATACGCTGCCGGGGCGCTTTGAGTAGTTACGCTTGCTGGCTTTCCTCGTCTCGTGTCCCTAAGACAAAAATGATCGACAAAGAGCCAAGGAAAAGAAAACTCAACCTTCTCTTCTCCTCGCCTTTCCATCACCTCTTTCGCAAGGATGTCGTGGCCGGAGTGCTCCGCTGTAACATCCCAAAATTTGGCTTATAATTTCGCTCACGTGCATTTTTGTGATTTTCTGAATTTATTGGATTTTTCCAGAAATTATCTAAATTTATTTTAATTAAGTATATTGAACCTTTGGTGAAAACTAAATATATATAGATAAAGTTAATATAAAGTTTTACCAAAAATATTTTATTTGAGCTCAGAATGTCTCAAAGTATTTATGAGAATTTTTAGGATTTTTCCTGATATTTTAATTACTTAAAATAGATTAATCTAATTTAGGAATTATTTTAAATCAAAAGCTTTTGAAAATCGAGTGAGCGATCTTGGGCCAAGCCCGACCTTTGTGCGTCTTGTGACCCATTCTTTGTGCGGCGCCCGTCGGCTGCTTCGCCGCCGCTGCGTGTGGCCGTTGGATGAAGATCGGATGGTCGCCTCCTTTCGCGAAACCCTAGTCTTTGCGAGCCGTTGGATCGAGATCAAGTGGTCGGGATCGCAGCGTTGTTTTGGTAAGTTTAGATCTCGTCCGTTGGATTTGGAAAGAGCGGATCGGATCGTATCGCCGGATCTAATCTTGGCGCTCATCTTGGATCGGATGGTCTCGATCGTCGTCTCGATTCGGTTTCGAATCCGCCGCCGCTCTGCCGTCGCCGCCGCGTGATTTAAGGTTTCCTTCCACGGCGCATGCCGAGGCTATTAAAGCGCGGCCGCACTCCGATGTTCCTCGTTCCCTTGCGCAGCCGATAGCTCTAGCCTCTTCGCTGTTTCGCCGCCATCATCGCTCGAGAGCTCGCCGTAGTTCTTTGCGGTGCCGCGCGCGAGTTTTGCGCCATTCGCCGTCGTTGAGCATCCTCCGCGAATCGGTTCGGATCCGAGTTCCTCGCGTCGTGTCGCGTCGAGTCCGCCCCTTCTTCTCGCGGAGTCGCGTCGAAACGCCGTTCGTGGTGGTCGTCTTCCTCCGCTCGGTGCAAGCCCTCCGCCGTGTCTCGAGCTTGGCGCATCCGTTGGATCTTCGCCAACCGTCGAGAACAAGCCACGTCGCTTCTTCATCGGTGTTTCGCTCGGGTAAATTTCTAACCATTAGATCCGAATAGGCGATCGGGATTGAGCCACGTAGGGGTAGATCGGTGGCCGTCGGATCGTCAGCGATGCGCGCCGCGTGTCGAGCATCGGCGCGGCGGCGTCGCGACCAATCGATCGTCTGCGGCGTGTCGGCGCGTGGTGCGGCGCCGTGTGCGCGTCCACGGTGGACGAGGCGGTTCCGTGGACCGAGTCCATGGACGAGCGACGTGTCGGCGCTGATTGGTCGAATCGGGGCTGGCGTCGGCGTTGCGCAATAAAGATCTTTTCAATAGAAAAATAATTGAAAAATCGAAATTCTATTTTCGTATTTTGAGATTTATTCAAACTTCAAAAGGCTATATCTTTTGCATTTTAACTCGGTTTGAGTGATTCAAATTTCTAAAAATTGTAAAATCAATATCTATTTATTGGTGAATTTTATTTTATTTTTGGAGTTTGTTTGCTCTCTGGTTTGGTGTTTATTTGCTATTTTGGCATCGTTTAGCGTAGGCGTTGAAGCGCTTTCGGTGATCCGGAGGAAGATTCGTCGCTCAAGACCCAAACTCAGATCAAGACCAGCACCTACTCCAAGGCAAGTTGTGCTTTGATCATGTTGCACCTAATTTTCACCAAATCGCTATTTTGTCTTTTAAACTTTATGCATGATATTTTATGTGTATAAATGATTTCAATTAATCTGGGAATTAGATAATATGCCTATTTGAATTAAACCATACCTTGTCAATTATATGCCATGATCTATTTGTCACCCTAGGATGTGGAATTATAGTTGATAATCAACATGGGCTAGTTAGATCGTCATAGATTGCTTAGCCATGCCACGTCATCACATGTGTCAGAATGTCGATACTTAATCTTGACTAATGGAATATGGAACAATGTTTATGAATTGGTGTGTCATGTGTTGTCACACAATGATATCAAGATGTCGTGGCGAGGAGGTCACACATCGGGATTGAAATGTTGATGGCATGTGGTGCTTGGTAATCAAGCTGGGGTGGTAATGATTTTAGATTGAGGCAAGTGGCAAGGCGGTGTGCCAAGGTGGGCGAGTTTGGCGGGGTATGTGGAAGTCTTGCCTTAATCACTTTAAGGACTTAACCTTGCAAGCCTTTGACTGAGTCTCTCTTGCAACCACATGTGCGGAATGGGGCAGCCTAGTGAATAATTTGTGAAACCTAGATTTGATCTTGTCATGGTGAATAGTGAGTCCGGGTTACGGTTTAACTCACATGGCGCAAGAGGGGGCCTGTTGTGGTGGTTTAACCCTTGATGTTGAAACCTTAGCGGCGATCTTGGGTCTAGGTGTAGCATTGTAAAGGCTTTGTTATGATCACTCGCCTTGGTGGTGTTTGGTTGTATCGTGTGGGTAAAGTGCATAACCTCTGCAGAGTGTACAATCTATTCGAATAGCCGTGCTCACGGTATTGGGCAATGCTCGGAATTACAGTTAAGGGTTAGACTTTTGTTAAACAAAAACTTGTTGGGATGGCAAGGTGCCATGGAAAGTGGAAAATTAATTTAGGATTGGAAACTTGGTGTATTTGAAATCTGAATTTATTAATTCTTGTATTTGTTTCTTGCTTTCCAATCTATTTATTGTATTCTTGTTAAATCTTGCTTTATTGCAAAATACCCTTACTAGCCATTCCTTTGGATTAAGCCAAGCATATAGAATATTAGACTTGCATTGTTGTGCACAACTTGTTGAGTGCTTTATGTACTCACCCCAACAACAACAACTTCGGAAGAAGAGGAATCTATACCATTCATGGAGGAGGATTACTTGGATCACGAATGCTTAGGGTCCGAGCCTCGTCGGTTACTGTGGCGGCTGGAGCGCCACTGCGTTTATTCTATTTCATTGCTTCTCATTGATACTCTTTTTAAGCCGTGTGAGGCATTATTCATGTAAGACAACGATTATTATTAATTAATGAAGTTTATGCTATATTTTTTGTGTGTGACTATGATAGCATCTATGTTGAGCTGTGTGCACTAGCGTGATCCTGGACTAGTGCGGTATACACAGAGGGTCTGGATTTGCAAATTCGGGTCCCGACAGAGGTGGTATCAGAGCCATACTTGCTATAGGTCTTGGCCCTAGGTAGTTGGTATCTCTTAGGAGTGTCCAAAATTATTTTCTAAAGAAAACGGTAAAATTGACTAATATGAAACTCTTGGCTTATCTCATCCTCCTACTCTCATCCTTGCTAAATTACCTTCTTTTCGTTGCCGTTTGAGTGGAGATCTTATTCAAAATTTTGTTTTGAATAGATGCCGATCTTCGATCCTTGAGTCAAGGCAGGTGGCTATGCCATGGAGCCGTGGAGAGTTCTTCAAGTGATTGGAGGCTTTGATCGTCCGCTCTCGAGGAAGCAAGCTGGGCGTCAGCGGTGTGCATCGGGGTTCTTCTTCGCAGCTGATCATCTTCGCTCGAGAGTGCGGCGAGACCACTGGACCGATCCACATCACCGCCGGAGGTTCACTTACGAGGCCGGAGTTCGGGAGGTCGCTAGACTTGCTCTCACGACGGATCTTCCACGACTACACCTACGAGCTTAGCGACACCGTGTTTCGACTTCACCCGACGGCGCGGCGTGCGGCGTCGACGGATCGTGGAGGAGAGTGTGCTCTTGCAGTACACCTTCTTGAGTTCGCCACCGCCCGGAGGATCACTGAGGACACTGCGCGCAGAGCCGGAGACAGCGTGTGAGGCGCCGAGAGTGGCGGCGAGAGCTTCAAAGACCCATGGCGCCGCAGCCGAGTCATCGTGGTGGAGGAAGCCTTGCGGTGGCCGAGGAGCTAGCGGACCAGGTCGCCCAGAGCCGGATGAGGTCGCCGAGGAGGAAGAAGAAGACCGGAAGAGCGTGAGTGGGAGCCCGAGGAGCGCAGAGGGTCACGGGATATGTTCGCACCCATGCCGCCCACCCACGGTGTATGCACCGGATCGATCTCACCAGGTGGCGGGATGAGTGAGAGTTGGTCTTAGAGTTGTGTTGAGACTCGAGTGTTGAGTCGCGTTCTTAAGTTAGCCTTTACCTTTTAGTAGGCGTTAAGGTTGCATGTTTAGTTTGGTTCTTAATTGTTTCTTTGAGTGTGCGTTATGTGTTGCAAAGCCCTTAGGCATTGTAAGCAACCATACCAAGTAATAATAATAAAGATTATTTAAGTTGGGTTTAACTGTTTCCCCACCTTAGAAATTCTTGCATCTTATCTATGCTACATCTATCTTTCCTAACCCAAGAAGCAATCAAGCGGATGGTGAACACTCGCGACAACAATGGGGCTTGAGGAAGTGGTCTGCGCTCGAGCAACAATCCCAATGAAGGAGCACCACCGCAGCAAGCACCGCCGATGGATATGCGAACTTGGGAGCTTTTCTCGCTGCGCAAACTCGGTTGATGCGAGACTATGATGCAGAGATGACCAATATGGCTGCGATCAACAACCCATTGCTCCGAACAACAATGGCGGGCCTCGTCCTTACTCCAAGTTGTCGGACTTCATGAGGACCCGACCACCAACATTCTCGAAATGTCAATCCCTTGGAAGCGGATGATTGGTGAGAACCATTGAGAGAAATTGTACATCACTCAATGTGAAGGCCATGAGAAGGTTCTTTACGCATCCCATCGGCTAGAGGAGCATTTGCGAGAATGGTGGGAGAACTATTGTCTTGCTCATGAAGCACCCATGGAAATCACATGGGAAGAGTTTGCAACGGCCTTCCGCCGATACCATGTACCGGAAGGATGATGGACTGAAAAAGGAAGAGTTGAGGCGCTTAAGCAAGGAAGCAAACCGGTGGCGATTACTTAAACAAATTCACGCGATTAGCTCGCTATGCTTCGAGGGCGTAGCGACGGACAAGGCGAGCGATCCGCTTCATGAAAGGACTAAACTCACGGCGCAAGTGGGGTGATTACCCACACTTTTCGATTTCCAAGAATTGGTAAACAAGGCTTTGATTACGGAGGATAAGCGCAAGGAGCTTGGGAAAATCGCAAGCGCTTGATGACTAACCCGGTGGGCGCCTAACCACTGCGAATGAGGATGACACCGCAGCGGTTTGCTAGGTTCCAACCACAAGTCGTTAACAAGCCAACAACACCGCACGCGACCATCGGGACAAGGTTATCGACGCCGCCCAAGGTAACAATGCTCAAGAAGTCGTGATCCACCGCTAGAAGGTGCTCTGATTGCAATGGTGGGGCATTATGCTAATAGATGTCCCCGAAAGGAGGAATCACGCCGATGCGTTTCAACCTTAGAGCGACACTGCTAAGGCACCGATGACGGAGCGAATCGAGGAGCCGGACAGCGGGAGTGGCGCCTCAAGCTACTATTCGGCGAGTCAACCACATCACCGCCGATGGAGCCAGGAAGCATCGGGCGTCGTCTTGGGTAAGTTTTGGTAAACTCGGTACCATATAAATATTATTTGATTCAGAGCTTCCCATTCCTTTGTCTCTCGAGCTTTTGCATCGAAAATGGTTTGAGCATGAAAAATCTTAAGTGTGTGATGCTAGTACAAGCCCGGGATCGAGTTAAGATCTAACCTTGGGTGTTTGGGGTGAAGCTAATAATTAATGGGGTAGAGTTCCTAGCGAACTTGATTATTCTAGATGCCCAAGTTTTAGATGTCATATTGGGAATGGGTGGTTAACCAAGCATAAGACAGTTTTGGATTGTGGTGAAGGGTTGTATCCATTGAGAGCCCTAGAGGAGAAAAGGTGGAATTCGAGCGACATCGGTTTGTAAGGTCAATTAATGGTTAATAGCATGAGAACCGTCGTCATAGAGGGCGTGCGATGGTCGAGGAATATCGGGCGTATTTCGGAAGATCTGCGGGAATGCCGCGAGACCGTGACATCGAGTTCGTCATTGAGTTAGCAGGAACGCACCAATAGCAAAAAGACCTTATCGGATGCCTACCGATGAGTTAGTAGAGATGAAGAAAGCAGATCGACGAGTTATTAGAAAGGTTTTATAAGACCAAGTTCGCCGCCATGGGGAGCGCCATTTTGTTTGTCGGGAAAAAGGATGGAAGCCTTAGAATGTGTATTGATTACCGTGCACTTAATGAAGTAGCGATTAAGAATAAGTATCCGTTGCCAAGGATTGATGATCATTCGACCGTTGAGAGGAGCTGGAGTGTTCTCCAAGATAGACCTTCGTTAGGATATCATCAACTAAAGATTGGGCGGGAGATGTTCCAAAGACCGCATTCTCTTCAAGATATGGACATTATGAGTTCACGGTCATGTCTTTTGGATTGACCAATGCGCTTGACATATTTCATGAACTTGATGAATAAGATTTTCATGGAATACTTGGACAAGTTTGTTGTTGTGTTCATAGATGATATTTTGGTATATTCGAAGACCAAGCGAGCACGCAAATCATCCGAGGCTAGTGTTGGAAAAGGCTGCGTGAGCAACAACTATATGCTAAATTGAGAATGCGACTTTTGGAAGGAAAAGGTGGAATTTCTCGGTCATGTCATGACTGCAGAAGGAGTTCTTTGTCGACCCAAGCAAAGTGGAAGCGATGTTGCATTAGGAGCAACCAAAGTCATCACTCAAGTCCGAAGTTTTACGGGAATGGCGAGGATATTATCGCGGTTCATAGAAAGGATTTTCGACGATTGCGAGACCTCTTACTCGATTATTGAAAAAGGAAAAGAAATTTTCATGGGCCTTGATTGTGATAAGAGTTTTGAGAATTAAAGAAGCGTTTAACAACAGCCCGTGTTGGTTTTGCCTAATGTTGAAACGACTTGATATATCTTGTGATGCGTCAAGACAGGTCTTGGATGCGTATTGATGCAAGAGGGTAAAGTGGTCGCATATCGTCAAAGCGATTAAGACCGCACGAAGGAAATTATCCTACGCATGACTTGGAATTGGCTGTAGTGGTGCATGCCTTGAAATTGTGGCGTCATTATCTCATTGGAAATAGATGTGAGATATATACGGACCATAAGAGTTTGAAATATATTTTCACTCAATCAGATCTCAATATGAGGCAAAGGAGATGGTTGGAATTAATCAAGGATTATAACATGGGAATTCATTACCATCAGGGAAAAGCAAATGTGGTAGGCGATGCCTTAAGTCGCAAGAGCTACGTGGCGAATATGATGGTGCGGGAAGGACGATCGAGCTATGCGAGAATTGCAAAATTTAAAATTGGAAGTAGTTTTAGAAGGATTCCTAGCTGCTTTGGAAGTGAAGCCAATGCTCGAAGATCAAATTCGGGAAGGACAAAAAGATGATGAGAAAGTCAACCGAATCAAGGCTAAAAGGATGAAGGATTAGCAAAGGACTTTACCGTGGACGACCAAGGTACCATGTGGTTCAAGGGTCGCATTTGTGTGCCAAGCAGACTAGAACTTAAGCGGCTTGATTTTGGAAGAGGCTCATGATTCCAAGTATTCAATTCATCCAGAAGCGCTAAGATGTACGGGACTTAAAGGAGAGGTTTTGGTGGCGAATATGAAGCGTGAAGTCGCCGAGCGCGTTGCCTTGTGCGATGTATGCCAGAGAGTTAAGGCAATACATCAGAGACCAGCAGGTTTGCTACAACCGCTAAAAGTCCCAGAATGGAAGTGGGAAGAAATCGGTATGGATTTCATCACGGATTACCAAGAACTCAAAATGGGTATGATTCTATATGGGTCATTGTGGATCGATTGACCAAAGTTGCTCACTTCATTCAGTCAAGACAACTTACTCGGGGACCGGTTAGCGAGAACTATACATTGCGAATCGTGTGTTTGCATGGTGTACCAAAGAAAATAGTGTCGAGAGGTACTCAGTTCACCTCGAGATTTTGGGATAAATTGCATGAAGCCATGGGAGCAGCGTTTGAACTTTAGCACGACATATCATCCTCGGACCGATGGTCGATGAAAGAGTAAATCAGATTTTGGAAGATATGTTAAGAGCTTGTGCTTTAGCCTACACTACATCATGGGATAAATGTTTGCCATATCACGAGTTCGATTATAACAACGATCACGAGCTAGTTTGCGGATGTCGCCATTTGAAGCTTTATATGGTCGTGCTGTCGTACCCGCTAAATTGGAATGAGACAGAGAGGCGTATGATATTTGGCCTGATATTCTCAAGGAAGTGAAGAGCAAGTTGCTATGATAAGAGAGAGGTTGAAAATCGCGATCAAGGCAAAAGAGTTCTGGCGATAATCGGCGTCGTGATCTAAGTTTGAGCCGATGATTTCGTGTATCTTAGGGTTACCCTCGAAAGGAGTTAAAGGTTCCACGCTAAAGGAAAGCTCGCCCCAAGATATGTTGGACCGTTCAAAATTTTGAGCCGTCGAGGAGGTTGCTTATCGATTGGAATTACGCGATTCTTTGGCGGCGTGCATGATGTGTTCCATGTGTCACAACTCAAGAAGTGTCTTGGTGCAGTGAGCGAGACACCTATGGAAGAGATTGAGTTGCGAAGGATTTGACCTACAAAGAACATCAATGAAAATTTTGGATGTCATGGACATGAGAACGAGGAACAAGTCGATTCGTTTTGCGAGTTGATGGAGCAACCATTACGAGAATGAGGCAACTTTGGGAGCGTGAAGAGGACTGAAGATGGAATTTCCAAACCTATTCCTAGTCACCTTGAATCTCTGGTGAGATTACATTAAGGAGGAGGTTTGTAACATCCCAAAATTTGGCTTATAATTTCGCTCACGTGCATTTTGTGATTTTACGAATTTATTGGATTTTTCGAGAAATTATCTAAATTTATTTTAATTAAGTATATTGAACCTTTGGTGAAAACTAAATATATATAGATAAAGTTAATATAAAGTTTTACCAAAAATATTTTATTTGAGCTCGAGAATGTCTCAAAGTATCAAGCCCAAAGATTTCGCGGCGCTGCCCATTCTTTGTCTTGACCCGTCACCTGCCGTCGCCGCCGTTGTGTGTGGCCGTTGGATGAAGATCGGATGGCTGCCTCCTTCGCGAAACCCTAGTCTTTGCGAGCCGTTGGATCGAGATCAAGTGGTCGGGATCGCCGCGTTGTTTTGGTAAGTTTAGATCTCGTCCGTTGGATTTGGAAAGAGCGGATCGGATCGTATCGCCGGATCTAATCTTGGCGCTCATCTTGGATCGGACGGTCTCCAGTCGTCGTCTCCGATTCGGTTTCCGAATCCGCCGCCGCTTGCCGTCGCCGCCGCGTGATTTAGGGTTTCCTTCCCTGTGCGCATGCCAAGGCTATAAAAGCGCGGCCGCGCTCCGATGTTCCTCGTTCCTTGCGCGCCGGTAGCTCTAGCATCTTCGCTGTTTATTGCCATCATCGCTCAGGAGCTCGCCGTAGTTCTTTGCAGTGCCGCCGCGAGTTTTTGCGCCATTCCGCCGCCGTCGAGCATCCTCCCGCCGAATCGGTTCCAGATCCGAGTTCCTCGCGTCGTGTCGCGTCGAGTCGCGCCCTTCTTCTCGCGCGATCGCGTCGAACGCCGTTCGGGTGGTCGTCTTCCTCGCTCGGTGCAAGCCCGCCGCCGTGTCTCGGAGCTTGGCGCATCCGTTGGATCTTCGCCAACCGTCGAGATCAAGCCACGTCGCTTCTTCATCAGTGTTTCGCTCGGGTAAATTTCTAACCGTTAGATCCGAATAGACGATCGGGATTGAGCCACGTAGGGGTAGATCGGTGGCCGTCGGATCGTCGCGAGATCGCGCGCTGCGTGTCGAGCATCGGCGCGGCGGCGTCGCGACCAATCGATCGCGCGCGCGTGTCGGCGCGTGGTGCGGCGCCGTGGGCGCGTCCACGGTGGACGAGGCGGTTCCGTGGACCGAGTCCATGGACGAGCGACGTGTCGATGCTGATTGGTCCGAGTCGGGGCTGGCGTCGGCGTTGCGCAATAAAGATCTTTTCAATAGAAAAATAATTGAGAAAAATCGAAATTCTATTTTACGTATTTTGATGTTATTCAAACTTCAAAAGGCTATATCTTTTGCATTTTAACTCGGATTTGAGTGATTCAAATTTCTAAAAATTGTAAAATCAATATCTATTTATTGGTGAATTTTATTTTATTTTTGGAGTTTGTTTGCTCTCTGGTTTGGTGTTTATTTGCTATTTTGGCATCGTTTAGCGTAGGCGTTGAACCGCTTTCGGTGATCAGGAGGAAGATTCGTCGCTCAAGACCCAAACTCAGATCAAGACCAGCACCTACTCCAAGGCAAGTTGTGCTTTGATCATGTTGCACCTAATTTTCACCAAATCGCTATTTTGTCTTTTAAACTTTATGCATGATATTTTATGTGTATAAATGATTTCAATTAATCTGGGAATTAGATAATATGCCTATTTGAATTAAACCATACCTTGTCAATTATATGCCATGATCTATTTGTCACCCTAGGATGTGGAATTATAGTTGATAATCAACATGGGCTAGTTAGATCGTCATAGATTGCTTAGCCATGCCACGTCATCACATGTGTCAGAATGTCGATACTTAATCTTGACTAATGGAATATGGAACAATGTTTATGAATTGGTGTGTCATGTGTTGTCACACAATGATATCAAGTTGTCGTGGCGAGGAGGTCACACATCGGGATTGAAATGTTGATGGCATGTGGTGCTTGGTAATCAAGCGGGGTGGTAATGATTTTAGATTGAGGCAAGTGGCAAGGGTAGTGTGCCAAGGTGGGCGGAGTTTGGCGGGGTATGTGGAAGTCTTGCCTTAATCACTTTAAGGACTTAACCTTGCAAGCCTTTGACTGAGTCTCTCTTGCAACCACATATGCGGAATGGGACAGACCTAGTGAATAATTTGTGAAACCTAGATTTGATCTTGTCGTGGTGAATAGTGAGTCCGGGTTACGGTTTAACTCACATGGCGCAAGAGGGGGCCTGTTGTGGTGGTTTAACCCTTGATGTTGAAACCTTAGCGGCGATCTTGGGTCTAGGTGTAGCATTGTAAAGGCTTTGTTATGATCACTCGCCTTGGTGGTGTTTGGTTGTATCGTGTGGGTAAAGTGCATAACCTCTGCAGAGTGTACAATCTATTGAATAGCCGTGCTCACGGTATTGGGCAATGCTCGGGAATTACAGATTAAGGGTTAGACTTTTGTTAAACAAAAACTTGTTGGGATGGCAAGGTGCCATGGAAAGTGAAAAATTAATTTAGGATTGGAAACTTGGTGTATTTGAAATCTTGAATTTATTAATTCTTGTATTTGTTTCTTGCTTTCCAATCTATTTATTGTATTCTTGTTAAATCTTTGCTTTATTGCAAAATACCCTTACTAGCCATTCCTTTGGATTAAGCCAAGCATATAGAATATTAGACTTGCATTGTTGTGCACAACTTGTTGAGTGCTTTATGTACTCACCCCAACAACAACAATTCGAGAAGAAGAGGAATCTATACCATTCATGGAGGAGGATTACTTGGATCACGAATGCTTAGGGTCAGAGCCTCGTCGGTTACTGTGGTGGCTGGAGCGCCACTGCGTTTATTCTATTTCATTGCTTCTCATTGATACTCTTTTTAAGCCTGTGAGGCATTATTCATGTAAGACAACGATTATTATTAATTAATGAAGTTTATGCTATATTTATTTGTGTGTGACTATGATAGCATCTATGTTGAGCTGTGTGCACTAGCGTGATCTGGACTAGTGCGGTATACATAGAGGTCGGATTTGCAAA
Organism: Otatea glauca; assembly: GCA_036346275.1. Classification (NCBI taxonomy): domain Eukaryota; kingdom Viridiplantae; phylum Streptophyta; class Magnoliopsida; order Poales; family Poaceae; genus Otatea; species Otatea glauca. Next base: position 48,490,709 of record CM070718.1, read on the forward strand.
TTCGGGTCCCGACAGAGGTGGTATCGAGCCATCTTGACTATAGGTCTTGGCCTAGGTAGTTGGTATCTCTTAGGAGTGTCCAAAATTATTTTCTAAAGCGGTAAAATTGACTAATATGAAACTCTTGGCTTATCTCATCCTCCTACTCTCATCCTTGCTAAATTACCTTCTTTTCGTTGCCGTTTCGAGTGGAGATCTTATTCAAAATTTTGTTTTGAATAGATACCGATCTTCCAGTCCTTCGAGTCAAGACAGGGTGGCTATGCCATGGAGCTGTGGAGAGTTCTTCAAGTGATTGGAGGCTTTGATCGTCCGCTCTACCGAGGAAGCAACTGGAACGTCAACGGTGTGCATCGGGGGTTCTCCTGCAAGCTGATCATCTTCGCTCGAGAGTACGACGAGACCACCAGACCGATCTTCTTCCCACCCCTGTTTTCTTTGCGTTTAACACCTGGTCTTCTTCCCACCCCTGTTTTCTTTGCGTTTAACACATGGTCTGACAAGTGCTCTTTATCTTCTAGGGACTCTTGGGCATGTCCTCCCGGGCACCGATCCCGGGAGACAAGGAGGTGAGGGCAGCCGCTCAGGCGAAGGCCGCAGCGCTCGACTCCTCCCGCAAGAAGCGGAAGGAGGAGAGGAAGAAGAAAAAAGAAAAGGAGGAGGCGAGGGCGAGGCGCGGAGGTATGTCGAAGGCCCTTCTTTGTGGGTGCAACCTCCACCGACAAGCGATGGAAGCACCCATGATCACGCATCTTGTGGGTTTCCTTGAGACCCGCCGGCCGGTGGTGATCGATCGTGGACTGCCGAGAACACCACAGGCATCGCACCTGAGGGGCCTCAGGCGGAGGGTGCGGTCGCCGCCGTCGTCGCGCCTTCAGTGGAGGCAGCTTTAGGGAAGCGACCGGCAGATCTGCCCCTCGGAGGGGGACCGGTGAAGAGAGCGCGCCTGCCGCGCACCCGCTCGGCTCAGTAAGTACTTCTTTTCTTTTGTTCAAACACCTTTGCAGAGAAGCCGTTCGAACCGCTTTTTAGAGTCTTGCCACGTGCAGCGCCTATACTGGCGTCACCGTGGGGCGTCTCGTGGCGGTTTCGCAAGGGACAACGCCGCAGGAAGTTCCAGAGGCACCGATCGGGTCGGCGCCGATCGTGGAGCTGGCGACCGAGGGCACACCAGCTCACGAGGTCGAGGCTGGCGAGGAGCTTCCAACGCCTCGGTTGGGGGCACCGCCGTCCGATGTGGTGGCCCCTGCGAAGGAAGAGATGGCGGTGACACGCGCTGCGCCCGGCCGAGGCGGGTGGTGCGAAGTGCGACCCTCGCCCTTGGGGGGCGCCGGCCGAGGTCCGCAGCGGAGGTCGCGAGGGACCCGGGGACCGATCCTACCATTGTTGCCGATGGTGCTTTGGACGGGTAGCGCCCCCCGAGCGAGCGACCGAGGGCCCGGCGCGGGAGAGGCCCACGAGTCGGGTGCGTGGCGAACGAAGAAGCGAGTGGGTCGCTCTTGACAAAGCGTTTTGGGCCTTGAAGCGAGATGGAGCTGGTCCGAAAGGGCCTGACTCTTTGTCTGGAATCCTCCAGCAGAGCGTTGGACGCGATGGTCGGGGGAGTCAAGCCGATCAGTCTAGTAAGTTAGCGAAAGAACCCAACTTATGAAATTCTAACGTACGTGCAGTGAGATTAATGGTTAGTCATCACTTTGCAGCATCTGCGGGCTTGCTCAGACAGCCAGCGAGCGGTTGTCAAGGAAGAACACGACCGGCTGCGCCTTGAGTTGCGCCTGGCTCAAGAGGCGGCGGCGTGAGGCGATCGGAGGCGAAGGTCCGCCAGAGCTTGAGGGCGCCAGATCTCTTTCGATGGCGCTGGGGCCCGGTCCACGAGATGAAGGTGGCGGAGCTCGAGTCCACCTTGGCGAGAGCCACCGTCGCTAGGGATGCCGCCACCACCGCCCGAGGGCCGTGCAGCGCAGCGAACCGTCTGCGAACCAGCGAACGAGCTCGGAAGGGCGCCCGACCGAGTCCGCTCGGCGGGAGGCTGCTCGGAAGGATCTGTCCTCCTTGAAGACCTCCTCAGGCGGTCGGGCAAGAGGTCGGCAACTGGCGAACTCCGCGGCGGTAAGGGTCTCGCTTTTATTTAATCTGCGTGGACTTTTAGTGAGTCGTGATCATCGAGGTCGTTGCCATCTGCGAGACGCAGAAGAACTTGGGCCTTGCGGTCGAGAGCGGAAATGCGCTCAGCGAGCCGTGGTGAAAGCGGTCCGCAGCGGGGCGTGGCTCTAGCGGCGGAGGTTCTTGAAAATGATCGGTGGTAGCCCGCGAGTGGAGGCTCTTGCAGGGGCGGCCGGGGCGTCTGCGCCCAGTCCTTGGAGCCGCAGCAGGCCGAAGTTCTCTAAGCGCCTTTGCTAGCCCGAGTCCCGGGCGCATTGAGAAGGCGGTGATCGCCGTGGCGCTCGAGCTTCCTCCGCTGGTCAACACCATCTCGCATTACGATGGTATTGACCTTGCGGTGGTGAGCAATGGCGTCGCCGGGAAGCCGGACCAAGCGGAGAGATCGGCAGTTCGAGCTCTGGTGGAGCCGCATGCTCGGAGGTCGCCACCACATCTCGCCGCAGTCACCCTCGAGGAAGGGCGAAATAGTTAGATTTAATCTTTTAATTTGTAAAGACTATCATTATGCAAGCAATTTTTAATTTGAACATGTTCCAGTACGCCCTTGCCCCTTCTGTGTTTTTGGCAAACGTTTGACCGGCCATAGCCCTAAGGACAGCAAAGGTCACTTATGCGTAAGTCGGGTTGCTTCGAGAGGAGCTAAGAGGATAGGAATCTTGGTTACTCAGCAGTTATGCGCACTTGTGAGGGATCGGAGTGTTCCTGACCGACAAAAGATCGCTCCACTTGGGCATTTCCTTCTTCCGCAAAGTGCTCGAACCATAGCGGTGGGGCGTAGGCTATAGTACTTGGGTCGAGAGGACTACCGCTTGGAGAGGACCTCGTGACCAGTCGGGTCACCGACCCGCATGAGCGCGTGAGCTAGCCGAGTTTGTGCGGGGGAGGAGTGTTCCGGTCGACTAAAGGTCATTCCACTCGGGCACTTCTTTCTTCCACAAAGCGCTACTTAGCAACCATAGCATTTGGGCGAGGCCGTAACGCTTGCAGGTCGAGAGGGTTCTGCTTGGGATCGACCTTGTGGTTAGCAGTCACCGACCCACATAAGCGTCGACTAGGCGGCTGAGCAGGCGCCAAGGGCAGCCCCAGCGTCGCGAGGCGACAGTGCTCGGAAGAAAGGTAAAGAATCGCCGAGGAAAAAAGAGTTTAGGGATAGAATCGCCTTAACTTTTCTATGTTCCAAGCGTTCGGAAGGATCGACCGTCGGCGTCCTTGAGTCGAAAGGTGCGGTCGAGATACCTCTGACGGTGAAGGGCCTTCGAGGCGGTGATAGCTTGTGCTTGTCTTTCTTTGGTTTGGACCGCCGAAGGACAAGGTCGCCCGGTGTTAAAGGATCGCCCTCGAACACGGCGGTGTGGTAGCGTCCTTGAGCTTGTAGATATTTGGTGATCGCGGGATGGCCAAGTCATGCGCCTCATCGGTGGTCGATGGCGTCTTGTTGCGGCGAGCCCCGAGCCTCATCGAAAACTTGTAGTCTTGGGGTGCCATACTCGGTCCGTTGGCAAAGCGGCCGGCGCGAACACCATGAAGAGCGGTGTAAACCCGGTTGCTCGGGTGGGCGTGGTCCGTAGGCTCGAGGAGGGCGGAGAACCTTCGGCCACCCAGCCCGCGAAGTGCTTGAGCCGATTGAAGATCCGTGGCTTGAGTCCTTGAAGGATCATTCCGTTTGCACGTTCGACTGGTGTTAGTCGCGGATGGGCCACGGCTGCCCAATCGACACGGATGTTGAAGTCGTCGCGAGAACTCGAGGAACTCCTTTCACGTGGCGAGTTCCGTTGTCGGTGATGATAGAGTTGGGGACTCCAAACCGAAAAATGATGTCGCGGAAGAAGATGGTGCTTGCACAGGCGTGGCGTTCACGGCCGGCAGCCTCTATCCACTTGGTGAATTTATCTCTGTGACTAGGAGATGAGTAAAGCCCGGCGCTTTCTTGAAGGCCCGACGGATCAAGTCCCCAAACCGCAAGCGGCCAAGTGATGGGGATCGTGCGCAAGGCTTGGTGGCGGATGTGTCTGCCGGGCAAAGAATTGGCACCCTTCGCAGTGCGCGCGATCGCTTTCGGCGTCGGACACGTGATCGGCCAATAAAAACCTTGTCGAAGGCTTTTCCAGCGAGGATCGGGTGCGACATGGTGGCGCAAACCCGCCATGGATATCGGCGACAACGACTTCCTTGGTCGGCGAGCGCACCTCTGGAGGACCCCAGGGACTCCTTTGTAAGGGCCCGGGCCAACGGGACGAAGATTTTGCCCGCCGGCGGGCGGGCCTCGGTCGGGTCGAAGCGACCCATCAGTCAAGCGATTGATGAAGAGCTTCCTCGATCGGATTCGGTGCCCGGCCCGCTGCGGTTTGATCCAACCAAATCTGCGCCCGCCGCGGCGGATCCGAGATGGCGTGCTAGGTGGATCGGAGACCGCTCGACAACCAAGTCCAGCGGGATGGAAGGTTGCGAGGAGGTCGCAGACGAAGATCCGGTGGGGCCCGAACCTTTCTTTGGAGGCAAGATTGGCTAGGCAATCGGCCTCATTTGTTGTGGCGTCTGTAGGCGTGGTGGAGCTCGAAACCCTTGAACCGCTCCTCGAGCTTGCGCACTTCGATAGTATGCAGCCATACGGGCCTCTCGCGGCTCGAAGCCTTCATGACCTGGTCGACGGCGAGCTTTGAGTCCCAGCGGACGCGAGTCGGCGGCGCCGAGGTCGGCGGCGATCCGGAGGCCGTTGGCGAGCCTCGTGCCGGCTATGTTGTTGGTCGCGTCAAAGAGCAAGCGATGGCGTATTGGAGTTTGTTCGAGTGGGGAAATGATGGCGACTCCTGCGCGCGCCATTCTTAGTGTAGGATCCATCAAAGTACATCGTCCGATGCTCGGGGTCCTCGATCACGATGGCGCTGGAAGCCGATCCATTCGGCGATGAAGTGCGCAGGACCTGCGACTTGATCGTATGCGTCGGGGCGTACGTTATCGTAACGCTGACCTCGGCGCCCGCTTGGCTATCCTCCGGGCGTCGCGGTTGTGGATGATCTCGCCGGCGGGATCACGGTCACCACAGTGATGGCGTCTTTGGTGAAGTAATGTCTGAGCTTTCTCTTGGCGGTGAGCCTGCGTAGAGCCTATACACACTGTGGTGCAGAGCCTTGGACTCGGAGAGAACCTCGCGATGAAGTAAATTGGCTGTTGTACCTTGAGTTCGCGGCCTTCCTCGCTCGTTCCACCACAAGGGCGCGCCGGCGACTTGAGCGATGATGGCGATGTAGAAGGAGAGCGGTTCGCTGGTGCGAGGCGACCCGAGTTGGAGGAGGATAGGAAGGCCTTGAGCGGGTGAGGGCTTCTGAGCCTCCTGGTCAGTGAAGCGGTCGGTTTCTTGAGCGACTGTGAAGCGGCATTCGCGCTCGGCCGGAGACAAGCAGCTCAAGCGGCAAGGCACCTGCTAGCCTCTGGACCCCTTTGAGATTAGGAATCGGGCCCATTCTTGCGATCGCGAGATCTTCTCTGATTGGCCTCGATTCCTCGCTCGAGAACGATGAAGCCGAGCGGCTTTCCTTGGGGACCCGAAGCGCATTTCTCGGGGTTGAGCTTATCTGGAACCGTCGAAATTCGCAAAAAGTCTCTTCTAGGTCGGCAATAAGGTCGTGCACATTCACGGTCTTCTGACGATGTCGTCAACATAGGCCTCAACGTTGCGGCCGATTTGGTTGTTGAAGCACGTTTGCATACATCGCTGGTATGTAGCGCCCGTTCTTTAGGCGAGCGGCATTGTAGCGTGTGAGCAGGCGAATGGCGTGATGAAGGAAGTCGCGAGTTGGTCGGACTCCTTGATTGCTATCGGTGGTAGCTGGTAGGCATCAAAAGGAAGAGATTCGCACCCGTGGTGGAGTCGACCACTTGGTCGATCTTGGGGCAAGGAGCAGGTCCTTGGGACACGCTTTGTTGAGACTTGTGTAGTCAACACACATTCTCCATTGCCCATTTTCTTTTTACAAGCACGGGGTTGGCGACCACTCGGGGTGGCGGACCTCTTTTATAAACCCTGCGACCAAAAGCATGGCGATCTCCTCCCCTATGATCCTGCGCCTCTCCTCGTCGAGCGGCGCGGCGTTGGCGGCCGGCTTTGAGCACAGTCGGATGCTCAAGAGTGCTCGGCGACTTCCTTAGGATTCTGGCATGTCGGAGGTCCTCCATGCGAAGATGTCATTATTGGCGCGGAGGAAGTCGGCGGCGTGCTTTCCTATTTGGCGGGGCGTGGCTCCGGCCGAGCGGTCTTAGTCGGATCGCGAGGATCGTCGCGACCTCCGCCGTGTCCTCGGCGGTTGAAGGATCCCGCCCGACTTCTTTGGACTCGGGGCGGACTCGGGCTTCCCTCACGAGGTTATCGAGCTCGGCGAGACGCGGCGGGCATCTTGGTTTGAGGTAGGCGTGGTGGGGCGCCATGAACTTGGCGTAGCATGGCGCCCCAAGATGGCGTGATAGGAGCGGGAAATCCTCAACCTCGAAAGTGAGGGTCTCGGTGCGGAAATTCCTGGTTCCCCAAAAGTGCCAGGCGGTCGATCGCCGGCGGATGGGCTGTTGGCGAGGATGACGCCGTGGAAAGGAGCCTTGCTCGGTCGGAGACTCGAGCGAGAATCCCCATGGCGTCGGCGTCTCAGCGTAGAGGATGTTGAGGCGCTTCGCCATCCATGGCGCCTTGGTGGCGCTTCTTCCTACGATGGGGTCAACCACGGCGGTATCTTCTGGTGAGAGCGTGGTGGGGTGATCGGCCCGATCAAAGGTGACAGAATTACGACCACCGGAGGTATTGAGGGCGGCGGTGAAGCGGTGTGGACCTCACGGTGGCGAGTTTGAGCCGGCGCTTGCATCGGCGTATACGCCCGATCGCCAAAGATCATGAGGCGGCCGTCGGGTTCGGGAACTCGTCGTCGCCTTCTTCTCCACGGCACGCGGGCCGTGGTCGCTCTTTCCTTTGCCCGCGGCCTCGCGGCGCGAAAGAAGTGCCTCGAGACTTCGCGATCCGGTACTTATGTTTGACGGGAACCCGTGGTTACGCACGGCTGTCCATCAATTTCGAAGTGGTGGAGCGCGGCGGTCGGTCGCACCCATTGCTGATAGAGGCGGTCGGCGATGGCGACCACGGAGCTCGCGGACTGTTTTCCATGCGCTTTCGCTTGTCGGGCGGTCGGAAGAGATCCGGTCGGACGCCGGGCTCTTGCTGGGCCTTTCCTCCTTCGAAGATAGCCCCACGACCTCCTCGCCGGGCGTGGTTGAATGGCGATGTCGAGGAGTTCCTTGGTGGTCTGGGCTTGAGCGGCCCGTTTGTGCACGAGGGCTTTGCGGGAGGTACCGTAGATGAGCGCTCCCACGACATCGGCGTCGGAGATGTCGGGAGCTCGTTACCTGGCGGGAAAACCGTCGGATATAATCCGGAGGTTTCACTGGCCTTGCTGCAGCCTTCAGTCCCGAGGAGTTGCGGGCGCTTGTAAGTGCCACGGAAGTTGCCGACGAAGAGGGTCTTCAAGTCGGCCCAGTTCTGATAGTTACGGCGGGCAAGTACTCGAGCCAAGCTCGGGCCGAGTCCACAAGGTAGATGGGAAGTCTTGGATGATGAAGAGATCACCGTCGCTCCCCGCCCGCATCGAGCTGTAGTCTTCAAGCCGGACACACAGGTTCGTGGCCCCAGTGTACTTGGCGATGTTAGTGGGCGCCCGAAATCGGACACGGAAATCCGCCTGTCGGATCCCCTGGCAGAAAGCCCGTGGTCCGGGACCATCGGGGCTTGGGCTGCCGCGGTGGCGCCCGCCGTCCACTATCTGTAGTGGGCGGCCTCCTCGCCGCCTTTCTTGGCGCCTCAAGGGTGGCGCGAGCGTCGTGGCGTCCCGTAGGCGTGGCGCGCGGGTGCGTGAGGCACAGGGCGGCTCGTGGTGTGGCGCCGCCTTGGCCGGACCAGCGGCCGAGCGGCGGTGCGAGCCGGTGGCGGAGGTGGCGCCAGAGCGATAGGAGCGAGGCTGCATGTGTTGCGCGACGCGCGCTCTGGCCCGGAGGTTACGGTATGTGGCCTTGGCCTCCGGTCGGCCGGTTCGGAAGGCCTCGAAGCGGCATCGCGGCCGCGTGCGTTACGCTTGCATGGGGAAGAAGCGAGGGCCGTCGGATTCTTCCGCCGGCTTTGTGGTGTGCTGACGCGCATCCGCGTCCGTCGCCGGGCACCTCTTGAGTCGCGGGCTCATCTGCTCGAGTTGGCACGAGTTGGTCGACTTTGCCTTTGCCTATCCGGCTCTTGGCGTTGTCGGCTGGAGTTTGGCGGCGGGCTTGGCGCGTTCGGCATGATCGCGGGTGTTCCCCTCCTGCGCCTCGGTCGGCTGGATGGGGACCCTCGTGCCGCGGGGTTATGATTAAGTCGACCGTGCCGCCATGTTGCACTCGCGAGTGCCGTCCGTGGCGGTACTCCGTGTCGGAGCTGGAGTCGTGGTGGAAGAGTCTTCCGGCTCGTGAATAGAGGCGGCATGTGGCCGGCCATAGCCTAAGTCGCGAGCTGTGAGGGTGACACGGTCACTGTCGGACCGCGGGAGCTTTCGCCCGGGCGTGGCGGAGCGCTCCTCGGGCTCGGCTCTGGGACTCGCAGGGCGCCAAGCCGGCCGGGCGAGGTCGTTGGAGATGGCGCCCGGGCTTCGGTGGGCGCGGAACTCTGGTGGCGGCGGGGATGGCGTAAGCCCTCCCGCCGAGGTGGCGGCAAAGTTGAGGGGCCGAAGCGGTCGGCTTCCAGTAGCGACCATCGTCGCAGTGGAAGATGCCATCAGGAGGCAAGCGGAATCGGAGATGATGATGAAGGCGCACGAAGACCCTACAGCGCGCCAACCGCCGGCGTTTGAGCACGGCAAGTAAATTTGTAAGTCTAAGGGGTCGCGTTCCACTCCTGAATGGTTAGACTCGAAGTCCAAGATGTATCTTGGTTGAGCGCGAAGATCCCTACTCGATTCGTGTGGTGGCATTGTATTCTATTTAGCATGATGATTGCACAAGGTTTACAAGCGAGTGCCAATGACTTAGCGAGATGGGTTCGATGGCGCTCTCGGTCCTCTTTCTACGGAGCTCGCCTCCTTTTATACGAAAGGAAGGGGCGAGTTACATCCGAATTGGGAGAGGGCGAGGCGACCTACACTAGGAGCTTGGTCCTTCGTTACATTGGATGATCAACCCTCGGTCTTGCCCATCTTTGGATCGGTAGCTTAGTTGGTCGAGGCGGTTAGGTATTTCTCGGAAATGGCGTACACGCCCTCACGAACCTTACGGTGTTGGCGTTCTGCGCGCTGGCGTGGTATTGCCTCGGGAGAGGCGTGTCTTCGTCTTGTATGTGACGGTGATGGGGATGGGAGCATGACTTGATCGATCATTTAAACCTTACGGGAAGGAGCCACCCGCCCTTGTATAGTCACTTTGATTGACCCGTTCGGTAAGTGCGTGGCGATCGTCGGTAGAGGCCGACCGTGACCCATGGCGGGAGTGATCTTGGCACGATCGGTCGTGGATTCCGACTGCTGCGGTCGGGAGCCTGCAGTCGGGCCGGGGCCGTCTCACGAGGAGGTCGGGAACTTAGCTCGGTCGGAGACATTCCTTGGTCGGTCGGGAAGGAAGTCCGTGTGGCTTTGCAGTGCTTGATCGTAGTGGGTCGAAGGCGGCTGTTGGGCTTGAGTGTGTTTGAGGCCATTTGGTCGGTCACCTTGGGCCGTTAGGGTACCCCTTTTATTAGTATTAAATCACTTATATATATACATATATATATATATATTAGTCATGAGTATTCATTCAGATAATTACAGACTAAAAAATGAACAAGTTGATGAACACATGAAATAATAAGCCACTTTTACAAGTTTCAAAGAATAAAAGGGCGAATCTTGAGCTTATTTCTTGCGTGCATCGCTCTTTTGTGCCCTTGGTCGACGTTGATGTCAGTTCACATCCTTATTTGAGGACAATCTCTCCAACCATTTGCGTGGAACTCGCCTTTGGTGGATACAATCTAAATCGACAATAAAGCCGATGGGTTGTTCTTGGATTCTTTGCAACTCGGTGCGGCGGGATCACGTCTTGCACATCGATGTTGGGTGACAAAGCGGGAGGTAAATAAATCTCTGGACATGTAATTATTAAAGTGTAAGTACTAAGAAATTGACATGTGCACACTACCTCGGCGTTGGTTGTCGGCACATCACCGTGGGTAATACTTTGCATATAGTGGCACACATAATAGCCACATAGGTTGTTTCCACCGTCTGTTGTAGAACCTGCGATGAAATTTGAAAGAACACGATTATTGGGATGAAAAACTATTACGGCATATTAATATTCTTTAATACGTACTCGAGTGCTTAATTGTACATCAAATTCGTTCTCGAAATCTCCTTGTTGCTTCTTTGAAACCGCATGAATGTCTGTGTGATGCGTTAGTATGAATGGTAATTATCGAGTTGGAATTAGCAAGGTATTTCAATATATATAATAAGGAAAACTATCGTATATATATGTCTTTGTATACATTGAGTGTCGATGATAAATTGATATTTTTCACGGAGTCCTTTTTGAGTCTTGAACAATGATCCGCTACTATCAAGCTTGATGACAAGAAGGATCGATGAAACCTATTCATGTATTGCAACATATATGTAACTAGCTAGTAGTATTATAAATGCTTTGGAAAATATAAGAGCGAGAGGTTGTATATATACGTACTCGAAGTTGAAGGCGAAGTATATACGGTTTGTAGTCTTTGTCCCAAGAATGCATCGAGAATGTAATCTTCAAGATCCTTTCGGTTGTATCCAAAGGCGAACTCGTTAACAATCTGCGGGTCGATGAAGCCCACGTTGAAGATATTCTCTTTTCTACATCGTTATATCTCCATTCTACATAGAAAGGTATAAGTTTAATAGTTGCAATTTTATTATGCGAGGAAGCACAGTAAAGGTATGAGCTTGACACTTACAGGCACCAAGCAGCTCATGAGAGACACGTTGATGGAGTCGGCATGGTAAATATTGTATAAGTCGTCAAATTCGAGCCATATGGTCTTTGTCCCGCGATAAAAATCATCTTCTTTGATACGGAGGAACATCGTTCTTCCTTGAGCGGACTCTGTCATGTACCATTCGTGAAATTGCCGCATCTTGGTTGGCAGATCTTTTATCTCATTTGGGTCAATCGGCTCTGGCCCAGAAATTGCCATCGACCTTTGTTGCCTTTGGGATATCATCTATTAATCCAAGAGCTGCGGTGTGGAACCGAGTCTGCCTCCTTCATAAACCTCTCGAGGTTCTCCGATCTTAGTCTCTCTTCTTCTTCTTTGCGCCGCCGACCACGTTTATTCTTACGTAGCCTTAATTATTGTCCGTTCATAGTTGGGCCGGCGCACAGCAATGACTTTGCGGAATGTCGCGAAGTGTTCGCGCTTTTGGATCGGTTGGTACCTTTGGCTCTACCTTCTTTTTGCGAAGTGTGCGGCCATACGCTTTAGTGACGCGTCACTCTCCTCATTCATATCATATGCCCTCTTTGGAGGTTCCTTTACCTTGGCCGTCGTTTGGACTCGCCTTCTTTGGAAGATCAATGGTCGATGAAGCTTCCGAGCGAAGATGGCGGCCGCGGCGATGCGCCGCCACGGAAGCGAGAGGCGGCGACCACCGAGCGGCGTTCGGCGTGACTCGGCGGGATGAAGTGGCTACCCGATGCGGCAGCGCGACGAGCCGGTTGGAACCGATTCGACGAGCGGCGGCAGCGGAGCGCAAACTAAAAAAACAACCGGCGGCGCTACGAAGAACTACGGCGAGCTCTACGCACAGGCGGCGGCGACTCGACGGCGAACTAGAGCGGCCGGAAGCGCAAGGCAATGAGGAACCTCGAGTGCAGCCACGCCTTTTATAGCCTCGGCATGCGCTAAAGCGGCAACCTAGACAATCCCGGCGGAGGAGGCGGCGGCGAAGCGAAGCCGGATCGGAGGCGGCGGTGGCGACCATCCGATCCAAGATGAGCGGCCACGATTAGATCCGAAGCGATACGATCCGATCCGCTCCTTCCAAATCCAACGGGCGAGATCTAAACATACCAAAACAACGCGAAGCGATCCCGACCACTTGATCTTGATCCAACGGCTCGCAGCACTAGGGTTACGTGTAACACCCTAATTTTTGCTCTAGTTTAAATTTTGAGAGTATTTTTGATTTTTGTGAATTCTTGAGAATTTATCGAAATTTATTTGGAATTACTCAAAACTAGCCTTCCTTGAAAACAATTAAATAATGTAAAAGTTCTAGCAAAGTTTTATTGAAAATATTTTATTTGAGTTCCAAATATCTCAAAGTATTTTCTGGAATTTTTCTAGAATTTTTCTGCTATTTTAAAAGCCCCAAATGATTTAATTGAATTTCTGGAATTATTTTAAATGTGAAATATTTTAAAAATCACATGAATAGTAATGGGCGAGCCCATTCTTGTGCGATGTCACCCGCCCGCCCAGAAACCCTAGCGCCGCTTAACTTAAGCCATCCGTCCGGATCGCACACTGTCGCGTGTGCCACGTCGCCCGTAGCGTGAGCCTTCGGATCGTCGCCGCACGAACGCACAGGATCGCGCCACGTCGCTTCGTCCCCGCGAGATCATCGGAGAGACGTGGGCGTTGATGGCCGTGACTTCCGCCGTCCATTTCGCGCACGTCGAGGCAGCCCTTAAGTCCCCGTTGAAGGCGTCGTGCAGAGGTTTTCACTCCACATCTTTTGACTCCTCGCACGCACGCCGAGACTCCCTCTAGCGCCCGTACGAGCTCGCCGTAGTTGCTTCTTTGTGCCGCCGCTGTTTTTCGTCGTTTGCTTCGCCTCCGGTTTCTCTCCGCCGTCGCCAAGGTCAACGGAGTAATCCTTCCGCCACGCCGCGTCGAACGAGCCACTTCATCACGCCGGAGAAGCCCTGTAGCGCCGTGGGCTGCGTCGTCTTCCACGACTCCGGCAGCCTTTTCTTCTGCGCCGCCATCGCCTCCACCGAGCTTCGTCGTCCGTCCGATCTTCATCGCACGCTTCTGGTTCGTCCACGTCACCCTTCTTTGTGTTCTTCTAGAGTAGATCTGTACCGTTAGATCTGGATTGAACGGCTTGGATTAGATCTAGTTTCTGCGTTGTGTTTTTGTCTTAGCCGTTGGATCGTTAGTGAGCGCGTGAGATTGTGCCGCGTGGCGGCAGATAATAAGCGACTCGGTGCCGTAGGCGTTAGATTAGATCTAAGCGGTAGAGATTGGATCTGGTTTTGCCCTAAGGATCGCGTCGTTCGATTTGAGCGTCGCGGCGGAGATAACACCGTACCCTCGCCAAATCACGTGTTTGGCGTGGGCATTTTGACTCGGGCGGAGACCAGATCCAGCCGTCGATTTCGGGTGCACCGTCGCGATTGCGCCGCGTGTCGTCGCATGAACCGAGACGTCGCAGTGGCGGCATGGTGCTGGCCGTTGGATCTGAGCGCGCCGTTGGATGTGCGACACGTGGAGGCGCGGAGCCGAGGCGTCGCCGCATTCGATGCGTGGCTGACCGTTGGATGCGCGGCGCGTGTCGCGACGCATCTCGGTCTTATTGCGGTGCGCGTGAGAGATCTGGTCGTAGATCCAGCGAGCGGTTCGGATTTTGCAGCGTGGCTGCGCATTACGTGAACCAAGTCCACGCTAGACGAGCCGAGCCGTGAACCCGATCCATAGACGAGCGGCGTGGCGGCCTGCAGGCGTGCCACGTGTCGTCTTGGCGTCATCGCTGATGTCATAAATATTTTCATATATAAAAATATTTCGACGGAAATTCATTTCGGTGCTGACGTCATCATGAGGCATGCTGACGTCATAAATGCGAATTTCAGTATAAAAATAATTTGGAGAAATCGGATTTTCTAATTTCAGTATTTTGATTTTATTCAAAACTTCAAATGACTATAACTTTTGCATTTTAACTCGGATTTGGGTGATTCAAATTTCTAAAAATTCATAAAATTGTGATCTATTTAATGATGAATTTTATTTGAAATTTTGAGATTATCTAGTCGCCTGTATTAGCTATTTATTGCATATTTTATTTGAACGCGTAGACGCAAATTTGCCGGAAGGTTTCGAAGAAGAATTCGTCGCTCAAGACCAAGCTTCGGAACACGACCCGCAGCTCTTTGAAGGCAAGTGATGCTTGATCATTTTGATCCCAGATTTTAAAATGTAATTTATGCTTTGAAACTATGCATGCTTATTTAATTAAATTGAATTTAAATTAAATTGGGATAAAGTAGTTAATCAACCCATTTTGTTATGCCACCTTGAATTATTATTTGTATGCCTAAATCATTGTCACCCTAAGTTTTGATTATATTAGTTGGATGTTAATATTGTGCCAACACGGGAGGCTAGACCGTGAGTAGATGCTTAGCCTTGCAACGAATCATGAATGATCTTTCGGAAAAATGCTACAATATTGATTAAAGACATATTGAATGTATTTTGAAAAGTGGTGTGATGATGCCACATGATGAGATTGAGTCTGACCACTGTGTGGTTCCGCATCGATGTTGAGTTATTCTTGGCATGTGTTGCACAATAATCAGCCCTGGGGGGAAATGATTTAGGCTGGGGCAAGTGGCAAGAGGTGTGTGCGGAGTGGGCCTGTGTGGCATTGGGTTGTTGAGTGATGTGAGTCTGTGTGCCACATTGGGCCGTGTGCCATTGTTGAGTGTTGAAAGTCTTGCCTTGGTGATTAAGGACTTCACCTTGCAAGCCTTTGATCCGAGTCACCCGTACAACCACATATGCGATATGGGACAGACCTAGTTGACTAGGGTTACGATATCTTTCCTCGATACCTCGGGGTGACGGTACGTGGGTGTATCTGTAAGGGGAGCGTACGTGCTACGGCTTGGTGCCCATCAAGCGGTGATTGGCGGTCCTATACTTGGCTCTGTGTGAGGGAAGTGATAGTGAAGGCGATCTGGAGAGGTTCTTTGGTTAAGGTAGAAGTTCTGAAAAGCTTTGTTGCGGACAATCACTGTGTGGTGGCGGTGTATCTTGTGGGTAAAGTGTACAACCTCTGCAGAGTGTCAAAACTATTGAATAGCCGTGCTCACGGTATTGAGCATTGCTCGGGATTCTGATCAAGGGGTAGTTTTCATAAACAAAACATGGAAGGGTGGCGGTGTGCGGCGTTGGAAATGAACTGATAAAGGTGTGTGCCGAGAATCTTGAAGAAAAACCATTTGAAATTAGTATTACTTATATACATTTCCTTTGCTTTAATCTAAACAAGATACTAGTTTAAAAATGTTGCTTGATGCAAAAGAACCAATTAAGCCAATCCATTGGAATAAGCTTTGCATATAGTAATAGGGTGCATTCATGCATTACTTGTTGAGTGCCTTGTGTACTCACCCCACCTTGCTTATCAACCCCAACATCGGTGGAGGAGACTACACCGGTATGGGAGGAGGAGTACGTCGAGGACACGAGCAACTAGGGGCAAGCCCGATCGGTTGCTGTGGCAAGATGGAGGCTTCCATGACTTTTTATGTTCCGCTGCTATTTCTTTGTTTTGAATAATATAAGCCCTGCGTGGCTGACTTATCTGTAAGGAGACCATAAGGTCGTACAACTCGTTTTATATACATGTTTGCACTATTTATTCTTATATCCTTATGAATATGCATGATGTGCAACCTCTGTATGATTTGTGTGTGCTAGCGTGATCTGGTCGCATGAGAATACACAGAGGGTCCGGATTTGCAGATTCGGGTCCCGACAGAGGTGGTATCAGAGCAGGCTGACTGTAGGACTTGACCCTGGTTTAGTTGTACCTAGGAAGGTGAAACTATTTTCTAAAGACCTAATCAACTTGAGCAAGAATATCAATGGAATCTTGACTTATCTTTTCTCCCTTGTTTCATACCTATGCTGAATTTTTGTTCTCTGTTTAATTTTAAACAAGGTTATTTTGGCAGATGAGGATGATCCACAGCTATGGAGAGCGCACCGGAGGATACGCAGCGGAGTTATGGCGTATGATGCAGTTGCTTGGAGGTTTCGACCGACCAGCGTACCAAGGACTTGGTGAGTGCAGGCGGGACTTGGCGTCGCTGGGGCGTCAAGATCACGATGTATGCTCGGGAGAGGGCGAGGGCGAGTCGTCCTATCTACATCACCGCCGGGAGGTATTCTTTCGAGGCCGGGATTCGGAGGCGTCGCGTCGAGCGATGCGATGATTGCCCGCACTTACTCCGCGAGTTGGAGGCACCGTCTTCCGCCACCATCCGCGTCGAGACAATCGTTTGGGCAGGATGGAGCTTGTGGAGGAGGGCGCCACTATCACCCACGGCAAGGTGCGTCATCGCCAGAGGGCGCCTTGGGCGAGACAGTCCGGGAGTTGCGAGAGGACCCACGACGAGGTTATAGAGGCAAGAACCCAACAGGAGAACTTAGCTCATGCCATACGAAGATCCGGGAGTTGGAGATGGCTTTGTATGGACCCGAGCCCGAACCAGTCTGGAGTTACAAGATCGGATCCGGAGGAGCCGGCAGCGAGGCGCCGATCGAGAGCGAGCAGCCGGGACCAGCAGAGTCGATGGGGTCTTTTGCACCACCGCGATGAGGTCACGAGGACCGATTCGCCCGATGCCGAGCACCCACGGTGTACGCTCGGGAAGCCGCGGCCGGGTTGGCTCGATGAGTGATCGAGTCTAGTAGAGTGTAGTGTCGAGACTCGAATATCTGAGTCGCGTCTTTGCTTCAGAGTCACCCTTAGGTGTGAGTTGTCATGGATTCCTATGTTTGCTTACTTGCTTTTGGTTGTGAGTGTCACGTATGTGTTGCATTGCCCTTAGGCACTTGTGAGCAACCATACTGCTTTATATTATATCAATAAAGTGGCTAAATAATTTAAGTTACACCTGTTTCCCCCACATAAGTTCTTTTACTTGTCTATGCTTTCTTCTTTTCTTAACCATGGAAGCTTACAACAGATGGTGAGGACTCGTGGAAATGTTGGAGCCAGCGGAAGTGGAGCTAACCAGACGGACAACCAGAATGAAGAGCCGATTCCTCAACCACCGTAGGTCGATATGCAGAACCTGGGAGCCTTTTTGACAGCCCAGACTCAACTCATGACCACGATGGTTCAAACCATGCAGCAGATATCCAATCAAGCTGCTGCGAATGTTCAACCTGGGGGTAACCATGGACCACACCCCTACTCCAGATAGCCGGAGTTTATGAGAACTCGTCCACCCACTTTCTCGAGTGCGCCAATCCACCGAAGCGCACGATTGGCTAAGGACAATTGAAAGGAAGCGCACATTACCCAATGTGTAGGACATGAGAGGGTACTCTATGCCTCTCATCAACTCGAAGGGCTGCCGCAGAATAGTGGGAAAACCTGCGCGACTCATGAGGACCCGCAGAGTATCACATGGGAGAATTCACCTCGGCCTTCCGTCATTACCATGTACCCGAGGGTATCATGGATCTTAAAAGGAGGAGTTCGAAGCCTCAAGCAAGGCGGCGATCGGTGGCGATTACTGAACAAGTTCACCTAAGCTGCACGCTACGCACGGAGGGCGTGGCTACGGATAAGGCCGCACAATCCCGCTTCATGAAGGGATTGAATGCGAGGTTGCAGTGGACCGATCACCCACACATTCCACGACTTTCAAGAGTTAGTTAACAAAGCCACGATCTTAGAGGACAAGCGCCGAGAGTTGGATGACAACAGAAGCGCAGAATGGCGTAACAAGGAGGTCGTCGAGGCTAGCAGAGGAGAGGACGGCACCCCAACAGCTCATTCGGTACCGGCCTAGAGGCAATGAGCGTGGCACCCTGCCGGCAAATCGCCCGATGGGTCAAAATGTTCGAGACTCGGCCGGAAGCGTAGCGCAGATGGAGGAACCTCTCAGCCGTGGGAAGGCGTTGCTATCATTGCAATGAAATGGGGCATTTGCCAACAAGCGCCCTAAGAAGGAGGTGTCACCCGGTTCGCTTTAACTGGGAACACACCGCAAGGACTCCGCACCAATCATGAACCGTGGGGCATCAACAGGCGACTCCATCCCAAGGCGCACGAGGCGAGTCAACCACATCACGGCAGATGAAGTCGAGCGCCTCGGACGTTGTCTTGGGTAAGTTCTAGTAAACTCGATACCACCATTGTTTTATTTGATTCGAGCCGCATTCTTTTATTTCCCGAGATTTTGCTGTTCAAAATGATATGGAAATAGTGAATCTTAAATGTGTGCTCATAGTCCAATCCCCTGGATCAGAACTCCGATCTAAAGTAGGATGTTCTGGGGTAGGAATAATAATTAATGGAGTTGAGTTCCTAGCGAACTTAATCGTCCTTAATACCCAAACCTTGGATGTTATCCTGGGAATGGATTGGTTAACCGATCACAAGGCAGTATTGGACTGCGGAAAAAGAGTCATATCGGTCGAGAGCCCGGATGGAAAGAAAATTGAGTTTGAAGCGAAACCAGTACGAGATGGACAATTGATGGTCAACAGCATGAAGACTGTCAGCTTAGAGGAAGTCTCCATAGTCAATGAATATCCGGATGTTTTCCCAGAAGATTTACCTGGAATGCCGCCAGATAGAGATATCGAGTTCGTGATAGAACTAGTTCCAGGGACAGCTCCAATAGCTAAGAGACCTTACAGGATGTCCACAGAGGAATTGGTGGAAATGAAGAAGCAAATTGAAGAACTGCTGGAAAAGGGATTTATAAGACCTAGTTCATCGCCGAGAGCACTGTCTTATTCGTTAAGAAGAAGGACGGAAGTTTCAGGATGTGTATAGACTATCGTGCACTCAATGATGTGACGATAAAGAATAAGTATCCGCTACCCAGGATCGATGATTTGTTTGACCAGTTGAGAGGAGCAGGAGTATTCTCCAAAATTGATCTTCGATCAGGATACCATCAGCTGAAGATCCGATCAGAGGATATTAGAAGCGCATTTCGTCAAGATATGGACACTACGAGTTCTGAGTGATGTCTTTTGGTCTGACAAATGCACCAGCATATTTCATGAACTTAAATGAATAAGGTTTTATGGAAAACTTGGATAAGTTCGTCGTCGTATTCATAGATGACATCCTTATCTATTCCAAGGCGAGAGAAGAGCACGCGAGCACTTGAGGCTAGTCCTTGAAAAGTTGAGAGAACAACAGTTGTTTGCGAAATTTAGCAAATGTGATTTACGGAAAGATAAGGTGGAATTACTTGGACACATAATGACAAAGCAGAAGGAGTTCTTTGTAGATCCAAAGAAAGTGGAAGCGGTTTTACATTGGGAACAGTAGAAGACGGTAACCCAAATCCGTAGTTTCCTTGGAATGGCGGGTATTACCGTCGATTCATTGAAGGATTCTCTACGATTGCGAGACCTCTTACGCAATTGTTGAAAAAGAAAAGAAATTTTATGGACACTGAGTGTGAGAAGAATTTTCGGGGAATTGAAAAGGAGGTTAACATCGGCTTTGTATTAGTTTTACAGACGTTCACCAAGACTTTGACATCTATTGTGATGCATCGCGTCGGGGATTGGGATGCGTGTTGATGCAAAATAGGAAGGTAATTGCCTATGCATCGAGGCAATTGAGACCACATGAGGAGAACTATCCGACTCATGATTTAGAATTAGTCTGTAGTAGTGCATGCACTAAAAATATGGCGTCATCATCTCATCGGAAATAGATGTGAAGTATATATCGATCATAAAAGCCTTAAGTATATTTTCACACAAGTGACCTAAATATGAGGCAAAGAAGATGGTTAGAGTTAATCAAGGATTATAATGTGGAATTCACTACCACGGGAAAGCCAACGTGGTGGCGGGCCTTGAGCGTAAAGAACCACAGTGTAAATATCTTTGTTGGAAACAAGTCGAGCAGAATTGTGTAAGGATTTCCAGAAACTAGAATTGGAAATGGTACCAAAAGGATTCCTAGCAACCTTGGAAGTAAGACCTACCCTGGAAGATCAGATCAGGGAAGGGCAGAAAGATGATGATAAGATCAAAAGAATTAAGGGCAAAATGGATGAAGGCAAAGCAAAAGATTTTAAACTGGATGAACAAGGTACTATGTGGTTTAAAGGGCGCATTTGTGTCTTAGAACAAAAAGGAGTTGAAGCGATTAATGCAGGAGAGGCCCAAGACTCCAAGTACTCAATTCATCTAGGAAGTGCGAAAATGTATCAAGATTTGAAGGAAAAATTTTGGTGGCCAAGCATGAAACGAGAAGTCGCGAATACATTGCATTATGTGACATATGCCAAAGGGTCAAAGCTATGCACCAAAGGCAGCGCAGGCTATTACAACCCTTAAAGATACCGAATGGAAATGGGAGGAAATTGGTATGGATTTTATAACGGATTGCCCGTAGCGCAAAGTGGATATGATTCCATATGGGTCATAGTAGATCGTTTAACTAAGGTGGCACATTTCATACCAGTAAAGACCACTTATTCAGGAGACCGGTTAGCAGAACTTTATATGTCCAGAATTGTCTGTTTACATGGAGTGCGAGAAAAGATAGTGTCGGACGGAGGTACCCAATTTACCTCCAGTTAGGGTAAGCTTCATGAAGCAATGGGGACTCGTTTGAACTTCAAGATCTGACATACCATCCATGAGACGGATGGACAAAGCGAGAGAGTCAATCAGATATTGGAGGATATGTTGAGGGCATGTGCCTTAGCATATTCCACTTCATGGGACAAGTGTTTGCCTTATGCTGAGTTTAGTTACAACAACAGTTATCAAGCGAGTTTACAAATGTCTCCATTTGAAGCTCTGTATGGTAGGTCCTGTCGAACACCATTGAATTGGAATGAGGCAGTGAACGACATGTTTTCGGACGGACATTCTTCGAGAAGCGGAAGCCAGATCACCCTCGGTCGGGAAAGATTGAAGATTGCACAATCCAGTAAAAGAGTTATCTCGACAACCGCCGCAGAAACTAAGCTTTGAACCCAAGATTTTGTGTATCTTAGAGTAACGCCACTCAAAGGAGTCGAAGGTTCCATGCAAAGGAAGCTTGCACCCGATATGTCGGACCATTCAAAATCTTGAGCCGCAAGGGTGAAGTTGCGATCGATTAGAGTTACCGCCGTCTTTGGCGGGAGTGCATGAGCGTATTCCATGTGTCTCAATCGAAGAAGTGTCTTGAGTACGGAAGAGCAAACACCGTTAGAGACAATCGAGCCGCAAGAAGATCGACTTACAAAGAACAACCGATGAAGATTCGGACATAATGGACGGAGAGACAAGGAACAAGTCAACGCGTTTCTGCAGAGTTGATGGAGCAACCATTCGGAAAGTGAAGCGGCGTGGGAGCGTGAAGAAGATCGAAGAAGGAGTTCCTAACCTATTCTGTAGACAACCACAATCTCGGGGCGAGATTACATTAAGGGGGAGGTTTGTAACACCCTAATTTTTGCTCTAGTTTAAATTTTGAGAGTATTTTTTATTTTTGTGAATTCTTGAGAATTTATCGAAATTTATTTGAAATTACTCAAAACTAGCCTTCCTTGAAAACAATTAAATAATGTAAAAGTTCTAGCAAAGTTTTATTGAAAATATTTTATTTGAGTTCCAAATATCTCAAAGTATTTTCTGGAATTTTTCTAGAATTTTTCTGGTATTTTAAAAGCCCCAAATGATTTAATTGAATTTCTGGAATTATTTTAAATGTGAAATATTTTAAAAATCACATGAACAGTAATGGGCCGAGCCCATTACTGTGCGTGTCGCAGCCCGCCCCGCCGAAACCCTAGCGCCGCCTAACCCAAGCCATCCGATCCGGATCGCACGCCTGTGCGTGTGCCACGTCGCCCGTAGCGTGAGCCTTCGGATCATCGCCGCACGAACGCACAGGATCGCGCCACGTCGCTTCGTCCCCGCGAGATCATCGGAGGGACGTGGGCGTTGATGGCCGTGACTTCCGCCGGCCATTTCGCGCACGTCGAGGCAGCCCTTAAGTCCCCGTTGAAGGCGTCGTGCAGAGGTTTTCACTCCACATCTTTTGACTCCTCGCACGCACGCCGAGACTCCCTCTAGCGCCCGTACGAGCTCGCCGTAGTTGCTTCTTTGTGCCGCCGCTGTTTTTCGTCGTTTGCTTCGCCGCCGGTTTCTCTCCGCCGTCGCCAAGGTCACCGGAGTAATCCTTCCGCCACGCCGCGTCGAACGAGCCACTTCATCACGCCGGAGAAGCCCTGTAGCGCCGTGGGCTGCGTCATCTTCCTCGACTCCGGCAGCCTTTTCTTCTGCGCCGCCATCGCCTCCACCGAAGCCGTCGTCCGTCCGATCTTCATCGCGCGCTTCGGTTCGCCCACGTCGCCCTTCTTTGTGTTCTTCTAGAGTAGATCTGTACCGTTAGATCTGGATTGAACGGCTTGGATTAGATCTAGTTTCTGCGTTGTGTTTTTGTCTTAGCCGTTGGATCGTTAGTGAACGCGTGAGATTGTGCCGCGTAGCGGGCTGAATAGTAAACAGCTCGGGTACCGTAGGCCGTTAGATTAGATCTAAACGGTAGAGATTGGATCTGGTTTTGCCCTAAGGATCCGCGTCGTTCAGATTTGAACGTGCGGCGGAGATGGCACCGTACCCTCGCCAAATCACGTGTTGACACGTGGGCATTTTGACTCGGGCGGAGACCAGATCCAGCCGTCGATTTCGGGTGCACCGTCGCGATTGCGCCGCGTGTCGTCGCATGAACCGAGACGTCGCAGTGGCGGCGTGGTGCTGGCCGTTGGATCTGAGCGCGCCGTTGGATGTGCGACGCGTGGAGGCGCGGAGCCGAGGCGTCGCCGCGTTCGATGCGTGGCTGACCGTTGGATGCGCGACGCGTGTCGCACGCATCTCGGTGCGCTGCGGTGCGCGTGAGGAGATCTAGCCGTAGATCCAACGAACGGTTCGGATTTTGCCGCGTGGCTGCACTGTTCTGTGAACCAAGTCCACGCTAGACCAGAGCCGAGCCGTGAACCCAGTCCATAGACCAGGCGGCGTGGCGGCCTGCAGGCGTGCCACGTGTCGTGCTGACGTCATCGCTGACGTCGTAAATATTTTCATATATAAAAATATTTCGACGGAAATTCATTTCGGTGCTGACGTCATCATGAGGCATGCTGACGTCATAAATGCGAATTTCCAGTATAAAAATAATTTGGAGAAATCGGATTTTCTAATTTCAGTATTTTCAGATTTTATTCAAAACTTCAAATGACTATAACTTTTGCATTTTAACTCGGATTTGGGTGATTCAAATTTCTAAAAATTCATAAAATTGTGATCTATTTAATGATGAATTTTATTTGAATTTTTGAGATTATCTAGTCTTCTGTATTAGCTATTTATTTCATATTTTATTTGAACGCGTAGACGCAAATTTGCCGGAAGGTTTCGAAGAAGAATTCGTCGCTCAAGACCAAACTTCGGAACACGACCCGCAGCTCTTTGAAGGCAAGTGATGCTTGATCATTTTGATCCCAGATTTTAAAATGTAATTTATGCTTTGAAACTATGCATGCTTATTTAATTAAATTGAATTTAAATTAAATTGGGATAAAGTAGTTAATCAACCCATTTTGTTATGCCACCTTGAATTATTATTTGTATGCCTAAATCAATGTCACCCTAAGTTTCGATTATGTTAGTTGGATGTTAATATTGTGCCAACACGGGAGGCTAGACCGTGAGTAGATGCTTAGCCTTGCAACGAATCATGAATGATCTTTCGGAAAAATGCTACAATATTGATTAAAGACATATTGAATGTATTTTGAAAAGTGGTGTGATGATGCCACATGATGAGATTGAGGTACAGCAACCTGTGTGGTTCCATACCGATGTTGAGTTATTGCTGGCATGTGTTGCACAATAATCAACTGGGTGGGAAATGATTTAGACCGGGGCAAGTGGCAAGAGGTGTGTGCGGGTGGGCTGTGTGGCATTGGGTTGTTGAGTGATGTGAGTCTGTGCCACATTGGGCCGTGTGCCCTTGTTGAGTGTTGAAAGTCTTGCCTTGGTCGGATTAAGGACTTCACCTTGCAAGCCTTTGATCCGAGTCACCCGTACAACCACATGTCCGATATGGGACAGACCTAGTTGACTAGGGTTACGATATCTTTCCTCCGATACCTCGGGGTGTGAGACACGTGGGTGTATCTGGGGGGGCGTACTGTGCTACGGCTTGGTGCCCATCCAACGGTGATTGGCCGGTCCTATACTTGGCTCTGTGTGAGGGAAGTGATAGTGAAGGCGATCGGAGAGGTTCTTTGGTTAAGGTAGAAGTTCTGAAAAGCTTTGTTGCGGACAATCACTGTGTGGTGGCGGTCAGATCTTGTGGGTAAAGTGTACAACCTCTGCAGAGTGTCAAAACTATTGAATAGCCGTGCTCACGGTATTGAGCATTGCTCGGGATTACTGATCAAGGGTAGTTTTCATAAACAAAACATGGAAGGGTGGCGGTGTGCGGCGTTGGAAATGAACTGATAAGTGTGTGCCGAGAATCTTGAAGAAAAACCATTTGAAATTAGTATTACTTATATACATTTCACCGCTTTAATCTAAACAAGATACTAGTTTAAAAATCTCGCTTGATGCAAAAGAACCAATTAAGCCAATCCATTGGAATAAGCTTTGCATATAGTAATAGGGTGCATTGCATGCATTACTTGTTGAGTGCCTTGTGTACTCACCCCACCTTGCTTATCAACCCCAACATCGGTGGAGGAGACTACACGGTATGGGAGGAGGAGTGCGTCGAGGACACGAGCAACTAGGGGCAAGCCCGGTCGGTTTACTGTGGCAAGATGGAGGCTTCCACGATTTTTATGTTCCACTGCTATTTCTTTGTTTTGAATAATGTAAGCCCTGCGTGGCTGACTTATCTGTAAGGAGACCATAAGGTCGTACAACTCGTTTTATATACATGTTTGCACTATTTATTCTTATATCCTTATGAATATCTGTGATGTGCAACCCTGTATGACTGTGTGTGCTAGCGTGATCCTGGACTAGCACAGAATACACAGAGGGTCCGGATTTGCAGATTCGGGTCCCGACATTACGCGATGATGCGGACTGCCCGATCTTCATCCAACGGTCACACGCGCGGCGACGGCGAAAGCGGCCGACGGGCCGCACTCGATGGGTCACAAGACGACGCAAGGTCGGGCTTGGCCCAAGATCGTTCCAAGATTTTTCAAAAGCTTTTCGATTTAAAATAATTCGCGAAATTATATTAATCTATTTTAAGTAATTAAAATATCAGGAAAAATCCCAGAAAATTCTCATAAATACTTTGAGACATTCTGAGCTCAAATAAAATATTTTTGGTAAAACTTTATATTAACTTTATCTATATATATTTAGTTTTCACCAAAGGTTCAATATACTTAATTAAAATAAATTCAAATAATTTCTGGAAAAATCCAATAAATTCAGAAAATCACAAAAATGCACGTGAACGAAATTATAGGTCAAATTTTGGGATGTTACACCTACCTCACAAGCCAAACGACGGCAGAAGAAACGGCTCACCAGAGAAGAAGATGAGTTAGCCTCGGTTCGAATAAATAACACAATGAGAATTAGTGAGCCAAATGAACTCCGTTTTACCCATTCTAGCTGCCGGAGGCGAGTGACTTGGCGTGGGGAAGAAGGCGGCGGTGGCGGCGGGTTTCGGCTGAAGGGAGCTACAATCAAGGAACGGCTTGAGTTCCTGGGGTCACCAAGGTGCTGCACAAATAGGGAATCAAAGCTTGGCTCACCAGTGATGAGTAATTTCTTGCGTGGGGTTCGCCTACCTTGCTCGGCTCCTTGGGAATGGTGGCATGTGAGCTTCCGGCGGCGACAAAAAGAGGCGAAATGGAGCTAAGCGCGAGTCTTTATCATTTGCGGCGCAGATGGAGTGGGCAACGGCGGAGCGCTCGGGGTTGGCATGGGCAAGGGACGGAGCTGGCGAGGGCTGGCTCACTGCAGCCACGTGTCGCGCCGTTTCTGCCACGACGTGGCGTGGCAGTGACCGGCAGCGCTCGGGCTGGGGCATGGCAAAGAGAGAAGGGATGCCGGGTGGCTGGCAGTTGGGGCCTTCGGTCGGGGAGCCCACTGGCAGCAAGACCTGTCGAGCATAACATCGAGTAGGTCGTCTACGTTTTGTAGCTCGCCCCAAAAAGATAGTGATAGGTTTGGTAGTTAGGGTTGTTCAAAGATGGTTCTAGGTAACTCGAACAATTCTGGAAACATTTGTGTAGTGAGACCAAAGATTGTAATTTCCATTTTTCTTGGTTTCACTCAATTCCTTGCTTTGGTTTATAAAAAGTAATTCTTCAAATTTGACTGGTTTTTAATCCGTTTTTCATTTTTCCTATACAAGAAATAAGCTTAATTTTATATGAAACTTTTTATAGATAATAATGATGATTATTGATAGCTACCATAAAAATTTAACTTGATTATCATTTATATTTATTTCCATAAAATTCTGGCAATGTTGATTGCATTATTTGCCTACTTTTTTTCTTATTTTATTCGATGATATTTATTTATTAAAGTATTTTTTTAACTTTTTGAGGGAGTTTCCTATGGGCTAATACTTCGCGTGTAAATTTTTGAGATCAAAATATTGCATATTTATTTTCTATCAATTCTGACATTGCAGATTTCAGATTTTCTTGATTTCTGTTTTTGAATTTTAAAAGGCAAAAAAATTAATTAGTATTTTTTGATATTTTTACCACGGGTTAATAATGTTATTAGTAATACTTGGTAAAATGTTTAACAAGAGATAAGCTTTGATTATGTTTATAAAATTCTGTCATGGCACTGTTTTGAAGTCAAAACATGTCTCCTCATAAATCATTTCTTTATCAAATTCATTAAAAATCTTTGGACAGCTGAAAAGATGTGATGGAGACTTCTCAAAGTTTAATGACATTTTTTCTAGATTTTTACTTTCATCTTTTTACCCTTTTTACTTTTACTTTTACTTTTTCACTAATTCATTAATTGATTTTTCATTAAAGACAAAAATCTAAGAATAGTTATTAAAGTTAGAAAATTTTTAGAAAAGACGGGAATTCAAAATAGGATTACATTTTCAACTCATTTTTAAAGTTTGTTCATTTTGGGCAAAAAGTTTTAATGTAGGAACTTGTTCTTTTCTTTTAGGTTGAAATACTAGAAAATGAAGAAAAAAATGATATTTAAAGTAAAAATCTTGGTCTCAGTTGAAATCTTTATCCAATTCTATTTTAAAATTTCAAATTTTTATTTTTCCTATTTTTGAAATTTTTGGGATGTTAGAGATAACTAACTAATTGAGGTGTAGAATTGTGGCGCATTTTAATTATTAACATGGGAAGTTGTGGTAACAAGAAGTATTTACTGACATATGAAGCTGTGGTGATGAGAAATATTTTGGATGAGGCTAAATAACTACACTACATTGTGGGGAAAGGAGTATAGGTCGTA